>CM045728.1:121067297-121132297 GCA_024760905.1 Plotosus lineatus | reverse complement strand
GGGGAGGTCGACTATATTCAGCATGCTATAATGTGGAAATATGAGAGCCATTCCTGGGCTATACAGACTGTTGTTGCTGGGAGAGAGAGAGAGAGAGAGAGAGAGAGAGAGAGAGAGAGAGAGAGAGAGAGAGAGAGAGAGAGAGAACGAGAACACATAGCAGTATTAGTAAGCCTCCGTCAGTCTCGAAGGACTATGGAGCTGCGCTCTGGCTGGTATCCTGGCTGGTGATACTCTCCAGTGCACAGAGCCTGGGTAGGAAGTATGGATGATAGGCTGTTACCCAAGCAGCAAGTTCCCCCTCTCGGCGCTACCAGAAGGATCCAGTGGAAGGTCAGAAGCCGATACGACTGGGTTCCCGTGTCACTGCAGGAGTTGACAGAAGGTTGCTGTGAACAAACTGCCTCAGGGGACCCTGACTCCCGAATAGAAACTCGCTGATGGCTATGCAGCGACTCTTGACGAATGTCAGCAATGGTTCTTTTTTGCATGCCTCATATCATAGACAGTGAGAGACATGGCCAGCCTTTGATAGCCGGGTGAGCTGCACTGGGGGAAGAGTGGTAACTTGTTGAGAGTGGGGCTTGAACCCCCAACCCCTAACCTTAGGATCAGTGATTCAACCAACATTACCTCCAGGCTACTAGTGCCCCCCCTTTCAGAAGTACAAATAAATAATTAAATAATTATATACGTAGGTTTTTAGTTAGATAAATTGTTCCTTATTGAAGAACAGTTATAGACTAGACCAGTGGTTCCTAACCTGGGTTCGATCGAACCCTAGGGGTTCGGTGAGTCAGTCTCAGGGGTTCGGCGGAGGTCAAGACACACACCTGACTCATATTCATGACGACACGCCCCACTTGGCTATCACTGGCTGCAGGTGATCACGCTACATTGCTTGGCCAATCTGTGCTGCAGGAAATTTGGTGCGCTCAGTAGCTGAATTGTGACTGTTGTTATGGTACATCGTGTGATTTCTTTCTTAATGTTTTAATCCAGACTATGTTGAGTAAAAAAAAAGAAAGTGGTCGGACGAATACGTACAACATGGATTCACACATATATAACGGAACGTGATATTCGGTGGCGTCCTATCTGCATGATTTGCAAAGTAGGATCAACCCTGTGCTGACTGACGTATACGTACATGTATATATACATATAATATCAATAAATACATATTCAATACTATAAATGCTTATAATAACAATTAAACTTATACAGATGCGCGTGCACGCACGCAGATGCGCACCTCACATAAAAATGTAAGTAGTTGTGATGGGGGAGTTCATGCATTGTATTGGTTTTTGTTATTTGAACACAGTGATGTTAATGCACGGTTCATTTTGGTGCCCCAGTAAAAACATATACCGATGTCTTGAATTTGAAAAAAAAAAAAAAAAATCATATTTTATTTTTCACTCAAGAAGGGTTCGGTGAATAAGCATATTAAACTGGTGGGGTTCAGCACCGCCAACAAGGTTAGGAACCACTGGACTAGACCATATTTATGACATAAACAATCTCAAATGTTATCATCGTGCATTGTAAGACACTCTTATATTGAAATATCTTTGAAATATCTTTGTGATTGTTTTATGATGTGTAACAGAGACAAGACCCAGTGGCGTTTGATGCTGCGTTTGCTAATGCCTCCCGTGATGTATTAAACATCCGCTATACACTTCTTCCCTACCTGTACACACTGATGTTTGAAGCGCACAGTAAAGGCAGTACTGTGGTCCGTCCTATGCTGCATGAGTAAGTACTATTTCTGTACGATGCTAAAAAATGTCCTACTTTCACTTCTTAATTCATGTTATCATGTAAAGTAGGAGACAAAACGGCAAAATAAAATTCCCACACTTGATGATATGTCATGACAATCTAAGCACACTGTCTGGAGTGCATTTGTTTGAATCCATGTTTGCTCTTTTCATGGCGAATACATGGTCACAGGGACAGGCCTTGAAATCCGGTTGCACCCTTTCTTTAATTAATCAATGGTGTTTTGACTGTAACATGGAAAAACTAATCAGCCTCATGTGCTTTAAGGGTGCACTCACACCAGAGTGTTTGCTATTATAATAAGAAACGTGCCGGGTAGCAGGAGGGAAAAAAAAAAATAGAAAGAGAATAAATCTGCTTAGCACACGAAAATGAAATTAAAAAGCCCATAAGCCGACAAGTTAACTATTCCATTATCATCATTATTTATCAAATAACATCTTGATGCACAATGACATATCAATAAATTAATAAATAAATAAAAGATTTATACATTGTTATACATTTACATAATGAACAAGTTGATGGAGAAACCTCACAGTAATGTTCTGAGTCACTTTGAGTTTCTCTAAGACATCAGCTGCCTTGTTTTTGCCACCGTCATCTTGACAATTTGAAGAAGCCTATCAGAGTGCCCAGGTCGACCTGAATGGGTTGCTGCTGATCCCTTGAATTTGCTGTTGACTGTGCAAGAGGAATCCCAATATTGCATGCAATCAAAGGCTTTCTAAGTCCACCACCAGATTGACCCTCAATACACCCTCTTTTGAAAATCAAATTGCTTCTGGTGTTTGTGGTACAACTAATTGCAGTAAAGAATTTACATACCGTAATCTGAAATTTGGTATTTGGATGAGGGGTGTCTACTTGTTTGCTTTTGATGGCATTTGATGTCTTTTGATGTCTCTGTACACAATTAAACCTTCAGATTATCAACTTTTTTTTTTTTTTTTTTTTTTTGTATTTTTAATCTTTTACACGGTTGTGTGCTGCTGTGTCTGTGAGTGTAATAAGCAGCGTGTGCATGCATGTTGCAGCTGCATCATATCATATATTTGGCCTGCATCTTAATTTCGACAATACTACAATAACAATCAGATAGATAGATAGTACAGCTCTGAAAAAAAGTACAATATTAATAGACAGCAGAAATACTTAAAAAAGTATACACTATTGATGCTAAAATTAATTTATTCATTTCCTTGGAGAACTACTTAATCTTATTTGGGATGGATGGAGGTTGTGCCTATTTCAGCCGACACTGGGCATAGCTGGGTGACACATTGCACAGCTTGCCAAACTATGGCAGTACTGGTTATCCGTTCAATATACCATTTGGCATTAAGGACAAATAGTTTGCTTTTTTTTTTTTTTTTTTTTTTACCATAACACAAACTGATATATATATATATATATATATATATATGTATATATATATATATATATATATATATATATATATATATATATATATATATATATATACACACACATATATACATATATATATATATATATATATATATATATATATATATATATATATATATATATATATATATATATATATATACATTACCATATTAACAATTAAACATATTTTATTTGGCAATTATCTTCTTCTTCTTCTTTCCATTCAGGTGGTCCCTTCAGGGGATCATCTGTCTCCATCTCACAATGTCCTCTACATCTTCTTCTCTTACACCAACTACCTTCCTCTAAGGCCTTCTGCCTGGTACTTCCAGCCTCAGCATCCTATTACCAATATACTCACTATCCCTTCTCTGTACATGTCCAAACCATCTCAATCTAGCCTATCTTACTTTGTCTCCAAAACATATTACATGGGCTGTCCCTCTGATGTCCTCATGCCTGATCTTATCCATCCTCGTTACTCCCAAAGGTTTCTTTGGCAATTATCATATTATCGTATATTCACTATTAACCTTAAAATCAATGTGAATGAGCTCTTGCCATAGAAAATGTATCAACACAAGGTTATTACAGCAGTCTAATTATATAAATATATTAAGCCATAAAGGTGAAGGTAAAAGAAAAAAAATATGGGAGAGAGAATATTTTGAATTTTTATCCATGCTGGTAAGTCATAATGTTACTGATATAATGGACTGAATATGAAGAAATTGTCCCTGTTGAAAGGAAATACATGGAAATAAAATATGAAATTTCCTTTAATGGTTCTTTTCATCAAGTGCTTAATCTATCTGAATACTTTAGAAATTTGAATGAGTAGGACATGAGGGTTTCTCCCATTCAGTGAAAATAGACATGCATATTCCACATTCACAGATAAAAAAATAAAAAAATTAAAAAAAAATCTCACAACACATGTTATGTATTCCAATATTAATCTCATGAATGCTGCAAAGGTAATTGAAGCCTTTGTGCCATGACTTATCAGAACATGTCACTTTGTGTCTCATATTATTGCTCGTATAAATAGCCTCTATTGATTAGACTGAAATCCAGTCTCTGCTTGTCCTAATTATAACCTTTCTGATCTATCACTGTTGCACGTGCACACACACACACACACACACACACACACACACACACACACACACACACACACACACACACACACACACACACAATGGTTCATATTTTGCATTTAATTGTTTCAATCTGTTTTATTGTCTGATGTAGGTTTGTAAATGATAAAGTCACATGGGACATTGATAAACAGTTCCTGTGGGGTCCAGCACTGCTCATCAGTCCTGCTCTGGATAAGGTTGTGCACACACACACACACACACACACACACACACACACACACACACACACACACACACACACACACACAGGAGCGTGCGCACACACGTACAAACAAACATTTCTATCAGCATGTCAGCAAAGCAACATACACTAAAAAGCCCCCTCCAAAAGTACTGGAACTTCAAGGCCTTTTTTTTTCTTCTTTAATTATGTGTGATCAAAAGATGAGTAAATAAATCAAAGTTTCTCATTTTATTTCCAGATATTTACATATAAATATTTTAACAAATCACGTACCACAATCCATATCAAACAGAAAGTATTCTAAATTCTATATGTATATGTGTATATATATGTATATATATATATATATGTATATATATGTATGTATGTGTGTGTGTGTGTGTGTGTGTGTGTGTGTACCCCCCCCCCCATTAGATTTAAGTGTGTGTGTGTGTGGGGGGGGGGGGTTGTATTCTCTTGACTTCTGTTCAGAAAGAGAAACAAATGTTCAGTTTGGTTAAGACTGGCTCTATAGGGTTCTCCATTTTTCGCATGAGGAGTGAATTGTAATTTTCCATAATTGCTGTTTGGAGCTCATGATGTTACTTTTTTTCCCTTTCATTCTCTGCTGTTACCATTTGTCAGTTGTTGGTCACAGCTGGTTGTTTCTTTTTCATGACATTCCAAATTGTGATATCAGCCATGCCCAATATTTCTACAGTTGCTCAGATGGAGCTTTCCTTCATCAAAGTCGATAGCTAAAATTTTTTAGAGTGCAGTTCATATTAACGGCAACTTGAGTTAATAGTTATTCTAATGGCACCTTTTGGGAACAAGAGAACCCAGTCACTTTTTCATGTCCCTATATATTAGCTTACGGGTTGCAAATGTGCAGAATGTGATATGGACACGGACTAAACTATTTAAAATTAAGGTAGTATGTTAGCTTGGATTTCAATACAGGGCTCTGGCATCTTTGTCTTGAATTTGAATTTTCTGCTGGTGCTTGTGAGGGTCTTTCTTCAAGTGTAGCAATTTCCTAGCACAATCGGCAAAGATGCACACTATGCTCGTCAACTGAAATTTAAATTTGCAGATTTTATTTGAATGTTTTCAATGAACAGCAAAACAAATTAACTTGAAATGAATTCAAATGAATTTGAACTGTTTTCAATGAACAGCAAAACAGAATTAATTGGTCTTGTTTCAATACTTGTGAATGGGTTTTTTTTGTTGATGCTATTAGGATTATTCAACTAATAGATTTAATCATGTGCATATAAGTCAATGTGTTGCTGTTCAACACCCGTTCAAGGGCACACATGGTTAATATATATTATTCCAGTTTTGTATAATATATTTTTAATTCCTTTAGGGAGTAACTGAGGTTAATGGCTACATCCCTAATGCCCGCTGGTATGATTACCACACGGTATGTTTAACTGCACCACACACACACACACACACACACACACACACACACACACACACACACACACACACACACACACTCAAATTTGAACTATAGAAAAAGTTGTACTGCCATCTTAGTTAAACTTTGATAACTTTATTATCATTCAGTTTCCAGTGTACAGTGTACAAAGAAAGGAATTTCACCTGAGTGCATGTACATTGCTTATGTGGAATAAGGAAATAAGATTAACTGTATTAACTGGAAGTATTCTGATGTTTTCGATGATCTTGTGCTCGGAAACCAAGGGTCCCTGAATTTAAGTAGATGTTACTTCAATGCGTGATATCTAATTAAACACTGTTGAAGACCACATTTACTTTTTGCTGACAATGGTATTTCTGAATCACAGTATTCCTTTTTGAGTAGGATTATGCAGAACTGTTTAGGATTAGTTTGAGGTAATTTGTGATTCGGGCAGTGGTGGCCCAATGGTAAGGCACTGGATTACTGATCCCATAGTCAGGGTGTTCAAGCCCCACTATCAGCAGGTTGTTACTGCTGTTCCCCGAGTGTCGCTGACTTATCAAAGGCCGGCCATGTCTCTCAGGTGGATCAAGAGCCATTGATGACTTTCATCAAGCTGTCACCATGTTTCTGCCCTGTGATGGTCTGACAAGTCCTCAAGGGTGTAATCTGCCCTCACCCAGAGTTAGCTGTGATGGGCGCCATCTCTATGCAACTTTAATTAGGTTTACATAACTAAATAAATAAAATGGAAATTTGTTGGATGCATTGGACAAAAAAAGTCTAAGCCATGGGGATGTTGCCGCCATTTACAGGAATTAAAATATGTTCTGCAAACTGCTTTTTGGCAACACACCCTCTGAGGTCTTGTGAAGTATAAGCCTTCGATTAGTTAAAGACATTTTGGAAAACATAAATAGGACTTACATAGAAAATGTGATCAGGGAGACAGGAAGAAGAGTACATGGTGTGTCCTCTGGAAGGAAAGTAGACAAGGAGACTTGATAGTGGAATGAGGAAGTGCAGAACTGTGTACAAAGGAAGAGGTTAGCTAAGAAGAAGTGGGACATTGAGAGGACCGAAGAAAGTAAACAGGAGTACAGGGAGACGCAGCATAAGGTGAAGGTAGCGGTCATTATATGCCCTGTATGCTAGGTTGGATGGTAAGGAGGGAGAAAATGATTTATATAGGTTGACACAGCAGAGAAATAGAGATGGGAAGAATGTGCAGCAAGTTAGGGCGATTGAGGACAGAGTGGGGAATGTATTGACTAATGACAGAGGTGTGCTGAGACGATGGAAAGAGTACTTTGAAGAACTGATGAATGAGGAAAATGAGAGAGAAAAAGGAGTAGAAGAGGTGACTGTTGAGGACGAGGAGTAGCAAAGATTAGTAAAGGGTGAAATGAAGTCAGGAGGGAAGCTCGACAAAGGGCAGAGGTCAGCATTTGTGAACAACAGTTTGGTTTCATGCCAAGAAAGAACACGGCAGATGCAGTGTTTGCTTTGAGGGTGTTAATAGAGGAGTACACAGGGAGCTGCATTGTGCCTTTATGGATCTGGAGAAAGCATGTGGCAGGGTGTTGAGAGAGGAACTGTGGCATTGTATGAGGAAATCTATGTATGTATGACTCTAAGTATGTTAGAATGGTGCAGGACAGGGATGACAGATGTAAGACAGTGTTGAGGTGTGCTGTTGGTGTGACATAAGAGTTAAGTATTTAGGCATTTAAGTATTGTTGAATCCAGAGCAATGGAGAGTGTAGAAAAAAGGGGAAGAAGCGTGTATAGGCAGGTTGGAATGGTTGGAGAAAAGTGTCCGGTGTGATGTGTGATAGGAAGGTATCGGCAAGAATGAAAGGAAAAGTGTACAAGACGGCAATGAGGCCAGTGATGTTGTATGGTTTACAAAACAGTGGCCCTGAGGGAAAAGGCAGAAGGCAGAGCTGGAGGTAACAGAGATGAAAATGTTGAAGTTTTCTTTGGGAGTAACGAGGATGGATAGGATCAAGAATGAGTACATCAGAGAGACAGCCCATGTAGCACGTTTTGGAGACAAACTCAGAGAGGCTAGATTGAGATGGTTTGGACATGTACAGAGGAGGGATAGTGAATATATTGGTAGTAGAATGCTGAGGTTGGAACTATTAGGCAGAAAGCCTAGAGGAAGACCAAAGAGAAGATTTATGGATGCGGTGAAGGAGAACATGAAGGTAGTTGGTGTAAGAGAAGAAGATGCAAAGGACAGGGTGAGATGGAGGCAGATGATTTGCTGTGGCGATCACTGAAGGGAACAGCCGGAGAAAAAAGAAGAAAAAGAAGTAGGACTATACAGTAATAGATAAGCAGTACTAGCCGATCAGTGTATATGCTATTTGAGAATGTAACAATCTTAATATGATGTACAAATAAATCAATGTTTACATATTAGTGATGTATTCATTTTTCAGGCAAAGTTGGTAAATGTGAGAGGTGCATTTCTTAAAATGCCTACGCCATTAAATCACATCAATCTACATGTGAGAGGAGGTTTTATCTTACCATGGCAGAAACCAGAGAACAACACACATTATAGGTAAG
The DNA here is from genome assembly GCA_024760905.1 of Plotosus lineatus. Lineage (NCBI taxonomy): Eukaryota > Metazoa > Chordata > Actinopteri > Siluriformes > Plotosidae > Plotosus > Plotosus lineatus. The sequence goes on along the minus strand of CM045728.1, from coordinate 121,123,749 downwards.
AAATGCAATGTCCAATAACAAAACCTGTTTAATATAAACTGCAGGAATAGACACATGTCAGCCAGATAAAGTCGCTTTTAAAATCTAATCTGTAAGAATAAAGCGTGTATGGATTGGGGGGGGGGGGTGGAAAAGAGGCTTTTGGAAGTTTTGGAACATTGTTGTGACTTCAGTTTATTTATTTTATAAAAATACAAGGGCTATCATCAGGGTAATAAGTCATCAAAGGTTTTGTTAACGTGTGACATTATGACATATATCTATGGAAATGACAACATCCATAAAGCATACATGCAAAAATGCATGCATTTTCTAGTGCCTACACAAAGATGGGTGTCAAGATAGTTCAGTGGTTCTTAACCTTGTTGGAGGTACCGAACCCCACCAGTTCAATATGCACATTCACCGAACCCTTCATCAGTGAAAAATAAAAATATGATCTTTTTACAAATTCAAGACATAGGTACTATTGTGTTCTTGTATTCCCCATCTCCATGCAGTTTCACGAAGTGTTCCTTTAGTTTTGCCGGTGCGAGACTAGAGTTGCTCAACTTGGCATGGCAAATCATTCAGATAGGACGCTGAGTCCCATCACGTTCCGTGATGCATGTGAATCCATGTTGTACATATTCGTCCGACCACTTTCTTTTTTTGCTCGACATAGTTAGTATGGATTAAAATATTCCGAAAAAATCTCACGACTTCACACATTGACTACTGAGTGTGCTAAATTCCCTGCTGCACTCATTGGCCAAGCAATATAATATGATCATCTGCAGCCAGTGATGGCCAAGCGGGACGTGCCATCACTAATTGACATGATGAGTTGGGTGTGTCTTGACCTCCGTGGCAGAGGCTCCGCCGAACCCCTGAGACCGACTCACCGAACCCCTATGGTTCAATCGAACCCAGGTTAGGAACCACTGACCTAGTTGTTAGGGATCGCAGTTTGTATTCATTCAACCTACATCATAAACAGAGGAAGCTTGCCAGTAACAGACAAGATGGTCGACTTAAAAGCAATGCTGCCTTTACAGCTGGAGATTATGAATCAAAGCAGCATTGAAATGAAACCTACCAAGATGCCTAACACACACATCTTTTCAAACTATTGCTCATGAATATTTATGGAGGCCTAACACATTCGGAAGGAAGTTGCTGTCTGTCCCCTTGTATGAATGATCTCACAGACAGCCATGGCTGGCTGGTGACTACTTATGTAACTATGAAATGAGAGTATTCCATCCCTCTCTACCTTAAGAGTTGCGTTGAACAATCTGTATTAAAAATTGCAATCTCTATGAAGACAGTGTCACACCTCCTTTATGTCCTACTTCATAGCAGAACTCAGCTTTGTCCAATGATATGCCTATGTTCTGTTACATATACAGTCGGCCCTCAAATTACGAAGACTCCTGTGTACGAAATCCCTGGATTACGAAAAACATTTTACCGAGTTTCCGTCCCCAAGATACGAAACAACCTCATCTTACGAAAAGAAATTCAAAATTCAAACACGCCAATCAAAATTTCACATGACGCTCGAGTTGCTCTCTCATTGGCTGTCTCTCAACATCCTGCCTCGCTGGCCTCCCATATAGAGACAGAAGGAAGCTTCACTCTTTAGTTTTTAGGTTTTTTAAGTTGTTTTAATTCAGTAAATGTTTAATAAATGTGGGTGCATTTGAGCTCATCTGGAATTCCGATCCCTCAAGGAATCAAATTGAAGTTGAGTTTGGCAAGCAGGGAATGTGCTTTGAATTCATATGCGCGCACGAGAGAGAGAGAGAGAGAGAGAGAGAGAGAGAGAGAGAGAGAGAGAGAGAGAGAGAGAAGGAATAACGCTTTAGTTTTTAGTTTAGTTTTTAAGTTGTTTTAATTCAGTAAATGGTCAAGCAGGGAATGCGCTTTGAATTCACGTCTTGTGGGCGTGGCCCACAGTGCAGCGAGAGAGAGACAGAGAGAGAGAGCGAAAGGGAGAGAGAGAGAGAGAGAGAATATGTTAATAAAATGGTTTAATATGTTAAAATGTTTAAATTGTTTAATATATAATTTTCTCTTACTTTTAACGCATATTTCATACAAAATGTGTGTACTTTTATCATTTTTAAAGGGTTTATGGGGTTTATCCAGTCCAAAGACTGGAGCCTTGGAACGAATTAGGCGTTAGACATGTAAGATGTGACCCCTACTTACGAAATTCCCGCAATACGAAAGGGCTCTGGAAGGGATTAATTTCGTAAATTGGGGGCCGACTGTAATGGCTAGTAAATTGAATACTGAGTTAAATACTCATAGTGGTGGCCTGGTGATAGAGGTGCTGGATCACTGATCCTAAGATTGAGGGTTCAAGCCCCACTCTGAACAAGCAGTCGCTGTCCCCTGAGTGCAGCTAACTGGGTTATCAAAGGCCAGCCATGCCTCTCACTGTCTATGGTGTGAGGTTGTAAAGAACCATTGCTGACTTTCGACAAGAGTAGGCTGCATAGTCGTCAGCATGTTTCTGCCCTGCTATGGCCTGGTGAGCTGTCCAGGGTGTACTGCTGGGATGAGTGCCAGCCTCCCTGTGACCCTAATTAGGATTAAGCGATTACAGAAAATGAATGAATGAGTTAAATACTCTTACACAACAAAAAAGGTCTGTACTATTTTGTATGATAATTATCATTATTAGCACTATTAATTCAACACAAACAACAAACATGTTAAGAGAAGTTGCAAAGATAATATTCAATAAAAAAAATATTATATGTTCTTGTGTAGTATACAGTATGTTTGCATTACATATTAATAAATAAAACATTTCTACTGCTCCAGTCGTAATAATCCTCTTGGCCTGATTGCGGCCCTTGATGATGACGGAACAGCAAAAGGTTCTTTGTTCTGGGATGACGGAGAGGGAATCGGTGGGTATTTTTATCTTTACACATCCAAGATTTCCACTATTTTCTTACACACAATAGAGTTTCATCAGAATGCACCCTAAATCAGAAGACACACTGCAATAAGAAATCCAATGTATTCTGATATTCTTCAATGTATTGCAAAGAATATAATTTAAAGAACAATGGTTTTCCTTTAAATGTTATCATTTTCTTTCTTCCTCTCTTTAACATTTTCTTCCAGACACATATAAGAAGAATGCATATTTCCTGACATACTTCAGTGTGCTTAAGGTACAGGAGCCAATTAAAAATATTCCATGTTTCTACATTTCTTCAAATAATTTTGTCTCCAATTTATTTCTTAAATGATACATTTTGATATTATCCAGTATAGTTTGGCATGCACACTCGCAAAGTTTTGATTACAAATGTAGATGTGTTCAGCTTCTGGTATTGGAGAGGTACTTTCTATAATGCAGGCCCAAAATAGCCAGCTATAGTATTTTTTCTGTCTAAATTTTCAAAGATGACAGGATTTTAAGCTCCCAAATGGCCCAGCAGAAAAGTGTTCACTTCAGTGGCTTGCAAATGAAACCCCCCCCCCCCACACACACACACACACACACACACACACACAGCATATTTTGTGTTTTGTTGCTATAAATGCTATACATTTTGAAATAAAAATGGATATTTTGTCAGTCAATTTGTGTCAACACACCTTGAAGGTGCAAAATATTTGTGAATAAGACATCTATTTATTTTTATAGAGCCATGTTTTTTATTTTTTTTTCAGACAATATTTTTTTCAAGTCTTTTAAAGGGTGTCTGTTGGAAAAGTTTACCACTAGAATTTGCCTCAGTCTTTTCACAAATTACTCTGTATATAGCATCATTCCTCATCTTCAATTATAACCAATTTCCCAGTGCTTCCAAGTAAGAAACCCCACAACATGTTTTTGGCACCACCATGCATCATGATTTGGTTTACACTAGACATGACATTTTTTTTTTTTCTTGATGGCCAATAAGTTCAACTATGGTCTTATCTGAGCAAACTGCCTTCATCTAAATATTTTGGAAATACTCCACATGACTTTTGGTAAATTCTAAAGGTGCTTTCTTATTGTCTGCTTTGGAGCATCCTGTGATCTTTTAGGGCTACCTTTAATGTCTTTGTTGCCAGGCAGATTAATGTCCTTCTAGCCTTGATGTGAGTTTTGATGGACAGAAATCGCTAATAGGTTTGTTGTGGTGCTATATTATTTTCTGTTTTGATATGATAGGTTAAATGTTGCTTTGTGGGATTTTAATTTAAATATATTTTGGAACTCAACTTCTCCACATGTTTGTCCCTATCCTGTTTGGAGATCTCTTTAGACTTCATGATGATGCCTGTTTGCTTGCTTGATGTTTTATTGATTTGTGATGTTGCAGACTCATAAGTTTCCCAGAACAAATGTGTAAAGATACTGAGATCATGTGACACTTAAATTGCACTTAGATGGACCAAATTTAACTAATTATGTGCCTTCTGAAGGCAATTACTGGAATCAAAAAGGGAATGGGGTTGAAAGCCACTGTATATCAGCAACGATTATGTGTGTGTGTGTGTGTGTGTGTGTGTGTGTGTGTGTGTGTGTGTGTGTGTGTGTGTGTGTGTGTGTGTGTGTGTGTTTCAGAACACTCTATCAAACTTAATTATACACAATGGTCTAGCTCCAGCTGATCAACTCAAACTTGGCCAAGTAAAGATCTGGGGTGCAGGAAGTGTTCCTATCACCAATGTGACACTGAGGACAGGTGGAAATGCAAAACCATTGGACTTTTTGCATAATATATTTACACAGGTAAGACAATGCTAACTCTGAGAGCATCATCTTCCAAGTAATGTGTGTATGTGTGTGGTATGTGCAATTTCTAATTATTTTAATAGTATTTCAACAATTAAAATGTAATCAATGATTTGTAGCAAACAGTTATAATAATAATAATAATAATAATAATAATAATAATAATAATAATAATAATAATAATAATAATTATTATTATTATTATTATTATTATTATTATTATTAACAACCGTGCTTTGGGCTGGAGAACTGTTCAGGGTATACCTTGCCTTCACTTGAAGTAGGCTGGAATGGGCTACAACTCCTCAGCGACTCACCACAGTAATATTCCTAAAGTTAAATTAAAACTCAGCATGTTCATGAGTCAAAGCGGATTTTGCTGTGTACTTAAAGGTAAAATGAATTGGGAAATACAGTAGAAGACCATGCATTTGGAACCAGGACCTTCCGTGGGACTTAACGGACTTAATCCGCCTACTAATACCACCATTATCACGTCGCAATTATGCAAACAATTAATAAACATTACATGACTTTCGGCAGTTTTATCAGTATAAATTGGTGCTGAGTGTTTTATGTATATATATATATATATATATATATATATATATATATATATATATATATATATATATATATCAGAAATGAGTACATCAGAGGGACAGCCCATGTAAGATGTTTTGGAGACAAGGTCAGAGAGGCTAGATTGAGATGGTTTGGACATGTACAGAGGAGGGATAGTGAGTAAATTGGTAATAGGATGCTGAGGCTGGAACTACCAGGCAGAAGGCCTAGAGGAAGACCAAAGAGACACAATTCATGGATGTGGTGAAGGAGGACATGAAGGTCGTTGGTGTAAGAGAAGAAGATGCAAAGGATAGGGTGAGATGGAGGCAGATGATTCGCTGTGGCGACCCCTGAAGGGAAAAGCCGAAAGGAAAAGAAGATATATATACAAAAATAAAAGGACAGGACAAAGACTTTCTATTGAAACTCCATTTATCACTACAGATCTGTTTCGAGGGGTGGTGAAACCATCTTCTCTCTTCAGGTGATTATAGAAGAAATGGTTTCACCACCCCTCGAAACAGATCTGTAGTGGTAAATGGAGTTTCAATAGAAAGTCTTTGTCCTGTCCTTTTATTTTTGTTATTTGCTCTACCAAAAAGTATTGAGCACTCTCCTACGGAAGGATCTACTCAGAAAATTATATATATATATATATATATATATATATATATATATATATATATATATATATATATATATATATATATATATATATATAGTGATCCAATACACATATTTGATATCACCTATTATCCTACCCATACATATTCATTCATTTATTTATTTATTTTAATTGAAACCCACTCACACATTTTGATATATGCAAATTAAGATGGCAGATCAACTAATAAGCAAATATGTATGCTGCAGCATATGCTGACACTCAGAGCATCTACTCATCGTGTTTCCCCTGAAAATAGACTTTTAACTTGCATTAAAACTGTACTAAAGGGCACTTTAGTGGTAAACACCCACAGATTTACCCAATGTGATGTATAAGTTAACTACCGATTGGTCTATGATATCACAGAAGTAGGGAGTTGAAATTTAACTTGCATTATCTATAGACCAATAGAGAGGTGAACCTAATCATAATGTCCTTATGAGCGCTGACACAAAAACCAAAAGCAGAAACTGTTATTTGCCGTGGAAACCCAATCTCGAGGTCAATTTATTTATTATTTATGTACTGCTGTGATCATATGTCATTTTCAGCTTTTCAATATCTGTATACTTGCTATGCCAATCATTGTTTATGAATATCAGGTTACCCGCCGTGCTTATTGGTTATCTTATGTAAGGTATCTGTCTAATTCATTGTCAATTTATTATGGTTGCATCCTCATTCTATGACCGAGCTTGCAAATAATAACAACGGTGTAAGATTTAAAATGTAGGAATATACAGTTTGTGTTAAAAAAAATAGCAGTGTGTTTCAAAAAAAAAAAAGTGAAGAAAACTTATAATCCTTATAAAAGATTTTACTTCCATACACACAAATGCATTGGTGCTGGATCGCTGATCCTAAGGTTGAGGGTTCGAGTCCCACTGTCCAGAAAGTTGTCACTCTGCTACATCTGCCAATAAGTTATTTTCCATGTATAAGTATCATTTCCACCGAAAACAGTGATTGATCAGTCTAGTGATGTGTGATTGTTTTTATTTTGAACACAACAGTATACAAGCATAGCGTTAGAGCCATCCATTTATCATCTATAATGTTTTCTCTCTCAAGGCCACAGGGAACAGTTCACTTGCAGCGGGAGGTGGATTAGGCCCTGAGCAGTTTGCCAGTCTGATTGCAGGCCCAATACAGACTCAGACATCAATTCAAACTCGCATTCTTTCCGACGTAGTTTAAAGTAACCACTTGACTTAATGCGCATGTCTTTGAACTGGGGGAAACATCAAATTAACTGCAGAGACCCTATGCAGACAGAGGGAGAACATACTGTTCTATGAGCAACACAAGGTCATAAGTGGCATAGTGAAATAAAAGTGAAATAGTGAGTATTGTTATTGTCACATTATTTGCTGAAAACATTCTGTAAAATGGAGAGAAAAGTATCATGGGGTGATTTTTCAGCCACATCAAACTATCAAAGGATACTGTCTCAAACAATACCAAAAATACTTATGTCACTTACGACCTTGTGCTGCTTGTGGGATACAGATAAAGGCCATTTGCCAAGATTCAAATCTTAAAGTTTCTTGCTGTGAGGGGTCAGTACTAACCACCGAGTTACTGTGTTCTCCTTAGTGTGAGATATCAAATAAAAAGGTAGGCATGTATTCAAACATATATATATATATATATATATATATATATATATATATATATATATATATATATATATATATATATATATATATATATATATATGTGTGTGTGTGTGTGTGTGTGTGTGTGTGTGTGTGTGTGTTTGTGGGGGGGTGCAGAGAGAGAGGGAGAGATTGTTCTATACCTAGCAAGTATAATCATATTATAATCAACTGTGTCTTCATCTCTTTTAGGAGCTGGTCATTGAAGCAGCTGACACATCACTTGGAATACATCAACAGTTCTCTATCATCTGGAGTACAGGAATATGAAAGAGTACCAAATAATTATCAAACTCAGTTCTTCACTTTCTGTTTTTTTTTGTTGTTGTTGTTGTTTTTTGTTGGTTTTTTTCGAATTAAATTATGTTTTAGTGTAGATATATTCAAGCAAGAGCACCAATGAAATGCATTTATTAAATAACAAATGAATTTCTGTTTCATGTATCTGAGAACATCAAAACTGTAAAAAAAAAAAAAAAAAAAAAAAAAAAAAACCCTAACAATAAATATATTTAACAATATAAACTTGTCTGTCTATACAGTACAGAGTGGTTCATTGGAAAATGTGCCTGTGCACTATGGGAAGAAGATAATAATAACCCCTAATTATCAAGAATCACATTTTTCGGGGCGACATCCTGCCAGGCCAACTTTTAGCACCATTAGGTTTCAGCTGTAATAATATGATCATCAATTATTCATTCCACAATAAACATAGTATCAATTTAGCAATGGGAACCGCAAACTGATTTCTGCTCTAACTGGTAATCAGCATGTGGTATGTGAGATGTGTGTGTTAGTTGAAAAAAGGGTGAAGGTGCCTTGGGTGGTTGATAATGACTATTATACTGAAGACATAGCCTTCCAAAGATAGTGACGGTCCAACTGTGCATATAATTATTTTGGTGTTTTATTTGGAGAGCACATTGGATTTTGAAGCAACAATTCAATTAGCAGAAAACAACAGTCCTGTTTCCTAGTAGGAAACAATTGACATGCACATGCCAGGATGCTAAAGCACACACACACACACACACACACACACACACACACACACACACACACACGCTTGTTACCAAGACATTTAATGAGGACTGAAAGAAAAAAAAAAAAAAAATATATATATATATATATATATATATATATATATATATATATATATATATATATATATATATATATGGCTCTGTTCTTTGAATTCGATGATAGTGAAGAGTTATTTCTCCTCGCATGCACTGAGTACTTTTTTGTATAGCGAGAGACAGTTCGTGCTGGCTGATCCCCGCTCTCTAGGCCTAGGTCCCTTCCACGGTGGCTCAGCTGGCTGAGATGGCTGGGGTGTTTCCTAGTCTGACAGAAACACGCTGACGGCTTTGCAGCCTACTCTTTACGAAAGTCAGCAATGGTTCTTTTACATGCCTCTCACCATAGACAGTGAGACACATGGCCTGCCTTTGATAACCGAGTTTGAACAGAGCAGAGCCAAGTGTGTTGAACGTTGCTCAGTATTCGGTACTTTGAATAGCCATTGAAAGTGTCTCATACTGTGTATTGTGTTTATTTATTACATTATGACTAATTTAACTCTTAAACCTTGGTCCAAAAAAAACCAGCAGTATTTCCACTGGAAAGAAAACGAGAAAAGTTGTGAGAACGTGAAGAATCAACTGCGATCAAGAGACAAAGAAGGGAATAACCGCCAAGTAATGTTTCATAAATACGCCTTGTTTTCAAATTATATACACAACCATATTGATGGAAGTAGACATTCATCTGAACGCATTAATGAAGTTTTAACTATTTCTTATGGGAAATAATGTTTCACTCAATCAACCGTATTTTTTGGAACGAATTGTGTTTGACCACCAAGGTTCCACTGTAATATAAATGATTTACCCAAATTGTCCCCAAAAATAATGATAGATACCTCATCAAGCTGTGTAAGTATAGTTGGCAGAGCGGATTCACATTTTTATAGAACTGAAAATAACAAGAATGTAGGCATTGAAAATAGACATCATACTAGTAATGGTAGTATTTCAAGGGATTATACAAAAGCGGTCAAAATATTATGCTAATTAAATATTAAATAATTAAAAATATCCAATCTTCACATCAGTGGAGGTGAGGAGACAGAATATCGAGCTGCAATGGATTCCTTTGTCACATGGTGTGAGCAGAATTGTCTGCAAATGAATGTAACGAAAAGCAAAGAACATTTTGAATTTTATGAGATTCAAAACAACAGTGACCACTGTTTCCATGCAGGGAGTCAATGTGGAAATGGTGGAAAATTACAGATTATTTGTAATTTATATTGATAAACTGGACAAGGTTGTTCACAAATGCTGACCTCTGCCCTTAATCTAGCTTTCAATATTATTTCCCATAATTTCATCGTATGGCTCATTAACTTTATCCCTCTGTGGTTGGCACAACTCTGCACGCCTCCCTTGTTTTTAAAAATGGGCACCAGCACACTTTTCCTCCATTCCTCCGGCACCCTATTACTCTTTAAGACCTTGTTGAATGTTCTTGTCAGAAAGTCTACTGCTACCTTTATTAGACACTTCCCTACCTCCACAGGTATGTCATCAAGACCAACTGCCTCTCCATTCTTCATCCTCTTCAGTGCCCTCCTCACTTCACCCTTATTAATCTTTGCTAATTCCTGGTCCTCAGCGGTCACCTCTTTGACTCTTTTTTTCTCTCTCTTCTCACCTTCTCATTCATCAGCTCTTCAAAGTATACTTTTTGTCTTCCTAGCACACCTCTGTCATTAGTCAATACATTCCCCACTCTGTCCTCAATCACCCGAACTTGCTGCACATTATTCCCATCTCTATTTCTCTGCTGTGCCGACCTGTATAAATTATTTTCTCCCCCCTTACTGTGCAACGTAGCATAGAAGTCATCATATGCTCTGTTTGGCTTTTGACACTGCTACCGTCACCTTTCTGGGAGTCGTAGCATCTCTCTGCACTCCTGTTTACTCTCTTTAGTCCTCTCAATGGTCAGCTTCATCTTAGCTACTTTACTTTTCTTACGTTCTTTTGTACACACTACTGCATTTCCTCATTCCACCACCAAGTCTCCTTATCTACTGTCCTTCCAGAGGACACCCCAAGAGCTCTCCTACCTGTCTCCCTTATCACATTAGCTGTACTTCTCCAGTCATCTGGAAGCTCTTCCTGACCACCTAAAACCTGTTTCAACTCCTCCTTGAAGACAATACGACACTCTTCCTTTTTCAGCTTCCACCACTTTGTCTTCTGCTCTGCCTTTGCCTTCTTCACCTTTGCAGTCTACCTGTATGCTCTACCTCCACTTTTATAAGTCACCCTATGCTCCTCTCTCTTCTGGAAGAAAGTATTTACCAGAGCCATTTCCATCCTTTTTGCAAAATCTATCAACATCTGTCCTTATGTGTTCTTGTCGTGGATACAAAACCTGCCCATCACTTCCTCATCCCCTCTGTTGCCTGCTCCAACATGTCCATTGAAGTCTGCTCCAATGACCACTCTTTCACCTCTGGGAGTATGCATCGATTCATCTAACTCACTCCAGAATTTCTCCTCCTCTTCTAGCTCACATCCTGCCTGTGTGGCATAAGCACCAACAACATTAAACATCACACCTTCAATTTCTAACTTGAGACTCATCACTCTGTCTGACACTCTTTTCACTTCTAGAACATTCCTGACAAACTCCTCCTTCAAGATGACTCTGACTCAATTTCTCTTTCCATCCACGCTTAAACCCTGCTCCTAAGATTCTAGTCTTGCTACTTTTTCACCTGGTCTCCTGAACACACAGTTTGTCCACCTTCCTCCTCTGCATCATGTCTGCCAGCTCTCTACGTTTTCCTGTCATAGTTCCAACATTCAAAGTCCCTACTCTCAGTTCTAGACTCATGCTTTTCCTCTTCTCTCTCGACCGACGGACATGCCTCCTGCCTCCCCTTTTTCAATGTCTTCGACCAACAGTAGTTTTCCACCAGCACCCTGTTGGTTAACAGCACTGATGGCGGTTGTTGTTAACCCGGGCCTCGACCGATCCTGTATGAAATTAGTCTTTAAGGTTTGCAATTCTTATTCTGGCAAAAGTTTTACGCCGGATGCCCTTCCTATTGCAACCGTCTGCATTTATCCAGGTTTGGGCACTTTTTTGTGCACCCATCCCCCGGTTGCATTCCTAAATTACAAAAGCTCATACTGTAATATTGTACATACTGGAGCTATACACCAAAAGGTTTGTAAAACCCTTTGTTACATTTTATCATGAGCACCTCTTTAAATGTCGGCTTCGTTTTAGTGGAACACGGATTGGGTCATTTACATAGTACAATACATAATTTAGCCATAATAATATGTTAACTGATAAATGATTTCAATAATATTGTTTGTGCATGTGTTTCTCTTTTTAAACTGCTTTAGACACGTGGCATATTCCTTTTTGTAAAATTAGCCACCACCCCACCAAATTAGTTCAGATTACTGATTGGGTCAATTGGAAATCTTAAATGAAGTTTCTAGATTCAGGATAAAATCAGAATATAAATGGTTATTTTTACCAGGCGATGGATTGTGATGTAAGCCACCAGAAATACCCAGTTCTGCTTAATTTTGTCATCAGTCTGAGTCAAGTGATTAATGATTCATATGCATATTATGATGCATATTAAGCTTTTTGTGATGATTTCTGATAATTATAAGCCATCTTGGACTTGTTTTGAGAAATTGTTTTAGGCTGCAAAGTCGTCAGCGTGTTTCTGTCCCTTGCTAAAAGGATTGTGACAGGAAGGGCATCCGACGTAAAAACCTCTGCCAAATCAAACGTGCGAATCAGATGATTTGATGTGGCGACTCCTGAGTCTGTCTGTCTTCCTTTCGGCTTTTTCCCTTTCACTCGGGAGTCGCCACAGCGAATCATCTGATTCGCACGTTTTGATTTGGCAGAGGTTTTTACGTTGGATGCGCTTCCTGTCACAACCCTTTTTAGCAAGGGACAGAAACACGCTGACGACTTTGCAGCCTACTCTTTATGAAAGTCAGCAATGGTTCTTTTACATGCCTCTCACCATAGACAGTGACAGACATGGCCCGCCTTTGATAACCCATGTGGCGACTCCTGAGTAAAAGGGAAAAAGCCGAAAGGAAGACAGACAGTGTTGGTTTTTTCTTGTTTGAGGGCTTATGAAACTTGTTGTAGACAAAATGATAACATGTTTATATCATATTACATGTACGAATGATCAACCAGAAGTAAATTACTATGTATCTATTACATGTGATAAAAAATGCATCTAAAACACATTCTATAGACAGTCTGACTCAGTAATACAGTATTAATGAAGTAAAATGTACAAATGCAGCGGCGAGGGGGGGAGGGGGCAAATGCAGCCGTGGGGGGGGGGGGGGGGGCACAAACCAGTGTCTCTCCCTCCCGCCGGTCCCAAGCCCGGATAAATGCAGAGGGTTGCGTCAGGAAGGGCATCCGGCGTAAAACAAATGCCTAATAAAATATGCGAATCACAAGAAAGAATGACATACCGGATCGGTCGCGGCCCAGGTTAACAACGACTGCCATCAGTGCTGTCAACCAACAGGGTGCTGATGGAAATTCGACTACTCTTGGTCGAAGACGTCGATGAAGGAGAGGCGGGAGGTGTGTCCCTTGCCAGAGAGAGAAGAGGAAAGGCATGAGTCTAGGACTGAAAGTAGGGACTTTGAATGTTGGAACTATGGAAGGAAAAGGTAGAGAGCTGGCTGACATGATGCAGAGGAGGAAGGTGGACATATTGTGTGCTTAGGAGACCAGATGGAAAGGTAACACGGCTAGAAGCTTAGGAGCAGGGTTTAAGCTGTTTTTTCACGGTGTGGATAGGAAGAGAAATGGAGTCGGAGTCATCTTGAAGGAGGAGTTTGTCAGGAATGTTCTAGAAGTGAAAACAGTGTGAGACAGCGTGATGAGTCTCAAGTTAGAAATTGAAGGCATGATGTTCAATGTTGTTCGTGCTTATGCCACACAGGCAGGATGTGAGCGAGAAGAGAAGGAGAGATTCTGGAGTGAGTTAGATGAAGTGATGCAGAGTACCCCCAGTGGTCATTGGAGCAGACTTCAATGGACATGTTGGTGCAGGAAACAGAGGGGACGAGGAAGTGATCAGCAGTTTTGGTATCCAGGACAGGAACACAGATGGACAGATCTTGGTAGATTTTGCAAAAATGATGGAAATGGCTGTGGTGAATACTTTCTTCCAGAAGAGAGAGGATCATAGGGTGACTTATAAAAGCTGAACTAAGAGCACACAAGTAGACTACATCTTGTGTAGACGATGTAATTTGAAGGAAGTCAGTGACTGCAAAGTAGTAGCGGGTGAGAGTGTTGCCAAACAGCATAGGATGGAGGTGTGCAGGATGACGCTGATGGTGAGGAAGGTGAAGAAGGCAAAGGCAGAGTAGAAGACAAAATGGTGGTAGCTGAAAAAGGAAGAATGTCATGTTGTCTTCCAGGAGGAGTTGAAAATGGCTTTGGGTGGTCAGGAAGTGCTTCCAGATGAATGGACAACTACAGCTAATGTGATCAGGGAGACCGGTAGAATACTTGGTGTGTCATCTGGAAGGAGAGTAGATAAGAAGACTTGGTGGTGGAATGAAGAAGTGCAGGAGTGTGTACAAAGGAAGAGGTTAGCTAAGAAGAAGTGTGACATTGAGAGGACTGAAGAGTGTAAACAGGAGTACAAGGAGACACAGCATATGTCAAAGGCCAAACAGAGGGCAGATGATGATTTGTATGCTCGGTTGGAATGTAAAGAGGGAGAAAATGATTTACACAGGTTTGGCAGAGCAGAGAAATAGAGATGGGAAGGACATGCAGCAAGTTAGAGTGATTAAGGACAGAGAGGGAAATGTATTGACTGATGACAGAAGTGTGCGAGGAAGATAGAAAGAGTACTTGAAGAGCTGATGAATGAGGAAAATGAGAGAGAAAAATGAGTAGAAGAGGTGGCCATTGAGGACCAGAAAGTAGCAAAGATTAGTAAGGGTGAAGTGAGGATGGCATTGCAGAGGATGAAGAATGGAAATGCACTTGGTCCTGATGAAATAAAAGTTGGAGGTATGGAATTATCTAGGAGAGGTAGCAGTAGATTTCCTGACAAGAACATTTAACAAGCTCTTGAGTGAAAGGATGCCAGAGGAATGGATGAGAAGTGTGATAGAAGTGTGATGGTGCCCATTTCTAAGAAGAAGGGAGAAGTGCAGAGTTGTGGCAACTACAGAGGGATAAAGTTGATGAGCCATACGATGAAGTTATGGGAAAGAATAGTGGAAGCTAGACTAAGGGCTATTTAATTTACTGAGGAAAGTATGTCATGGGAAATTTAAGTATAATGTGAAAGACAATCAGTTCTTGAGTGCGGGCCATGCTTTATGTAAATATCATTGGATCTATAGAAGTTGAACCTCCATAAAATATTTGTCATGCTTTCAACAAAGGAGCTTTCTGGGAACATCAGGCAATGTAACATCAATGCCCTTCAGATTTGTAAATGTTCTTCATCACTCTAAAGCGTTTTGAGACCACCAAATCAGAGTCAGACAGTTTGTTTAAAAAATAGAGGAAATGAAATACCAATGTCGTTATTCCCAATAAGTCCATGCATTAATTTTCTTAAAAGCTTAATCTTAATTAAAGTCATGTGGAGGCTGGTGCTCATCTCAGAAGATTCTCAGTGAGAGAAGAATACGCCCTGGACAGCTCACCAGGCCATCGCAGGGCAGAAACCTGCTGACGGCTGCAAAGGCCCTTTAATGACCCAGTAAGCTGCACTGAGGGGGACAGCAATGACAACCATTGAAAACGGGGCTTGAATCCTCAACCTTGGGATCACTAATCCAGCACCTTACCACCAGGCCACCACCATGCCCATTGTGTTGAGATAACCTTTGTTTTAACCCAAATACCAAGTAAAAAGCTCCTTTCTTTTAGATAAGAACATATATAAGTCCTTAATGTCGAATGATATTCAATACATACTTCAAACATACGATAAAGATTCTGTGTTCCAGAGATTACCTTTTGATTGCTGTATTAGGATATTACACATATGAAAAATAAATAAATTATATTTTCTGGAAAAGCTCACACTAGAGTACACTGTGAAAGATTATCAGCATTTGAGTAAGATTAAAAAAAAAAAAAAAAAAAAAAAAAAAGAGAGACTTGTTTGCAGCCAGCCAGATGCACACTTTCAAGTAAATAGGTACAGTAAGTGCTGAACAATTAATTCAATACAATGACTATAAGGTGACTGTCTGAGATATGAATATGTAGCAGCAGATTGCGGGTACGAATTGAACAGGGAATTTAGTTGCATCAGAGTTTACAGTGTAGTGATTTTGGGGTGACAACACATTGGTTGGTTTTATTGAAAAAAAAAGAATGGTGCCTTATTTTAATCAAAAAGTAATAATTCAGCATAATCTCATTAATTTTGGAGCTTAGTTTAAGTGTGAACTGGTACAATACTGATTAATAAATTTTAACTAAAATAAGTAATGGCACTGATGAAAACAGTTTACCTTAGGGGTCATTTTTATGTCCACTGTTTATTTGATGGTGTGAGTTTATTCTAATACCTTCGTTTGATCCTGAACTTCTCATCTTATTTTCTCATCAATTTTCATCAACCGGACAGTCAAACAGCAGTATATTTCTACAGTGAAACACAATTTTCAAACAAATCATAGCCGACACAGGCCTCTTTACTGATTGAACTAGCCTACCTGAAAACAAAGATTCATTGTTTATTCAGACAGTGAAAGAACAAAAATAAGGCTTGAAAGTGGTTGTGAGAAAGTGCATGAAAGCGCTTGCAGATACAGTTCAAAGCCCTGATAGGTAATCCAGATACTAGAATACATTTGTCAAATTATAGAACAGAGATAAAAGAGCATGACAAGACTTGTCTTTTTAATCTGTTTTCCATATGTTGCATACTTTTTTTTTTATTTTCAGAGAAGAAAAAAAGCTATTGGTTGTCAGATAATAAATGACAACCTGCAGTTTGTTGGGTGGGTTTTACAGTTACCTGTTTTTTTTTTTTGTTTTTTTTACTGGGGGTTCCCATTCATGCTGGGGAGGATATAAAGACAGCACCACAAGGAGGCTACTGAAGCAACCTCCATTCTAAGCAGTCAGCAGAGGCTAGTGAATACCATAGGGATGCCAACAAGGGTGCCTCCAAGCCTAGATTTAATCTTTAAGAATAGATAGCTAGTGATCTTCAGCGCCCTTATGTATCATGTCTGATGACTCTGTACAGGACCCCACCTACATGCCACCATGCTTGCACATATGTCTGCTCACTGTACCACATATGACTTTATTCCTTCATGCCAATTGTATCCTAAAGATCACTAGAGACATTCATTTTGTTTGTGCTAATGTACAAGTGTAATTTGCTTTTGTGAAGGCTGCTTTAAGGAACCTGTTTTTTTTTTTTTTTCCTCGAAACTGTTTAATGATGAATATTAAGTTATAGACTAGCTTGCATTAGATAAAGAATTGGTGTATAATGTAAGCCTATAATTGATGATAATGTGTGTTATATTAAACCAGTGTGTTAATGACATTTTACTTATTGGGAAATTAATTATAAATAAATTAATGAATGATACTGTCATGGTTTGTGCTGGCTGGAGACACTAACCTTTCCTCAGTTCATTGCAGGTGTGGGCGAGGGGCATGGCTGTTGCCAGTAGAGGAGTTTTGGAGCAGAGCGCACCTGGTCCTAATCGGCAATCAGTGGCAGCCAGCTATAAATGGGAGCGGCATGCTTCCCTCCGCTGTCAGAAGATTGATTCCAGTGACTCTGTTCCTCGACGTTCTCTGTGATCCCTGGCCCACGCTTCGTGCAAGACCAGTTCCTTAGTTTTCTAGCGATTTCCAGTTCTGAATGTTTAATAAATTGTTGAACCTTCCTTCAGTCTTCTGCATCCTTGGGTCCTATGCAAACACTCCCACCATGACAGATACACTTTTTTTTATCCATGCATCTTTCATTTTATGTGAACGTTGATTGTGAGACTGGTACTGTTTTCTAATGAAACTGTTATTGATTTTACTTTGTTAAACCTTGGCGGGTGATGAGTCCATAATTAGGGATGAATACCTGATAGTCAATTTGGGTTTGACAAAAAAATATTCACTGTTGAAAGATATATATTTGAATGACAATGAGACTTTTTGTTATGTTAAATCTGACTGTATTAATGAACACACTTTAAGTGACCTTTCCTTTGGAAACAACTGGCATGTCACATACAACTCTAAAATTTTACTTTCCATGGGAAAACTATGCAAACAATGGTAGTGTAAGAACTCTTTTCGTGAAGGAAGCTAAATGTAAGAACTCTCTCCGTGGAGGAAGCTCTTAGATAAACCTGCACGACCTGGATTCCTGCATCTCAACGTCTAGGAGTACTCCGGGAGCAACAGACAACGAACCACACAAGTGAAATCAGTCTGGTTTATTCATCGGAAGCTCTTCGAACACATGCAGTGTCCGCTTATTTATACAGAGGGATGTGCATGCAAAGCAGTAATTGCGTGTTCACAAAGCATTAACATATATGCTTGTGCACTGCGGCACTTAACACTTGGGGATGTGCATGCAAAGTAGTAATTGCGTGTTCACAAAGCATTTCCATATATATATGTTTGTGCCCTGTGGCGCTTAACACTTGGCTAATTCCACTTCAAAGCAATTCCTCATTGTTACATTGTTACTTTCCGAATCCCACACCAGAACCGAAACACGACACAGGAACACCCACCCAACAGTTTCATGTGCCTGGCGCACATGTCACAATTACAAGTAGAACAGGAAGCTTTAGATACACAGAAGTTACAATACACACACAGTTGCATCTCATTTATCCTATCAATTTATTCCTTCAGGTAGTATAATAGGGCCTAACATTTGGTTACACTATGGTACCTGAATTACTTATTTACCCTAATAATACTAATAATAACCTTACTACTGTCATGACATTGGTCACTATGTCATTAGTGGAGAAATTTGAATTTAAAAACAGAGTCTGACAAGGAAAAAGTATGTCTAACTTGAAAACAAAGTTGGAATAATTATCTAAACATATAATTCACTTAATCATTGACTTGTTAAACTAACTGAATAGCTTATTAGGACTAAAAATGCATGCACACACACACACACACACACACACACACACACACACACACACACACACACACACACACACACACACACACACACACACACACACACACACACACAGACAATTTCCTGCTAAATGTTTGTGTAGTTCATGTGAAATGTAATAATACTTTGATGTTGAGCTGATTATTTTGTAGAGTAAAAATTCATGTTGTGTTAAGAACTGTGCTGGTGTGCTCACTTCAGCTTTCAATCCTGCCAGTGAGGCACCCATTGAACCAGAAACTGCTCCCCTGTTCCTTTTGCTGCTGGGGCGCATTCATGCATTTCTTCTTTGTCTGTAAGTGCAGAGATGAATTCTCCTATGTCATTGATTTCTCTTGTGTTGTGGAGTTTTCCTACATTGCTGGTTTCTATGTTGAGTCCTTCCATGTTACCGTTGTCTTACACTGGGTTCTTCTATTCTGCCACTGATATGTTTATTGTTATAAACTTCTTCCTGGCCCCCTTGTGTTTTCAGGCCAGCGGCCAGGGGCCCAATATCACAAAAGTGTGATATTTTGGGGTGCTCTGGGAAGAGCGAGCACCCTTGAGAAAAAGTTCTGTCACTGACTTCCCTCATGGTTCCCAGTGTTTAGCATAATTGAAGCAGCACTCACAGTGTTATGGATTTGCACAGTGAAAAAAATACAGATCACCTATACTTCCCAGGTGTCTGGGCATTCAGCGCGGAGCCATTAACAACCAGCTACACATGTAGGCTGAAAGAGCTCAAAGTACAACTCCATGCAGAGCATTTAATTTCATTCACCATATTTTTACCCAGCATATTGAGTTTTGCCGGGTTATTTTTATTTATCTTGTATATAGCTCTGTATTTTGTAGATTTTTGTTGTTGATGTTTTCTGTTCTTCACCTTAGTTATTAATATAAATGCCTGATTTTGCAATAAAGGGAGCTCCTGTCCTGCAAACGTGCATCTAATCATCATTTCAGCTGCCAGTTAAAAAAAAAAAAAAAAAAAAAAAAAAGAAAAAACAACAACAAATGGGATCAGTACATCTAAATAGTATTCTATGGTGCATTTGAATTACTAGCACTTTTAAACAATCACATATAGCATCAAAGGATACCAACATATTATCTGCCAGTGCTGAGCAGTGTTACCAGGAAAAAGACACCGAGCAAAGCATACAGCTGATCAAACAACAAATGTCGCAACCACAGAAAATATTTGTGTATTTAAAACAGCTGATGATGGGAAAGTCAAGTTGGCAAAATGTTGGCTGCATAATTGCACAGGCCCTACTCTTAAAACACTTCTTCAAAAGGAACCAATCAGTGGTCAAACAAAGAGACTTTAGTTTACTTGCACTGGTCAACCCGGCCCAATGGGTCCAAGTCCATTTTTTTCAATTTTGAGAAGGAAAAAAAATAAATGAATAAATAAATTGGATGCTCTGCATTGGCTCAACCACCACTCGTAATCTACAGGATACAAATGCTAAATATATAACTTTTTAAGGTCATTTATGGTAATATATGGTTAAAATAAAATAAAACCGACCAATTCCTGTCCTCTTTAAGCTTTCAGAGTGAGTGAGTATTTCATAGATTTTTAAATGTTTTTGTTTAGCCTAATAAATGAAACTTTAAAAATTGTTCAATATATATGTGTGTATTGGACATTAGATTTTCCCACCATGCCTTTGGCAATATGATGAGATTGTCAGATTTTATTCTTTCCCTTGCCACTATTTTAATATAGTTGATTTAAAAGTAAACACAAACCTGAAAATGTTTTTATAATTTAATTTTCTTTCACACCGAGAGTGCAATTGGGAACAACCAACTAGCCTAATGCATACATATTTGATGATTATTTTGACAAAAATAAATAAATTAATTAATTAATTTGTTCATTATTTTGTTTCTCATTTCAAAACAAGTCTTGACAAGCATTATTCATAGTACCACTTCACAGTTCCATAAGTCACGTTGCATACATCTATGTTTAAGCAGCTTTGCCATCCCCCTGCAATGTTTTTTGACCATGTCAGTTGTTAAAGTGGCCACAGCACAAGGCACATGAATTTGACCACAATTTTCCAACTAGACACCCATTTTCTGTACCCCATGCAGCTTGCAAAGCAACTTTGTCATTATGTTCTTGTGTGTTCTCTGCACAGTAACAGACTCCAAATGAATAGTCAAGGCATTTCCTTGTGATCATGTCCAGTAAATGATGCATTCCACTCTAGTGTGAAAAAAGGATGAGCTTGTGCAAGAGATTGAGGAATACCTGTGACATAATGAACTTTCAGCCTGACCCAGAAATGCAGAAGACAGTATATGACACAGAGCTGATGTATGACTTAAAGAGGAAGCACTCAAGCAGGTGGCAAGAATAGTCACTACTGGTGATGAAGAGAAAACACAATAAACATGTAGCACTGGGAACTAAGGTGCAGGTAGCTGGTCGAGCGCAGAGCTGGAACCAGGAGCCAGAGAGAAAACAGGGAAGCTAAGGCGTGAAGTGAGACAATATTTTGGCACTGATGTGAACGTGCTGCTCTTCTTTATAGAATAGTAGAGTAGGGAGTATGATCAAGTATGTGTGCTGCAATCAGCCTGCGTAGGTCAGCCTCGCCCCTCCACTAGAGCCTGCAGCACTGGAGAGAAACAGAGTTAGAAGAGCTGCCACATTCAAAGAACCCCAAGCACAGACCATAATACCAGCTAATGGCTCCATATTGTTTTTGTTTTTTTCTCTGAATCTACAAACATTATGAATCCCAATAATTAAAATTATTTTGAGCAATTTGTTTCCCCCAGTGCAGCTAACTGGGCTATCAAAGGTGGGCCATGTCTCTGACTGTCTATGGTGAGAGGCATGTAAAAGAACCATTGCTGACTTTCGTAAAGAGAAGGCTGCAAAGCCGTCAGTGTGTTTCTGTCCCTTGGTAAAGGGTTGTGCAGGAAGGGCATTCGACGTAAAAACCTCTGCCAAATCAAATGTGCGAATCAGATGATTCGCTGTGGCGACTCCTGAGAAAGGGAAAAAAGCCGAAAGGAAAAGAAAGAAAGATTTTGTTCAATTTGTTTGAGGTATGTTTTATGAAACCTCAGTGTTCAGCAATTAAACATAAATTGTTTTGTGCCATAACCATGATTTGTTTATTTTATACAGATAGTAAACATCCTCCAAGTGTGGTAGTTTCATATTTTTCACTAGGATATACTCTGAAGGGTATGGTGGCCCACTACACCAGCAACAGTACACTACAGAGTACAACATCCTTTTATTCCTCTTAAAATTTCCAAAGGTGTAGAATTTTATAGATAGAAAGTCTAATAGCCCATATTGAGAAAGCCTTGTACTTTATCTATTGTTCTGTTTCGAAGGGCTTAAAGTTTAAGTATAATTATCCTGCAATTGTATTTTGCTGAGCAGAGAATCAAAACACCAATGACCCCTGTTTCCATTCAGGGTGTCAGTGTTGAAATGGAGTAGTATTACAAATACCATGGGGTTAAAAATAACAATAAATTGGGCTTTGTCAAAAGCTGGGGAAGCAGGCTGAGGGTTGTCGATGCTGACTGAGCAAACTAATAAATGACCAGTAACGAACTGAGTTCAGAACTGAGAAACTGAGATTTTTATTTATTCATTTATTATTTTTTAAGTATATACATATAAAACTTAATATCCATAAACTAAATGAATCTGGCTTTTCAACCAATCAGAGCAATCTCCAAGGTTATTTCTCACGAAAAAAGGAGTTTCTGTTTACACTGAGCTCTGTCTGTTTGCTATGCCTAAAGGCTTTTCATTTGTTTACCAACATATAACTTGAGGGATTCCTTCTGGAATTCTGTAAGTTGGCAGAGTATTCTAGTAGTGAATATGAATAATAAGAAAACATTATGTGCAATGACAAAAGTAGATTGAAAATTGGCAATATAAGTGGATATTTATATTGTTGCACACTAACATGGATATGGGACTCTTTCTTTAAAACTATGTTGTTTAAACTATTTAAAACTATTTTATTTAAACTATTTAAAACTATTATATAAAGTCTTAATTCTCAGAAGAGACATCCAGCGTAATTACTTTTTGCTGGTGCTTAGCTGGCATTTAAGTGGCATCATATAGCTTAACTGGTAATTAAAACTCACTAAAAAAAGGCTCACTGACAACTTGTGCACGAATAAGGATAAGGAAAAATTGCATATACATCATCTCAACCAATCAGCAGGAGGGAGGACAGCCTTTGGCTGAATTCGAATCAAGCGACAGCTGCTTGGCAATCTGGGCATATGCACACAGACGCGAGTGCAAAACCGCGGATATTCAAAGGGCCTACTGTGTGTGTATATATATATATATATATATATTGGTAACTGGATGCTGAGGCTGGAACTACCAGGCAGAAGGCCTAGAGGAACACCAAAGAGATGTGGTGAGCTGTCCAAGGTATATTCTACCCTTGCCTGGAGTCAGTTGGGATGGGTGCCAGCCTCCCCACAGAGCTAATAAGGATTAAGCAGCCCAGAAAATGAATTGATGGAAATGTACTGTATTCGAATACTGTATTCGAAGTAATAAGTGCCCTGCTCCAAAAGGACACCCCCCCCCAATACTTTTGATCGTACGTCTAATAACTGCCCAGGTGTACTGGGAGCAAAATTGTAGATCAAACTCACCAATTTTATTTGATCAGTCTTTCTAATGGTAAAATGAGTTTGTTTATGTTCTTGTTGATTAGTTCAATGTGCTATGTGTTAAAGTTGGTGTAAATTGGCTTGATTTTACTTCCAGGAAAATGTTTAAATGAACAGCACTGGGAGAGAAAAGTAAGGGGTCTTTTTTTTTTTTTTTGAATTATGCTGTTTTCTGTTTATTTTCTGCTTTCATGTAAGTAGTTTGGGTGATACCAAAAAATGAATAATACAAATACCAGTAAAACTCTTGTATTCTGTTATTATTCATGTTTTCCACCTCGATGGTAATAAGCACTTACTGTTCCATTCCGCTGGTGATATTTTAATAAACGCCCACCCACTCTAATTTTTTAAGCACCTTGGGTGCTTATCACATCGAATATAAATATATAAATAAAGGAAGAATGACATCAAATTAGGGGCCTTGTTGGAACACGTAATCTCTCTCTCTCTCTCTCTCTCTCTCTCTCTCTCTCTCTCTCTCTCTCTCTCTCTCTCTCTCTCTCTCTCTCTGTCTCTCTCGCTCTCTTATATATATATATATATATATATATATATATATATATATATATATATACCTATTTCAGACTTCCTCCTCCACCACCCATGCTCTATATTGCCCATAACCTATACTTCTCTAGGTATATTACAACAAGCATCATCATGAGTGCACTTCTTGTCAAGTGTGTACTGTTGGGGAAGGAAGTAGTCTCAGTACAAACGAGAGCCATGTTTATGTGCCATAACAAAAATGCAAAAGATAAACTCGGTGAGGGCAGCATTGGTATGGTTTACAGTATGGTAGCCCATACCAAACAAAAAAGCTCTGGTTCAATTTCTGGGCCCCATCGTTTCTGTGTGGTATTTGCTTGTTGTCCCTCTGCTTTTGTGGCTTTTCTCCAGGTACTCCGGTTTCTTCCCACACTCCAAATACATGTGAGGAAGGCTAATTGGCTGTTCCAAATTTATACATGGGTGTGACAATTAGTGTGAATTGTTGTATGTTTGTTGGCCCTGCAATTGTCCCATGAGCTTTTCGGAGTGTTCCTGCCTTCGCCAAGAAATGACTGTGATAGGCATTCAGCCTCCCCACAACCCTAATTAGGATTACACATCATATATAATGATTAAAAAAATAACTCAGTGAGGAAAACACATTTTACATCCACACCATTTGAGAAGGTTTGGATGTAAAATGATTTTAATGTGTTGTTGCTGTTGATGTTTAAAAAAAGAGAGGGACAGAATTTCTATCCATATGAAAGGGAATTATGATTTTTACTTCTGACAGCAAACAGTGCTCCATGAACAGCCTGAACCAAAGCTGGGCCACCTGTTCTGTGTCTCACTCTGTTTCTTTGGCTCATTGACAAAGTACATTCTATGTTTATATGCCGTGAACCCTCTACACACTCATCACAAATATAAATACAAAACTTAGTCAAAGATTGTTTCTTAGCACCAGCCATTTTAATTCGAATATGGCTTGATCTGTTGAGTCCCAAAGCCAATCTCAAAGCGGCGGGGGGTGGGGGTGGGGGTAATAAACAAATAATAATAATAATAATAATAATAATAATAATAATAATAATAATAATAATAATAATAATTTTTAAAATCCCCTTAATTTCTGTCCAAACAAATGTTTGGTTTATTAGCTGTGCACTGAGCATAATTATGGGTCTGCCATAGTATGTATTATGCCCAGCTATTTCCCAACTTATGAAATATGAGCTATATTCTTGTTTTAGTTATTTATTAAATGGATGGTTGGACCAGAGTAGTCCACTACCAAATGATTCTGTGTTTCTTAATGAGTCACAGATGTAAACTAATCAGAAAAGGTGAAATGTTCATGCATGTCTATAATCAATTGGAGATGTCTCATACATGCCCTTTATGCATGGACTGCAGCTCTTGGTGCAGGTTACAGCTCTAAAGTAATTTTGTTGTTACTATCGTTTGTTAACCATGTGCATTTTGTCAGACTTTCTGATAAGTTTTTCTATTTATACCTCATTAATTTTCTGAACTGCTGTATCCTAATTAGGGTTATGAGAAAGCTGCACCCATCTCACCCAACGCTGGGCGAGAGCAGGCTATTTATACCTTTTCACTGCAAAAACTCTGCAATGGCATGTTAGTAAAGGATGGATGCAAAGATACAGAACTGAAAGCAGGATAAACAGGCAGTCCTATTCATCACACTGTCTAATGTTTCTAGAACATAATACCCCAGTGCACTGGGCAAAACACAGGAAATTTAAACACGCTGGAGAAATAAACTATACTCAGAATGCAGAGGGATAGTCACAGGCAAAAAAGTACATAAACAAAGTCAAATGCTCATTGTAGTATGCTGGGTGTATTTATATAATTCTTGTCTATAATTATAGTCTTCTTATCTTACACTTGTGGCCAATGAGCGGCACCTTCAACACTGCTAACTGAGACTCCTGGGACAAGCTTTATGTGAGCTGTAATTTTTTTTTTTTTTTTTTTTTGCCTTGTAAGCCCAAAAGAAGAGAGAATGAGTTTTGTTCTGATTGCAAAGCTCATGTGTGTAGAATACAATGGCAATCAAGAGATGGACATGATTGAATTACCCATTATGTATTTCTAAAGCACCAAAAACATAACTTTTGGTGGACCTGAATCTCTGTCTGCTGGCCTAGAACTGAGTGTAAGATAAGACATGGTCTCTCTTGAACTACAGCAAGGGCTCAGTAATGAATTGGTGTGTGGGATTTGGCCTGGGACTTGGCATAGAACTGAATGCTGCTGGTGTCGATCTCCCTCTCTCTCTCTCTCTCTCTCTCTCTCTCTCTCTCTCTCTCTCTCTCTCTCTCTCGCTCGCTCTCTCTCACTCTCACACACACACACACACACAAAAGCTACAAAAAACTCTGACATAATACCTCACTTGAGAGCATCTCATGCGCTTGATAGGAAAATGACAGTATCAGCAGTCAGTTGATTTGACAGAAGGCTTGCTTGCTTGCTTGCTTACTTTCTTTCTTTCTTTCTTTTTTGAAGGATTGCCTAAAAATTTAGTATCATCAGAAATCAAAGGGACTTTATTTATTTATTTATTTATTTATCCATTCATTCATTTATTCATTCATTAATTTATTATTATTATTATTATTATTATTATTATTATTATTATTATTATTATTATTATTATTATTATTATTAATTTATTTATTTGTGTGTGTGTGTGTGTGTGTGTGTGTGTGTGTGTGTGTGTGTGTGTGTGTGTGTGTGTGTGAAAAGAATGATCAATGTTTGAATGTAATAACAACAATATTGCAAATACTCCAAAGAATATGGGTTGTATGAAAATGGTTGCAGGAAAAAGCAGATTTTCATTTTCACCGAGTTTTCACAGATGCAACCTTTAAACCTTAAAATCCCTTTGAGAGTTTACTTTAGCCATTTCAGAAAGCCTGCTTGACAGCACCACCTAGATAATTATTTATTTTGAGAAATTAAGGCACGTGAAAAAAACAAACAAAAAACTTTTCAATCATGATTCAACTGACCACAAAAAAGTTTTCCACTTTGCCAGACTTAATTTGAAATGATCCCTGACCCAGAGAAAACACCTGCACTTCCAGATCCTGTTTAGAAATGGCTTCTTCTTCGTACTGTAGAGTACGGGCTGGTAATGGCGAATGGCGCGGTGGATTGTGTTCACCGACAATGGTTTATGGAAGTATTGCTGAGCCCATTCTGTGATTTCCCTTCCAGTAGCATTCCTGTTTGTGGTGCAGTGCCATTTAAGGGCCTGAAGATCACAGGCATCCAGTATGTTTTTTGCCCTGACCCAGAGAGTTTGTTTCAGATTGTCTGAATCTTTTGCCAATGGACCTCATTAATGGTAATTGGTCTTCCAGCTGTTTGTTATAAGTGCATTTGACTTTTCCAGACTCTTATTGCTACCTGTCCCAACTTTCTTGAGATTTGCTGACACCATGAAATTTAAAATCAGCATAGTTTTCAATTAAGACTATGCATTTTCTCAGTTTAAACTTTTGAGCTGTCATCTGTGTTCTATTCAGAATAAAATATTGAAATGTGGCACTTACACATCATTGCATTCAGTTTTCATTCCCAATATGTAGAGTGTCCCAACTTTTTGGCATCTGGTTTGTATTACATTAGTACATTGTATAGTACAGTGTGAAATCTGTAATTGATATTGAGTACAAACCAGTGTTTGTGAGGTACTATAGTGAACAATATATGTGTACAGTGGTTTACGTAGTTGTATTCCTGATGCTGTGATTGGTTACATTTCAGAAACTATCTCTGTGCTAGGTGGTCTTGACATACAGTGTTTCTTAATGCTTTCCAGGGAGCAAGAGCTGAATTGTGATGGGTCTGCAGACCCTATGCAACAGTACAAGTAATGAATAGAGAGCATAATCTGCTCCATGATTCTCTCTGTAGACCTGATTGTCGGCTGCAGTCGGAATCTGTCTTGTTGTGAAGATAAATTCCTTTAATGAAACATCATCTTTTTTATGTATAAGCAAATAAATATCAAATTATGGAAGATTTGTCATTGGCTTTGTGCAAATCACCTATCCTTGAATACCCAAATATATCCAAAAGAAGCTGGAAAAAAAAAAAAAAAAAAAAAAAAACTTTTCAAATGATCTGTTGATAAGGGTACAATTGAAAAAGTTAATGATTTTAATTTTCTTGTTATTAGGATCATTAAAACATGAAGTGGGGAAGCCATATAGACCACATTTCTAATAAACTCTAGATTTAATGATTATAAATATTTTATTGTTGTTGTTGTTTTTTTTTTTTTTTTGGGGGGGGGCATTGTATTTTGACAACCATACCAAAAAGATAACTTTTAAAATGAAAGATTCACTTTTAGGCAGACAGGGTGGCTTATAGAGTCTTGGATTAGCCAGTGGATGCTGAATCAGCTGTTCTTTAAGAAACCCTAGAGACAGGAAGTCTGACACACACACACACACACACACACACACACACACACACACACACAATCGCGCACACACATTCACGCACCAGATACTTAATGCACATAAACCTGGTTGTCTTCTAGATGTCAGGAAAGCCATCAGCTGTGATTATGGCTTAGTGTGCAGGAAATGCCCAGTGATTTGTCTCGGAATGGAAACACTGTTTGGAATAACTTATGGCTGAGCAAAAGTTTTGTTCCATGATTATATATGTTTTCTGGTGTCCAGTCTGTCTTCTTAAATGCATGATATAGACACAACGGTTAAAACAGAAGTAATGTTAAAAATATAGTTCTGCTGAAAATCGGTACTCAAAATCAGTAAATATATGTAAAGTATGTAGTACATAAAGTCTAAATAATGTAAGAACACATTTCAACTTTGTCTTGAATTGGATTTTGCTGGATAAATATATTTCATGTTTTGTATGATTCATTTATTTTCAATATACATTCTTTCCTGTGTTCCAGGCTTGCATCACAAATAGAAGGAATAATTCAGATCACTTTAAATAGAATAAAAACAATAGTTATTTGAAACGTGATTTTAGTCATGCTCTGGTTCAAAAGCAGCAACAATGAAATTCTGTGAAATTCAATAAAATAGTTCACACATAAAGCATAAAGATTTCGGCTTTGTTTAAAAGCAAAACAGACAAACAAATTACAATATACAGGGGGTGGACAAAATAATGGAAACACCTAACATTTGGGCATCATAATCTTTGGACATAATTTAAACAATCAAAACTTGTCATATGTATTGATTCATACAACTTGTGAATTGTTTCCAAAGGAATTTTAAGCCATTCTTCAGTTAGAATACCCTCCAACTATTTTAGAGAGGATGGCGTACTTGTGCATTACTGAGGACGTTTTTCCCTCTGTTTCAAAGGCAGTCATTACTTTTGAGACAGTACGTCTGAAACACCGAACATTTGGGCAGTTTTTGTTACACTAGCGCCTACCATATGAGCACCAACAATTTGGCCTCTTTTAAAATCTGAGAGGTCTGCCAT
Source organism: Plotosus lineatus (assembly GCA_024760905.1). Classification (NCBI taxonomy): domain Eukaryota; kingdom Metazoa; phylum Chordata; class Actinopteri; order Siluriformes; family Plotosidae; genus Plotosus; species Plotosus lineatus. Next base: position 121,094,161 of record CM045728.1, on the reverse strand, counting down.
AATGGGGTATGATTAATGTTTTCAACATTTGAAAAAGGGAAAAAAAATAAATAAATAAATAAAAAAAAAAAAAAAATATATATATATATATATATATATATATATATATATATATATATATATATATATATATATATTTTACATCAACATATCAAATAACAAATTTTTTATACAAAAAACCATAACATATACCAAGTTTTGATTGTTTAAATTATGTTCAAAGATGCTTCTTCTTCTTTTCCTTTTGGCTGTTCCCTTCAGGGGTCGCCACAGCGAATCATCTGCCTCCATCTCACCCTATCCTCTGCATCTTCTCTTACACCAACTGCCTTCATGTCCTCCTTCACCACATCCATGAATCGTCTCTTTGGTTCTCCCCTAAACCGTCTGCCTGGTAGTTCCAGCCTCAGCATCCTACTAGCAATATACTTACCATCCCTTCTCTGTAAATGCCCAAACCATCCCATTAGACACCCCCCCCCCAGGCCAACTTCACTTGACTGCTGCAGTCCTACAGACACCCCCCCTCCCTCTGCAGCCCACCCCAGTCCCAACTCTCCCTTAAGTCAGACCAAGTGAGGAGACAGTTGAGGTGACTAAATCAGAGGAAATCTGCAGGACCAGATGACATCAGTCCCAGGCTGTTGAGGACCTGCGTGGACCAGCTCTGTGAGGTCCTATGCCGACTGTACAACCTGAGCCTCAGCCCGGAGAAGGTTCCCGTCCTGTGGAAGACCTCCTGTGTGGTCCCGGTTCCCAAAACAGCTCAAGCGAAGGAACCAGCCCACTACAGACCTGTCGCCCTGACCTCCCACCTCATGAAGACCATGGAAAGGCTCCTCCTCGAACAACTCTGCTCTATGGTGAGCCCCAACCTAGACCCGCTGCAGTTTGCCTACAGGCCGAACATCAGGGGAGAAGACGCCGTCATCTACCTTCTGCAGCGGGCGCTCACCCACCTGGAGATCGCCGGCAGCGCTGTGAGGGTCATGTTCTTTGACTTCTCCAGCACCTTCAACGCCATCAGGCCAGCGCTTCTTCGGGGGAAGCTGGAGGACGTGGGAGTGGATGGACATCTTGCTGCCTGGATTATCGACTACCTCACTATCCGTCCACAGTACGTGCGGCTGCGCGGCTGTGAGTCAAAGGTGGCAGTCTGCAGCACAGGGGCACCCCAGGGCACCGTCCTTTCACCCTTCCTTTTCACCATTTACACCTCGGACTTCGCCTATAACACAGACAGCTGCCACCTCCAGAAGTTCTCTGATGACTCCACCATCGTGAGCTGTGTGTCAGAGGGGAACGAGCTGGAGTACTAGTCGGTCATCGTCAACTTTGTTTACTTGTGTGAGCGCAACCACCTGTGCTTGAACATTAGGAAGACGAAGGAGATGGTGGTCGACTTCAGGAGAAGCACTCTAACACACACACACACACACACACACACACACACACACACACACACACACACACACACACACACACACACACACACACACACTCACTGGTGAACATCCAGGGACAGGACATTGAGACAGTGGACTGTTTCAAGTACCTGGGCGTTCACCTCAACAATAAACTGGACTGGTCCCACAACACCAACGCCCTGTACAAGAAGGGCCAGAGTCGCCTCCACCTTCTGAGGAGACTTAGGTCCTTCGGAGTATGCAGACCTCTGCTAAGGACATTTTATGACTCTGTGGTGGCCTCTTCAATCTTCTACGCTGCCTTCTGCTGGGCCACGGGCAGCACAGAGCGGAACAGAAAGAGACTGAACAAGCTGGTCAGGATTGCCAGCACTGTCCTAGGCTGCCCACAGGACTCTGTGGAGGAGGTGAGTGAGAGGAGGATGGTAGCCAAGCTCACATCCATCATGGTCAACAGCTCTCACCCACTGCACCAGACTGTAGAGAAGCTGAGCAGCTCCTTCAGTGGACGACTGAGACATCCTCAATGCAGGAAGGAGCGCTACCGCAGGTCTTTCATCCCCACCGCTGTCAGAATGTACAATGCCACTTTGTAACTGTCTGTGAAAATACCGGTTATGTGCAATAAAAACTCTGTGCACTTTAATCGACCACATCTACACCACTGACTGTGAACCATATCAAACCCATCTACTTTGCCCTCAGATACATGAACACTTGAATATAGGCCAGTCCACAAAGTTTTTCTTTTTCTTTTTATTGTATATTACTTTTGTACTATTTATGTATATATTTATTTACTTATATAATATATATGTTTGTGTGTATGTATGTATGTATGTATATGTACTATTGAATATTTATCTATTTTGCACCCCCTACTTTACTTCAAGTGTCTGTAACAGTGCATTTCTCCATTGTGAGATTAATTAAGCTGTATCTTCTTCTTGATGTCTGTCGCAGTAAAAGGTGATATGAGCACTAAGAGAGAGAAGGGTATTTTCCTTCAATCTATATGTCAGTAGCTCAGCATAGGACTTTGACAAGCTGAGATCACAAACTAGATCATTTATCTTTTTTTGAGTATGTGGATCATCATCGTGAAGAGCCACTTCTTCATCTTCTGGAACACTGGAGGAATCTTTTTCACTGATTTCAAGAAGTACTCCAAAGACAGGTACCAGAATTTCATCTTAATGAGTTAGAAGACGGCATGATGATTCAGATCAGGATACTTGAGGCTGCTTCAGATCTTCCTGTTGATCCCAATTACATTGATATCATAAAAATAACAGTCAGTGTTAATATATATATATATATATATATATATATATATATATATATATATATATATATATATATATATATATATATATATATATATATATATATATATATATATATTAAAGCCTCTAAACTTTGTAGAAATTTACTGTAACTGATTGATTTGCTTAAATAAGACAAATTAATTACGCTGAAAAAAGATGGCAGTAAAACCATTATTCGGACATTAAGCCCGGATCCCTCTAAATTATGGCCTTTTGACACCAATATTTAGCACTGTGAGTTCTTTGGTTAACCGACTGTAATGATGTTAAACTCTGAATTAGTTTGCTTCACTTGGGTTTTGATGATGTCAGTAAGATGGAGACACACAGCATCATCCAACACATAAGGTGCACCCGATCATAAGACACACTTTTTTTCTTTTTTCTTTTTTTTTTTTTGAGGATTAAAGGCTTTTAACTGCCCCTTATGGTCTGAAAAATGTGTTACTTTTTACTATACGTTTGGCAGGAGTTTCATGGTAATTAGAGACAAATTAGTATTGGAAGATCTTAAGTTCACCGGATACAGTTCAGTGACTTCTGTTTTTGTAAGAAACAGACAAACTCAGACCTCTTAACATAAAAAACAAACAAACAAACAAACAAACAAAAAACATTTCTTTACAACTACACCAGTTATTTCCTAATTGCACTGCTGTGGGATGCTGGATCACATGCTGATGTGGTATGCTGTCTCTTTGGCATGTTCCATGGGTTTCATGATACTGTGTATCTTGGCAGCTAGCATCCTTTTGCAAGACGTTCTCCTTTTTCTCATCTTACTTTTGCCTTACTGCTCTTACCTTTTACGAAGTATGATGAACACTTCTTTGGGAAGAAGAATGCTGCAAGCCAATGTTCCTCATTATTTGCTTGCTTTACTAAATTTTATTTCACAATTTTATGTGCCAGCTCGTTCTGGTGCTACTTCTTTAGTATCTGCAGTGCTTATTCATAAGCAACCACCGTTCTTCTTTTGGCCCATTTTTTGAAGTGTGCAGATGTATTCTGTAATGTTGAATGTGAGTCCAAACTTTATACATTTTAAGGAGCTAGTATTTGGCTCTCTGGCCAATCACCTACAGTTCAGCCTTTGTTCCAGAGGGATGTGATTTATGATTTCTCAGATCATGTTTTGCGTGTTGTTAAAATTAAACTAATATAGTCAGCCCTCTTCATACGAAATCCCCAGAATACGAGCAATCCAGTATATGAAAAACATTTTCCTACATTTTTTGCCTCTGTATAAGAAACATCGCCAAAAGTGACATTCAAATGCGCCATTCAAACATTAAAATGTGCCATTCAAACAATAGGTGGGGGAAAAATGTGAACTGTAATGTTGGATGCCCTTTGATCCATACTGTGAGTGAGAGAGAGGAAGGTAGAGCGATGCCTGCACCTCCACCTAAATTTAGACATGCCCATTGGCTATGCAGTTCAATCCCATTGGAAGTTCAAGTTCCATGTCCCCTCAGTCTCGTTCCTGGGGTTCATCATGGAGAAGGGTCAGATCAGATCCAACCTGACAAAGGTGAAAGCGGTGGCAGAGAGGCCGAGTCTGGGGACACGGAAACGGCTGCAGAGGATCCTGGGATTTGCGAACATCTATCGATGGTTTGTGCGAGACTACAGCTGCCTAGCAGCCTGTCTCACACAGCTGACATTGCTGCGCTTGGAGCATATACATCGGACCCTAAGATGCATAAGACCATGTAAGAAGATTCAAAAATTTTATTTTAGCACTTTTATTTTTAAAAATTTTATTTATTATTTCACTGGAAATAATGACTCGATGGAAACTGGTCGAGCACAAAGCAGGATACCAGGAGTCAGTGAGATAGCCAAGTAACGGAATCACTGGGAAGGACAATCATCTTATGTCGGAGGGAAGCGTGCTGCCCCTATTTATAGCTCGCTGATTGCTGATTGCTGAATGGATACAGGTGCGGTCTCTGGATCTCACATGCTGGTAACAGCCACGCCCCTCGCTAGTGCCTGCAATAAATGAAGAGCGAGTTAACGCTGCCAGCCAGCACAGACCATAACAGCCCCCCCCCTTCCTTAAGGGTTTGTCTAGGAACTGACAATAAAAGTTGATTAATAAGTCTGGGTCCAGGATTAGGAAGCGAGGAATCCAGGAGCATTCTTCAGGGCAATACCCCTCCCAGTCCACCAGGTATGAAAACCTCGACCCTGTCTGCGTACATTGAGGATGCAATTGACTATGTACGTGTGGCGTCCATCAATCAGCCGGGGGGTGGGGGGTCAGTGGGGTGGGGTGGAGTGGACATTCCAACTTGGGCTTGATCAGGGGTACATGGAATACTGGTTGTACTTTGAGTGAGGATAGGAGTTTTAGTCGGACGACGCTGGGGTTTATAATTTTTTCAATCACATGAGGCCTGATGTACCTGGGCAACAATTTCTTGGAGTCGACATGCAGAGGCTGATCCCAGGAGAAGAGTCAAAGTTTTTGCCTGACCATGTAGGGAAGTGCAAGGGTCCGGTGACTATCGGTGATTCTCTGGTTTAAGGCCACTGTTCATTCCAGGGTGGCACGTGCTTCTTTCCAGACCCAGCATGCTCTGTGAAACTGCGTCTGGATGGATGGAATGGCCACTTTGACCTCCTGGCTGGGAAACAAGGGAGGCTGGAAACCGTTGATCACCATAAAGGGGGACATCCCGGTGGCAGTGCAGAGCAGAGAGTTGTGTGCATATTCGATCCATGGAGGTGTGTGGCCCAGGAGACTGGGAGATGGGAGGCGATGCAGTGCAGGGAGGATCTGAGGCTTTGATTCGTTCGCTCCACCTGCCGATTTGACTGAGGATGGTAGCCGGAAGCCAAGCTACAGGAGACTCCCAAGGTGTTGCAGAATGCCTTCCAAACTCTAAATGCAAACTGGGGTCCTGGTCCGAAACGACATCCTGGGGGATGCCATAGAAGCAAATAACATGTTGGACCAGGAGACCAGTTGTTTCCATCGCCAAAGGGAGTTTGGGTAGAGCGACAAAGTGAACATCCTTGGAGAACTGGTCCACTATCGTCAGGATGACTGTTTTGCCCTCGGACAGGGGTAACCCCATAACAAAGTCCACCACATTGTGTGACCAGGGATGATGGGAAACAGGTAAGGGATGGAACAGACCCGTGGGTGCACGATGGGAGGACTTGCTCTGGGCACAGGTGGTACAAACTCCCACAAACTCCATAGTGTCAGCTGCTATTGTTGGCCACCAGAAGTGTTGTTGGAGTAGAAAGAGAGTTCGGTGGGCTCCGGGGTCTTTTTTTTCTTCTTCTTCTTCTTCCTCTTCTTTTTTTCCCTTCAGCTTTTCCCTTCAGAGGTTGCCACAGCAAACCACCCGCCTCCATCTCACCCTATACTCCGAATCTTCTACTCTTACTCAATCTACCTTCATGTTCTCCATCACCACATCCATAATCACCACATCGTCTCTTTAGTCTTCCTCTTGGCCTTCTGCCTGGTAGTTCCAACCTCAACATTCTACTACCAATATACTCAGTATCCCTCCTTTGTACATGTCCAAACCACCTCAATCTAGCGTCTCTGACTTTGTCTCCAAAACGTCTTGCATGGCTGTCCTTCTGATGTATTCATTCCTGATCATATCCATCCTTGTTACTCCCAACAAGAATCTCAACATTTTCATCTCTGCTACTTCCAACTCTGGTTCCTATCTTTTCCCCAGGGCCACTGTTTCTAAACCATACAACATCACTGGCCTCATCACTGTCTTGTACACTTTTCCTTTCATTCTTGCCGATACCTTCCAATCACCGGATACTTTTCTCCAACCATTCCAACCTGCCTGCACATGCTTCACCTCTTTTCCACACTTTCCATTGCTCTGGATTGTTGAGCCTAAGTACTTAAAAACTTCCACCTTCTTTATGTCTGCTCCCTGTAAACTCACCGTTCCTCGTGAGTCCTTGTCATTCATACACATGTATTCTGTTTTACTGAGGCAAACATTCATACCCCTCCTTTCCAGGACATATCTCCACCTCTCTAGATTTCCCTGCACCTGTTCTCTGATGTTGTCTAACCTCGTCTGTCAGCCTGTCCATCACCATAGCAAACAAGAAGGGGCTCAGAGCTGACCCTTGATGCAGTCCCACCTCCACCTTGAACTCTTCGGTCAAGCCAACAGCACACCTTACCACTGTCTTACATCTCTTATACATGTCCTGCACCACTCTAACGTATGTTCCTCTCTCGGCACCCTGTCATATGCTTTCTCCAGATCCACAAAGGCACAATGTAGTCCTTCTGACTGCCTCTGTACTTTTCTATTAACATCCTCAAAGCAAACACTGCATTTGTGGTGCTCTTTCTTGGCATGAAACCAAACTTGTTCACAAATGCTGACCTCTGCCCTTAGTCGAGCTTCCACTATTCTTTCCCATAACTTCATCATATGGCTCATCAACTTTAACCCTCTGTAGTTACCACAACTCTGCACCTCTCCCTTGTTCTTAAAAATGGGCACCAGCACACTTCTCCTCCATTTGTCCGGCATCCTCTCACTCTATAAGACCTTGTTCAATGTTCTTGTCAGGAAATCTACTGCAACCTCTCCGAGACACTTCCATACATCCACCGGTATGTCATCAGGACCAACTGGCTTTCCACTCTTCATCCTCTTCAATACCCTCCTCACGTTCCCCTTACAAATCTTTGCTACTTCCTGATCCTCAACAGTCACCTCTTCTACTTTTTTCTTTCTCATTTTCCTCATTCATCAGCTCTTCAAAGTACTCTTTCCATATTCCCAGCACACCTCTTTCATCAGTCAATACATTTCTCTCTCTGTCCTTAATCACTTTAACTTGCTGCACGTCTTTGCCATCTCCATTTCTGTGTTCTGCCAACCTGTATAAATCATTTTCTCCCTCCTTACTGTCCTACCTTTCATACAAGTCATCATACACCCTCTGTTTGACCTTTGACACCGCTACATTCACCTTATGCTGTGTTTTCTGTACCCCTGTTTACTCTCTTCGGTCCTCTCTATGTCCCATTTCTTCTTAGCTAACCTCTTCCTTTGTACACACTCCTTCACTTCCTCATTCCCCCACCATGTCTCCTTATCTACTGTCCTTTCAGATGACACATCAAGTATTCTCCTACCTGTCTTCCTGATCACATTAGCTGTAGTTGTCCATTCATCTGAAAGCACTTCATGGTCACCCAAAACCTGTTTCAACTCCTGCTTGAAGACAACCCAAAACGTTTCCATTTTCAGCTTCCACCACTTTGTCTTCTGCTCTGCCTTTGACTTCTTCACCTTTCTTACTTTCAGCATCATCTTGCATACCACCACCCTATGCTGTTTGGCAACAGTCTCACCCACTACTACTTTGCAGTCACTAACTTCCTTCAAATTACATCGCCGACACAAGATGTAGTCTACCTGTATGCTCTTACTTCTGCTTTTATAAGTCACCCTGTGCTCCTCTCTCTTCTGGAAGAAAGTATTCACCATAGCAATTTCCATCCTTTTTGCAAAATCTATCATCTTTCCTTCTGCGTTCCTGTCCTGGATACCAAACCTTCCCATCTTTTACTCTTCTGCTCTGTTGCCTGCACCAACATGTCCATTGAAGATAAGATAAGATAAGATACAGCTTTATTAATCTCACAATGGAGAAATTCACTGTTATAGGCTCTTGAGGTACCATTAGTAGGGGGTGCAAAAATAGATACAAATACAAACATACACACATACACATATATTATATAAGTAAATAAATAAATAGATACATAAATAGTATAAGTTAATAAACAATAAAAGAAAAGAAGGGAACGACTTTGTAGACTGGCCTATATTCAAGTGTACATGTATCTGAGGGCAGAGTAGATGGGTTGATATGGTTCACAGTCAGTGGGGTAGATGTGGTTGATAAAGTGCATGGGGTTTTTATTGCACATAACAGGTATTTTCACAGACAGTTACAAAGTGGTGTTGTACAGTCTGACAGTGGTGGGAATGAACGACCTGCGGTAGCGCTCCTTCCTGCACTGAGGATGTCTCAGTCGTCCACTGAAGGAGCTACTCAGCTTCTCTACAGTCTGGTGCAGTGGGTGAGAGCTGTTGAACAGGATGGATGTGAGCTTTGCTACCATCCTCCTCTCACTCACCTCCTCTACAGAGTCCAGTGGGCAGCTGAGGACAGAGCTGGCCCTCCTGACCAGCTTGTTCAGTCTCTTTCTGTCCCGCTCTGTGCTGCCCGGGGCCCAGCAGATGGCAGGGTAGAGGATTGCAGAGGCTACCACAGAGTCATAAAATGTCCTGAGCAGAGGTCTGCATCCTCTGAAGGACCTGAGTCTCCTCAGAAGGTGTAGGCGACTCTGGCCCTTCTTGTACAGGGCGTTGGTGTTGTGGGACCAGTCCAGTTTATTGTTAAGGTGAACGCCCAGGTATTTGAAACTGTTCACTATCTCAATGTCCTGTCCCTGGATGTTCACTAGTGAGTGTGTGTATGTGTGTGTGTGTGTGTGTGTGTGTGTGTGTGTGTGTGTGTGTGTGTGTGTGTGTGTGTGTGTGTGTGTGTGTTAGAGTGCTTCTTCTGAAGTCGACCACCATCTCCTTCGTCTTCCTAGTGTTCAAGCACAAGTGGTTGTGCTCACACCAGTCCACAAAGTCAACGATGACCGACCGGTACTCCAGCTCGTTCCCCTCTGACAAACGGCCCACGATGGCGGAGTCGTCCGAGAACTTCTGGAGGTGGCAGCTGTCTGCTATAGCTGAAGTCCGAGGTATAAATGTTGAAAAGGAAGGGTGAGAGGACGGTGCCCTGCGGTGCCCCCATGCTGCAGACTGCCACCTTTGACTTACAGCCACGCGGCCGCACGTACTGTGGATGGTTAGTAAGGTAGTCGATAATCCAGGCAGCAAGATGCCCGTCCACTCCCACGTCCTCCAGCTTCCCCCGCAGAAGTGCTGGCCAAGAGAAACTGGTACTGAAGCTATATAACTCAGAACTGTCAGCTTCTTTGTGTTCCTAGATCAGGGACTTTCTCACCAACTGACCTCAGGTGGTGAGGATAGGAAACTCTACATCTTCCACCCTGATCTTGAACACTACTGGAACACCACAGAGCTCTGTATTCAGCTTGGTCCTCTTCAGCCTTCTTTTTTTTTTATATACACGACTGCTGTGCTATCCACTCCACAAACAGGCTTGTACATTTTTCAGATGACACCACTATAGTGGGTCTCATACCAGACAATGATGAGACCCACTACAGCGACGGGATCCAGCACCTGACTCACATAGTGTCTTACTGTAGTAGGACAAATGCTCATAAGACTTGGCCCGTGGTCTGCACTATGTAGCATGCAACACAGAAAGTGGTGACGTGTAATTGATTGGTGCTATTGGATACATTCGATTCTATATAGGAGGCAAATACAAATAGGATTCCACATTTATCACATTTTTATTTCGAAAATAAATAAATAAATAAATACATTCATTAATTAAAAAATAAATAAATAAAAAAAGTTAATGGACAATCACCTATTGTTTTCCTTGCACATCACAATTATGCACCACTTGTGTTGGTATACCGTGTGCAATCCGAATAAATTGCATATATGTTTGTGGGATTAATGTGAAAAATATGGAAATGTTAAAGGTGTATCAATACTTTTGTAAGACACTGTATGTGAAAGGGTTGCCCCGGCAACAAAAGCTGGCCAGGAGGGACATTTACTTGTGTCGTGAGGAAATTTGCTGACTGCTTACTGTTTGGTTGTAAAACATGGAAAAAATGGGGGCTAATGGAATGGCCTAACCAAGATCCAGATCTGAAGTGTGTTAAAATGGTGTGGGGTGATTGAAATGGGCAGTACATGTAAGAAAGCTCTGAAGTATCTCGCAAATAGAGCCAGTTATTCATTGATAGAAAAGTATGCAAAACACCTATGAGAACTTTCCGCTAATATTTTGTTGAAGAAAGCAATACTGGCTCACTTTCCTCATGAAAAGAAGGGATGATCTATGTATATATATTTTTTGAATTAAGACAAAAATGTGTGTGTATTTTTTGGAATTTGATTTACTGTATTAATCGCACAAGAGAAATTTTTGCTTCTACATTTCATCATCCAAAGTGAGCACTCGCACAGGTAAACATTGAGCAAACACACTTGGAGAAGTGGGATACATGGAGAGCATTTGTGTGTTGGTGCCTTGCTCAAAGTTGGAGGATGGGAAAATCCATCTCACTCCCCCAACGCCACATATTCTTCCTGCTGGTTCAGGCACTGAATTGATTCAGTCTCAAAGTCTGAGACTGTGTTCTAACCATGTGGCTATGACTGTCCTGTAGCTGCATTACTGTCACATCTCTCTCTCTCTCTCTCTCTCTCTCTCTCTCTCTCTCTCTCTCTCTCTCTCTCTCTCTTTCTTACATGACTGTATGGGCTGTTAATAGTAGCCAGTTGATATATGCTTTGTACTGTGGGAGAAAAGTGGACAAACTCTAGGCAAGCAAAGACACAGGCAATGGAAAAAACAGGCAAATATATCATAAAGCTGATCTAATAACTTTAGTGGTGGGTTCCTTGGCCAAAAAAAAAAAAAAAAAAAAAAAAAAAAAAAACTGTAATATGATGTTAGATCTACAAACAAAACTTAATAAAACAAAATGAAACCTTTTTTGTTATTTGTGCCCAGAAGCATTGGCAACTTTTAAAATGGACTGTTGAAAACAAGTATTGCACTCAGAAGAATCAGAGTTGTAGGTCTGTTGGAAGAAATTAATATCATGTGCCCTGGAGTAAAGGCAAAAAGACTGTTCTAAAGCTAATCTAGGGTTCGTCATGCCATTGGCCATTGGTTTGTGTTAGTGCCCTTGGCAAAGTTATCGTACAATTGTTTGTGTATATATATATATATATATATATATATATATATATATATATATATATATATATATATATATATATATATATATATATATATATATATATATATATGGCAGTAAAGGTGCTGGATTGCTAGATCACTGATCCTAAGGTTGGGGGTTCAAGCCCCACTCGCCACAGGTTGTCACTGTCCCCCAGTGCATCTAACTGGGTTATCAAAGGCCGTCCATGTCTCTTACTGTCTATGGTGAGAGGCATGAAAAAGAACCATTGCTGACTTTTGACAAGAGTAGGCTGCAAAGCCGTCAGCTTGTTTCCACCCTGGGATTGCCTGGCGAGCTGTCCAGGGTCTACTCTGCCCTCGCCCGGAGTCGGCTGGGATGGGCGCCAGCCTCCTCGCAACCCTAATTAAGATTAAGTGATTACAGAAAATGAACTGAATTATTTATTGTTTTATTTTTTTGAGTTTGTGTTTCATGTAGAAACCGAATTGTTTTCTAATCATTAAATTAAAAATTAGAGCCTGAAGGTCATGTAAAAATAGGATACCTTGAAACTATATCTTGTCAATCTAAAAACACCTGATAATTTAATACAATCATATGTAATGTGCACCATGGATTCTTGTCTTAGCTGTTGTCTGGGAATCTTACTGTCTAAAGCAGTAAATGTATTAAAATATGTATCCAATAACTTTCTGCTTCTAATTTTGTCTTTTCCCATTGCCTCAATTTTCTTGTTCTCTCCAATATTCATATGCAAAATTTGAAATAAATTCAAACCAGAATCAATCTAAGCTGATACAAAAGGTAAGGTGTACTTAAGCATTGTAAATGAATGATGAACAAAATATGTAACTACATCACAAACCACCGCTTTCCAATTTGGTGCTAAAATTCATCAGAAGGAATTTCCGGTCATATACATTCCGGTTGACAGCAATTCACTTTTTCAGTTTTGGTTTAATTAAATGCCATGCACATAAAATGCCATGTTATAGAATATATATATATATGTATATATATATATATATATATATATATATATATATATATATATATATATATATATATATATATATATATATATATATATATATATATATATATATATATATATATATATATATATATACAAATAATATAGTGAAGATCTCAGTCAATTATTTTCCATTTTGACATCTTGCTCTCCTTAACAGCAGGCAGTGAGCGTTATGCAGTACCTGTTTGTTTAGTATGTCAATCAGTGTGTAATTATGCAGAAAGATCCCTTTGTCAAACGTTCCAGCAGCGAGAAAGACAGCATAATTAACATCATTATCATGTAATGACAGATTTCATTCTTCTTAAAATATCAGTTTTTCTTGTTTTCTCTGCATTATCTCTTATGCTAAATACCATGCAAATTATGGTACTGATACTTATAATTATTAGTAATGCACTCTATTTATTTATGTATGACCTTTTATTTTTTAAATTTACTATTTGTCTATGTTTCTGCTTCAAAAAAAATCATATATTTTTGTACATTTACAATAATTCACATTAATAAACTCTACGGCTAATGTAATTTAAAAATATATGTATTCTTATGTATGTCTACAGATTTGTAAAATATTACACTCTTTAACAACACATGGCTAAACTACTCAGTTCAGCATAGGAAGCTAATAAAAAAGAAAACATGTCCAATCTGAATAATATTTATTGTTTATATCTCTACTAAGCCTGTATATAGAAATACACACTAAAAATTAAAGTGCTTTTGAGTTAGAGAAATCAGTGATCATTCTGGAACCTTTTCTAGTAGTTTTCAAAAGCTTCTGTCTTTTTTTTTTTTTTTTTTTTTTTTTTTTTTTGATAACTCTGTATTTTTTAACCTATTAAGCCATTCTCTGACCTCTGCAACTGTAAGCATTGCCATTCTGGAAAGACCACTACAATCACTAGCACACTACTTTATGTGATGAGTGATAATACCATGCCTTTCTCTGTTCCTTATTTATACCAGTTGTGGTGGAAACTGGACACAATACCAGTATCAAGTTGCCCTAGTGCACATATCTTTTGGAATATGGGGGAAACCATACCACTTGGTGAAAACACACATAAGAAAAATGAAAATATGTAGACCCCACAAATAGAGGCCCCAGTCCCCAGTGCAGCTAACTGGTTTATGAAAGGCCGGCCATGTCTCTCACTGTCCATGGTGAGGAAAAAAAAAAAAAAAAAACATTGCTGAATTTTTTAAAGAGTCGGCTGCATAGCTGCCAGAGTGTTTCTGCCCCTTTGCTAAAGGGTTGTGTCAGGAAGGGCTTCCGACGTAAAAATCTATTCCAAAATCAAACATGCAAATCAAATGATTTTCTGTGGCGACCCCTGAAAAAAGGGAAAAAGTCGAAAGGAAAAGAGGGAAACAAAGAGATGCTGCTATGAGGTACCAATCCAGAACCTCCATGCTGTGAGCTTACTCTCCAAACCACTATTTTATTTTTCCGCTGTGATGCTCAATGTAAATCTTAACTGGTATAGTCATTAAAGTAGGGAGTAAATATTTTATTTTATTTATTTATTTTTTTTAAGTGTTGCTTGTGTCTGTAATAGTCTGTAATAGTCTGTAATAGTTTTCACATAGTGAAAATAAAATATGTACATTTCTGAAATCTAGAATTTAACTTATTTAAATGCATTAAAGTATGTCTCATGAGAATTTAAAAAAAAAAAAGAAAAAAGAATATTAACTTATCTTCATAGCATTTGTGCATGTCTGGCTACACAGCTGAATTACCTTTTCTCACCCTTTCAAAATTACTTTGATCTCAGTCTCACGTCCTATGAAAAGAACAGGGACAGGGTGAAATCACACACTCAGCAGGGTGGCAATAGAAATGTCAGTTAGATGATTGCATTGGAAGCATGCCTACTGATGGACATTGAGACAATGTTTTTCTCTTCCTGTTTTTAGGATAATTGCACCTTTTGTTTGATGAAGGGAGGCAGGTGGCATGACCATCTGGAGTGAGCCGATATGAGTGTCTTTCTCAATCATAATGCTCAAGTGAACAGCAGAGGAGAGGGAGTGGTGTAGGGAAAGGTATGTATGTGAGTGGTATAACTTGCTATGCTTTACTTGTGTAAAGAAAATTATTTGATTTTTAAGTTGGTTTTCGGCATCCAATACAATAACTTTAAACAAAGCTACAAAATGTCCAATAAAAATAAAAATAAACAATTTAAAATTATGGAGCATTAAAATTCAGCGTTTCATTAGATAATTACTTTAACTGCCTTTCTTTCAAGAATAAAATGTACAGTGATACCTCAGCTCACGAACATAATTGGTTCCCAGAAAGTGTGTGTAAGGCGAAAAGTTCATCTTCCGAACATTTATTTCCCATAAGAAACCATTAAAATGAGAATAATCCGTTCCCAGGTCCCCATAAAACATAATTTTCGACCAAATAAGCCTTAAAACTACACAAAAATATACCTTATTTTATGTATAATAAATGTGCTCTTGTATTGTAATTAAAGAAATAAACTGTACTGTATAATAAAGTCGTTTTATTTACCTTTGTGATGGTAGTTGATGGCTTGATGGAATGTAGTGGGAGGAGGAGGGAGGGAGGGAGGGACTTACTGTTTGGAAGGAGAGTTTGGAAACGCCTACTGTTTGGAAACACCCTTAGCCACACACGCACCCTTAATAGCTTCCTTGTTCTTAAGGATGGGAGCAATGGTAGACTTAGCGTACTGGTACTGGGACGCTGAGTCACACAAACGCACACCTCGTTCGTGTTTTTCAATGATCTCCGCCTGTGGTGGGTCTTTTTCGGTCCCATAATAGCAAAAGTACACTCAACATGGTCCAAAATGTCTATCAAACACAAACCACTTCCGCACTCAAAGAAAGGGGGTGACGAACTGTGACGCCGTGAGCGTGCGTCAGCTTCTCGTGGCCGCCACCGTGGCGCTGTTCGACCGCGTGGTTTGATTCGTCCGCCGAAAACTAGTTCGTCAGCAGAGACTATATGCTCGCAAATTTAATGTTCTTGAGGCGAAAAGTTCGTGAGCTTAAGCGTTCGTCAGCGGAGGTTTTACTGTACATATAAATGGACAAATGGTTACCGGTGTGTTGACATGCTTCTGGCATCCCTGGTCCTTTCATGTATCCACTCTCTTAGCAAGGGCGGAATCCTTCCTGGACAGCTCACCGGCCATCACAGGGCAGAAACACGCTGACGGCTATGCAGTTACTTTTGACAAAAGTCAGCAATGGTTCTTTTACATGCCTCTACCCATAGATAGTTAGAGACATGGCCGGCCTTTGATAACCCAGTTAGCTGCTCTGGTGGTACACAGTCACAACTTCGTGGAGAGTGGGGCTTGAACCTCCAACCTTGGGATCAGTGATCCAGCACCTTTTACCACCAGGCCACCACTGCCATTAAATGTAATGTTTTTTTTAAATAATTAAAATAAATAATGTTTCTTATTTTGGTTTTAAAGAAGACTTAGGTTTTTTTTATTTATTTATGTATTTTATTTTATTTTAAACAATTTTCTGTCTAACTTGGTTATTGTTACAATCCTTATCATGGACCCTTCTTTGTCTAGGTGCCACTGTGCTGTAGTCCTCTACAAAAGGATTACTGTGTCACTGTCATGTCTAATATGCAATCAGACTAGAACTTAAGCCCATAGAATAGATACAAGGGAACTTTATTTTATCGTTTATCGTGACTGATGCATCCCTTATCTGAATTATTATTATTATTTTTTTTTATTTATTTTTTTATTTATTTTTTTTTTATTTTTATTGGCGGCACGGTGGCGTAGTGGTTAGCACGTCCGCCTCACAGCAAGAAGGCCTTGGTTCGATTCCCGGCCTGGGCGTTTCTGTATGGAGTTTGCATGTTCTCCCCGTGCTTGTGCGGGTTTCCTCCGGGTGCTCCGGTTTCCTCCCGCAATCCAAAGACGTGCACTGTAGGTTAATTGGCCGTTCTGAATTGACCGTAGATTCTCTCCTGCAACGACACCGGAACCCAGTCGTATCGGCATTTGCCCTTTCATTGGATCCTTCCGGTGGCGCCGAGACGGGGGACTTGCTGCTTGGGTAACAGCCTGTCCCTCATTACTCCCAACCCAGGCTCTGCGCACTGGGGAGTATCACCAGTCGGGATACCAGCCAGAGCGCAGCCATAGTCCTTCGGGACTGATGGAGGCCTACCTTATTATTATTATTATTATTATTATTAATATTATTATTATTAATTAATTAATTAATTTATTTATTTATTCATTTTTAGTTCATTGTTTTGTTTGTTATTTTTTTTATTATGATTGTCTTGTAATTTTAAGATATTATTATAATTAGGATGTTAGTTTCATTAGGTGATGTGAATGCATGTTTTATCGTAGACATATAGAATGAAAGACTCTGGTGTAGAAGCTCTTTAGAAGCTTTCTTGCACATCCTTGAAATAATTAATATCCTCAATTTGCCTTACAATGGCCTGGCTAGCTGTCCAGGATGTACTCGGCCACCCATGCTTCATGACCACCCATGACCAGAGCCAGCTGATTTAGGCCCCAGTTCCCGATGACCCTAATTAGGATTAAGAAAATGAATGAATGAATGAATGAATGAATGAATGAATGAATGAAAACTTTGATCCGTCACAAAATGTTAACCCGATGCCCACTAGAGGGAGACATTTCACTAATCTATACCAAGTTAAAATAATCCATTCCTGATTTACCAAATCCGGGAGAGAGCAGAGTACACCTCGGACAGCGTGCCAGGCCATCACAGGGCAGAAACATGCTGATGGCAATTCAGCTTAATCTTTAAAAAGTCAGCAATAGTTATTTACATACCTCTCACCATAGACAATGAGATAAGTGGTTGGCCTTTGATAAAGATTGTGTATGACATGAGAAAGATGTCCTTTCGACTTTTTTCCCTTTATCAGGGGTCACCACAGTGAACGATTCACATGTTTGATTTGGCATAGGTTTTTACGTTGGGTGCCCTTCCTGACACAACCTTTTAGCAAGGGACGTGACAAAGATTGTGTGTAACTATTTTATTGTTTTTTTTTTATTATTTATTGAGTTATTGCTGGCCTTAGATTAAACCTACTTCAAAATGTTTAACAATTAATTTGCTAGTAATATTTCCAGAATTCTGAAATCAAAATCTGTGAGCAAAGACAAATCAGTACTTTCAAACAAACATTTATTATTAAATAGTGTTAAAAAAAAAAAAAAAAAAAAAAAAAAAAAAACAGATGAACAAGACATGTATACTACATGTCGGAAATGGTGGTTGTAGTATGGAAATGAACTTGGATAAACCGCATAATGTTACAGTAAATGTCATATTGGATTACAGTGTTACGAGCATGTAAATGTTTGTGTGAATGTAAATATAAAAATAATGGAAGAGAGACATGGTGTTATTCAGCTGTTTGGGTGTGGAATTTTCCATAAGGGGACCGAGTTACGCATGGGCCCTGGTGGTGGGTTAGGTGATGGTGGAATTTTCGAACAGTAGGAAATCTGTATTATGGACCTGTTGCCAACTGGCTACAGTGTCTCCTCACATATCTTCGAGTCTCCTCCAGTCTCTTCCAGTCTCCTCATGTCTCTTCGGGCGGATAACTTAAGGGGGCTCATTTCGGCAGATCAACTCATCCAAGGTGAACCATGGAACGTGCAGCAACCAAGTTCCGTTGTTCAGGACTTCGTTGTCAAAGTCCATCATCCACGTCCACACACAGCCCACACGAGGATGGTCATCATTTGTTTCGTCCGACACACGGGATGGCAAGCTTTTCCCTGCCAGCACATGCGCCATCTCTAAATTGACCCTACTGCTTGTGCTTGATGACTATGGGATACTTTGTTAATTTGTATGTGGTTTAGTTTTAAGATGTAAGTTATGAATTTTGTCTTATTTTGTTCATAGCATTAAGGTGTATATAGTTTATGTCGTGGTCTGTCGTACTTTGCTGGTTTCACAGGGCAATTTCAATCATCTAAATTTTCCTATCCGTAACAACAGTCTAAAAAATTTGCATCTGATGATCAAGAGAGTATATTGGTCATTTTACTGAGTATTTTACTTTGATGCATATTATATAAAAAGGCAGCCTTTGGTTATCCAATGCAAATGAGAACAATAGTCTAAGTACTCTGATGGTATTTCCTAAACAGAAAGACATTTGTGTAAAATAACAATGAGGTTCCTGGAACACAAGAAGCTTTAAGTGTGGTACTTGTTTGACATCATTTTGCTTATGTAGAAATGTATAAAATGAGGTTATTTTCCATTTGCAAAGTCTGATAAGGAAATGGTTATTAACAATATTTTGCCATAACTGGTGTGCCAGTCAGCTGAGACAGGTGCCAGACTCACCCTGACCCTAATTATGATTGGAAAATTATTGAATACATTACATGCTTAAAAGGAGGGGGGATTTGAATGAAAATACTGGTATTTCATGGTGAAAACATATATGTATTCCCAAGAATTTGACTGCCGTCACAAAACAACTGGCAACTTAAAAATGCCTCTAATGTCTAGTTCTTCTAGTCAAAACAAATTCCATGTAAAGAAAACACATTTAAATTAAAATAAGTGAAATGAAAAAACATATTTCTTTTTTTAAGAAGGCACAGCTAGTGAATACAGTAAAGTTTGGACAAACCTTTTATAACTGTTATAACCAATTATAGCTGCTGTTATGAACAATTGTTTTCTCATCAGACTCAGTTTTTTTTTTCATCCCAATGAAATTTTACTGCAACCCATGTGCCCATACTTCTAAAAATGTTCCGCACTGAAAATTTATGATGGAAGTGCAATGAAACAGTCATTCATCTCAGAATTTTGAAAATTATGAACTGGGGCACCATGCATCTTATCTGATTTTATTCCACTAATTTAAACTCAGTCAACATTAATCATCATCATATCTTATCCCCATAGGGTAGTGTAGCATTGGTCTCTTCCGGAGAAGATTATCCGGGACGTAGGAACGATTGCTACTTGTCCCCAGAAAAGGTTTTTGAAAAACCCGAGATGCACTGAAGCTACAGAAAGCTACAGAAACTGAAGCACAAAGTAGCAAGGGATCCCTATATATATATATATATATATATATATATATATATATATATATATATATATATATATATATATATATATATATATATATATATATATATATATATATATATATATATATATATAAGAGAAAATAAAACACTTTCGGCTGATTTACCTGCAGCCGTTATGGAAGGGAAGCCGCTTCTCTTCCTCTGCTACATTTGCATATGCCAACTGC
This sequence comes from Plotosus lineatus, assembly GCA_024760905.1. Classification (NCBI taxonomy): domain Eukaryota; kingdom Metazoa; phylum Chordata; class Actinopteri; order Siluriformes; family Plotosidae; genus Plotosus; species Plotosus lineatus. Next base: position 121,074,153 of record CM045728.1, on the reverse strand, counting down.
TCACTACCACAGAGGTTAAAATTCTTACCTTTTTTGTTCTTATGCTTTAACTTTTCTGTGGTTTTAAATGTAGTGTGTTATGGTATCTCTCTCAAAAGAGTTGCATGTTGAAATGGAGAGGGGTGTGGCTCTCACACGTTGGTTGAGTGCTAAACACACACACCTAATTCCATTTAATCATGTGCTATAAAGACTAGCAGAACCCTTACTGATGCTAGAAGACTGTCCCCACTCTCATGTGAGAACCATGCCCCGCTACAACATGCATTTCAATGCACAACTCTTTTGAGAAAGAGAGAGACCATAACTAAAATTAAACCACAGAAAAGATAAAAAAGTCTCTCACAAACCATAACATAGTGTACTGTATTCAATATTATTTTCACTTAATTTACGGACCTATGGTATGAGTTATGGTACTGTTAACAGATTAAGTTTGAGTACCGAGGCTCCATTGTAATTTTAATCATCACTTAAGGCTAAACAGCTAATGCTAACAAAATAATTATTATTGTTTTATGGAATTAATATCAAAGTATTATCATTTTATACACCTTATTTGAATGTATTTCCTTCCATTCATTTTCTATAAACGGTTAATCCTCATTAGGGTCGCAGGGAGGCACCCATTCCAGCTGACCCCTCGCCAAGGCAGAATGGACGTCTTGCCAGGCCATCGCATTGCAGAAACATGCTGGTGGCTATCAAACCTACTGTTGTCGAAAGTCAGCAATGGTTATTTTACATGCTTCACACCATAAGTGGGGCCTGTGGTGTAGTAGTTAGGGTGCTTTGCTCATGATCGGGAGGTTATGAGTTCGAATCCCACTGAGGCCCTCACTGTGCTAAGACCCCTGGGCAAGGTCCAGTGTGTGCCTCTGTTCACCCAGCAGTATAAATGCGTACCAGTAAAAATATACTGGGAAGGTAACCTGCGATGGACTAGTGTCTCATCATGGAGGAGTTGAACTCCTGGTTGCTTCACGCTATGGAAACCGGGGATAAGCACCGGCCTGATGAGCCACTAGGCTCGGGTGTAAAAACCCAACAGACTTTACCTTACACCATAGACAGTGAGAGACATGGCCGGTGTTTGATAACCCAGTTAGCTTCACTGGGGGACACTGTCAACCCGTTGGGGTTGACCTTAGGATCAGAAACTTGAAAATATTTTTAGTTTTAGGTATTATCTAAGCTTACCTTTATATTTTGTACATCGGAAAAAAAAAAAAAAAACATTCATACATCTTTCTCTCCAGCTAATGATTTGATAGCTATAGAAGTTGTTTTGCAAATAGTTTGATGTTTATACAGTCATGTGAAGAAAAAAAAAGGACACCCTATCACATCATCAACTCTTTATTAAGAAATGGTCACATAATGTATAATCTTGCTGTTTGAAAAGCAATGTGATTTAATTGCAATCAAACAACATAAATTAACATATTTTTACTCATCAAACAAAATATATTAAGAACAATGTGTATTCCAATGGAGAAAAAATAATTGGACACCCCCACATATTTTCCCGGTTAAAATGGACATAATAGCACACAGGTGTATCATATCAGATGCACATGATTAGAACATTGTTAGCAAGTATTTTGAAGAAGGCTCGTTGTATTTAATGCTCAGACATTTAGTTTGGTGTGATCCCTCTGTTGAAATGAGACTGAGCGCCATGTTAAAATCCAAAGAGCTGTCTGAGGCCCTCAGAAAGAAGATTATGGCTGCTTATGTGTCTGGTAAGGGATTTACAATGACATCAAAAGAATTTTACATCAATTGCACTATCTGGAAAATTGTTTACAAAGAGAAGACATTCAAAATCGCCGCCAATATGCAAGGTGGAAGATGGCTACAATAAGCATCTCACCGAAGTTATTTCAGCCAATGTTGTTAACACTCGTTATTAGGGGGTACGGTGTCCTATTTTTTTCTACATTAAAATATGCATTGTTGTTCATATCCTTTGGTTGATGAGTAAAAATGTTAATTTATGTTGTTTGATGATGTTGTTTAATGTTGAATAAAAACTAAAAAAAAAGATTGGACATTTATGTAACATTTATTAATAAAGAGTTGACTATTTAATGGAGTGTCCTGTTATTTTTCACCAGACTGTATATATATATATATATATATATATATATATATATATATATATATATATATATATATATATATATATATATATATATATATATATATATATATATCTATACCCAGTCTTGTTTCAATGAAAGCCTGGGCAAAAACCCCACTTAATTGCAGATTGCATCAGATTTCAAGGTAGAAATACCAATTCTCTGAATCAGGGTGAGGAGAGAAAGGTTATTTCAATGTTTCCTGCTTCTGCTGAAAATGTTTTGCCATTTATTCTGTAATTTCATTTTTGGAATTATGTTTAACACTATAATGCAGAGTTGGGCAAAGTTTCAAGCATTCAACAGCCAATCAGAGTTTTCTCCTTTCAGCAACTGCAGCACTATAAAAAAAAAAAAAAAACAGCAAGATCACCAGCTGCTGTATTCAGCCCTGACTTCTCATCAGCTTCACAACTCATCTTTTTCATCAAGCACAAGATATTGGTTATCATTTCAACCTACCCAGCACCATGTCCCAACTAATGCTGATCTCCTTTATAGTAATGGTACTCGCTGAAGCAAGTGGACAGATAAGGAAGTGCATTTATTTCACCGAACGTTAATGGTTTATTTTCTTACCTTTAAAGAAAACATGGAGTCTTTGGATTATGATGATATTGTGGGTTTTTTCATATTTTGGGGGGGGGGGGGTGGCATCTTGTTAAATCTCTAGGATTTCTGAATCAGTGACTGTGAGATTCTACCTGTCATTTTGATGCAATCATCGACCTGAGTATGTGAAGTGGATAATATCTATTATCCAGAGGCATCAATGAGATCATGCTGTTCACATGCAATATATTGTTCTGGCACCAAACTAACATTCTAAAATAAATGTCAGAAATTGCGTGAAATTTCATTAGTTTGCACAGTGAGCACTCTGATTCATAACAGGTTGTGTCTGATTAGGCAGCTTTTATTTACAGTACCTTTAAGTCTCTCGGATGCTGACATGTGCAGGGTAGATCGCTGCCAACCCCTACCAACCTAAATGAAACATACTGAGATATTTACCTTTGGAACCAAAACATCATGCCTTAAAATGAATTTGTTTGCATCAGCATTTGTACTCCTTAAGGACTAAGACAGCACCTAAGACAGACACTTTGTACCCCAGGACACTCAACTGTGCACCCTGCACATAATCATTGACTGGATACAGCTTTAGTTTGCTCATGCATATTTCCTGGTTGCTTAACATTTCAGTTCATTTTCTGTAACCGCTTAATACTAATTCGGGTTAAGGGGATGCTGGCGCCCATCCCAGCCGACTCCGGGTGAGGGCAGAGTACACCCTGAACAGTTCACCAGGCCATCACAGGGCAGACACGCTGACGGCTTTGCAGCTTACTCTTGTCGAAAGTCAGCAATGGTTCGTTTACAGCATCACACCACAGCCAGTGAGAGACATGGCCGGTGATTGATAACCCAGTTAGCTGCACTGGGGGGGACAGTGACAACCTTGTGGAGAGTGGGACTCGAACCCTCAACTTTAGGATCAGCGATCCAGCACTCTATACCACTAGGTCACCACTACCGTGCTTAGCATTTGTTTAATTTAATTTAATTTAATTCAATTTAATTTTATTTAATTAATGCATTTTTTATTAATTATTTTGTTTATTAATTAATTTATTTTATCCTACTCTTGTTTAATTAATTGTAGTTCACTTTTTATCTTTGCTTCTTTGTTTGTTTGTTTGTTTGTAGCAGTACAGTGTCAGAGTGTTCAGCATGTTCGCCTGGTTCGATTCCTGTTTTCATGGCGTATTTGTGTGGAGTTTACACGGTCTCCCTGTGGTTGTGTGGGTTCCTCAGGGTACTCTGGTTTTCTCCCGCAGTCCAAAAACATGCAGAGTAGGACAACCGGCTTTTCCAAATCACCCCAGGAGCTTGTTGTGTGTTTGTGTGTGTGTGTGTGTGTGTGTGTGTGTGTGTGTGTGTGTGTGTGTGTGTGTGTGTGTGTGTGTGTGTGTATATGTTGGTCCTGTGATGACCTAGTGAGTGTTTCAGGGTGTATCTCACCTCGTTATTTCCCTGGGATGGGTGTTAACCTTCTACACCCCTAAATAGGATTAATTGTTTTTTAAAAACGAATGAATACTTTTTTATTATTATTTTACATCCTATTTTTAATCTTATATGCTGCACCATCACACCCCCCCCCCCCCCCGTAAAACAAAATAATAAATTATTAGTTACTAATAAAATAAAAATGCACTGAATTTGACTGATGGTATGCTTAGCCTGTGTTCTAGTGAACAGGAATTAAAATGCATTTGTTCCTTGATAAGTATGCCTGCTAAATGCTATATGTGTAAATGAAAATGCATTGCATTTTTACATTTTAATTTATTCTAATTTGTGTAATGCATCAACAGTATATAAGATGAATGCATTCAATGAGAGAAGTTTGAACTTGAATAATATTCACTCTGGCAATAATTAATGCTAGTCATGCAAACCTGCTCACCTTTTATAGCACTGTTTAACAGCATAATGACTGACATCTAAAACTATCTTGTTTGTGTATTTAAATCAGCTTTATAAGCTTTAGAAGATCGTATGTGACTTATAGATAAGCATAAGTGAGGTAAGATTATGAGGCAACAAACCTCATCCACTCAAGTAAAGCTCACAGCATATTTAAAGTCCTGTTGCCATTGTGTTTAAATGAGAAGTTGAACAAGCGTGTATGGGACTACATCATGGGAGGTCTGAAGTTTTTAAATGAGGTGAAATAACATTTTCATCATGTTGGTTACTGGTTTACAGCTGTCCAGAAATGTGTAGAAAAGCAGGTATAAAAATTCTGCATAGCTCAATGGGCATTTTACTAACTAACAACAACATCAAACATGTTTTCTGCAATAATTTCCTTGGGTGGGATGGTCTCCAGCCTTACTCTGGCACTAATAAAGAATAAGATAGTTCAGACGTCATTATTAATATTTTCCCATCAAATGGCCAAGTTTATATAATTTAAAACAATCATAGCCGCTTAATCTTAATTAGGGTCATGAGGAGATATGAATGAGTACATCAGAGGGACAGCACGTTAGATGTTTTGGAGACAAAGTCAGAGAGGCTAGATTGAGATGGTTTGGACATGTACAGAGGAGGGATAGTGAGTATATTGGTAGTAGGATGCTGAGGTTGGAACTACCAGGCAGAAGGCCAAGAGAAAGACCAAAGAGAAGATTTATGGATGTGGTGAAGGCGGACATGAAGGTCATTGGAGTAAGAGTAGAAGATGCAGAGGATAGGGAGCGATGGAGGCAGATCATGTGCTGTGGCGACCCCTGAAGGGAACAGCCGAAAGGAAAAGAAGAAGAAGAAGAAGAAGGAGATTGGTGCCCATCTCAGTCAACTTGGGTGAGGGCAGAGTACACCCTGGACAGTTCGTCAGGTCATCAATGGGGAGAAACATGCTGACTCTTGACCAAAGTCAGGAAATGGTTCTGTTGCATGCCTGCCATCATAGCCATTAAGAGACATGGCTGACTTTTGATAATCTAGTTAACTAGAGACAGTAAAATTCACTGTTAAATTAATTTGTTAAACGGCAGTTACCTTATTTCAGCTCATCATGCTGAATAATGAAACATACTGTAAGTGAAAATTGTCTTCAAGGAAAAATAGCTGATGAAAGAAGAGCATGGTTAGAAAGGGGGAAAAAATATCAGCTCTGTTTATCCTGCCTCCTGTTTCCTTTTTGGACAGCAGTAATTTATCCAGCTTTGACAGTCCTCTCCATGGACCCAAAAAGAATAAAAAATAAGATGCTGTTCAAAGACGAGAGATATGACAGTGTGAAAGAAAGACCAAATAGATGCAGCCTGCTGGGATGTGTCTAGTCCTTCATTTATTCCCCATTTTAAGTCCATCACAGTTATGGACTCTAAACATAGACACATACTAAGTCAATAACACATATTTTTTATAAAGATTAACATATTCCAATAGATTTTAATGATGACATGGAAACATGGTGATTATCACTTCCACCTCATAGCATGGAGGTCCTGGGTTCGAGTCCCAAGCCCTATGAGAGCGTTTGTTTTGATTGAACATTTTTGGCCAATGTTTGTGTAGATTTCCTCAAAGTTCTCCAGTTACCTCCCACAGTTCAAAGCTATATGATTGATTGATTAATTGATTAAGTAAGTGAGTGATTCAGTGTGCTTGCTCTGTCATGGTATGGCAAGATAGTCAAGGTTTTGCTCAATGTTGCTCAAAATCAAATGCGATGAGACACATCTTCCCTGTGACCCTGATAAAACACAAGTCAAGTGGCTACCACTTGTGCAATGTAAGTAAGATAAGATATAAGAGCTCTTACTTGTCAATTGTTGTATGAACAATGAAAACCAGTTTAGCAGCAGGGGCAGTGGTGACCTGCTGGAAAGGTGCTGGATTACCGATCCCAAGGTTGGGGGGGGGGGGTCAAGCTCCACTGTCAACAGTTGTTACGGCTATACTCACAGTGCAGCTAACTGGGTTATCAAAGGCCAACCATGTCTCTCACTCTCTGTGGTGACAGGCCTGTAAAAGAACCATTGCTGACTTTCGTCAAGAGTAAGCTGCAGAGCCGTCAGCATGTCTCTGTCTCTACCCTGTGAAGCCTGGCGAAATGTCCAGAGTGTACTCTACCCTCCTCACCCAGAGTCAGCTGAGTCAGCGTCAGCCTCCCTGAGACCTTTATTAGG
>CM045728.1:121047297-121062297 GCA_024760905.1 Plotosus lineatus | reverse complement strand
AACACAGCCTCTAGAATTATTGGAAAACATAAATCTGCACCCTCCACAATGATAAGCTGGTGATTAAAGGAGCCCTCCAGACTTGGTAGGCCCCAATGTGTAGTTAGGGACTCCTGGGAATGTTTACCAGAGTCTCCAGTCAGAGGGGCTTTTAACTTCCACCTCTGACACAACTAAAGTGACATCCCAAAGGAAGTGAGGGGCATTGAATCTGAATGGGTTATGCTTTTGCAATGGATTTTCACTTTGCAGTAGTGCAAGAGCTTGCATACTCCAGAGACCCTGATGGTGATACCAGCCAAGATGCGGTCATGCTGGAACAGCAAATGGATAGGAGTCAGACTAGGAACAATCCAACTTGGTGTCCAAACAAGGCTTGCCTTCTCCTGGACCCACACCTCCAAAAAATTATGAAAAACAAATACAGAAAATACCGAACTGGATCGGTCATTGCCCAGGATAAAAAAGGACTGTGTTTCTGTTCATGGATGTCCAACAGACTCGAAATGTTTGCTAGACTCATTATCTGTTCATCAACTGCCTGTTCATCGGCACAAAGATAAAAGATCTGTGTCTTAATATAGAAGGAATATCCATGGCAAAATGTGAATACATGGCCAGACTCCTAGAAACACACAAGATCGACATAGCCCTTGTCCAAGAAACACACCTTGAAGACAATGCTCCACCGTCCAGATATATCATCCCTGGATACTCAATCATCAACATGCAAAATCACCAAAAATATGGTATTGCTACATATGCTAGAAAACCAGATCAGGTGATTGACCGTGATGGTAACACAGAAGAAAATGGCACACAAAGATTATGCATTAAACTTGGAGACATATAACATCTGCAAGCCTCCAAGCTTTGCATGGAATAATCCCTCCGTTGAAGCAATAAACCACCCAGCAATGATCATGGGAGACTTCAATAGCCACCACAACAAATGGGGATACCTAAATAATGACCAAGCAGGAAATGAGGTGAGCCAGTGGGCAGAGCTTTCTAATGTAGCCCTTCCCTAAAGACAAAGGCATGCTCAAATCAGCATGCTGGAAGAAAGAATACACACCAGATCTTGTATTTGTCTCATGAAACAGTAAGGGAAATGTACAAGCAACAAGAGAAGTCCTGGCTGACTTTCCTCATACCCAACATTGCCCGACGTTCGTCATCACAGGCATCACCATCCCAAAAATCACAGCAATACCCAAGCCACGGTGGAATTTTAGAAAAGCTGACTGGGAAGCCTACAAAAATAACTTTGACAAAACATACTGACGAATAAAGTCCACCACTGACAATATTCACCGATTCACAAAACCTATCCTGAGTACAGTGAAGAAACACATACTGAGGCGATACAGAAAACAACACATACCCTGTTGGTCAGAACACAGTCGAAACCTTCTGGAAGAGTATGAAAGGACTCAAGATCAAAACGTACTTACTTACTTAATCCTCTTTGTTCCCAATGGAACATAAGGCAATGATGATTGTCCTCCATCTGGACCTATCCTGTGCTGCATTTTGTGCTTTCCCCCATGTCAGGTTCAACTTTTACATCTCTGATGTTATCGCTCTTCTCCATGTTGTTTTTGGTCGTCCTCTGCTTCTCTTTCCAGGTGGAGGCCATCTGAGAGCCACTTTGGGAATTCTGTTGTTATCCATTTTGAGCACGTGTCCCAGCCATCTTAAGCATCAAAGTTTTATCTGATTTTCAATGATTGTACATTTGGCTTTCTTGTGCAGCTCATAATTTGAGATTGTTTTTGGCCAGAATATGCCGTAGATGTACCTCAGGCATTTGTTGAAGAAGGTCTTGATTTTCTTCATGTCACTCTGCACCACATGCCAAAACTCCGAGCCATATAATAAGACAGATTTGATGTTGCTATTGAAGAGCTGCACCTTTGTCCTCTGAGTGTACTGTTTAGACTTCCAGATGGGGCACAGTCCGGCAAAGGCACATCGAGCTTTGGAGAGTCTGGACTGAATCCAGAATCCAGAATTCTGAATTGGTCGGTCCGGGTCGGCGCATGGAACGTGGCTTCCCTGCGGGACGACTCTCACCTGCCTCTGGTATCAAGGGAGCTTAGTCTGCTTGGTGTCGGCATTGCGGCCCTCTCTGAGGTGCGGAGGCCTGGGTCCGGCGAGACAGGTGTCGGTGGGTACACCTACTACTGGTCTGGCCGGGCCGACGGTCTTCACACTCAAGGAGTTGCCGTCACCGTCGCTGATCGATTGGCTCCTTTGGTATCGGAGGTGGTCCCAGTCAACAAGCGTATTATGCGACTGAGGGTGACTCACACATGGGGACGCTCTCTATCGCCGCAGTGTACGCTCCAACCGGGGTAAGTGATCGATCTATGAAGGAAACCTTCTACAACCAGCTCAACTTGGTGGTGTCAGGGGTTCCGGGAAGGGACACCCTGATCGTACTGGGGGACTTCAATGGGACCACTGGCACTAACCGGGATTGCTACAAAGCATGAGTCAGTCCCCACGGCTCTGGATGCCGTGATGAAAGCGCCTGAATGCTTCTTGACTTTGAAAAAAGTTGGGGCTTAAGGATTGCTGGCTCATTCGCCAGTAGGCTTGGGGAATCCCTGGAGGATCTGGATGTGGGTGTGGGCACGGAGGTTCTCTGGACTGGTTTCAGAGACTGCATCCTGGAGGTGTGCCGTGGCTGCATATCGGGGTCGCCCAAACGACCGGGAATAGCCATCTCCTCTGAGACCATCGACATCATCGAGAGAGCGAGACAGGCTTGACTCGACGGCAGAGTTGGACTGGCCAGGGACCTGAAGTGCGAAGCCGTCAAGGCAGTGCGAAGAGATCGGGAGGCTGTGGTCCACGATCTCTGTGAGACTGTCAAGGGCCACTTGAATTCGAGTGACTCTCGCCCGGCTTACAGGGCGTTGCGGAGCCTCCGTTCCTCTCGGTCCACATCGCGATGTCAGACGGTGAAAGCTGCAGACGGTAGTGTCCTTGGACTCGTTGGGCCGAGTACTTTGAGGAGTTGTATTGTGCTGACCCTCCCGCCCGGAGCCTGGCCATTGGGGATGCTGAAACTCTTGTTGCCGACCCCCCCCCCCAGGCTGCGACCCGCCAACTCTTGAGGAAACTCGGAGGGTGGTATGGCGCTTGGTGGATGGCAAATCTGTGGGAGTTTGTGGTATCAACGTGGAAATGCTTAAGGCGGGAGGTGAGGCCGTCCTCAGGTGGCTGTTCATTCTTGTGTGCTCCGTGTGGAGCACTGGTGTTATCCCAGCTGACTGGAAACGGGGCACCATTGTCCCGATCTGGAAGGGGAAGGGTGATACCCGAGAATGCAACAGTTACCGGGTGGTTACTCTACTCTCAGTTCCAGGCAAGGTTTTCACACGGATTCTACTGGACAGGATCCGTCAGCAGCTTCTAGCGCACCAGCGCCCTAAACAGTCCGGGTTCACACCAAAGAGGTCTACCGTTGACCGCATCCTGGCGCTCCGGGTCCTATCTGAGCGCTTGCGGGAGTTTGATAGGGGGTTCCTTGCCACCTATATAGATTTTTGCAAGGCGTTTGACTCAGTGGATAGGGAGGCCCTCTGGGGCATACTTTGTCTACGTGGGATCCCGTCGGCTTTAGTCCGGCTGATATCGTCGCTGTATTCTGGGACAGAGAGTGCTGTGAGGTGTGGGGGCTCCACCTCTGACTTCTTTTCGGTCGAGACTGGAGTGAGGCAGGGGTGTGTTCTGGCCCCCACTCTCTTCAGTACCGCAATGGACTGGATCATGGCAGCGGTATCGGGTGGATCAGCCTGTGGTGTGTCGTTCGGATTACTGATCTGGACTTTGCCGACGATGCAGTGATGGTTGATGTCCTGACAGAGACTCTCTCTTCGTTGGGTGAGGAGGTGGAACCGCTTGGTTTGCGAGGCTCCTGGATCAAAACCAAGATCCAGGTTTTCGGCGACCTCTTGGATGCTGCTGTTGACTCGATCACTGTGGGTCGTGAAAGAGTAGAGATCGTGGAGTCTTTCACTTACCTTGGCAGCGTGGTCCATCGTTCCACTGATTGCAGGGCCGAGATCAATCGTCGACTTGGTCTAGCCTATGGGGCAATGGACTCACTGGACAGGACCATGTGGCGGTCGAGGTATCTGAGCAGGCGGACGAAAGCCCGAGTCTTTCGCTCCCTTGTGCTCCCTGTCTTGCTCTACTCAAGTGAGACATGGACGCTCACGGTTGAGCTTGGACGATGACTGGACTCCTTTGTTAGGACTTCCCTTCGCCGCATCTTCGGATACCGCTGGTGGGACTTTGTTACCAACCAGAAGGTGCTCAGGGATGCGGGGATGGTAAGAGTAACCTGCTTGATCCGCGACCATCAGCTGCGCTACTATGGGCATTTGGCACGTTTCCTGCCTTTGGACCCAGCACACCGGATCCTGTCGGTTCGGGATCCTAGGGGCTGGAGCCGATCGCGGGGACGACCGCGTGCGACGTGGTTGTCGCAGCTGAGGGCTGCCCTGCCGGGGGGTATGGGCCCTGCACAGGCCTGGTCAATCGCCAGGAGACGGCCGGATGAGTGGAGGCGGCTGGTGGACGCAGCGAAGGGCCGTCCCAGCGCATGCCCTCATACCTGACCTGAGCTGACTGAATATCTTTTGAGTTTTCTTTGCTGACAAGGCCTCCTGGGTGTGTGAATTCATCAACATTTTCAAGAGTTTGTTCATCAACTTTGACTGTTACATCTCTCTCTGCTCCAATGTTCATAATTTTAGTTTTGTAGGCATTGATGTTTAGGTCAGTTTGCTTTCCAAAGCTGTACAACCGGTTGGTCTTCTCTTGGAGGTGTTTTACATTTGTTGAGAGTGCAGCAATGTCATCTGCAAAATCCACATCCTCTAGATGGGAAAGGAGGGTCCACTGTATACCTCTTGGTTTGACAGCTGTTGTTTTCCTCATTATCCAATCCAGTGCAACAAGGGAGAGGATTGAAGAAATGATGCAACCTTGTCTCACTCCTGAGCTTACTGGGAACCACTTGCAGAGTCTACCATCTATGATCACAGAACTTCCATACTTGTTGTAGAACATCTGAATCAGGTTTATGATCTTTGTGGGGATTCCATATGACTGCAAGATCTTCCATAAGGTGTCATGGTGCTGGCTGTCAAAAGCCTTTTGGAAGTCTATAAAGTTGATGTACAATGGTGTGTTCCATTCCACACATTGTTCAAGTATGTTCTTCAGTGCAAAGATCTGGTCAATACAGCTTCTCCCTCGTCGAAACCCTGCTTGTTCTTCACGGAGTTTGGTGTCAATGCTGTTTTCAATTCTGCTTAAAAGGATATGACAGAAAACTTTAGATGGTACCGCGAGCAGTGTGATGCCTCGCCAGTTATCGCAGTTTGACCTGTTTGCAGCCTACGATACAGTATGGGCAGATGGACTCATGCTGAAGCTTGCCAAACTATTACCATGCAACAAAATTCTCAAAGTTTTGTCCCTTATTACTGGCATCAGACAGTTCCACGTGATACTTGGAGGAGAGAAGAGCAAATAGAGAAAAATAAGGAAAGGTGTTCCACAAGGCTCGGTTATTGCTCTGACTCTCTTTAACATCTACATTAGTGATGTGCCAGCAACGAAGTCTCTACAACTAGGCTGTGCGAATGACTGGGTCTTAGCTCATCAATCAAAATCATGGACAGAAATCAAAGAAACACTCAGCAAAGACACATCTGCTCTTCAAGATTACTTTGACACATGGTACCTCAAAATGAACACGACAAAGTCAGTTTCTACTGTATTTCATCTCGACAATCACGAGGTCTCAAAAACACTTAACAGCCATGTCAAAAACAAGGTTTTGCCAGCAGATATAAACTCCAAGTACTTAGGCATTACCCTTGACGGTCAGCTCACCTACTGTAAATATCTTGAAAGATGCGCCAACAAGATTGCAAAAAGAAACTGCATTCTGAGAATGCTTCCAAGAACCACATGGGGCGCATCTCAAACCATTCCATGAACATCAACCTTAGCCTTATACTCCAGTGCTGCTAAATATTGTGCCCTTGGGTGGACCAGAAGTTCACACACAAAACTTATCGATAGTAAGCTGAGGAAGTCAATGCAAACCACCGGAGTGTGCCTCAAGTCAACACCATCCCAGTGGCTTGCAGTAGTGAGTTCAATTGCACCACCCCACAGCAGAAGGAAAGATGCAACTCAGAAAATGCTTAAAAGTCTTAAAGACATGGCAGATAATATACCTCTGAAATAAGTATACATGAATGCAACAACCTCAACATTCAAGTCAAGAAACACTTTCTACAAAGCAAAGCTTGAAGACTTTAATCCAACAGAAGCACGAAGAACATAATTGGAAGGAAATGTTCCAACAGGTGGGAATGAGATAAATGACCTAACTCAACCCCTTCCTGGCTTCAAAACTCTTAAACAAAAACACTGGGTAATAACCAACAGAGTCTCAGCTTTCTGAACCGATGCATAGCCGCCTTCAGTGTAACAGCACTCCTGAAACAATAGACCATATCATTCTAAATTGTCCAATGACAAGACTGGATGGCAGCTATGCATCAGTTCAGAAAGCTGATGATGAACTGACAGCCTGGATAGATAAATATAATCTGGAGGTGTAGCCATACGACACTACTAATGGGCTATAGTTCATGCCTCCATTATTGAGGCAGCAGCCCATAGCTGTGGACAGAAGGTCATGGGTGCCTGTTGCGGTAGTGACCCTCAAACCCACTGGTGGACACCTGTGCCATCCAGCTGAAAAAGGAGGCCTATCAGATCATATTGGCCTGTGGGACTCCCAAGGCAGCAGACAGGTATTGGTGGGCCAAACACACATCAGCCCGAGCTTTTGCCAATGCAAAATCTTGTGCATTGGAGTTCAGTGAGGGTTTGAAAAGTTTCTATCACTTGTCTCTCTAGCCGCAGGGGTGGTTACCGGCATCGACGTGCATGAAAGCGGAGAGCAACTGCCTGGTCTGCTGGGTTCTGGTTGATGCGCTCCTGCAGATGGTGTTGATTGTTGTGAGCATGGTGGTGGTGCCCACCTCATTTTATGAGGTCCCCAAACAGGCATGAGTGGACCTGGAAGCTGCGTGGTCCACAGCATCAGTGGGGGTGGCCAGTAGTGCTGCTGATGCCACTAGCGGTGCAGAGGTGGTGGTGGTCGAAGCTGCTGGTGGTGTTGCTGTCGAGGAGGAGGCTGGAACTGCTGTGACCGCTGCTGCGTAGGAGGTGCTTGTTCCTGCTGCGGCTGCATCTCCAAGGATTCAGCTCTGTCCAGGCAGTCATTCAGCAGTTCTTGTATTTTTAATTTCACATGCCTGTACATGGGCTGTAGATTTTGCGGCACAGCTGCTGCCCAACTGGTGAAGCTCACCCTCTCTGACTCATCAACCTCCTTTCTCTGGTTCACCAGCTGTTCAGCTCGTGCAAGAATCCAGTTCACTCTGTTGTCATGGCTGGACGTTGAAGCTGCAGACTTTGCCAAGGCAGACCTGGATGCTTCGGTGGCAGGCGTTGTGTCAAGGGGGCTGACAGGTGTTGCCTTTTCTGCCAGGTCGATATGTCCACTGCCCTCTGACCTCGCTGGCATTAATGCCAGTGGAGGTTCTCCAGCGGTTGTGAATGTGGAGCCACAGGAGCCAGTTGCAGCTGCAATCTTCGCCTTCAAAGAGACCAGCTTCTTCTGCTGTACCTCGACGATGTGTGGGCAGAGGAAACTGAAGCTGTCGTAGATGCATTGACCTTTCCTCTAGTGCAACTCTCACACAGTTTATTGAGTGCACTGATGGTTTCAAGTTTGTATTTTTTTTTTTCGATCACCATGAGGCAAAAATGTTGTTCAAATATTTTTATATTGCACAGATTGACCAACAGATGACATACTTTATTTAAAGCTAATCATGCCAAAAACATATTGTGTAAATGATGCAAAAAATAAAAATAAAAATAATAACAATAATAAAAAAAAGCCTTACTTTTAAGTAGATGAACCAAAGTATCTGTATAAGTGTAACAGAATGAATTTCTCTGTGTCCTCAACTGGAAGTCGTTGTGACAGAGGAGGGGACACTGGAATAAAATCTGTGCAGATAATAGAGATACAATATAGATTTCTGCAAAACTATCACCAACCTCATTAGCTACCAGCTCCTGTCACTGTGTTATGCTACAGTATAGGTTGCACTACAATATATGGGTTAACTGTTACGCTGAGGGGAGCCGCTATACCGTCTCATAAAGTTGTACTCATGAAAAGCAGCGAGCCGTAGTCGTGGCTCTGCTGTTGTCATGGCTTTCCGTACATAGCATAACAAATGTAGCATGCTGCATCTGCATAGTACAGAAAAAAACATAGCAGCTTAACACTTAATAAGGGTGGTGAGACCTAGACTGCAGTTGCTTTTGTCTAATATTTATTTATAAGTATGCACATCTTCAGAAGCTGACCGGGCAAAAATAAACAAGTGAAGGCCATACAAATATATTTCAACAGTAAATAAATTTAACATTTCGATCAATAGGGGATACAACAAAGGCAAAGGCAACACTAGATAAAAGGTCATACACAGAAATACTAACAACATAAACAGTATGCAAAGCAAAACACAGCAAAGGCAATCAGTGTTCAGGGGTTTATGTTAGGATGTGATTAAAAGCAGAATTAACAAAGTCAAATTACCTACGCAAGGGTTAGCCAGTGGTACAAAAGAGATTAAAAATATATAATGTTATGTTAACTCATCCGGTCTATGCTTATTCACATGAAAGAGGTCAACACAACTCTAAAATCATGTTGCCAGCTGTGCAGTTTTTGCATGGGGGATGCATTGTGGGGTATTATGAGTTTACAAGCATTCTTACAGAAAAGTAGAGCACAGAGGAATCAAATTCAGAAAAGCTGCCAAATGCATTTATAAAAAATGCTAATGGATTAAAAAATGTTCTTAATCTGAATGACAATTATAAATAGGACTGAAATATCAGAAATTGTAAAATATGAAGAGTACTGCCCCATGATTGACTGTGCCATATCACAATAAAATGCATTGACAGAATTAGAAATTAAGAAACTTACTTGGATGAGATCCACGGGGAGGGTTCATCGAATTCCAAAGATATCTGAAAGTTGAAAAAGACTACAAGAATCTCACATTAAGAGTTATATAAGCATATACGCTGAGCTATGAAAGTATTAAGAGACCTATGCCAACATAGAAGACCAACAGAGGTAGTGAACAACTTCCAATTTGTGTGTATACATATATATATATATATATATATATATATATATATATATATATATATATATATATATATATATATATATATATATATATATCTTCTTCTTTTCTTCTTTTCCTTTTGGCTGTTGCCTTCAATGGTCGCCACAGCAAGCTATCCGCCTCCATCTCACCCGATCCTCTGTATCTACTACACCAACTTCCTTCATGTCCTCCTTCACCACATCCATAAGTCGTCTTTGGTCTTCCTCTAGATCTTCTGCCTGGCAGTTCCAACCTCAGCATCCTACTACCAATATACTCACTATCCCTCCTCTGGATACGTCCAAACCATCTCAATCTCACCTCGCTCACTTTGTCTCCAAAGGCTCTAATATGTACTGTCTTTCTGATGTACTCATTCCTGATCCTATCCATCTTCGTTACTCCCAAAGATAACCTCAACATCTCTGCTACCTCCAGCCCTGCCTCCTGTCTTTTCCCCAGTGCCACTGTTTGTAAACCAAACAACATTGCTGGCCTCATCACTGTCTTGTACACTTTTCCTTTCATTCTTGCCATTACCTTCCTATCACAGATCACACCAGATACTTTTCTCCAACCATTCCAACCAGCCTGCACACGCTTTTTCACCTACTTTCCACACTCTCCATTGCTCTGGATTGTTGAGCCTAGGTATTTAAAATCCTTCACCTTCTTTATCTCTGCCCCCTGTAACCTCACTATTCCTCTTGGGTCCTTGTTGTTCACACACATGTATTCTGTTTTACTGAGGCTAACCTTCATTCCTCTCCTTTCCAAGGCATACCTCCACCTCTCTAGATTTTCCTTCACTTGTTCTCTGCTCTCACTACAGATCACACTGTCATCTGCAAACATCATAGTCCATGGAGATTCTTGTCTCACCTCATCTGTCAGCCTGTCCATCACCATAGCAAACAAGAAGGGGCTAAGAGCTGACCCTTGATGCAGTCCCACCTCCACCTTAAACTCTTCTGTCACAATGACAGCACACCTCACCACTGTCTTACATCTCTCATACATGTCCTGCATCACTCTAACATACTTCTCTGCCACTCCAGACTTCCTCATGCAATACCACAGTTCCTCTCTTGGCACCCGGTCATGCTTTCTCCAGATCCACAACAGCACAATGCAGCTCCTTCTGACCTTCTCTGTACTTCTCGATTAACATCCTCAAAGTAAACACCGCATCGGTGATGCTCCTTCTTGGCATGAAATCAAACTGTTGTTCACAAATGCTGACCTCTGCCCTTAGTCTAGCTTCCACTATTTTCCCCATAACTTCACCATGTGGCTCATCAACTTTATCCCTCTGTAGTTGCCACAACTCTGTACATCTCCCGCGTTCTTAAAAATGGGCACCAGCACACTTCTCCTCCATTCCTCTGGCATCATCTCTCTCTCTCTAAGACCTTGTCGAATGTTCTTGTCATAAAATCTACTGCTACCTCACCTAGACACTTCCATACCTCCACCGCTATATCATCAGGACCAACTGCCTTTCCATTCTTCATATCCTCTTCAATGCCCTCTTCACTTCACCCTTACTAATCTTTGCTACTTCCTGGTCCTCAACAGTCACCTCTTCCACTCTTTTTTCTCTCTCATTCTCCTCATTCATCAGCTCTTCAAAGTACTCCATCTTCCCAGCACACTTCTGTCATCAGTCAACACATTTCACACTCTGTCCTTAATCACTCTAACTTGCTGCACGTCCTTCCCATCCCTATTTCTCTGCTGTGCCAACCTGTATAAATCATTTTCTCCCTCCTTACTGTCCAACCTAACATACAAGTCATCACACGCCCCCTGTTTGGCCTTTGACACCGCTATCTTCGCCTTACGCTGTGTCTCCCTGTACTGCTGTTTACTCTCTTCGTTCCTCTCTATGTCCAATTTCTTCTTAGCGAACCTCTTCTTTTGTACACACTCCTGCACTTCCTCATTCCACCACCAAGTCTCCTTATCTACTGTCCTTCCAGAGGACACCCCAAGAACTCTCCTACCTGTCTCCCTGATCATATTGGCTGTAGTTGTCCAGTCATCTGGAAGCACTTACTTACCACCCAAAAAATGTTTCAACTCCCCCTTGAAAACAACAGGACACTCTTCCTTTTTCAGCTTCCACCATGTTGTCTTTTGCTCTGCCTTTGCTTTGTTCATCTTTCTTACCATTACCATCATCCTGCACACCACCATCCTATGTTGTTTACCAACACTCTCACCTACTACTACGTTGAAGTCACTTACTTTCTTCAAATTACACAGGATGTAGTCTACCTGTGTGCTCCTACCTCCACTTTTATAAGTCACCCTAAGCTCCTGTCTCTTCTGGAAGGAAATATTCACCACAGCCATTTCCATCCCTTTTGCAAAACCGATCAACATCTGTCCTTCTGTGTTCCTGTCCTGGATACCAAACCTGCACATTACTTACTCATCCCCTCTGTTGCCTGCACCAACATGTCCATTGAAGTCTACACCATTGACCACTCTTTCACATCTGGGGGTACTCTGCATCACTTCATCTAACTCTTTCCAGAAGCTCTCCTCTTCTAGCTCACATCCTGCCTGTGGGGCATAAGCACTAACAACATTGAACATCACGCCTTCAATTTCTAACTTGAGACTCATCACTCTGTCTGACACTCTTTTCACTTCTAGAACATTCCTGACAAACTCCTCCTTCAAGATGACTTCTACTCCATTTTTCTTCCCATCCACACCATGAAAAAAAACAGCTTAAACCCCGCTCCTAAGCTTTTATCCTTGCTACCTTTCCTCCTGTTCACCTGAACACACAGTATGTCCACCTTCCTCCTCTGTACCAGTGTATTGCATCAGAACAGTGTATTGTGATTAAAAAGATATGCACTGAAGAATGTTTCAATTGGCCAGCCCAATCCCTTTACTTTAACCAATTAGAAAACTTGGTGGGTGACATCAAAAATGCAACTTCATGGGCAAAACAAACAAACAAAAATACAGAACTGTGGAATGTAGTCCTACAGCCCAAGTTGTCCTGCAGTCCAATCATCCTGGGCTGGAAAACCTGTTCACAGATGTGATTCTATGCAACACAAGTGTACAACAGTTCTCAGAAACCTCTCAGAAACAGTGGTTATACAACTAAATATTATTTCAGTGATTCAAAAGAAAGCACAATCTTAAAACAATTTTCAGTGTATACAGTGAAAATTTGTGTTTGTAAAGAACTCCAGGCCATGACAGGAACTTGCTGACAGCTATGCAGCCTATTATTTTGACTAAAGTCAGCAATAGTTCTTTAACATGCCTCTCACCATAGACAGTGAGACACATGGCTGGCCTTTGATAACCCAGTGAGCTGCACTTGGGGGCTACAGTACCAACTTGATCAGAGTGAGGCTTGAACCCTCAACCTTGGGATCAGTGATCCAGCACCTTACCACCATGCCACCACTGTCCTATTTTACTATCCACTTTTCTTCAATTTCTTTCAAGCAATCACAATTTTGATTTGAAATAGGATGTGTAGTATTCCCAATGCATTTGTATGTATGAAAATAAAATCTTTGTGCAGGTTAAATGAACCACTTGGAGTGGGACCTCCTTCCAGAGGGTGCATTCCACCCTTTTCCGGCTGAGAAAAATGGCCTCAGACTTGTAGGTGCTGATTCTCATTCCAGCTGCCTTGCACTTGACTGCAATCATTCGAACGAGACCTGATGATTCTGGATTGATGAAGCCAAAAGGACAACGTCAGCCACAAAAAGCAGAAACGAAGTCCGATGGCCACCAAACCAAAACTCCTCAATGATGCAGCTCCGCCTAGAAATTCCTTATATAAAGATTATGAACAGAATCCGTGACAAAGGATAGCCTTAGCAGACACCCGCCCTCACCAGAAAAGAATGTGACCTGTTATTACCAATGCAGACCAAAGTCTGGCTCTGGTAATACAGAGATTCAATGGCCCATAGCAACAAGTCCAATACACCGTACTCCCAGAGCATGCCCCACAAGATAGCCAAAGGAATATGGTTGAAAGGCTTCCACAAAACACATGAGGAAAGATTGGACAAATTCCCATGTCCCCTTTAGGATTCTGTAGAGTGCATAGAGTTGGTTGAGAGTGCTGCAGCCAGGATGAAAACCATATTGTTCCTCCTGAGGTTCAACTATCATTCAAGTCCTCCTCTTCAGCATGCTTGCATAAACTTTCCTAGGTAGGCTAGGTAGGTATAAATAATTGGAACACACCCATAGGTCACTTTTTAAGGGGGACTACCACCCTGGCTTGCCAATCCAGAGGTATGGCCCCCCAATGACCAGGCAATGTTGCAGAGATGTGTCAACCGAGACAGTCCTACAAGATTCAGAGCCCTGAGATATTCAGGGCGGATATTATCCACCCCTGAATTTTGACCACCCCAAAGCTTTTTGACTACCTCAGTGACCTCAGCGCCAATGATTTGTTGACGCCCGAATCAAACCCCCAGAGTATTTCTGCTCCACACAGGGTGTGTTTGTGGGATTCAGAAGGTCCTCAAAGTATTCCTTCTACCTCCCAACAACATCCCCAGTTGGAATGAGTAACTCCCTACAGCCACTGTGAACAGTATTTGTAGAGAACTGCTTCCCCATCCTGAGGTGTCAGATGGTGGTCCAGAACCATTGTGAGGGCAACTGATAATTGCTTTAGAGGCTTTCACCAAACTCCTCCCCATGCCAAAGATTTTGCATTGGGGACCAATCAAGCTGCAGCACGTTTCACCTTCTGGTATCTCTCTCTTGCCTCAGAAGTCCCACAGGTTAATAAAACCAAATAGGCCTCTTTTTCCACTGAACGTTCCCATCAAAATAGGTTTTCACGCCAGATTTGGGGGTTACCACCACAACAGGCACCAATGACCATCCTTCCACAGCCATGGGCTGCCACCTCAATACTGGAGGCATGAAATATGGCCCATCCGGATTCCATGTCACTCACCTCATTCAGGATGTGGTTGTAGCTCTGCCGGAGGTGGGACTTAAAGTGCCAAGTGCATTTATGGACACCCTTTCATTTGAACATGGTGTTCGTGATTGACAAACCATGATGAGCACTGAAATCCAACAAAAAAACACCATTTGGGTTCAGACTGGAGAGGCCATTCATACTGATTACACTCTTCCACATAATATTATCATTGCCCACATGGGCATTGAAGTCTCAGAGGATGACAAGGTAATCCCCCAGAAGAGTGTTCATCAACACACCACCTAAAGACTCTAAGAAGTGTAGGTAATCTGAAATGTAATTTGGAGCATAGCACAGACAACAATCAGGACCCATCAATTCAACCAAAGGCGGAGAGACACTACCCTTCTGTCAACTGGGGAGAATACTAATGTGTGGGCACCAATACAGGAGGCAACAAGGAAGCCCACACCAGGTCGGCACCTCAACTCATGAAAAACTCCAAAATAGAACAAGATCCAGCCCTTCTCAAGATGGGTGGTTCCAGAGCCCAAGCTATGCATTGTGGTGAGTCCAACTATATCTATTTGGTATCTCTCCACCTCACGCTCCAGCTCAAGCTTTTTTCCTGTCAGAGAGGTGACATTCCATGTCTCATGAGTCAGAGTCAGTAGCTGAGGATCAGTCCGACAGAACCTATGCTTTCTTCTGTTATCCAACTCACATTGCATCCGATCCCTATAGCCC
>CM045728.1:120924797-121042297 GCA_024760905.1 Plotosus lineatus | reverse complement strand
GTCCCAGTGAATATTCTCTTGTAATTTTGTAGTGAAGGCAGCCAGACATTGTTTTAAAATGTCTGTATTTTATGGAGTCAGTGACGGCATATACAGTGGCTTGCAATAGTATTCACCCTTCTTCAGTCATTTGACAGAACATGCCAACAACCTTGAAAATATGAAAATACAAAAAAAAAAAAAAAAAACTTGAGCATGAATAAGAACCCCCTCCACCCACACACAACCAAAAACAATTTTGGAGAGACCTTATGCACCTATTATAGCCGCAAGCTGTGTTTTGCGATTGGTGCATTTAGCCACTGAAATGTTTTTCCCATTCCTCAAAACAAAACTCATGGATTTATCTTACTCAAGAATCCTTCCTTTAACTCTGACCAATTTCCAAGTTCTTGCCAACGAAGAGCATCCTGTTATGGTCTGTGTTTTGGGGGATTTTGAATTTGGCGGCTCTGTTCTCTAACTGTTTTCTCCCCAAGGTTGCAGGCTTTGGCTGAGGGACGTGGCTGACCTACTCAGGCTGATTGCAGCAGCGCACACTGATTCCACACCACAAATCTACTTCCTATAAAGATAAGCCACACCTTTACCTCTGTGCCAGAATATTGTCTCGCATAGCGCAGTCGATACCCCTTGTTTCTCTCTGGCCCCTGGTTATAGCTGTGCTCAGCCAGTTTTCCGCATCATAGTCTCCAGTGTTTGTTGTTTGTTATTTTTTCCTCTTCATCACTCTTCTAGCAAGCTCAGCTCTGTCGATTGTATGACTTAACAAACGGAAGAAAGTCCTCTAGTTGGATAATCACTAAACTGATAATATATATATATATATATATATATATATATATATATATATATATATACATATACATATATATATATATATATATATATATATATATATATATATTTTTTTTTTTTTTCTTTTTCTTAACAATAATAGCAAAAAATATTCACAGAGATCACATTTTTCCCAATCAAATGTTTGAAGTGAAAGTTAACAGGGGCCCTTGATCTGTATCTGCATCATTTTATACACTGAAATTTTGCCACTAGAATAACTGATTGCATAGCTTCATGGATATGTAGGGTTACAGATATGCCTCATAAAGGGCAGTGTTGGTCTAGTGGTATATGGTGCTGGATCGCTGATCCAAAGGTTGGGGGATTTGAGTCCCACTCTCCACAAGGTTGTCACTGCAACCCCCCCAGTGCAGCTAACTGGGTTATCAAAGGCGGGCCATGTCTCTCACTGTCTATGGTGAGAGGCATGTAAAAGAACCATTGCTGACTTTCATAAAGAGTAGCTTCAAAGTCGTCAGCGTGTTTCTGTCCCTTGCTAAAAAGGGTTGTGACGGGAAGGGCATCCGACATAAAAACCTCTACCAAATCAAACGTGTGAATCAGATGATTCGCTGTGGCGACTCCCGAGTAAAAGGGAAAAAGCCGAAAGACAGACAGACAGACAGATATGCCTCATAAAGTGGAATATCTGTGTCAGTAGGTTGTTCCATTTTATAATCTTATTTACTCTTGAGACTCCAGACAGAACCAATAATGGCTGTCAAAGTAGGCCACTAAAAGTGCACTGTATTGAAATGAAGCTGTTATTCTGCCATTAATTGTGCTCTTAGAGTCTTTTGTTTCTCAGCTTTTGTACCAACCTAATTATAATAATTATAATATTATATGGACGTCTTCATTTTACAATTCAAAAAATAAAAATAAATAAATATTTCAGAAGCATTCTCACGATGATGAAATGTAACATCTGGAATATTAGCTGCATCTGGCTCAAATCTGTCATGTAAACTATGTAATGAATGCAAAGTATGTGAATAGAGGTAGTTGAGAAGGCACACTCACACATAGATGCATTAAAACACAGACAAAGGTGTGCGATACGAATGTGGATGGAGGCCGAGAGAAGATCTCTTGAAAGTAAATGTCACGTCAGTCTAGCACAAGACTAGTCCTCTCGGTGACATGCAGGTTTGGCAGACTGACATTTGCACATACACACAGACTCTCACTTTTAATCAACTGACTCAAATTTTCTTAAAGGAATGGTTAAAATTAATGTAGATCATTACACAAAAAGGAAAGGGAGAAATGTTGGTGTATGGAAATGCTCACACACACACACACACACACACACACACACACACACACACACACACAGAGAGAGGGAGATATTTACATACCCATTCATACATTCTCACATTTATGTTATTTTTATTTTTTTATTTATTTATTTTTTTTATATATATATTTATTTTATTTTATTGTATTTTATTTTTTGTCTGTGCTCCCCTTACATGTGTGGGTACCCTCTGGTACTCTAATTTCCTCCCAAAGTTCAAAAACATGCACCGTAGGCTAATTTAGTGTTCCAAATCATACCTAGATGTGAGTGTAATTGTGAATAGTTGTGTGAATATTTGCCCTGTGATGACCAACTGTCCATGGTGTTCCTCGCCCTCGCCCAGAGTTTTCTGAGATGGGTGCTAGCCTCACTGCGACCCTAATTAGGATTGAGTGAAGTAGAAGATTGATGAATGAATGAATGAATGAATGAATTAATTAATTAATTAATTAACGAATAAATGGTCTTAGTTCTTGATAGTCACTGATTAACTGGTACCAAGACTTTGTGCTCTGCTTCAAGAAATGAGCAGCACCTTCTATGGGATAAATACTGTAGATCTCTTCAGGATTGCCTTTAAAATTACTCCAATTACCTATAGAGCCTTAATTTTATTTACAATGCAGTAATATTGTTATTATTATTTTTTAAACAATTTTAAAGAAACGAAGTCATTATTACTGTGAGAAAACATAAAAGCTACCATCAGAAGAAGAATTATATGTTCTTCTCTTTTGACTAAGAAACTACAAACAGATATAATGCATAACATATCTGAAATTGATAGGCAATATGCAACTGATTTTTGAGTTGTACCAACAACAAAAGAAGCCAGAACAAGCTACACTGAGACCATACACGAAACTTTAAGAATATGGTGACAAAGCCAGTTGTCTTCTGGCTCACCAGCACAATCAAAAGGCATTATCATGATGCATCCCTCAGATCAATGACCAATCAATTGGTGATACGACATGTGACATTAATATGTCGGTCTAAAAAAGAGTGTCGGACAGAGTGATGAGTCTCAAGTTAGAAATTGAAGGTGTGATGTTCAATGTTGTTAGTGTTTATGCCACACAGGCAGGATGTGAGCGAGAAGAGAAGGAGAGATTCTGGAGTGAGTTAGATGAAGTGATGCAGAGTACCCCCAGAGGTGAAAGAGTGGTCATTGGTGCAGACTTCAATGGACATGTTGGTATTTATATATATATATATATACAGTGATACCTCAGCTCACGAACATAATTGGTTCCCAGAAAGTGTGTGTAAGGCAAAAAGTTCGTCTTCCGAACATTTATTTCCCATAAGAAACCATTAAAATGAGAATAATCCGTTCCCAGGTCCCCATAAAACATAATTTTCTACTAAATAAGCCTTAAAACTACACAAAAATATACCTTATTTTATGTATAATAAATGTGCTATTGTATTGTAATTAAAGAAATAAACTGTACTGTATAATAAAGTGGTTTTATTTACCTTTGTGATGGTAGTTGATGGCTTGATGGAATGGAGTGGGAGGAGGGATGGAGGGAGGGACTTACTGTTTGAAAGGAGAGTTTGGAAACGCCTACTGTTTGGAAACACCCTTAGCCACACACGCACCCTTAATAGCTTCCTTGTTCTTAAGGATGGGAGCAATGGTAGACTTGGCGTACTGGTACTGGGACGCTGAGTCACACAAACGCACACCTCGTTCGTGTTTTTCAATGATCTCCGCCTGTGGTGGGGTCTTTTTCGGTCCCATAATAGCAAAAGTACACTCAATACGGTCCAAAATGTCTCGCAAACACAAACCACTTCCGCATTCAAAGAAAGGGGTGTGATGAACTGTGACGCCGTGAGCGTGCGTCAGCTTCTCGTGGCCGCCACCATGGCGCTGTTCGACCGCGTGGTTTGATTCGTCCGCCGAAAACTAGTTCGTCAGCAGAGACTATATGCTCGCAAATTTAATGTTCTTGAGGCGAAAAGTTCGTGAGCTTAAGCGTTCGTCAGCGGAGGTTTTACTGTATATATATATATATATATATATATATATATATATATATATATATATATATATAACAAAAATAAAAGGACAGGACAAAGACTTTCTATTGAAACTCCATTTATCACTACAGATTTGTTTCGAGGGGTGGTGAAACCATCCTCTCTCTTCAGGTGATTATAGAAGAATGATTACAAAGTGCTGGGGGCGGTACTATCTAGTATCTAGTATCTATCTAGTATTTTTTTTCCCCTAAATGCTTAACATACAGTGGCATAAGCTAATAATACTAAGACAAAATATATCACACAATACAGCAAAACTAGATGTAGGTTAACCCGAAGTCAATAGCTTTTTACAAAACTGACTAATTTTAATAACACAGCTTCAGGTAAGGGAAAACAATCCAATAGTGGTTAAGAAAGATCAAATTCTAAAGGAAAATCTGTAAAAAATTGAACTAACCACTCACCTCAGAGGGACAGCCCATGTAAGAGGTTTTGGAAACAAAGTCAGAGAGGCTAGATTGAGATGGTTTGGACATGTACAGAGGAGGGAGAGTGAGTATATTGGTAGTAAAGTGCTGAGGTTGGAACTACCAGGCAGAAGGCCGAGAGGAAGACCAAAGAGAAAATTCATGGATGTGGTGAAGGAGGACATGAAGGTAGTTGGAGTAAGAGTAGAAGATGTAGAGGATAGGGTGAGATGGAGGCAGATGATTTCCGAAAGGAAAAGAAGAAGAGGTAGAAGAAGACTCACCAACAAAACCAAAAATAAAAAAAAATAAAAAAAAAAAAAAAAAAAATATATATATATATATATATATATATATATATATATATATATATATATATATATATACAATACAATACAATATCAAGGGAACTCATTGAGATAGTTTAAAATACAGTCATAAAATGAGTCTGGTGGCTTTTTACTGCCAGACACAGAGCCAAGCCCACAATGCAACATGTCAAATCCATTTTGGGACTGATAATGCATTTTAGGCCCCATGCCACGACAAAACATTTGGATAAAGATTTCACTCCATATTATAATAAGGTATTATTGAATCTTTCGTGCTTCATAGGGGAAATTATGACATGCTGTTTATGACATGATGTCAAAGGATGGTGGAATATTTCTGTAGTAAGAGGTGTGTCAATGTGCATGAAAGAGAGAGAGACAGAGAGAGAGAGAGAGGGAGAGATTTCATTTCGGCTTTTTCCCTTTATCAGGGGTCGCCACAGCGTTAGGAATTTAGGGGGAAAAAAAACAAGAGACCAGTATGATATTTGTCTTGCAGTGCTTTATACAGTCTATCTATATATAATTTATTGGGGTAACACGCAGTGGTGGTCTAGTGGTCTAGGGTGCTGGATTGCTGATCCTAAGGTTGGAGGTTCGAGTCCCACTCTCCACAAGGTTGCTATTATCATTATTATTATTATTATTATTATCATTATTGTTATGATTTAATTTTGGGACTTTCGTCAAGAGAAGTCTGCATAGCCGTCAACATGTGTCTGCCTTTTGATAGCCTGGCGAGTTGGCCAGGCTGTTACTTTGCCCTCATCCAATGGCTGAGATGGGCGCCAGCCTCTCCGCAACCCAAATTAAAATTAAGCAGTTCAGAAAATGGATGAATTTTATGTTTGGCATTGGTGACCCAGTAGTAGAGTGCTGGATTACTGATTCCAAAGTCTCGGGTTCAACCCCCACTATCGATGGGTTGTCACTGCTGTCCCTGTAGTAACTGGGTTATCACGGCTGGCCATGTCGCTCACTGTGTTTTTTTTTTTTTGCAGCAGGTATGTAAAAATCAAGAGTAGGCTGTATTGCTATCAATGTTTTTTTGCCAAGCGATGGTCAAGTGAGCCTTCCATGGTGTTCTCTGCTTTGGGCTGAGCCAGGCTGGCTCACCTAGTGCTTACCTTAGTGCCCTTTCTCTAGGCCTGGCTCCAAGGAGGAAACCTGGTAACCCATGTCCAGGCAAAATAATCCGAGTACTTGTACTTGTTTCATTCATAGTGACAAAAGGATCTTCTAGACCTTCAACTTTGAATATATTTGCCTTGGTTGACCCTACCACTGGCATAATGCTCCCAACAAGATAGCGTTGAGAGGAGCCAGTTGAGCCACGTGTCTCGAGCATGTAAGTAGCATGCCTCCTGAACGCTGCTGTGAAGTTTTGCGCATATTCCATCGAGAAGAGACTCCAGGGTAACCCAGAACATGCTGGAGGGATTATGTTTCTCAGATGGTCAGGGAACGCTGCAACATTTCCCTAGAAAAGCTGGTGGAAGTGGCTGGGGAGAGGGACATCTGGACCTCACTGCTTACCCTGCTGTCCCCGCGACCCAACCTGGGTTAAGTGAAAGGGGATGATGAAAAGGTTTTTTTTTTTTTTTTTTTTTTTTTTCCTTCAATTATTTTAATTTATGCATTTACTCTTTGGCAACTTTTATTTTTGGATAATTCCTACTAATTAGGTTTTTAGTTTAGTTAAGACTAAATATTTCCATCAATACACACTGAAGATGATTAATTAATGCATTCTGGAGAGCTATTAAAGTAGGAAATTGAAAAGGGCTATTGTCTTCCCCAGTGTAACAAGACTGATGTGACACCCTGTTCTAAAAAATAAATAAAGAAATAAAGAAATAATAAGTAAATGAAAGAGGAGGATGGAAAAAAAGGCAGGGGAAACTCTTACATCTGTTCTTACCATTTTTCCATATTTGGCTCACTGCGGTGCTACAGGAGGTTACAGCAAGTCTATTGTAATTGGCTGATTGTGAGGTTTTCCAGTGGAGCAGGAAGACAACCTTAAAATAGAATTCCTTGCTGAAACTCATTTAAATCATTTTTAGTCATGGACCAGGACCACAAACCTTTAGAAATGTGCTACCTCATGAAATCTGGCATCAAATATATATATATATATATATATATATATATATATATATATATATATATATATATATATATATATATATATATATATATATATAATTAGTCGTTTTCATTTTGATTTATTATATATTTGATTTTCATTTTGAATTATATATATATATATATATATATATATAGTGAACAGAAAATACTTGTTTAGAAACACAGCACTGGTCATCATTGTTTAATAATTAGCACTCTGGCTTTTCTTCTGTATTACATTATGGATGTTCTGCTGCTAGTCCTTGTCATTCTCAAAGGCAATAGGGAAGGTAATTATTTCTTTTCTCAGCCAAGACAGGTCTTGTTAATCGAGCAGAGGTCTGTACTGGTGCAGCACTCACAAGGCCCTGGTCTGCTGATCCACTCTGTAAAATATAATTAGGCCAGGTTTTCCTTCCGCTCAAAGTCATCTTAAATTGGATAGCACATTTTCTCATTCTTTACACCGTCTCTATTGTTATCACTTCCTCTATCCTTCTTGGTGAGTCGGAAACATTTCCTAAGGTAATTAAATCTTCTTTCAGGTGGGCATCGGCTTATCAACTCCTCCAACATACAGACACCTTATTCTCTTGTAAATTTTGCAAAAAATACCAAGCATGAATATGCACTGAAAAATGTGGTACTTCAGTAGTACAGAAGAAAAAATATATATCAATATTTTCATTTAAACTGTCTGATATTCTTGGTTATTAACTCACTGTGCCTCAAATAATGTTTTTTTTTTTATTTTTTTTTTTATTTATTTATTTATTTATTTATTTATTGCTGTCAGTGTTTCCTCCTTTCCTTGTCTGTGTAATGTGAAAGCCCAAACAAGTTACCGTGAAAAGAAAACTGTGGCATCAATCACTTCCAATGTTCTATTTTAACAACATTGCTACTCTGTTGCACAAAATTTGGGATAATGCTGTTTATGGACTCCCTAAACATTGCGAGATTGTGTTACAGGAATTTGTTGTGATAAAGATTTAGGTTGGGCACCAGTAGGGGGTGATGATGCATGGAGTTGTTTTGTGTGTTAATTGAATTATCTCAGATGAAGATGGGTGTGGAGAACTTTGCAGATTCAGGTGAAGAGGTGTTTTTGCTTTATATGGGCTTGTGAAACTGAACCGAGGGAGAGATCATTGCAGGGTCCTGATTCTGTAGTCCGTGCTCTGGAGGAGACTCTCCACAGACTCCTGCTGCTTCTGGATCAACGCTATATACATGCTTGGATTGTAGGAAGGACTTCATGAGACTGGTAATTTCAAACGTTACCAGGTATCCCCGAGAGAGAGAGCACATTTACGTCAGGAGTGAGAAATTAGAGTAAGTGTTACCAGCAGTAAGCTTAAAAGGCCTGTTCTGAGTAATGCATAGTGAGGAAGGGCAGTGGTGGTCTAGTGGTATAAGGTGCCGGATCGCTGATCCAAAGGTTGGGGGTTCGAATCCCACTCTCCACAAGGTTGTCACTGTCCTCCCAGTGCAGCTAACTGGGTTATCAAAGGCTGGCCATGTCTCTCACTGTCTATGGTGTGAGGCATGTAAAAGA
Source organism: Plotosus lineatus (assembly GCA_024760905.1). Taxonomy (NCBI): domain Eukaryota; kingdom Metazoa; phylum Chordata; class Actinopteri; order Siluriformes; family Plotosidae; genus Plotosus; species Plotosus lineatus. The sequence continues at coordinate 121,033,669 of CM045728.1, read as the reverse complement.
ACCATTGCGGACTTTTGACAAGAGTAGGCTGCAAAGCCGTCAGCATGTTTCTGCCCTGCGATGGCCTGGCGAGCTGTCCAGGGTGTACTCTGCCCTCACCCTAAGTTGGCTGGGATGGGCACCAGCCTCCCTGCAACTCTAATTAGGATGAAGCGGTTACAGAAAATGAACTGATGATGAGCATAGTGAGGAATCCATGAACGGTGGACAAGTCGCTGTATGATGCACAATGCTGGACCCGTCTGTGAAATATTTCACGCTATAGTCTCCAGACTTCAAAATGCAGATGCCTGCAGGATCAAATGGGACTGAAAAACAGGAAGCTTATGGGAAATCTTTATGAAACTCTTGATAAAGCATCCTACTGGGGTTTTGGTGACAGTGAGTGAAGTGTCCAGGTGTCAGGTCAGACTATGTTATATTGGGTTAGTTCCCATGTGCTGTAACTGTATTGCTTGGCATATTGTAATGTTAGGATTGTTTCAGGAATAAATCATATATAATATACTTTTTTTGTTGTTGTTTCATCTCCCTAGAGATTCCAGCTAGTATGAGATCAAACACTTTGTCTCGGGAATATAAGTCAGAGACTGATCACAATTGTGTGGTCCCTTGACATTAGATACCATAATGTCTCAAATGTTGTCTGAATATGCTTCAGTAATACTCATTTGGAAAAATGGTGCCTGTGTGTAGTTTCATTTTTCAGTACATGTATGATGCACAAAATCTGTCCATTCTACATGGATCTTGATTTGGGGCAAGGACATACGCCTCATTTGTGAGCTGCTCCAGTATATTGAGAATTAAGTAAGAAATTTGACCTCCTAAGCTATTCATATATTTAGAAAAATTTTTAATATGCTTCAAAATGAGGAATGACCATGATAATATCATAAAATCGCATTATGTACATCACTTTGCATGTTACTAATCAGGAAATGCTCTTTTTGATACAACAGCAATTCGTTACAGAACCTAATGCCGCTGTGATGGCACAAGCCAGTTTTCTTTCTCATGCCAGTCCAAAGCCTGGATAAATGCAAAAAGGGTTCTCAGAAAAAGCATCCGGCATAAAACCTATGCCAAATCAAAAATGTGACCCATTAATAATTTCCAAACATTGATTGATCGAGGCCTATGTTAACAATGACCACCATCATTGCTGTTAAACAGGGTGCTGGTGGAAACTGGACTACTGTTGGTCGAAAAAGGACAGGTGGGAGGCAGGTCTGTAGGAAGAGAGAAAAGGCATGATTCTAGGACTGAGAGTGGGGACTTTGAATGTTGAAACTATGACAGGAAAATCTAGAGAGCTGGCTGACATGATGCAGAGGAGGAAAGTGGGCATACGGTGAGGTCAGAAGACCAGATGGCAATGTAGCAAGGGTTGAAGTTAAGGAACAGGGTTTTTAGCTGTTTTATCATGGTGTGGTGGGGAAGAGAAATAGGAGTCATCTTGAGGTTTGTCAGGAATGTTCAAGAAGTGAAAAGCATGTCTGAGTAATGAGTCTCAAGTTAGAAATTGAAAGTGATGTTCAATGCTGTTGGTGCTTATGCACCACATGCAGGATGTGAGCTATAACAGGAGATTCTGGCGTGAGCTAGATGAAGTGATGCAGATTACCCCCAGAGGTGAGAGTGGTCATTGGTACAGACTTGAATGGACATGTTGGTGCAGGTAACAGAGGGGACGAGGAAGTGATGGGCTGGTTTGGTATCCAGGACAGGAACACAGGACAAATGTTGGTTGATTTTTGCAAAAAGGATGGCAATTAGGGTGGTGTGAAAATTGTGAAAAATTAAATTTGTGGTTATTTTTACCTGGCATAGCAATAAAAAGATGTGGAGACGGGTCATCGAAGAGCTTTTTAAAGTTCATCTTGATAAGTTGATATCTTGGGCTCCCCCAAGTGATGAATGACCATATTTGGGCTCTTTTGACTGAATTTTTAATTCTGATATAGTGATCCAATTTGCTTCTATATTATCAAACATATATATTTTAGGCAGTTTGCCAAAGTGTTAACATGTATTGTCTCAAAAACCCCACACCTATTCAGATGAGTCGATATGACTGTCACATTGTTTTTTTTTTTTTTTTTTTTTTTTTTTTTAAACTGGGATTTTTGCCCTCGATCCAGTTGTGTACGGATGAAGCAGTCTTGTCGATTGGTGCCACATACAGACTGATGACGGGCGTAGTTGGTTCCCGTATGAATTCTCGGAGGTGATCGTTGCTCATACTCTTGTGACAGGTGGCTCAGTCACTCGCACCATCGACCGTCAATCATTTTGGTATAGTCTGTGCAGTTGCAGTTAACCGATGGCACTCTGAACTCTTGAAAGCCCTTTTTTTTGGCTGGTCTTGTGCCTTAAGAATTCGGCTAAGGGAGAATTCACAAATGTGTGGTAGATTGTTGGTCATCATGGACAGCAGCAGGTTTTCGAGGTGAGCAAAGTAGCTGTTCTGCTGGATGACAGGGTCCATGACGGCCTTCACTCCATCTGTCAGGTACCGTGAGTTCTTGATCATCATGAACAAATGTCTTGCTCCATCCTTGCATGATGGCTTTTGCTTGATGTTGAACCAGGTCGGCGCATACATGCGAATGCTGAACTTGATGATAGTGACCAAAGTGTCTGACAGATGTTTGCATCCCACGTACAATCGCAGTAAGTGGTTAGCTACAGGTACTTAAATAGAAGGAAACATGATATGGGATTGCATTACGCCACATATCAAACACCATACTAACTGTGTGGACAGTTGTGCCATTGCTTCTCTCGTTGGTATTTATTTGATGTTTGTTGTTATTGAAATGATGAATATTATACCTTTTGAGTTAATTTGTACCGTGTTTGTAAATCTGACTCTGAAAGAGTCAGTGCCTCAACAGCTGTCAACTTTACAGCATGTCACTGAAGTGTTCTCACAAGCAAGAGTTAATACAATAAAAAAAAAAAATTAAAAAAAAATGCTGATATCATTGAGAAATGCACTATACATGACATTTATTGCATTTAATGTTCAGTATTTAGTTTTAATATAAGTTTGTATGCAGTTTAATTATATGATGTAATCTCTTTTTTATTAAGTGGCAAGTGATATAAAAGTATGGTCTATTTAATTGGCTCTGCTATTTTTGCAGCTGTGGAGCTTTTGCAGTCATTCTTCTTCTAGTTCCTTCAGTAATACTGAGTGTCTCTTAGAACCTAGAAATTGTTTGTTTATTATTGTGAGATAAAAATGCTGCCTACATTTTTAAATGAAACTAATGTATTTAATATCTATTTCCTTTTAATATTTTGGCATTTTTGGGCCACAGAAATAAAAACAAGACATTGTGTGTGTGTGTGTGTGTGTGTGTGTGTGTGTGTGTGTGTATAAACACACACACAATTTGTTTTAGATTTTTAGAATGTTATTTAACCGGATAAATATCTATACTGTAATTTGTCACATACAGTGTACTGTCTACAGTAAACAGCAATTTACTAGTTACTAATACATCACTATGGCCATCATCATCAGGCTTTCTTGAAGAGGAATGAGCTTCATTTACAGTGCAATCACTGGCTGTCTTCCTAGATTGATTTCAGGCATTGAAAGTTTATTAGATATTGCTATTATTGTTTGTTTTATTTGTGATATGGACACTTTTTTTTTTTTTTTTTTAAAGGACCATATGGTAAATTCAGAATAGCTTAATGTCTGGTGTATTGATGTAAATATGCTCTTATTTTCAACTTTTCCTTTCAGCTATTCCCTTCAGGGGTCGCCACAGCGAATCATCTGCCCCATCTTCATGGAAGTCATATTAATGATTTGCATGTTTGAATTAGCATTGTTTTTTTTTTTTAGGTCGGATTCCTTTCCTGACATAACCCTTAGCAAGAGCAAAACAATATGACTAATATGATTATAACGGAGCTTATGACAAACACGGACTTTTACATGTCAAACATGTAAATACCAGCTTAATGATGGTTAGGCATCCATATCCTTTTTTCTGCTCTCCTCATTTGTCTCAAAGGTTTTTTCTTTCTACATAGGGCGCCACAGAAAATAATTGAGAAGCATCGTATAAGGCATTCTCAGAGCGCAGAGGAATACAAGTGGAAGAATACGAGACTAATCGGCCCAGAAAAGCCATTTTGAGGAGAGCTCATGACGTGAATTTTTGCTTGTTGGATGGAGCAGGTTTTAAGTGGGTAAAAAGCTTGATCATGGAAAACTCATGGTAAGGAAAACTCATTAGACAAGGTACTACTGTATAGACTTTAGAAATATTAAATACTGAATGAATAAATGTTTTTTTTTTTTTTTTTTTATTTAAAAACCTTGTCTTTCGTTTATTATTAATTCAGCCATGAAGGGGGCACAAGCAAGTGCTCTCAACCACGCCTGTCCCAAGCCTGGATAAATGCAGATGGTTGTGTCAGGAAGGGCATCTGATGTAATATCTGAGCCAGATCAAATATGCAAATCACAAAAATTACCTCCATACCGGATCGGTCGAAGCCCGGGTTAACAACGAACACCATCAGTGCTGTCAACGAACAGGGTGCTGGTGGAAATTGAACTACTGTTGGTCGAAGAAGGAGAGGTGGGAAGTGTGTCTGTAGGAGGAGAGAGAAGAGGAAAAGCATGAGTCTAGGACTGAGAGTAGGGACTTTGAATGCTGGAACTATGACAGAAAAAGGTGGAGAGCTGGCTGATATGATGCAGAGGAGGAAGGTGGACATAATGTGTGTTCAGAAGACCAGGTGCAAAGGTAACAAAGCTAGAAGCTTAGGAGCAGGGTTTAAGCTGTTCTATCGTGGTGTGAATGAGAAGAGAAATGGAATAGAGGTCATCTTGAAAGAGGGGTTGGTCAGGAATGTTCTAGAAGTGAAAAGGGTGTTAGACAGCGTAATGAGTCTCGAGTTAGAAATTCAATGTTCAGTGTTGTTCGTGCTTATGCCCCACAGGCAGGATGTGAGCGAGAAGAGAAGGAGAGATTCTGGAGTGAGTTAGATGAAGTGATGCAGAGTACCCCCCAGAACTGAAAGAGTGGTCATTGGGGCAGACTTCAATGAACATGTTGGTGCAGGAAACAGAGGGGACGAGGAAGTGGTGGGCATGTATGGTATCCAGTACAGGAACGCAGATAGACAGATGATAGATTTTGCAAAAAGGATGGAAATGGCTGTGGTGAATACTTTCTTCCAGAAGAGACAGGAGCAGGTGGTGACTTATAAAAGCGGAGATAGGAGCACACAAGTAGACTACATCTTGTGCAGGCGATGTAATTTAAAGGAAGTCATTGACTGCAAAGTAGTAGTGGATGAGAGTGTTGCCAAACAGCATAGGATGGTGGTGTGCATAGATATAGAGATGAGCAGGATGTGCAGGAAGATAGAGTGATAAAGGACAGAGAGGGAAATGTATTGACTGATGACAGAAGTTTGCTGGGAAGATGGAAAGAGCAGATGATTTGCTGTGGTGACCCCTGAAGGGAACAGCCGAAAGGAAAAAAAAAATGAAGAAGGCTTTAGTTTTTTATAATAATAATAATAATAATAATAATAATAATAATAATAATAATAATAATGCAGTGTATTAGTCTTGTAAGGGAAATGGTTTCTTCTGCATTTATCCCATCCAAAGCACACACACACACACACTGAGCACACACAGTCTTTAAGCATTGGGCTGTCACACACATTTGGGGCGCCCAGAGAGCAGTTGGGGGTTAGGTGCCTCAGCCATTTATGTGGAAGAATGGAAGGTGCTGCTCATTCCCAGCTGCCACACATTTTTCCTGCTGGTTTTGGAATTGAACCAGTCACCCTTTGGTCTCAAAGATTATTAAACAAGCAGGGAAAATGTGGCAGAATAATAATAATCATCATCTTGTAGTAGTAGAAGTAGCAGCATCAGCATCATTGGGGGTTCATGCATTTGGTACCTGGGCTTTTTGTGGGTCCCAACAGACTCAATTCACCTCATAATACCATCACAATCACGTCACAATTATACAAGCCATCAAAAATATACGAAAACACAATATAACAAGGTGTAGTATGGGGGTGGGGGTGTCCATGCATTTCTGCTGGTAACTCTAAGCATTACATAACTTTTCACTGTTGTTTTGCTGATGGAAGTTCACACTACATTTGGCACTCAGCTTGTAGCAAAACATAAAACTTACCTCCTCAACCTTTCTTTATGATGGCTATCTTTTCTGAGTCAGCCTTGAAAATGGATTTTTAAGAATGCCCAACATGAAGTCTCCTCCTCCGTGAGCCATTCTGGGTGTTAAAAATAAATAAATAAATTAATTAAATTATTATTATTATTATTATTATTATTATTATTATTATTATTATTATTATTATTATTATTATTATTATCATTATTAGTAGTAGTAGTAGTAGTAGTAGTAGTAGTAGTAGTAGTAGTATTGTTATTATTATTATTAAAATTATTAAAATTAATTAATAAAACATAATACATCAATTATGTATTATTTAATCAATCAATTATTATTTATTTAATCAATTATCAATTACTTAAATGTATTGTGTGCAGATCACCATATCATTCAACTAGTTCTGCTCTGATCAACCATTCAGAGCAGTTGAAAATGGACAAGTTACTGTCGCCCAGCTTGCTGGCCTTGTGAGGCGAATCTGATATTTGACTGGTTAAAGAAACAGCCCCGTTGTTAATGTAGTTTAAGTGACATCGACCAGCACTGCTGATTTTCAAGGCGTTGGACATATTACATCAAAATAGCAGCACATGGAAGCTGAAATCTGATAGGACAAACACATCTACCATGCATATATACATTGGATGCGATGCAGCCAAGAGACACACTATGAAATGAAAAAAATGGACTATTGGAAATAAAACTATTTCATGAATATCTATACAAGAATATACAGTCAACCCACTACTTACAAAAACGTCTGAATACGAAAAATCCAGGTTACGAAAAACATTTTCCTAAACTTTCGTCCTCTGTATACGAAACAACCTCTCTTTACAAAAAGCGCCAGTCAAACACGCCATTCAAAAATTCAAACGCGACATTCAAACATTCAAACAATGCACGGGATCCTCACTTATTGGCTGTCTCCCAACATTCCACGCCACTGGCCTCCCATTGGCCAGGAGGGAGCTGAACTGTGCTCATTCCTGTATCCATACTTCCTGTTTGTCACACGTGTGAAGGAGAGTTGAACCGGATTGTTGGCTTGTGAGTTTTTTTGAGAGTGATCATTGCAGCGTTATATTTCCTTATCCATCATGGACCCCAAGAAAGTGATTCCTGGTGACACTGAAAAGAAGAAGCGGACTCCATTAGCAATCAAAGTGAAGCAGGAGATAATAAAAAAAAATAAATAAATACGAAAGTGGGATATGGTCGAGTGAAATTGCAAGAGTATGGCCGAAACCCCTCTACAATTGGGACAATATTGAAGCAGAAGCAGACCTTAAAAGCTGAGATACAGTGACGGAGGCGATTATGTCGGAAAAAGCAACTGCCATATTTAAGGACCTCGTGAAGGAGGGTGGGTGGGGGTGAGGGTTCTTCAGACCAGCAACCCCCAGACTTTAAAGTGTCACATGGGTGGCTCGAGAGATTAAAAAAAAAAAAGGTAAATAATTTTCTTTTACTTTTAACACATATTTCCTACATATTTCATACAAAACTGGTGTACTTTTATAATTTTGAAAGTGTTTATGGGGTAGTTGGGAGCCTCGGAACGAATCACACGGCTTACATGTAAAATGCACCTCTACTTACGAAACTCCATGTTACAAAGAAAAGCACTGGAAGGGATTAATTTTGTAAGTAGAGGGCCGACTGTACTATGATTTTATGTGGAGTAAGTACTACAATTTAAGTTGAGCATGTTAGTGTTTATGCCAAGAGAGAGGGCTTTACTCACCCCAACGGCCCATCACTGAGTAACAGTAGTAGTCATAGTAGTAGTTTTAGACCTGAATGACACGTGAGGCAGCACAACTAATTAAAGCTAGAGCTGCAGCATGCATGTCTGTGGACACCAATCTCTACAGTGTAGCCAAGATTCAGGAAGGGCATAAAATCTGCCAAAATTAGTCATAATAGGTGAATTGAATCCAAATTCAGTGACCCTGCAAATTTTCGGAAGGTTTGAGAGGGGATCAAGTAAGTAACAAGCTATAAGAGAACAACATCTCCCACAGTGAACTCCTGCACAACCTTGCTTAATGAGTTAAATATCTTGAATGCTCATTTTGACAAGGACAACACTGACACAATAACAACGTCCATTCCTTTTACTGACTCTGCATAACATTAACCCCAGAAAAGCAGTTGAACCAGATGGAATACCAGGAGTGGTTAAAGACTGAGTGCCTGAGTTAGCAGAGCAGCATTTCACCAGCATTTTTCAATATATTACTATCGACATCTTAGGTTGTGTCAGGAAGGGCATCAGACGTAGAAACCTATGCCAAATCAAATATGTGACTCATTTGCTGTGGCGACCCCAGATAAAGGGAAAAAGCTTAAAGGAAATCTCACTATTGACATTTTAGGTTCCAGCAAGCTCTAAAGCAGCCACTTTTTTTTTTTTTTTTCCTGCCCCTAAGCAGTCAAATATGCCATGTGTCAAATATACAATCAAATACACATCTGTGGCACTCACCCCCTACCACCACAATATCTGGTCATCAAAGACATTAAGGAGGCACTACCATGGACATTTGAGCCTTACCAATTTGCATACAAGAAGAACAGGTTGACAAAAGACACCATTGCTATTGTGGTCCACACTTGGTTATAAACCCTAGAGCACAACAATGCCTATGCACTGCTGCTCTTTTTAAATTTTAGTTCAGCATTTAACATAATCAGGGCCAAGCATTACATCACCTTGGATTGAACACACATTGCGTAATTGGATTTTGAACTGATTAACATTCCATTCACACTATGTTGAAATTAGTAGGCACACTTCACTCACCCTTCCTATTAACAGCCCTCAAGGGTGTGTCTGCAGTCCACTGTCTGATGTGCCTCATTCTCAACAAATTTGATGGGCAAATTTGCTGATGACATCAAACTTATTCACAACAATGATGAGTCAGCTTATAGTACTGAGGTGTCACAGTTGGCATCCAGAAAGCCACAACTTGGCTCTTTAACATTAAATAAGACCAAATATATGATTGTGGATTTTCATAAAATGAAACAATCCATTCCTTGCCCACTGACACATGGACGTGATGGTAGGGAGAGAATGTCAACCTTCAAGTTTCTGGGTGGGACTGTGACATTAACTTCAGCTGTTGGAAAGGCCAAACATCTCTTCTATCTGAGGAAACAGAGGAGTGCCAACATCCCTCAGCAACCCTAGCATTTACCACTGTGTAATTCGTAATATTTTTACCTACAATCTCCTGGTGTGATTCTCTAGCTGCATTCTGACTGAGTCTCAGGCAAAATAGTATGAGCATGAAGAATGATGTTATAACCACTGGCACTGTTTTATACAACAAGAGCAATGAATACTGAAAATAATTGCATTGAATTGAGTTGTAGTACAGTACAGTAATATCAGCAACCAATCATAAGTAACCAATAAGATTGGTTGAAATAAATAATTCTTCAGCGAGAACAAACATTTCTGGTATGATTCACCGAGTGAATTGTTTATGCTTACCAATAAAATTGGTTATACAATATTGATTGAACTCATTTCTACCAAGTGAACTGATTTGATTTAACCACATATTGTCACCTAAAGTTATTACCAGCTCGAGAAACAACTGAAAAGACTCCACTCAGACAAGGCAACAGGACCTCAAGGGGTGAGCCTCCGTGTCCTTTCAGCCTGTGTTCCCCAGCTCTCTGAAGTCTTATCACAATGAGCCTGAGCCTACAGAGAATCCAGTGTAATGGAAGATATTATTCATCATTCCTAAACCAAAGACCCCGCATCCCAGTGGCCCCCAGGATTACATACCTGTCTGTCTGTCTGTCTTCCTTTCGGCTTTTTCCCTTATACTCGGGAGTCGCCACAGCACATGTTAGATGTTTTGGAGACAAAGTCAGAGAGGCTAGATTGAGATGGTTTGGACATGTACAGAGGAGGGATAGTGAGTATATTGGTCGTAGGATGCTGAGGTTGGAACTACCAGGCAAAAGGCCCAGAGGAAGACCAAAGAGAAGATTTATGGATGCAGTGAAGGCGGACATGAAAGTCGTTGGAGTAGGAGTAGAAGATGCAGAGGATAGGGAGAGATGGAGGCAGATCATTTGCTGTGGCGACCCCTGAAGGGAACAGCCGAAAGGAAAAGAAGAAGAAGACTCGGGAGTCGCCACAGCGAATCATTTGATTTGCACGTTTGATTTGGCAAAGGTTTTTACGTCGGATGCCCTTCCTGCCACAACCCTTTTTAGCAAGGGACAGAAACACGCTGACGACTTTGCAGCTACTCTTTATGAAAGTCAGCAATGGTTCTTTTACATGAACCTCTCACCATAGACAGTGAGAGACATGGCCCGCCTTTGATAACCCAGTTAGCTGCACTGGGGCACTGAATTCAAATGTTACGAAGACCCTTGAGAGGCTCATGCTGTATCAACTTCAACCCATGGTTAGACAATATGTGAACTCCCTTCGGTTTGCGTGTCAGAATCGAAATCATCTACCTTCCTAACCATATCTACACCCACCTGGATCAGCCGACAAGCTCTGAGATAGTCATGTTTTTTGACTTTTAAAGTACATTTAACATCATCAGTCTGACCTTCCTGGGTTAGAAGCTGTCATTGATGCACGTGGATGCCTCTCTTATGTTCTGGATTGTGGAGTACTTAATCAGAACACCACAGTATGTGCACCTACAGCATTTTATGTCAGACAAGGTACTCACAACACTGGAGCACTACAAGAGATCATGCTCTCCCATTTCCTCTTCAACCTCTACACAACGGACTTCAGTTACCATCTTCAGAAGTTTTCTGATAACTGCTGTAGTCGGAGGTGTCAATGGAGGTGATGAGATGAATATCGGGCTACTATGGATCCCTTTGTCACATGGCGTGAGTAGAACCATTCATCATGCATTCATTTTATGAACCACTTAACTTTAATTATGGTCATGGGGAGGCTGGTGCCCATCTCAATCAACTCTGGGAAAGGTACACCCGGGACAGCCAGAAACACATCGACGGCTATGTATCCTACTCTTGACAAAAGTCAGCAATGGTTATTTTATATGCCTCTTTAACATGCCTCAAAAACAGTGACATGGCCAGCCTTTGATATACCAGTTAGCTGCACTAGGAGGGTCAGCATTCACAACCATTGACAGTCATCTGCAGCTTAGGGTGACAAAGTACAATGAATTGATCATGGATTTTAGTAGATCCAAAATATGTGCAACCTCTGTTTCTATTCAGGGCATAAATGTGGGAAAAGGTGAAGGATTACAAATGCAGTACCTTGGAGTTCATATCAACAATAAACTGGGCTGGGTAAAGAACACTACCACATTTTACAAAAAGGGCGAGATCTGTCTCTAAGTTTTGAGGCTTTGACATCTGTCAATCACTACTCAGGATGTTCTATGAGTTTGTTGTGGCGAGCGCTATCCTTTGTGCTTTTTCATGATGGAGCAGCAGGCAGAGGGTCGATGATGCTAAGAGATTAATAACTTAAACCAACTGATTCGAAAAGCCCATGCTGTTGGGATGGAGCTGGTCTCGTTGATGGTAGTGTCAGAGAGGAAAATGTTGTCCAAACAACAACAATATTGAATAATAACTCCAACCCAATTCACAACCTGCTGGTCAGTCACAGCAGTATGTTAAGTGATAGACTAATACCACCCAATTTCTCTAGTGAACGACACAGGAAATAATTATTTTAAGGTCCTTGGGCAGTGGTTGCCTGGTGGTAAAGGTGTTAAGATCACTGATCTTAAGGTTGGGAGTTCAAGCCCAACTCTCAACAGGTTGTCACTGTCTCCCTAGTGCAGCTAACTGGGTTATCAAAGGCTGGCCATGTCTCTCACTGTATATGGTGTGAGGCATGTAAAAGAACCATTGCTGACTTTCTACAAGAGTAGGCTACCTAGCCGTCAGCATGTTTCTGCCCTGCGATGGCCTGGCAAGCTGTCTGATGTCTACTCTGCTCTCACCCAGAGTCAGCTGGGGTGGGCGCCAGCCTTCCCAAGACCCTAATTCGGATTAAGCAGTTACAGAAAATGAATGAATGTATAACTCCTCCATATAGGAACATCTTCCACTGTAATACATTTACATTTTGCATTACATTTGCATTGCACTGTTTATCATATTGATAAATATTGATAAATGTCATAGTGATAACACTGTACATATCACTCACTGAGAGAATCCATTCTGCATCTGTTTATATAGATATTATTCATTTATTCATTTTCTGAGTTAATTAGGGTGGCAGGGAGGAGGGCCCATACACGCTGGGCAGCTTGCCAGGCCAACCCTGTCACGGCCAACACTCACACTTAGGGGAGATTTGGAACAGCCAATTAGCCTACTGAGCATATCTTTGGACTGTGGAAATCCACAGTACCCATGTAAGTTCAAGGAGAACATGCAAACTCCACAAAGAAATGCCAGGCTGGGAATCAAGCCCAGACCTTCTTTCAAACTCGGGCTTTCCTTCTTTAGTAACCTCTAATTTTAGACTTACGTTTAGATTATCTTGTTGGAACACCAATTTCAAGGGCATTTCCTATTCATCATAAGACAGCATGACCTCTTCAAGTATTCTGATGTGTTCAAATTGATCCATGATCCCTGGTATGTGATAAATAGGCCTGAAACCATAGTATGAGAAACATCCCAATATCATGATCCTTGTGCCATCATGCTTCACTGTCTTCACAGTGTACTGTGGATTGAATTCAGTGTGTGTGGCTGACTAGAAGGGCCACAAGAACCAAAAAGATCAATCTTACTTTCATCAGTTCACAAAATGCGGTACCATTTCTCTTAAGTCAATATGCTTTTTAATGTTGCTCTTTGTGAAATTGTAACCTTTTCACCATGTCTTTTTTTTCAACAGTGAAACTTTGCGGGGTTTCTTGTTGATAGCTTGGATTCACATCAGTGTCTTCTAAGTGTAACAGTACTCACAGGTAACTTTTGAACTTCTTTGGTCTTTCCGGAGCTGATTGTTGACTGAGTCCTTGCCATTTTGGTTATTCTTCCATTCATTCAAATGGTAGTTTTCTGCTTTCTTCCATATCTTTAAGGTTTTGTTTGCCATCTTAAAACATTTGGGATCGTTTTAGCTAAGTAGCCTATCATTTTCTGCACTTCTTAATATGTTTTCCCATCACCAATCTTTTTTTTTAATCAAGGTATGCTATTCTGAACAATGTCTGGATCGACCCATTTTCCTCTGAATTTCAAAAGAGTTCTATTTTTCAAAATTTCAGAATTTCAAAAAAAGCTCTATAACCAGCATGTTCAACATTTACAGGACTCCTTCCTTAAATAAGGGCAATAATTGGCACCTGTTTTCAAAGAATGAATGACATCACTAATTTAACGCCACACTGCTATAATTTTGAACATGCCCTTTCAATTAGTGATTCAATTATACAGAATCAGCAGCATGCATGTCATAACTGTTGGATCTCCTGGATTCAATTACTCTACTACACCTGCCATTAAATTATTTACTATGTAGAAATATAATTTCTACCAAACAGTGATTGATCCGATTAGTAATTCCTGACTGATATTATTTTTAAAACAACTGTATATGTATACCATATTCGATGTGATAAGCACCCAGGACACTTAAAAAAAAAATAAGTAGGTTGGCACTTATTAAAATGTTATCAGCAGAATGGAATGGTATGTGCTCATTTCCATAGAGGTGGAAAACATGAATAATAACAGAACAATAAACGAGTTTTTCTGGTATTTGTGTTATTCATTTTGTGATATCAGCCAAAGTACTTACATGAAAGCTGAAAATAAACAGAAAACAGCACACACACACACACAAACACACACACACACACACACACACACACACACACACACACACACACACACACATATATATATATTTTTTTTATTTTTTTTTTTTTTTTTTTTTTTTTTAGGACCCCTTACTTTTCCCTCCAGGTCTTCTTTTCCTTCCGGCTGTTCCCTGAAACATTTTCCCGTAAGTAAAATCGAGCCAGTCAACATGAATGTCAACTTTAAAACATACCACGTTGAACCAATCAACACAAAAATGAATGAAAGCACATGGCCAGGAACGTCCTTAAATTTATGAAGCTAGGGAGCAAGAGAACAGGGTGAAAAATACCAGTCATCACTTTCCATATCTGGCTCATCGCTTCATTCATTCAGAGCATCCGGTAGTTTTGCTGTAGCAGTTTCTAATGGTCCATCGGTTGTTGGACATTTACCAAGAAAAGCCGCGAAATATTTTCCTGTTTTTCAAAGCACGGCGGAACAATCAAATGTGTTGTTACTGATGAACCCTATAGACATTCCTCAGTGGCAGGGGGTCTTGAAATACTATGTAAACAGGAAGTGAATGCCTCATTTTACGATTACATACACTGATTGAATAAAATTGCTAAGTTTTATCTACAATTTTGCTCCCAGTACACATGGGCGGTTATTAGACGTAAGATCAAAAACATTGGAGCAGGGCACTTATGTCGATTTTTTTTTTTTTTTTTTAAATGTATCGTTCTGCTTCTCTTCCCGGACTTCCATGTAAACCACGCCCCTCTGCTGGAGCCTATTTTCAGGATAATGTTTAATCATATTTAATACTTATATATATGATATATCTTTCTATAGATTTTATTCCATTTCTATGCCTATTTGTTCTTGAATTTCATTTCACGTTCACCTTCACTTTTGATCTCGACAGCCCTGTTTGTATCTCCGGATGGTTTTGATGGGATATTTTGTTTTGTTTTGTTTTCTGTTTGTTTATGTTTTTTTTGTTTGTTTGTTTTTGGGGTTTTTTTAATAATTGGCCTTGTTTTTGTGCCATTTTATTTAACTTTTCCACTATTCTTCCTTAATTTCCTTATTATTTTTTAATTTGATGAATATTTATTTTTTTAAAAATGCGATGCACTGAAGCTGCATCAATTGAAGCGCGAAGTAGCAAGGGATCCCTTATATACTAGTCCTTCTCAAAAAATTAGCATATTGTGATAAAGTTCATTATTTTCTGTAATGTACTGATAAAAATTAGACTTTCATATATTTTAGATTCATTACACACAACTGAAGTAGTTCAAGCCTTTTGTTTTAATATTTTGGCAATAAAGTAAAGAAAAAAACAAAAATCCCTATCTCAAAAAAAATAGCATATTTCATATTTCGACCAATAAAAAAGTGTTTGTAATACAAAAAATGTCAACCTTCAAATAATTATGTTGAGTTATGCACTCAATACTTAGTTGGGAATCCTTTTGCAGAAATGACTGCTTCAATGTGGCGTGGCATGGAGGCAATCAGCCTGTGGCACTGCTGAGGTGTTATGGAGGCCCAGGATGCTTCGATAGCGGCCTTAAGCTCATCCACAGTGTTGTGGGGTGACTTGAAATGGGCTGTGCATGCAAGAACCCCTCAAACATCTCACAGCTGGAAGAACTCTACATTGAGGACTTTGGCAACCTTTCCTCAGATCAAAGTCAGAGACTGGTGGATGGCTACAAGAAGTGTCTCACGGAAGTTATTTCAGTCGAAGGGTATAACTTTTTTTTTGTTCTCCATTGAAATAGGTATTGTTCATATCTTCTGTTTGAATAAAAATGTTTTGTTTGTTTTTGGTTGTTTTTTTGTTTTTGTTTTTTTTGCATAATTGACCTTGTTTTTGCGGCATTTTCCTTAACTTTTTCCCCTATTCTTCCTTAATTCACTTATTTTGATGAATATTAAAAACAAATTAAATAAATATAAAAAATGCAACACACAGAAGCTGCATGAATTGAAGCACGAAATAGCAAGGAATCCCAGTATTGAGTAGAGGGACACTGTGGGTGGTGTGGGGGTGGGTTATTGAGAGAAATCAAGAAAATCTATGTAGTGCATACAATGAAATAGAGACATATTAATTAATTTATATTATTCGACCCAATCTGATCAATTAAACATTTTTTTCCATACCATTTTGCAATGTAACTCAGTGAGTGACAGGTGTCTAACCAATAATACAATATGGTTCACTTACACCACGCAGCCAATCATAACATTGACAGTGCTTGCATATGTGCCAAAACAAAATACGCCATTCAGGTTAACTAGTTAACAACAGTGTGGCGGAGTCAAGAGACGCAAATGCTAAACACTTGTCATGGCTAGTTGAACTGGCAGCGACACATCCACTCACCAAGCCAATGTTTAAAAAAAATGTGGTCCTTTTAAGATGTAATGGCTGTCAGGTGTGATACTGGTGTGTGGCCACAGCATTCAAATCTGATGTTCCTCACAGTGGTGCTCAAGGAGCTTGTGTGTATACCCAGACATATGAAAAATTAGAGGGCAGGTATGAAAAATTCATTGGCAGGTGTAATGTTTTAAATTTACACAAGTAAGCACATCATTTATATGACAAAAACTACATTTTAGGTTTACATCAAAGGTTTATTCTATTATTAAAAAAAAAAAAAAAAAAAAAAAAAAAAAAAAAAAAACATCCAACAAGGAAAAAAAAAAACACAAAAGTTGAGGCTCACTGTCCTAGACAATTCATGGGACCATCCTTTTTAGTGTCTGATTTAATATTTTGAGTAGGTAGTACAGTACTGTATATTGAAATTTGTGGGTGCTTTGCATCCAGCAACTGGCAAAGATCCACTATTAATTCTGACACAAAGAGGCTGTCATGATCAAGGTGTGCTAGTCATATCGGATGAATAAGGTGATTACAAGGACACTGTGTACATTACTGGCAGACGTTCTGCACTTTTGCCAACATCCTAGGCCACAGTCACTGTGGTATTCAATTTCAATAGATATTTTTACATTTGACATCATCTCAAAGCAGCATTAAATAGTAAAAGCAGGAATTCAAAAAAAAAAAAAAAAGTACAAAGGAATTTAAACATTTTTTGTACAACCCCTACACATGCCCTAATCAGCCGCCCCGTGGCAATGGTGACAAACAAAAACTCCCTCAGTTGGCGTTAATAAACCTTGAGAGGAATGTGGCCCAAAAGGAAAACCCATTCTCATTTGGGTGAAATCATAAAAATACAAACCATATAAAAGAAACTTTATTTTCTTACATGAAATCTGGTTGCTATAATACAACTCTAAGTTCTAAATTATTATGTGAAAAGAGTTTGTCATCAGCGGTGAAAAGTCATCTTCAGAGTCTGTGAATGACATCCAAGTCCATATAGATCTTCATCAGCAGAAGTGAGGGGCTTCCAAGATGAGGATTCCAGCTAGCATTAGCACACCGGGACAGAAAACATGATTCAGAAAGCAGAAGGATCAGGATTACTGGCATCCCAGAAACAGCATGTTAACCTCAGCAAAAGCACAGGGGTGGGGTGGGGTGGGGTGGGGTGGGGTGTTAGGTATACTCATAATACGATAATGGAAACAGAAGAATTTATTCTTGCTGAGTGCAAGCAGGGACTCCAGCATGACTCAATATGGCAGCATAACTAAAAGGCAGAACCAGAAGGAAGTCAGACATGAGGGCACCGTGTGATGCTGGGCAATCAGCCACTCCACTGTCAATGGATCTGGGTGAGCATGTAGAGTGGGGAGTGATAGCATTCCGACATCACAGTTTACCAGAACTCTTTATGCCTGGGACCCCCAAATCTTCTAATTTACCCAATAAAAACCTAATAAGGAAATGCTTGAGTAATAAGTAAGTTTTCAGCCTCGTCTTAAAAACAGAGCCTGTGTTCGTGTCCATAACATTGACTGGAAAGTTAATCTAGAACTGTGTGGCTTTGAAAGAGAAAGCTCTGCCCTATACAGTAGTCTTCATTATTCAAAGCATCACTAAGTATCATGCACCTTTGGATATAAGGGAGCTTGCTGAATCAAGAGGTTTGCTAAGATAATGTGGCATGAGACCATTACGTGTTTTATAGGCTAAGAGTAGTAATTTATATTTGATTTGAAATTTAATTGGAAGCCACTGCATTGCAGATAAGATAAGAGTGATCTTGTCAGGGCCAGGACTTGAACTTGGGTTTCTGGTATGAGAGCCTGATTTTCAATTGCTGAGCCACAGGGGAGTGGTGAACCCAACATGGAGATGAAGGGAAAATGGGGTAACACAAGCCAGAACGAGAGAGTTAAAAAAAAAAAATCAAACGAACAAGATTTATCCAATAACAGAAACAATCTGATGGGGCATGTCTTCTGGTTCTAGTAAGGACTCTTGCTATATTCTGGACTTACAAACCTTGTTTATACATCTCTTAGCTCAGATGCCTGGTTGTCTTGGGAAGACAAGACGGTGAAGGAACTCTTTGAGCCCAACAGAGTTACTGCAAGGCATGGCCTTATAGTTCAGGCACTGTGCTCAGGGCTGGTTTTGCAATCCACCCTGCAAGCCATGCTTTAAACTCTGGCTCTTTAAATGAAAGAGATAGTGAAATAGTTTATACCATTATATTAGAGATTGGGAACAATTAAATCTGTCCAGTTAACATAGCAGTGTTGTTGCTTCAAATAATTGATGGGAAGCATTGTCTGATGTGCACCATGGCTCACTCAAAAGAGCTGCCTGAAGACCTGCGATCAAGAATTGTTGATTTGTATAAAGCTGGGAAAGGATACAAAACCATCTCTAAAAGTCTGGATGTTCAGCAATCGACAGTCAGAAAAGTTGTCTACAAATGGAGAGAGTTTGGCACTGTTGCTTTTCTCCCAAGGAGTGGCCGTCCACCAAAGATGACGCCAAGAGTTCAGCGCAGAATACTCAGAGAGGTAAAAAAAAAAAAAACCTAGAGTGTCTGCTAAAGACTTACAGAAATCACTGGCACAGTCCAATATCTCTGTGCACATATCAACTATATGTAAAACAATGGCCAAGAATGGTGTTCATGGGAGACTCCAAGGAGGAAGCCACTGCTGTCTAAAAAAACATTGTTGCTCGTTTAATGTTTGCAAAAAGGCACTTGGACACTCCACAGAAGCTTTGGCAAAATATTTTGTGGACTGATGAAACCAAAGTTGAATTGTTTGGGAGGAACACACAACGTCATGTGTGGAGGAAAAATGGAGCAGCTCAGCAACACCAACACCTCATCCCCACCGTGAAGCATGGTGGAGGGTGCATCATGGTTTGGGGCTGTTTTGCTGCCTCGGGCCCTGGAAAACTTGCAATCATTAATGGAAAAATGAATTCAAAAGTTTATCAGGATGTTTTGCAGGAAAACCTGAGGCTGTCTGTCAGAGAGTTGAAGATAAAAAGAGGATGGATGTTGCAACAAGACAATGATCCAAAACATAGAAGTAAATCAACTTCAGAATGGTTTCAGAAGAACAAAATACATGTTCTGGACTGGCCAAGTCAAAGGCCAGACTTGAACCCCACTTGAACCTCAAGACAGCGATTCATGCCAGACATCCCAGGAATCTGACTGAACTACAGCAGCTTTGTAACAAAGAATGGGCCAAGATTAGTCCTGATCGATGTGTCAAGCTGATCTGCAGCTACAGGAAGCGGCTGGTTGAAGTTATTGCTGCCGGGGGGGGGGGGGGGGCAAAATATTACATGTGATGGTTCAGTTACTTATTCCTCCCCGTTCTGTCATTGTTTGCATGCTATCCTCACTAAAATATGAAAACCTATAAATGTTTGGGTGGTTTTATTTAAAGCAGACACTGTTTTTTCATCTGTGTGATTTTGACAAAGATCAGATTACATTTGATGGTGATTTTATGCAGAAATGTGAGAAATTCCAAAAGGTTCAGATAGTTTCATACCACTGTAAGAAGCATATTTAGCGCATGTAATAGATACATAGCATTTTACTTCTGGTTGATCATTTGTGCATATAATATGATACATAGGGTTTTACTTCCGAGTACAGAACTCACGGCTTATCTTCATTCACGGGAGGGGTCAGAAAAAAAAACCCACGATTAGCAAGGGCCTAATGTATGTATACTATATATATATATATATATATATATATATATATATATATATATATATATATATATATATATATATAGGGGGATTTTCTGAGTAGATCCTTCCGTAGGAGAGTGCTCAATACTTTTTGGTAGAGCAAATAACAAAAGGACAGGACAAAGACTTTCTATTGAAACTCCATTTATCACTACAGATCTGTTTCGAGGGGTGGTGAAGCCATCATCTCTCTTCAGGTGATTATAGAGAAATCTTCTTTCTTCTATAATCACCTGAAGAGAGAGAATGGTTTCACCACCCCTCGAAACAGATCTGTAGTGATAAATGGAGTTTCAATAGAAAGTCTGAGTCCTGTCCTTATATATATATATATATATATATATTCTTTTCCATCCGGCTGTTCCCTTCAGGGGAATGATCAGCCTCCATCTCACCATTCTCTGCATCTTCTACTCGGTCTTCCTCTCAGCCTTCTGCATGGTAGTTCCAACCTCCGCATCTTACTACCAATATACTCACTATCCCTCCTCTGTATATCTCTATATGTCCAAACCATGTGTGTGTGTATATATAAATATATATATATATATATATATATATATATGAACTGCCAAATATAATTTATATATATAATTATATTATATTATATTTGGCAGTGACAGTGCTGACTTTGTCTGCGACACATTAGAATATAGATACATACTTGAATCTTTTATTTTCCTTTTATTTATTTTCTTTTGAAAGAAGCAGAATTCAAACCTCCAGTAAATATTTAAGCATATACAAACCCCCATTTCAACAGAAAGAAAAGGTCATGTGAAGGTTCTTTCCTATACAGTATGGTTCCATGCAGAGACAGTGAGATACAGTATTGGTTTTCTTTCAAGTCTTTCACATGCAGAGAGAGAGAGAGAGAGAGAGAGAGAGAGAGAGAGAGAGAGTTAGACCATAGAGCTAAAACGGATTAGAGCAGACACACAGTTGGTCTTCTGTAGCAAATGATGTCCAGCACAGCTGCCAATACGATGGTAAACATGGGTTTAGTCCAAGAGTAAATAAACACTGAACTAGGAAGACTCAACTTAATTCATTCATTCATTAATTTTCTGAACCACTTAATCCTAATTAGGGTTGCAGGGAGGCTGCCACCCATCTCAGCTGACTCTGGGCGAGGGCAGAGTACACCCTGGACAGCTCACCAGGCCACCGCAGGGCAAAAACACACTGACAGCTATGCAGCTACTCTTGCTGGAAGTTGGGAATGGTTCTTTAGCATGCCTCTCACCATAGACAGTGAGAGACATGGCCGGCCCTCGATAACCCGGTTAGCTGCACTGGGGGACAATGACAACCCTTTGAGAGTGGGGCTTGAACTCCCAACCTTGAGATAAGTGATCCAGAAACTTACTACCAGGCCACCACTGCTGAGATTTTAAGCTTTACAAGTAAATATCCCATTATGCTAATGGCCATATTGGAGCAAAAGGACAGGAGCTCATCTCCGACTATAGTGTATCATATCAGAGCAGGGTTTGATCAGTCAGGTATACAATCTCAAACCAGGCTGATTTTATATAAACTGACTAAAATGTGCTTGTAGGTGTCAGTGGAAAAGCAAGCAGCGTGCATCTAGATAGTGGGTGCCTCAGGATAGCCAAATTACTTGGTAGCACCGAGTGAAGTCTCTTTGTTTTGCTGGGTGTGTTATTGTCTTGTTTAACACTTCAATGGACAGAATGATTAATTTTCACTCAGGCTTTTATTGTGTTGTGGAAAATTCATTTAGTTCTTGAAAATGTTATGGAAAACTCATTAAGCATACACAATTTGAAATGTAGTTACTGCCATCTTTTGTCATGTAGGACATGCACCACAAAATCATAAGTCCATAGTTTTCCTCTCATTCGTAGTTTATCAATGCAGAAGATTTGGGTGTAAGTTGCATAGTGTTGTAGATACCTGCTGTGGAAATATATACCCTCTGCCCAGCATGATGGAAGTAGAAGTTGTCATTATCTGAATTAAACTCCATCGCTTGGACTTAATTTATTTTTATTTTTAAAAAAACAAATAATCAGTGTGGGGCAGTGGTGGTCTAGTGGTATAGGGCGCTGGATCGCTGATCCAAAGGTTGGGGGTTCGAGTCCCACTCTCCACAAGGTTGTCACTGCCCCCCCCCCCCAGTGAAGTTAACTGGGTTATCAAAGGCGGGCCATGTCTCCCACTGTCTATGGTGTGAGGCATGTAAAAGAACCATTGCTGACTTTCGACAAGAGTAGGCTGCAAAGCCGTCGGCGTGTTTCCGCCCTGCGCTGGCCTGGCGAGCTGTCCAGGGTGTACTCTGCCCTCGCCTGAAGTTGGCTGGGATAGGCACCAGCCTCCCTGCGACCCAAATTAGGATTAAGCGGGTACAGAAAATTAACTGAACTGAAATAATCAGTGCCTTAATTATAGTGTGTCTATTGTGTTTTTAAGTCATAAAAAGAAGACCAGAAACCAGTGTGCATGAGGACCTGAACATGCACAGTGTGAGGACTGAGGGAATCCCAGTGCTGACTTATCTTGGCAGTCTGGCCAAGGTATGCAGTCTACTCCTTTAGCTAATGTATTCCCTTAATCTCCAGTATCTGTCCAAACTTTCCAAAATATTTGACGTTTTTCAAAGACTGTGTCGGACTCAGCACACTTGCACCCAAAAATCAGCCCCAAATTCATGACTCTCAAAAATAAGCTTCTAGCCTAGGCAGTCAATGTGACTGTTTTCCCTGCACATGTAAACTGATGTTTTGTTGTTTCTGTCAAAGAATATTATACGTTGTGTTATACATTCTTTTTTTTTTTTTTTTTTTTTTTTTTTTTGGGGGGGGTTTGGCCTTTCAAGTTTTAGACAAGGTTAGAGGTCAGAGTTTCTGGTGTGTTACCTGTTATAAAGTGTTGCATGCTATAATAACACTGTGAAGCTGCATTTAAAAGCTAAGATCACATGTTCTGTCCCACGAATTGTTTAAGTTCAGATATTTTTAATGTTTTAAGCTGCATTTTACAAGCTAAGTTCAGATGCTATTGCAAGTTTTCAGGGGAAAATGCCAATTAACCTTTTTTCTATCTTCTGTATTTTGTGCACGTCTATTCGGGCATCAGTGACATCCTTAAAGATTATGCTTACTACTGTGAAGGTGTTTTACTAAACTGCATTTTATAAGATAAGGTCAAATTTTCATGTAATTACATTGTTCAATGTTGTGTTACTTTTATGTCCACTAAAATGTACTATGAAGGCATTTTCAAAGAAGCACTTTATATGATCTGATAATACATTCTGATAAGTACTGTTTAGATATGGTGGTGTAGTGGTTAGCATGTCTGCCTCACAGCTAGAAGGCCCTGAGTTCAATTCCCAGCTTGTGTGGAGTACAGTTTTCATGTTCTCCCCATGATTGTGTGGGTTTCCTCTGGGACTTCTTGTTTCCTTCCACAGTCCAAATCATGCACAGTAGGTTAATTGGCTATTCCAAATCACAACTGAGTGTGAGTAGGAATGGTTGTGTGAGTGCTGGCTGTGTCATGGACTGATGAGCTGTCCAGGGTGTACCTCGCCCAGAGTTGGCTGAGATGGGCATCAGCTTCCCCATGACCCTAAGAGGTTCAGAAAATGAATGAATTATTATTTAGGTATATACTTGGTCATTGTTTTTCACGTCATTATCACATTTGTAAATAAATCCATGTTTACTTTAAATTTCACATTCAAAGTCCTGTACTTGCAGCTCGTACCAAGGACCTTCTTACTTTGAGGTGCACATGATTATCACTACACCATCATGCCACCCTATGTTTTGTTACTAAATTGAATGTCTACATTTTGGAATAATAACAAACTGAGTAAAAGTGCAATTCATATTTAATATTAAAGACATTCATCATCATCAGTTCATTTTCTGTAACCATTTCATCCTAATTAGGGTCACGGGGAGGCTGTTGCCCATCCCAGCCAACTCAGGGCGAGGGCAGAGTACACCCTGGACAGCTCGCCAGGCCATCGCAGGGCGGAAACACGCTGACGGCTTTGCAGATACTCTTGTCGAAAGTCAGCAATGGTTGTTTTACATGCCTCACACCATAGACAGTGAGAGACATGGCCGGCCTTTGATAACCCAGTTAGTTGCACTGGGGGGGGGGGGGGGGCAGTGACAACCTTGTAGAGAGTGGGACTCGAACCCCCAACCTTTGGATCAGCGATCCAGCGCCTTATACCACTAGACCACCACTGCCCCTTATATTAAAGACGTTTCTTTGTTTAAATTATGTTCAGTCATCAAAAATAAGGTAGTGGCTGACTTAGTACTAATATTGGGCACTGGTTTAGTCCTCTGACACAAACAATGAAACGCTTGCCCAGCTCTTGGGTTTTTGTGTGAATATGCCCATCAGCATGGGTTTGTAGGGCTGCTTTTCCCATGTTGCCAAAGCAGCATATTTTTTAACAGCGTTAAAGTGAAAGAAGACTGGAACTGTACATGTCTTGTGCATGCTCTTGCCATGATTTGATTTCAGCTTCTTCAGGCCACTGACTTGCATTTTTTTTAACTTCCTACAGGAAAGGCACTGCAAGTATTTAACAATGCAACAAGAGTGAAAGGAATCAGATTTTGATTTTCACATGGACTCTGAACATAAACAAACATCCATTTGCAATGGTGTCAACATGCATGGCTACTTTCATAAAGGTTGTCACAAAGCTCCAAAGCTGGTAATATCTGATTGCTTGCTGTAAGCACCGATACTGACTTCTTTTCCAGAATGTTTATTTGATCACTTTTAATGACAAATTAATACATTTTAATGACTTTTGGTAACCTTATGAATACAGTTTTCAATTTAATGACCTTTCAGGCTGACCTGCATGAACCCTAGCTGATGCTACCCTGGTGGGCATGTGTTTGTTTGCAAGACTAAGCATGGTTAAAAACGGGTCAGTGCATGGTATGACTAAAGATGGGGAGTATATAATAAAAATTTCAAAAAGGCTTGCCTGTATTACATTGAAAGGAGCTACCAGACATTGCTGCTATGCTCTTTACTTACACAGCATGACTGCATGCAAAGGGTGGGCTGGTTGCCTTACTGATGCGAAAAGCTGACAAAGAGACGTGTGAGTATGCAGTTGCACGGTATTGTCTGTTCACAAAGTAAAAAGATACACTAATATTTGCAGCCCTGCAATGGCCTGGCAAGCTGTCCAGAGTGTACTCTGCCTTCGCTTGGAGTCTGCCGAACTAGGATTAAGCAGTTCAAATAATGAATGAATGAATAAATAACATTTGCACTAAACACGTTGTTGGAGGAAACAGATCAACCCGTGACCATGCCATAATGATTCAATAACAACAAATTACCATTGGTTAATCCTGAAATTAGCATTTACTGATCAGGAATATTACAACGGATTAAATGAAGGGTGGTCTATCTGGTCATATTTTGACACAGTCACTGTTCTTGTCACTAGTACAGTGTTAATGTACAAAACGACACTACAACACTGAAGTGTGTAAAGAAAAGGGGATTCCTTTTCATTCATATTAACACAAGACCTTTAGTATCTAAAGTTTCTGAAATATAATTGTTACTGAGAGAGTCTAAACCAGCAATATTAGCAGTAAGTGAGTCCTGGCTTGATGGAAGCACAACAGACACATAGGCTGGAGTCGACAGTTAGTCAATAGTAAGAAGAAATCGAGACAGACTAGTAGGAGGCAAATGTCTACATCAGGAATGATTTTTCCCTTAAAGAGGAATGAGGATGTTGGCAACAGTGATGAAAGTGTTTAGGTGGATATATTTCTTCCTAAATCTGAAAAGATTCTAATAAGTGGCTACTACAGACCACCCATTTAATAAGTACATAGGCAGGCTGAAAAAAAACCTTTATGAGATTAAATGTGATGAAATACTATCAATCTTATTTCAAAATTTTTCACAATTTCAACATCAATCTGAGTGTTCCAATGTATGTAGTCTGTTAAACATATTTACGAAATTTGAATATATTTTGTCTGATGCAACTAATAGACCATGTAACCAGGAAAACAGATAACATTTTTGATCCCATAATTTGTAATTAGATATGATTATATTCAACATGTTGACATTA
Organism: Plotosus lineatus; assembly: GCA_024760905.1. NCBI lineage: Eukaryota > Metazoa > Chordata > Actinopteri > Siluriformes > Plotosidae > Plotosus > Plotosus lineatus. The sequence continues at coordinate 121,007,358 of CM045728.1, read as the reverse complement.
CACACACACACACACACACACACACACACACACACACACACACACATATATATATATATATAAGTGAACTGGGAAGAAGGAGGGGCACATTCAGTCTGTTGTTTGTAAACAATGGACGCAGCGTCCTTGCGTCATTATGCCAGCATACTATGTAGGTACGTCTTAACTCAAAATTTGACTTTTTTTTTCAAAAAACGTAAAACGGATGAACGTAAGTCAGGGAGCACCTGTACTATACATATATGAATGGATGGATGGATGGATGGATGGATGGATGGACGGATGGATGGATGGACGGATGGCTAGATAGATAGATAGATAGATAGAAAGAAAGAAAGAAAGAAAGAAAGATGTGGCCTGACTTAATATATTGGGGTCTGTTGGTCACAAAGTCCATGATCAAGTTATAGAGGGAAGTATTGATTCAAAGTTCCTCAACTTTTTGGTTTAACTTGGAGAGAATAACTTTATTGAATGCTGAGCTGAAGTCAACAAACAGCATTCATATGTGTTCTTGTTGTCCAGGTGTGAGGAAACAAAGTGCAGCACTATGGATACTGTATCTTTTGTATTCATGTTGCTTTTCAGGGATGTGATTTGGGGAATCTGAAATTAGCTGAAAATTTGGCTGGGGGTCTGGCGGCTGCGGGCCGAGCACTCTGGTGGGGGGACAAGAGGGCCAAAGCCCCCAGAAGCTGATGAATTTTTCCACTTTTTTAGTACTTTGCAAGCACTCAGATGAAAATAAAGTAAAAAAAAAAAAAAAAAAAAAAAAAAACTTCATTGGATTTTTAAATATCCATTTATCATTGCAATATAGTTATCTCAATTCCAAAAGTACTGGACCTAAACTGCCTTTGCACTAAAATGTGCTAATGAAAATGTCAAAATATTTTACTAGAAAGATGATCTAATCAAAAAGACATGTTGAAGAGTTAAAGTTCCATGAACTAATAATTGTTATATCAAGCGAAACAGAAAAAAATCTAAAATACCTTAAATAATAATATAGCATACCATTGATATCCTTTTTATCCTCCTCATATCATAAGTAACGGATGGAATCTTGTGCGTACAAAATAAACTTCTAAATTACTGTCCAGGAAAAACATGTTCTTCATTCAAAGGTCTTAAATGTCCAGTAAGCAGACCAGAGTTGAGTATGGTGTCACATTAAAGATGAATTACAAGCGATAGAATAGTTTGAAGTTCAAGATTTCACTTCCTGAACATGTTTCTTACTCTTAGCATGGCGTTCAAGTGATTTAAATCTTCTCTCATCATAATCAATTGTATCAAGACACCACGTGCATATCGCCTTCCCGCTACAGTCGATTTTCTGAATAAAATCAATGAATAAATTGGTAACAGTTTTCTTTCCAACATCTGCTGAAATTTCTTTCGCTCGCCAGTCCCATAGAAACTTTTTTTTTTTGGCGATCTTGTTAATTTCCTTAATTCGCGGAGCTTGATCACAAACATCTTTCAAAATTCAGTCGACATTGGCATGCAAATGGACAGGGGAGAAATGAAAATATGCTGTGCCATCGCAAGACAAACGTTTGCGTTTATTGGTCACTGTCGAAAGATCAACCAATCGCGTGCTCTGTTTCATGGCTGCTTAGCGCTTTGTAAATGCCAGAGAATTAAAAATATGAAATGGGCTTTCTTATACTAAAACATCGGAGTTTAATTTTTTTCATCTAAGATTTCTTAAAAAAGTAGAATTTTGCGAATTACCATAAAAATCATATGTTTGGCTTTTAAATACAAATTGATGTGGGTCAAGTGTGAGAGGTAGACTTTGCATGAGGTGTGCCAGGTCACTCAAAACACTTCATCACAATTGGTGATTAAAAGATCTGAACCTACAAGGGCCCATGTAAATAAGTAATTGCTCCCCTCTTCCAACTTTTGCAGCAATAACTGCACTCAATTGTTTGCGATAAGAGGCGATGAGTCTTTCACATCACAGTGATGGGATTTTGTCTCGCTCTTCTCTGCAGAATTGTTTCGGATCAACCAGATTTGATGGTTTTTAGGTATGAACAACCTTTTTAAGGTCATGCCATAGCATCTCAATAGGATTCATGTCGGGACTTTGACTAGGCCACTCCAAAACCCTCACTTTGTTCTTTTTTACCCATTCAGAAGTGGAGATACTGGTATGCTTCGGATCATTGTCTTGCTGCAGAACCCAGGTGCACTTTAGCTTGAGGTCTCAAACTGATGGACGAACATTCTTCGCCAGGATTTCTTGGTAGCCAGCAGAATTCATGCTTCCATCAATTGTGACAAGTCGCCCGAGTCCTGAATCAGCAAAGCAGGCTCAGATCATCCCACTTCCAGCACTATGTTTCAATGTTGGCACAATGTTCTTTTCTCAAATGCAGTGTTGTTTTTGCTCCAGATGAAACGGGATGCATTCCTCCCAAAAAGTTCAACTTTCATTTTATCAGTTCAGAGGATATTTTCCCAAAAGCTTTGGGGATGACTAAGATGATTCTAGGCAAAAGCGAGTCGTGTCTTGATATTCTTTTTTGTCAACAGTGGCTTTCGCCTTGGAACTCCTCCATGGATGCTACTTTTGCCTAGTGCCTTTTTGATGGTGGAATCATAAACATTGGCATTAACTGAGGCAAGTGAGGCTTGTAGTTGTTTAGAAGTGTTTTTTGGATCCTTTGTGACCTCTCCGGTTAGTCTGTGCCATGCTCTAGGAATAATTTTGGTAGGTGTGGCACTCCTGGGAAGCGTCATTACTGTGCCATGCCTTCTCCACTTATGGATAATGTCCTGATGGTGGTCTGCTGGAGTCCCAAAAATTTACCAATGACTTTGTATCCTTTCCCAGACTGAGACATCTCTATAATCTTCTTTCTTGTTTGCTCTCGCAGCTCACTGGATCGTGGCATGACGATGTGTGCTCAGTATGGCCTACTTCACATTGTCAGACAGGTTTTATGTTCAGCATCTTCTGATTAGAAATGTCTGGCAGCAATCAGACCTGTGTGTGGGGCCATGAAATTAAACGCAGTTTTCCCCAATAATAGGATTAATCACAATTACCTCACCTTTTAATAAGGGGGAAATTACTTTTTCACAGAGAATCATGTAGATTTGGATAGGATATTTCTCTTAACAATTAAAATCACAGCAGGGAAACTGCATTTTTTTTTTTTTTTTAATTCTTAGATTATCTTTGATCATCTGAAAAAGTTAAATGTGACAAAGGTGCAAAAAAGTAAAATATCAGTCAAGGGCAAAAACTTTGGCACAGCATTGTACATCACCCAATTAGGGCTGTATCTCCCTGTACTCCTGTTTACTCTCTTCGGTCTGCTCTCTGCCCCACTTCTTCTTAGCTAACCTCTTCTTTTGTACACACTCCTGCACTTCCTCATTCCACCACCAAGTCTCCTCATCTACTTTCTTTCCAGATAACACACCGAGTACTCTCCTACCTGTCTCCCTGATCACATTAGCTGTAGTTTTCCAGTCATCTGGAAGCACTTCCTGACCACCCAAAGCCTGTTTCAACTACTCCTTAAAGACAACATGACACTCTTCCTATTTTACCTTCCACCACTTTGTTTTCTGCTCTGCCTTACCATGCTACAGCATATGTACTCCCATACTGGCCAACTGTGTCCATATTACCAGTAGCCTAAAACAATTTATCATGGTTATCCATGAATCAGCAAGTAAATTGACAGTTTTTATTAAATGTGTTTATAAATATTTACATTGAGAACAGCTCCTATCCAGAGTGACTTTCGATTGTATTTTTTTTAAGATAGAACTGAGAAATTCTTAAAGGCCTTGATCTAGGGCTCAAAAGTGGGGATTGAACCACTGACCTTAGGGCCAGTAACTCACTATCTTATCCAGTAAACAACCATTGCAACAAATAACTATGGAAGTGTTGTAACCTAAGTTTGGTGTCAAAGTTTGTCACCACGAACAGAAATAAAGCCTGTGACACTCAGTGATCCCATTGATATCATTGACACTGATCCAGAATGGATTTGGTTGACTTTTAAAAGGAATATCCTCAGAATAGGCAAGTGAACCTCCAAAGCACAATCCATAAAATACATGGTGAAGTTGAACTTGTCATGTCCTCTGTTCATCAGTGTAGCTAACTGGATTATAAAAGGCCTGCAATTTACTGTTTGTGGTGAGAGACATGTAAAAGAACCATTACTGTTGTTCACAAAGAGTAGACCATTGGATTGCTGTCAGCGTGTTTCTGCCATGCAATAGCCTGGCGAGGTTCCCAGGGTGTATCTTGCCCTTGCCCAGAGTCAGCTGGGATTGGCGCCAGACTCCCTGCCACCCTAATCAGGATTAAGTGATTCAAGAAATGAATGCATGACCTTTGTCTTCACAGCTTCTCACAGTACATGCCATGACTCTATTTGATCCACGTTCTAGTTGTATTTGTTGTACCATATTTTCTGTGGAAGTTTTTGCCTATTTTTGTACTGACCGTATTATGTTCCAGAATACAATTTCACACATTCATGTGGGTTACCATCCTACCTACCCAGAGGGAAACTTTACTGTTCAAAGTTTGCTCTCATACATGTTTACATTCAAAAGTGTGACACATATACTGGGGGACAGGTTGGACAATAAAACTTGAAATTCTGTTACCAATGTCTGAATATTCTGAATCAAGTTTACCCACACAAGCAATTTCAGTTGCTCACTTTCAGTGCTGTTACAATCCAACCGTAGTGGTAATTTACCAAAGGACCTTTACCTGAATTATTCTGTCAGAATAATTATGCTAATAAATACTATATAAACAAGAAAGTTCTTACCGCTCAACATCTAGTTTGTTGCCTTGGACAATATATTCGAAGTAACTTACTTTTGAGTAGACCCATTGTTTCTGTCATACTCACATGACTTGCTTTTTAGTTTTAATTTGATCACATTGACATTCCCCATACACACATGATAATATAATAATAATAATAATAATAATAATAATAATAATAATAATAATAATAATAATAATAATAATAATAATAAAGCTTTCAAACAACTCGGTATCTGAAAGTTCAGTTATTCAAAAATAAACACGCCAGAACATGCTGCCATTGGAGCATGCAGCCAGTGACAAAAGATCTAGAAATTGTCAAATGATAAGTAATGGTTATAGTTATCTTTAAAAATAAGTTATAAATAATAAGTCTAAAAGAGGATAACGAAATAATAATAATAATAATAATAATAATAATAATAATAATAATAATTTAAAAATACCATATTTTTCAGACTATAAGACACACTTTTTTCATATTTTGGCTGAAGGTGCGACTTATACTCTAGAGCAACTAACATGTGAAATTATTACATATAATTCTGTTTGTCATAAGAAGACATAACTTCACATGTTTGTTATTTTTACACTCGCAACTACAAGAGGGCATTCTATTCTTGGGTACTAGTACCTGCTCATCCACCACTGAAGAAACGGCCCCCAAAAGAAAATCCTATTCTGCGGATAACGAACTGCAAGTAGTGAAATATGCAGCAAAAAATGGTCATCGAGCAGCCGAAAGAAAGTTTGGAGTGAATGACAAAACTTATGAGGAACTGGAGAAAAAAGAATATTACTATTACTGCAATGAAGAAAAAATAAAAGCTGATCGAAGGCTAAAACCTAGATGGCCACAGCTAGAGGGCCGAGCTCGCACATGGGTGCAACATGTTGTAGGGAGGGGCTTGCCAACAGTGCAGTTGATCTCCACGTCCAGGTAGTGAAATTATTACATATAATTATGTTCGTCATAATAATAGCGAACAGAATTTCACATGTTTATTTTTACACTCACAATCGCAAGAAGGCAACATGAGGGCAGAAAAGAGGAGATTATTATTACTAGAATGAAGAAAACAAAAAAGCTAATCGCTGGCTAAAAGCTAATCGCAGCCTAAAAGCTAAACTTCTTTTCTTTTCGGCTTTTTCCTTTCTTGAGAGTCACCACAGCGAATCATCTGATTCACACATTTGATTTGGCATGGGTTTTTATGTCGAATGTCCTTCCTGTCACAACCCTTTTAGCGAGGGACAGAAACACACTGACGGCTTTGCAGCCTACTCTTTACGAAAGTCAGCAATGGTTCTTTTACATGCCTCTCACCATTGACAGTGAGAGACATGGCCCGGCTTTGATAACTCAGTTAGATGCACTGGGGGACAGTGACAACCCTGTGGGGACTCGATCCCCAACCTTAGGATCAGCAAGCCTGTGCCCTATCCACTAGACCACCACTCCCTCCCGCTAATCACGGGCTAAAAGTTAGATGGTCACAGCTAGAGGAACGAGCTCCAATATGGGGGCTTGAGCAATGTGTCTCAGGGAGAGGCTTATCAACAGTGCAGTTGCATCTCCACATCCAGGTAGATATTAAAGAGATGAATATAAATAACTTTGCGTGAGGACTTTCTTGGTCTAACCACTTCATGCAATGCAAACACCTCTCTATCAGAGTGACAACCACAAAGTGACAAACTGCCAGCAGATTTCCAAGCCAATGTAAATAATTTCCATGAGTTTGCGACTTATAGTCCAGTGCGGCTTATATATGCTTTCTTCTTCTTCTTCTTCTTCTTCTTCTTCTTCTTCTTCTTCTTTATCTTCTTTATTATTCTTGTTCTTTTTATTTTTTGTTTTTTTTTTTTTTTTTTGGCCAATTCAACATGTACTCTGGAGCAACGTATAGTCCGGAAAATACAGTAATCGTTAGTTGCCGCCTTAATGTTTGTATGTATATATATATATATATATATATATATATATATATATATATATATATATATATATATATATATATATATATATATACAAACATTAAGGTTTATATATATAAAATATAAAGTTTATATATATATATATAAACTCGTAAAGAGAAGGCTGCAAAGCCGTCAGCGTGTTTCTGTCCCTTGCTAAAGGGTTGTGACAGGAAGGGCATTCGACGTAAAAACCTATGCCAAATCAAATCCGCGAATCGGATGATTCGTTGTGGTAACTCCCGAGAAAGGGAAAAAGCAAAAAGGAGAAGAACAAGATATACAGTAGGCCCTCGACATCCGCGAGGGTTCGGTTCCGGGCCCTCCCACGAATCGAAATAATCCGCGAGTTCTGTACTCGGAAGTAAAACCCCATGTATCATGTCACATGCACGAATGAGCAGCCGGAAGTAAAATACTATGCATCTATTACATGCGATAAAATATGCTTCTTAAACACATTCTATAGACAGTCTTACTCATTAATACAGTATTAATGTAGTAAAATGTGGTAATGATTAAGAAAAAACTTTTCAATTTTTACTTTTATATGTATTGATGATAAAATATAAACTTTATACAGCATATACTGCTGTAAAGCACTAGTATTCAAGTTTTTTTTACGATTACTATTCCAGTACAGTATCTAAGTTATTGTTTGTGCAGGAGATTTTATGTACTGTAGCAGTGCGAGCCGCATCCCAGCTAACAAGAAGCCCAGTTGAGCGTGTTTAGTTATACACGCCCAAAGATACTCCAATCTTATAGCTGTAGTAGGGTCGACCGGTCATAGACAAGCATAGTGCAAAAAACGAACAAAGAAACAATTTGACTCTGAGAACTCCACGACAGCACCCTCTGGGCAGCGCCATCTTGGAGACATCACTCCAAGTTCAATGTAAAATGACATGAAGAGTACTGTAATAAAGTTTATCCTTTTGGTATTATTTGTTAAACATGCTACAAAACATAAAATCTCACGCATAAACATGAACGTAGATACTGTACTAGAATAATAATTGAAAAAGATTTTAATACAACAGCTCAGAGAAAACCGTCGTTTCTAAGGAGAAAGTCTTATTTCTTCAGAAGAGACATCGGGGGGGGGGGGGGGGGTGCACAAGCTCTGAGCCCTGGGGGGGGGGGGTAACCAACAGGCTGCTGGTGGAAATTGGACTACTGTTGGTCGAAGAAGGGGAGGTGGGAGGCATGTCCGGAGATGGAGAGAGAAGAGAGGTTGAAGTTTTGGTATCCAGGACAGGAAAACAGAAGGACAGATGTTGATAGATTTTGCAAAAAGGATGGAAATGGCTGTGGTGAATATTTTCTTCCAGAAGAGACACGAGCAGATGGTGACCTATAAAAGTGGAGGTAGGAGCACACAGGTAGACTACATCTTGTGTAGGCGATATAAATTGAAGGAAGTCAGTGACTTCAAAGTAGTATCGGGTGAGAGTGTTGCCAAACAGCATAGGATGGTGGTGTGCAGGATGATGCTGATGGTGAGGAAGGTGAAAACGGCAAAGGCAGAACAGAGGACAAAGTGATGAAAGCTGAAAAAGGAAGAGTGTCGTGCTGTCTTCAAGGAGGAGTTGAAACAGGCTTTGGGTGGTCAGGAAGTGCTTCCAGATGACTGTACAACCACAGCCAATGTGATCAGGGAGACAGGTAGGAGAATACTTGGTGTGTTCTCTGGCGAATGTAGCAGTGTCAAAGGCCAAACAGAGAGCGTATGATGACTTGTATGCTTGGTTCGATAGTAAGGAGGGAGAAAATGATTTATACAGGTTGGCACATCAGAGAAATAGAGATGGGAAGGACGTACAGCAAGTTAGAGTGATTAAGGACAGAGTGGGAAACGTGTTGACTGATGACAGAAGTGTGCTTTGAAGATGAAAAGAGTACTTTGAAGAGCTGATGAATGAGGAAAATGAGAGAGAAAAAAAGAGTAGAAGAGGTGAATGTTGAGGATTAGGACGTAGTAAAGATTAGTAAGGTAGACGTGAGGAGGGCATTGGAGAGGATGAAGACTGGAAAGGCAGTTGGTCCTGATGACATACCGGTGGAGGTATGGAAGTGGCTAGGAGAGGTAGCAGTAGATTTTCTGACAAGAACAGTGAGAGCATGTCGAAGGAATGGATGATAAGTGTTCTTGTGCCCATTTTTAAGAACAAGGGAGACGTGCAGAGTTGTGGCAACTACAGAGGGATATAGTTGATGAGCCACACGATGAAGCTATTGGAAAAAAATGTGGAAGCTAGACTAACAGCAGAGGTCAGCATTTGTGAACAACAGTTTGGTTTCAGAAGGAGCACCACATATGCATAGGAAGTCTGGAGTGGCAGAGGAGTATGTTAGAGTGGTGCAGGACATGTATGAGAGATCTCAGTGGTGAGGTGTGCTGTCGGTGTGACAGAAGGGTTCAAGGTGGAGGTGGGGCTGCATCAAGGGTTAGCTCTGACCCCCTTCTTGTTTACTATGGTAATGGACAGGCTGACAGACGAGGTTAGACAAGAATCTGCATGGACTATGATGTTTGCAGATGACATTGTGATCTGTAGCAAGAGTAGAGAACAAATGCATGAAAATCTAGAGAGGTGGAGGTATGCCCTGGAAAAGAGGGGAATGACAACAGAGCTGCAGATAGCAAAATGGTTCAATGCAAATGTGACATTGACATTTGTTGATACAACTCAAATGGACAACACAGTGTGAAGAGTATCCACTTCACCACAAGGGATGGATGTCCTTCAATATCTATAGATGAAATTTCAGGGGGGAGCTGCTGATGGTGTAGTCATCAAACAGTGGACATTGTTACTGTAACAAATACCTACTTTACTCGACTTGACCATGATGGCTATCAGCAAATTTATTCATTTTCTGAACCATTTAATCCTAATTCGGGTTGCACGGAAGCTGGCCCCCATCTCAATCAACTCTGAGCGATGGCGGGGTAGTCCTGGAACAGCTCACCAGGCCATCACAGGGGGGAAGAAAAAAAAAAAAAAAAAAACCTTCACACAACCATTCACACCTCTGGGTGATTTGGAGCAGACAATTAACCCACTGTGCATGTTTTTGGACTGTGGGAGTAAACCAGAGTACCCTGAGGAAACCCACACCAGTATGGGGAGAACATGCAAACTACACATAAAAACACCCAAGCTGGGAATCAAACCAAATACCTTCTTGCTGGGAGGCAGATGTGAAAACCACCAGCTATCAGTGATGAAGAAGAAAATGATAAGCAACTTAACAGACAAAAATTCAGCAAAAGGTGCAGACATTAGATTTACTTGTGCTATCTGGGAGAAGTGTCTTGAGGAACTCATCTGCCTTGTTCACCCATTTGACTTAATCATTACTTCATGTAGAATCACCATTAAGAAATTTGAATAATCCGGTGGAACTCTCCATAGGAAAAACTGCTTTGCTGGCAATTTTGTATATCATATAAACAGGATGCTTTGAAAAGATATAAAGGTGATTCCCATTGATTCATTAGTTATGAAATGAACAAGAACCTATCAAGAGGGATTCTTCCACACTACTGAAGTAACTGCCTGATGTACTGTTTCTCATAACAGGCAGATTTGTCTTTTCTTTCTTTTTTTTTTCTTTTGAGGATCATGCCACATTCTGTCAATCTCGGAAGAACTTTGTGTATGAACAGCAATTACTAAATTGGAAGTATTTGGATGTCTGTGATTTTTTTTTTTTCAATCCATGAATTAAAAACTGTTATGTGACCACCAAGTGTGAAGTAAATCGTCTTGAAGTCATTTATCTCATCAAGGACCTCATGAAAGCACTTCAAAATAAATAAATAAATAAAAATGAAAAGCTCTTAAATATTTTGAATGCTACCAAGGATAAATTTGGGAAAATACTTACCAATTCAGATCATATTTCAATAGTTTTTAACAGTGTCACATGACAAGGATCAGCTCATTTCCAAGAAGTGACAAACAGCCAATACTAACATATTTAACTCGCAGTATGCAAAGTGCTTTTCACTGCATATAACTTACAAAATAAAGATCTGTGTCCATTCACAGCCTTGATGTTAAGTAAATAATATACATGTTTTCAATTTCCCAGAATAGACACTCTAATACAAAAGTGTGCTATCTATCATGCAAAATGTGAGGAAGTAAAAATTTGTCAGCGCAATATCTTGATGGATTAGGGAAAAAAAAAAAAAAAAAAAAAAAAGCACTGCAGATGGCAGTCAGCCTTGGCAGGAGAAGAAAAGATATAGGAGGAAAGACACAAGTAGACCTCAGGGCATAAATGATAAGAAGAAAAGAGGACAGAAGAAACATGTCAGGGATATATCATACAAAGGAAAGTAGAAAAAAAAAAAAAAGAAGAAATTTTGAATCAGAATTCAAAAATATATTGAAAGATTTCCCTGAAATTAACCATCGGAAGAAAGATCAATTGAAGGGAAGATTATGTTGAGATTTTTTTTTTTTTTTTTATCATATTTGGCAAAAAATAGTGAACTTGTTCTTTACAATGGATGAATAAAAAAAGATGACTGGACACAAAACCGTGTACAGGGTGGAATACCGGGCCAAAGAAGATAATCACTCTGATGCCAACAACTATGAGATGCCAGTCTCTGAATCGGTTGGTGATTTTCTTTGCAATTACCTTTATCTTTTGTGGATAAACACTTTGTGGTGAAGTGTGCCGTTTACAAGTTTCAATTAGTTCAATAATAAAGCAATCAATTGAAAAAAAAAAAAAAAAAAAAAAAAAAAAACTGTAATTCTATTATCAATAAATTACTCCAAAAGGCTTTTTTTTTTCTTGAAGTCAAAATTGTACTTTTGATATCAGTGACAAAACTTGGCTCAGCATATTGCATTTAATTAATGAAATAAATAATGTTATATATGCAATTATTTATCACTGTTATACATTATTTTAACTGATAAGGTAGTGGCTCATTTTTACTGAACATTTTTAACCAATGCGAATTATTACACAACTCAACTGTTGCTCACTAATACAGTATTGGATAATTCACCCAGGATATTTAGATTCTGTTTAAAACAGTCAATGTTTCTGAAAACATATCAAGCATGCATATCAAACCTACATTTATGTTTCCTAGTTTTAATTAACCATCTCTCCTAACAAAAAGTTAACACAATTTGAATTTGGATATGATACATCTGTTTTGTTTAAGTGCCTTTTTTTACAAAAAAAAAAAAAAAAAAAAAAAAAAAAGTTCTAATTTCTCACTCATTACTCATACATCAATTTGCCATAACTTCCTTATTTTTTAAATATATCTCCACAAATTATATGTCATTTCAAATGCATTTTCTTGCTTTATTGTCAGGAATGAATGAAAGCAGGTTTGGAGAACCTTCTTTAAATTTTTTTTTTTTTTTTTTTTTTTTTTTTTTTTTTTTTGTAATGTCTCTCAGAACTCAGTTATTTGCTAAATTTCATAATTCATCTAGGGTCGTGGGGAGCCTATCTGAGCTACAGTGGAGTAAGGTGGGATACACGCTGAACAGCTCATCAGAACATTGCAGCTCAAGACGCAAACAATTCACTGTCATGATCTCACCTGGTCCCAACACACCCTGTGACTCTGACCTTGGCAACATAAAATGCCACACATACGCATACATCAAACAAGTCTGACTCACACTACACTTCCGAGAAAGCGATGCCATGATCTGAGATACCTGGTTGCTGATTGTAAATAGCAGTTTCCAATCAAGTACATCCATCTCGGAGACTTTAAAAGAAGTTTTCACAGTCGTTGTGTGAAGTAATAGTTCACTGACGACTTTGTTTGATGAACGTTTTAGTTTCTTACTGATTGAAACCGGATTGGTCGAAAGTCCCGGTTAACCAAAACCACCATCAGTGCTGTTAACCAACAGGGTGCTGGCGGAAACGGGACTACTGTTGGTCAAAGGAGAGGTGGGAGGCATGTCCGTAGGCAGAGAGAGAAAGGAGGAAAGGCAGGAGTCCAGAACTGAGAGTAGGGACTTTGAATGTTGGACCAATGACAGGAAAAGCTAGAGAGATGGTTGACATGATGCAGAGGAGGAAGGTCGACATATTGCATGTTCATGGATCCCTGTGTGTGTATGTGTATATATATATATATATAAATATATATATATATATATATATATATATATATATATATATATATATATATATATATATATATATATATAGTTTGTTTTGTTTTGTTTTTTTTTGTTTTGTATTCTTTTGTTTTTTTTAATTAATTATACAGATGCTCCCCGACTTACGTTTTTAATTGGTTCTGGGTGGCCGTACGTAAGTTGAAAGTGAACGTAAGTTGTTACAGTGATGTATGACGTATGATGTGTGACGCTCATAAATACCATTACCATATCTCATAAAACACCCATAAATCAATTATTAATAAACATAACATTGTAAAATAATATTCAAATTTATCAAATTATATCAACATTAATTTCAAATAAGTCACTTATTTATACGAGGCACTTACATGAAGCTTAAACAGCCAATCACCACTGTGAGCTGTGAAGCGCTCAATACTGAAAGTAGTGTACTTGGAAAAGTAGTGTACTTGCTGTGGGTTATACAGACTTCCCATCTTTCAAGTGCACAAGGGTGCTGTTGAACTCGTTTAAAACACAACCTGCCATGTGAAGCCCACCAAAGTGGAGAGTTCTTTCTTTTGTGTAAATAAGTAAGTAAATTTTATTCAAAAAATGCATGCAAAGAACAAGTACACATCGTAATGAATACTAATATAAAAATAAGTATGCACTCTTAGGATTCTGCTAAAAGATAATAAATATATGTAATTGTTCTGTAATTTGTGTTTTCATTCATTTTACAACTCTCTTTGCTTAACTGAGTATGCATGGTGGATTGCGCCGATCTGAGCAGATAGTTAATTCATCTCTGTGAATGAGACTTGCACCCATGCTAGTAGGCTTACGCTTCTGACCAACCATATTTGCTTAGGGTTACAAAAGTCCACAAAACAGTGTAAACACAAAGATCACAGAGACAACGTCTTAACACAAGGGTAACATGCTGTATAACAGAGATATATAAAACGATATATGTATAACTGAACTGGGAAGAAGGGACACGTTCAGTCTGTAGTTTGTAAACAATGGATGCAGTGCCATTGCGTCATTACGTCAGCATACTACGTAGGTACGTCTAAACTCAAAATTTGTCTTAAAACAAAACAAAAAAAAAAAAACGTAAAACAGATGAACGTAAATCGGGGAGTGTCTGTATATTTTTTTATATACAGATCTACATTTTTTGCCATAAATTTAAATGGCAAAAGGGCCCAGCATAGCTCTCTCTATACTTTCACCTTTGCATTGCTTCTGTCTAATGTTTTTGTCATCATCCTCATCATCATCTTGGTCTTTTTTTTTTCTTTGAGTTTCTCGTTTTCCTGCGCTGCATCAGGATGTGCACAAAGAACCCAGAGACCAGAACACAGCAGTTGTTCCTAGTGATTCTTGCGAATTCCAAATTAATATCCTAAATAGCCTTAAAAAAAAAAAAAAACCTTAAACTGTTTACCTGAGCACAAAGAGATTTATATATGTATACATAATAGACTTTATATTATTTGTTCGACCACTTTCTGACAATGTCCCTTTTTACTGTGAGGGTGCCTCTGTGTGGAGTTTGCATTTTCTCCTTGTGCTTACATGCATTTTCTCAAATAGCCCAGATTAATTATTACACAGACTGGTTCTACCAAATTGCTACTATGTATGAGTGTGAATAGTTATGTGTTAGGACTTTTGTGGATTAATTTGTTTTTCCTGGTATCCTGTTCCTTTTTTTTTTTTTTTTTTTTTTTTTTTTTTTTGTCTGCCATGTCACCTTTGGCTTTCTTTATGTTTATTATGGTCACTTGTGTCTCGTTACCTGCCTTAGTAGTCGAACTACTTAAACCCAGCATTTCCCAACACGCCTTTCCAGAATTAGTAATTCTGTTGTTTATTAGCTTTTGACCGTGAGTGTTCGACCATTTTTCTAGATTTTGGATACCTCTACCTTGCTCTCTATTTTGACTCCTTGGAGTTCTCTGACCACTGCCTGTCTACTGACCATAATTGAAATGATGCCATTTGGAAGCGATTGCCTGTCTAATAAATAGAGCTGTCCACTATTTTCATTTGTGAGTGAATCCTTTCCCGCTGTGCAAATCCTAACAGTAATGTGTGTGTTGGCATTGTGATGGTCTGACAAGCTGTTCTGGGTGTACCCTGTCTTTACCTGGAGATGGCTGAAATAGGTTCCAGCCTCCATGTGCCCATGATAGGCTAAAACAGTTCAACAAAAGGTAATGTCTTAAAGCATTGGGTTGTGGATGGTATGGAGAAAAATGGCTCCTTTTGATGTCCAGCCTCTCAAAGTTCTGATTTATCTGACAATGCATGAAAACAACTATATTGAGTCATAAAACCTAACAATCCATCGGAATTATAGAGCGAGTTACTCATATCCGATTAGTACATTCTTATCTTGGACTGGTGAGGAGTGTTATACAGGCAAAATAAAAATAAATAAATAAATAAATAAAATTAAATTGGTCACCTTAGATGGGAGTGTCAGAGAAATTTGGTTTATGAAGTGTACTGGGCATGACTTAGGCACATTAAGTTTTTTTTTTAAGGTTTGCAACACAAGCTGTTTGTTTAACCCCCCAAAAATATATTTTTAAGTCCATGTTGCAATCAGTTCCCATCCATTCCATATTGGGCTCTTTTTAATATGCAAGCTTCAAGGCTTGAATTTTCTGAATTTATGCCATATTTAACTTAAATTTTGGTGACTAACTTTGCTTGAAAATGAAGATATAACTACTTTAAGTGATCACCTGTGTATGCCTCCATTTGGTTGAAGTACTTGATCAAAAAGCATACATGTTCTGATGTCCATTTTTGGTTACTGACAGTTCGCCCACAAGTTCCATCCCCACTTGTTCTATAAACTCAGACACCTGGAGAAGGAAGGCCTGTGGAAGATCAAATTCATAACTGACTCTGTGAAATATGATTCTATAATGCAGTCACCTTTACTGGAATGAAGGTCTTCTGCTTCTTTATTGTGTGTGGCCTGGCCTGGCATTCATACACTGAAAAATCTAAAATGTCATATATCTATCTGTGTGCGTGTGTTCATATATATATCAGAACATGATCATGGCTGCTTCATTGAGATTAAATGTTGTTAAATAAATCAATATGCACTCAGTTCATTTACAAGTATTACTTCCACTCATCAATTTGTGCATGCTTTTTTCTCATTCCAGGCCAGTAATAATGCAGCTTAAATGTATTCTTATTTTTGTCAGTGCAACAGTGCCTGTATAAACATACTTACATTGGAACATTGTATTGGTCTCCTATCCAGAAATTAAAAAAAAAAAAAAAAAAAAAAAAAAAAAAAAAAAAAAAAAAAATATATATATATATATATATATATATATATATATATATATATGTGTGTGTGTGTATATATGTATATGTGTGTATATATATGTATATATATATATATATATATATATATATATATATATATATATATAGTGTGTGTATACAAACACACACTAATTGTTCGACTGTCTTGGGCCTTCTTTGTTGCACCTTCCTCTTTATGATGCACCAAATGGTCTCTATAGGTGAAAGATCTGGACTGCAGGCTAGCCACTTCAATACCCAGATCCCTTTCCTACGCAGCCATGATGTTGTAATTAATGCTATATATATGGTTTGGCATTATCAAGGCAGTGGTGGCTTGGTGGTAAAGGGCGCTGGATCGCTCATCCTAAGGTTGGGGGTTCGAGTCCGACTCTCCACAAGGTTGTTACTGCCCCCCCACCCAGTGCAGCTAACTGGGTTATCAAAGGCTGGCCATGTCTCTCACTGACAATGGTGAGTGGTGCAAAAGAACCAATGCTGACTTTTGTAAAGAGTAACTGCATAGCCGTAAGCGTGTTTCTGCACCTTGCTAAAGGGTTGTGTCAGGGAAGGCATCCGACATAAAAACATGACAAATCAAACAGGCAAATCAGATGATTTACTGTGGCAACCCCTGAAAAAAAACAAAAGGAGAAGAAGAAGATGGTCTCGGATTATTATCATCGACACCAGCCTCCCCACGACCCCAATTAGTATTAAGCGGTTACAGAAAATGAATGAATGAATGGATTGTTACATTTGACAAGAAGATGTGACACACACACACACACACACACACACACACACACACAGCAATGCAGTGGCCTGGCTAGCCGATCAGGGCTGGCTGAGTTGGGATTTTCATGGCTTTAATTAAAATTAGAAAATGAATGATAAAATGAGTGATAAATTTTATTTGGGAAAAAAAAAACCAGCTAAAACAGTATTACATGTACCATTATTCAAAAAGAAATTAAGTTATTTTATAAATTAAATTCATATAAAAAACTTTAAGCAAAGAAACATTTATTATTATTTTTATAGTATAAATATATGTGTATTATTTTTTCTTTATTTATTGTTTTATTATTTTATTTTGAATGGCTTTGGAAAGCCATCTGAGAAAGCTGTTTAAACTAACTGGTGTATTGATGAGATTGTTGAAGAGTTCAATTTTATCTCTCATTCAGCATCAAGTCCTATTATAACATACACTTTACAGTTCTTTTTGTGAAAGCATAAACGTGAGATTGATGAGCTGGTCATATCATACATGATAAAACAGCATTGTGATGCCAATTCCTTAACATCTGCCCTAAGCAGTGGCTGTCCACCTTCTTCTATGTACAAAAGAAGAGCTTGCTTTAAAGACAATTTTACTGGGGTGGGATGAGTTGAGCATTTACTCAAAAGAGAAGAATACACAAGCTCCCTGTATGTCCCTATTCTTAACTCAAGGCTTGAGGTCTTAATCCAAAAGGAGATTATGCATGGCAGAGAAGGTCAAAGTAATCGTGAAAGTCGGAACCGATCGTTCTCTGATGGCATTTACTATTAATCAAATGATTTGTTTTATGAAAAAAGGTCCTATTATTGCTATCATTATCTATGTTGATGACTTTGAAATAGACAACTGTCAGGAAAAGCACCCCCCTCACCCCACATAACCCCCCACACACACACACACACACACACACAAACAGTCACAGCTTTACACTGGCGTTAGCTGATCTTTCTCTACTTCTCTCATCCTCAGTGACCTTCATCCTCTCAGCAAATCTCTGCAGGGCTGAGGATGTGAAAGAATTTGGTCGTAGTACTGTAGCTCCATTGCTCAAGGATCCTGTAAGCTTGAAAGAGGAAGAGTATGTTATTTTGCTGTATTTCCCAGCAGTGGGCAAATGAGTCAAAGGAACAGTGTTTAGTGGTGAAGCAGATAATATTGAAATACATTTTGAAAAAATAAAATAAAATAAAATAAAATGTTGAAATATTTACAGGTTCTTACATTTGCAAATTTTGTCAGGATGAGCAGTCAGAACTTCAAGGGATAGAAGTGACAACAGGGGCATTTCAACTCAGACTTGAGTCATGTCTGTGGAGTCAAGGGATCCCTACATAGAATCTGAAATACTTCAGAGATTGGTCAGGGTGCCTAGCTCATGTGTTGCATAATATATTTGGGAGTTTAGTCCCAGCAAAATTGGCTTTTCATATTCTAGTGTACATTATTAATAAATATTTCACTTTTTATGGACTCAACAAATACATCAAAACATTCCCCTTCAA
Organism: Plotosus lineatus; assembly: GCA_024760905.1. Classification (NCBI taxonomy): domain Eukaryota; kingdom Metazoa; phylum Chordata; class Actinopteri; order Siluriformes; family Plotosidae; genus Plotosus; species Plotosus lineatus. Next base: position 120,988,782 of record CM045728.1, on the reverse strand, counting down.
ATGGTCTGACAAGAACAATGTTCTACAGCTGGGGCCTCATGAACAAAGGGTATGAGAGATGTCCTTTCAGCTTTTTCCCTTTGTCATGGGTCACCACAGTGGATGATTAGGTTTTTACGTCGGATGCCATTCCTGACACAACCGTTTAGCAAAGGACAGAAACACGTTGACGGCTTTGCAGCCTACTCTTGTAGAAAGTCAGCAATGTTTCTTTTACATGCCTCACACCATAGACAGTGAGAGACGTGGCCGGCCTTTGACAACCCAGTTAGCTGCACTTGGGGGATAGTGGTAACCTCATGGAGAGTGGGACTCGAACCCCCAACCTGAGAATCAGCGATACAGCGCCCATTACCACTAGACCCCATTGCCACTGCAAAGGGTATATTTGCACAAAAATGTGGCATATGTCCTTTCCCACGGCAAAGTTCAGCGGCCTGATATAAAAAGACCTGTGTGGAAAGATACAGAAAAATGGGGTATGACAGCTGAAAAGGCTCCACTCAGACAAGGCAGAAGAACTGGATGGGGTGAACCCATGTGTCCTTAAAGCGTGTGTCCCCCAACTCTGTGAAGTCTTACATTTCTTCTTTACAATGAGCCTGAGTCTACAGAGGGTCCCAGAGATGTCGTGCCTCATTGCTGTACCAAGACCCCATGTCCCAATGGCCCCCAGGATTATGGACCCATGGCACTGACCCAACATGTCATGAAGACCATTGACAGACTTGTACTTGATCAACGCCAACCTATAATTTGACAACATATGGATCCCTTCAGGTCAACGATCAGGCTTGTCTCCAAGTCAACGGCATCTACCTTTTTAACCATGTCTACACCCACCTGGACCAGCCAGCGAGCACTGTGAAGGTTTTTTTTGTTTGTTTTTTTGTTTACTTTTCCATCGCAATCAACACCATCAGACTGACTCTTCTGGATGAAAAACTGATAGCAATGCAGGTGGATGCCTGTCTTATATTTTAAATTGTATACTACCTGAATTGAAGATCACAGTATGGGCACCTGCAGCACTGCATCTTGAACACAGTGGTCAGCAACACTGGAGCACCCCAAGGGATCATCCTCTCCCTTTTCTCTTCACCCTCTACACAACTGACTCCAGTTACCTGCTATTTTCAGAAGTTTTCTGATTACTCTGCTGTATTCGGATCTATCAGTGGAGGTGAGCAGACTGAGTATTGGGCTGCTGTTGATTCCTTCCTCACATGGTGTGAGCAAAATCATCAGCAGCTCAATGTAACAAAGATGGATTTTAGAAAATCCAAAAGACCAGCGACCCGTTTACATCCAGGGTGAGAATGCTGAAGGATTAAAAATACTATGTATTTATTTGTGTGCATACGAATCCATATACAGAACACATAAAACAGTGAATTGTATTCTTCACTATTACCATGTCATTGTTGTTTCAAGAAAAATATTTGAAAAATAATACCTTGGAGTTCATATTGATAAACTGAACTGGGTTAAGAACAAACCTGCACATTACTAGAAGTTCCAGAGCCCTCTACGTTTTTGGAAGCAGCAGAGGTTGTTTAACATCTGTTGAATACTACTCAGGATGTTCTATGAGTGTTGTGGCCTGTGCTATCCTGTGTGTTGTTACATTCTGAAGGTTGCAGACACAAACAGACTAAACAAACTGATCCACAAGGCCAGTAACACTGTGGGGATGGAGCTGGACTCTCTAACAGTATTAATGGAGAGGCAAATGCAGTCCAAAATAAAAAATAATACTAAATGATACCACCCACCAACTTCACAACCTGCTGATCAGTCACAGGAGCCCATTCAGTGAGAGACTGATACCACATAAATGCTCTACTAAATGACATGAAATCATTCTAACGTTTGGCCATTACACTGTGCAAGTCCTCAATATAGTAACAACATTTACTGCTATACACTTGCCAGTCAGGTAACACATAACAATGGTGCACTGGTCCTATACATTTGTAATCAAAATAATAGCAGTCAGACATCGCTAACCTGATCACTGTATTGGGTAGAAATGATATTTCTATATAGCAAACAATTCATGCTCAGATGTAGTTGAGTAATGAACTCAACTGTTGTTGATGTAGTTGACATGCATACTGCTGATCCTGTGTAATTGAATCATTAATTGAAAGGGGAGTGTTCAAAATCATAGCAGTGTGAAGTTAATTTGGTGAGGTTGTTCATTCTTTGAAAAACAGGTGTCAAATATTTAAGTGAGTAAGGCAGCAAGTGTTCTACATACAGGTTATAAAGCATTTCTCTCTGGCTAATGTTGAGCCATACGATGAAGTTATGGGAAATAATAGTGGAAACTAGACTAAGGGCAGAGGTCAGCATTAGTGAACAACAGTTTGGTTTCATGCCAAGAAAGTACAGAGAAGGTCAGAAGGAGCTGCACCTTTGTGGATCTGGGGAAAGCATATGACAGGGTGCCGAGAGAGGAACTGTGGTATTGCATGAGGAAGTCTGAAGTGGCAGAGAAGTATGTTAGAGTGGTGCAGGACATGTATGACAGATGTAAGACAGTGGTGAGGTGTGCTGTTGGCGTGACCAAAGATTTCAAGGTGGAGGTGGGACTGCATCAAGGGTCAGCTCTGAGCCCCTTCTTGTTAGCTATGGTGATGGATAGACTGACAGAGGAGGTGAGACATGAATCTCCATGGACTATAATCTTTACAGATTACAATGTGATCTGCAGTTAGAACAGAGAACCAGTGATGGAAAATCTAGAGAGGTGGAGGTATGCCCTGGAAAGGAGGGGAATGAAGGTTAGCCTCAGTAAGGCAGAATACATGTGTGTTAATGACAAGGGACCAAGAGGAACGGTGAGGTTAAAGGGAGCAGAGATAAAGAAGATGGAGGATTTTAAGTACTTAGGCTTAACAATCCAGAGAAATGGAGAGTGTGGAAGAGAGGTGAAGAGGCGTGTGCAGGCTGGTTGGAATGGTTGGAGAAAAGTGTCCGGCGTGATGTGTGAAAGGAATGTATCTGCAAGAATAAAAGGAAAAGTGCACAAGACAATGATAAGTCCAGCGATGTTATATGGTTTAGAAACAGTGGTACTGGGTAAAAGACAGGAGGCAGAGGTGGAGGTAGCAGCGATGAAAATGTTGAGGCTATCTTTGGGAGTAACGAGAATGGATAGGATCAGAAATGAATACATCAGAGGGACAGCATATGTAAGAGGTTTTGGAGACAAAGTCAGAGATGCTAGACTGAGATGGTTTGGACATGTACAGAGGAGGGATAGTGGCAGTAGGATGTTGAGGTTGGAACTATCTGCCAGAAAGCCTAGAGGAAGACCAAAAAGATGTATGGATGTGGTGAAGGAAGACATGAGGGTAGTTGGAGTAACAGTAGAAGATGCAGTGGATAGGCTGAGATGGAGGAAGATGATTCGCTGTGGCGACCCCTGAAGGGAACAACTGAAAGGAAAAGAAGAAGAAGAAGAAGAAGAAGAAGATTTGAAGGAAAGAAAAATCTTATTCAGTTTACACAGTGTTTGCCCCCAGTGCAGCTAACTGGGTTCTCAAAGGCAGGCCATGTATTTCACTGTCTATGGTGAGAGGCATGTAAAAGAACCATTGCTGACTTTCATAAAGAGTAGGCTGCAAAGCCGTCAGTGTGTTTCCACGACCTGGAGAGGGATGGGCGCCGCCAAGCCAAATCAAGCAAAGTCTCGCCATGAAGGCGCCCCAACGACATCCCCGGATGTTAAGGGATAAGTTAAGTGAAGAAGAAATATTTTGAGCTTTAGTCCCTTTTTTATACACACTGCTATTATTTATCTTTGTGTGTGTGTGTGTGTGTGTGTGTGTGTGTGTGTGTGTGTGTGTGTGTATGTCTGTATGTGTGTGTGTGTGTGTGTGTGTGTGTGTGTGTGTGTGTGTGTGTGTGTGTGGTTTATTTATTTTTTTCTTTATTTCATTTTTACTGAGTGTGGAACAACAGTGTGCCCACAATTTACTCTGGGATCAATAAAACATTCTGATATGCATTCTCGCATGGCACATTGCATCTATCTCCAGGAAAGCCAGAGGTCAAAAAGTCGTGACTTTCCAATCCTTAGCCTCTTTCTTAATACAGAAATATTTCTTTACTCTGGAAATGGAAACGTTGGTTGTTGTGGTCCTTTTCTTGGTACCAAAGACCTCATCTCATTTCAACAGACATTCTTGGGAGATTATTCAGTCATTCTTTTCTTTAACCGCTAAATCCTAATTAGGGTCATGGGGGCATGTCAGCTGATTGTGGGTGAGATCAAAATACACCCTGAACAGCTCTCCAGGCCATTTCAGGGCAGAAACATGTTGATGGCAATGCACTTTATTCTTTCTTGGGAGATTAGTGGGTGTCATTTTTGAGTACACTGCTTATCCATCAAGTGCACAAGTAGCAAAGGCCCTGCTCAAAAATATAATTTCTTCAAAGAGTCAGAATCTTTCAGTGGATGTTATGGATGGATTCAGTGACTCAGATATAAAATGAACAACTTCAGAGAAATATTTTGAGGCACTAGCTGCCCAGAGGTTCCATGCCAGCAAATTTGCAGACTTTGCATAAAAATGTATAAGAAAAACAAAACAAAACAAAACAAAAAACTTATAAAGGGCAAGTTAATTCCCCATCTCTTCATCTCTAAGGTGAAACCATTAGACGTTTGGAGATAAGAGGGAGTCGAACTTTTATGTGAAGTGAACAAAGTATCATTCACAGATGGTTTCTGTGAGAATTTCCAAGACCTTCTCTCTTTGTAGACAAAAAATATTCATGAGAACCATGAAATCAGGAACCTCATGGACCACTGGGCTTTTTTTTTTTTTTTTTTTTTGTATTTTTTAGTATGCTTTTGTTTTGTTTTTTTTGAAAAACTTTTACGACTGTCCCCTTGTCACTCTTATTTTATAATTTTCCAGTTTTCAGGTAACCATTGTTTGCATTTTACTGTTCTTTTTTAAAACTAGTTTGAAGTTAATTAAACATGATGCGCTAAGTAATTTAATCACAGTAAATTTATCCTGTGCCATAATAATTTTTGTAACCTGGTTAAAATGTGTTATGTTTATTATCAATGTGGTTTAAAAAGTAAAATGTAATAAATATCTTAAAATTACAAGATGTAAAAAATATGTTTTATTTTGACCAGTTCATTGAACTGGGAAGAAATAATAATAAATAATTTGGAATGCACATTAATAGTGTTCCTTTATTTCTGGCTTGAATTAGAGATGCACACTGGGAAAGAGGAAGAAATAGTTGGAGTTATGTTTGTGTTTAGACTGATAAAGTATCTAAAATTATCCATGTAACCTTTATGCAAGTGTGTTGGAGGATCTTTGATGATCTACTCGACAGTCTTTATTATGACTTTTCTCCTACCTGGTTTCTAAGCGCCGTGGGAGATATGTCAACTCAAAGTTTGTCTTTTTTCGTGGTTTACGTGTTTTGTTTGATTTGCAGGGGAATATGACCACCTTAGCTATTGTGTTTATTTTGTTAGCATTCATTAGCATAGTGCAGTGCTTCTCAAATAGTGGGGCGCGCCCCCCTGGGGGGGCGTGATGGGATGCTGAGGGGGGCGCGTGTGACCCAGGAGAACATGCTTTTTTTCCCGCCGTACTACAAGAAAGTGTAATTGCACATCCACTCCAGTAGTTGGCAGTGGCGCCCTCATTGCCCATTGTGCGCAGCAAGTACAGGTCCCAGCTAAACATTGAGCAGGAGCTGAGAGTTGCAGTGTCATGCTTCAAACCTCGCTTTGAGAAGCTGTGCGCTGCAAAACGTGCTCATTGAAGCAATTAATCTTGGCTTCCTCATTTTGAGAAAAAAAAATCAGCACAAATTGTTCTATTTGTTCTTGTTTTGTAGGTTAAAGTGTTTATATATTGTGCTCCTGAGTTAATGTTTCTGAAGTCAATTTGAATTAATTATTTATTGATTTTATTTTCAGCAGCAAATGGTGTGGTAAGTTTGTCAAAAATGTAACAAGGATATTATTATTTTTAAATTTAAGGCAAATTGATGCACTTTCTTTTACAGACTAATAAAAAATGTTAAAGTTATTCTTGTAAGTTGAACTATATCTCTTTCTTTTTGTTTTATTTATGTTAACAAGGATACGATATAATGAAGAGATATACCTGTAACTATATTATAGAAAAAGTTATAATTTATAGTTGCGGTGGAAAGTGGGTGGTGGGGCGCGAATTGTTTTCTTCTTGCGAGGGGGGGCGTAACAGAAAATAATTGAGAAGCACTGGCATAGTGAATGGACTCCTAGCTGCTGTATGGCTAATTTAGCTTTGGTAAAGTTCATCATCTTCGATGTGGAAACTGTAAGGATTTATGCAGAATGTGCTGGAGATATTAAGCTCAGAGCTCTTTAACTGCATGGGAGAGACCATGTCATCTAAGGACATTTTTTGCCACCTTGTGTATCATTGAAGGTGGATAGATTAGTTAAATTGGAAACTGCAGAGAAGTACGGTATACCATTATCGAATATCTGCTTGTAGTTCTTTTTTTTTTCCCTTTGCTAGAGAACAGGAGACTAGTACAAGTCTAGTACACACTCGTAAACGTGTGGATTGGGTGAAGAACTGAAATAAGGTATGATATATATTGTTTTATTACTTTCTGAGTTAAACGGACAACAATTTTAGGTCATATGCATCAGGCTGTGGGGTTTGTTTGATGTTTGATAACTTATGCTGGCTTGTGTATGCGTTTGAGTCTGTAAACTGAATTAGGTGTTAATCTAAATTGAAAGTAATTTGTATTTGTGTAAATTGGTATTCACATGATTAGAAAATGGGAAGGTGTTTCAGTAGAACTTAACTTGGTTTTATTTATTTTCTTTTAGGTATTTCTAAGTAAAAAGGAACAGTATTTTGTTTAATAAATCAATACTTATGTGATGCTTCATTTTCATTTGGTTAAAACAATTTAAAAATAGGCATAATTTACACTAATTGAAAGTAATTGATTTCATGAACTTGGGGGTATTTTTTCTTGGTCAATCCGTTCCAGATGGCTATTCGAATTCTGATTTGTTTGCATTCCGAATCCGCTTTTCCCATTACAAATAATGTAAATGGTCTTTATCCGTTCCATCGTCTTTTCAATAGAGGCTAACAGTACCGCAACTCATGCCATAGGTCCTCAAATTAGGTGGGAAAAAAAAAAAAAAAAAAAAAATATATATATATATATATATATATATATATATATATATATATATATATATATATATATATATATATATATATATATATATATATATATATACATATATATTGAATACAGTGCACTATGCTATGGTCTATGTTGTGAGAGACTTTAACTTTTCTGTGGATTTTATTTGCTTTATTGTTCACAGGTTTCTAGTGCTTTAGTGCTTGTGCAATAGTGCCTTCCCTGTGAACAATAAAACACAGCTGATTTCATAGATGAAACGGGAAAATCTGTAATAGAGACTGGAGAAAAACATAAATCAAACTAAAGCTTGAACTGCTTGAGCACAGAGCTGCGAGATCAAGAGGGACAGTCTTCTCGCACCGGGAAGAGTGCTGCTAGTCTGCATAGCCTGTGATTAAATGGAAATGATTAAATGTGTTTGTGTGTGTTCAGCACTCCATCCCGCGTGTTCGAGCCATGCCCCTCTCCAACGCGCATTTCAACATGCAACTTTTTTCTGAGAGACCATAACACTAAAATAAAAACCACAGAAAAGTTAAAAAGTCTCTCGCACAACAAATCATTACATAGTGTACTGTATTCAAACATTTTTTTGGTTTTTTTTTTTTCACGTAATTTGAGGACGTATGGTATGAGTTACGGTACCGTTAACTTCCATTCAAAAATCGACGGAACGGATTAACACCATTTACATTATTTGTAATGGGAAAAGCAAATGATTGGGAATCCGAACAAATCGGAATCCGAGCAGCCGTCTGGAACGGATTAAGTTCGAGTACCGAGGCTTCACTCTACTTTGTTGAATGAAAATAATTCCATTGCAAGTTCTCATAATTAAAAAAAAAAAAGATCAACACAATCTGTTGTGATGTTTTTCTTTGAGTCAACAAATTTGATTGTAGCATGTAATTAACTGAATATATTGTATATAATGTACAGTACATAAATGCTAAAAGAAGAAAACTGTATAAATTCTGTGTCACAAATGATAATTTCCAAGGGGAAAAATGTGCTTTTTATGTACATTTATCTATTTATATTTGATCAAGCATGTTGTGGGTTTCACATATTTGGTGACCTAGGTGTTACCGGAGCTCAACAAATTCACAACACTTTTGAAAAATCACTGTAGACATGTTTCTGTGGAGGGCATACAACTAAAGTCCAGGAGCCATTTAGATCTTTAGTTCATCCAACTTTTTTTTTTTTTTTCCCCAGAAACTAGACATAGGTGTGGAAGATGCTAGATACCACTGGGCACTGTGGAGTTCTCCATTAGTCAATCGTGCAAACCTCAAAACTGAGCATGCTTGTATTTATAGTCCTCACTGGACAATTTCAGAGAAATGGTTTATTTTGTTTTGGTGTCCGTCTCAACTCTGGGGAAGTGAATAAAACATCAATAGAGGATTATGTACAGGATTGTAATGTTGAGTAATGTAAGAAGCATTCTCGATCCCCTGTTGATTTTGTAAGTTTGCTCACTTACAATAAAATCTATATTTTGTTGAAGGTAGGGTTAAAAAAGACAAAATATCCACAGAAAATCTAGTAAAACACATTATAAGTCAAAGATCAATGTGCATTGCCACACTGTGCATGTTACAAAAATTGTGGCTTCATAGCACAAGAGTCAAAGGGGTGTGATTAGTAGATAGCCTGTCTGTAGTCCTGACCTGTCTCCCACTGACTGAATAAGGTCAGCAAGAATGGAGGGGCAGTGGTGGTCTAGTGGTATAGGGCGCTGGATCGCTGATCCAAAGGTTGGGGGTTCAAGTCCCACTCTCCACAAGGTTGTCACTGTCCCCCCCAGTGCAGCTAACTGGGTTATCAAAGGCGGGCCATGTCTCTCACTGTCTATGGTGAAAGGCATGTAAAAGAACCATTGCTGACTTTCGTAAAGAGTAGGCTGCAAAGTCGTCAGCGTGTTTCTGTCCCTTGCTAAAAAGGGTTGTGACAGGAAGGGCATCCGACGTAAAAACCTCTGCCAAATCAAATGTGCGAATCAGATGATTCGCTGTGGCGACTCCCGAGTAAAAGGGAAAAAACCGAAAGGAAGACAGACATCAAGCAAGAATGGGAAACAATTTCACTTTTAAAAAGTTAAACAAGTGTTGTGCTCAGTTCCCAGACACTGGCTGAGTGTGGTGCTTAGCAATGCTTTACTGGTGGTTCTTTGTCCCCTTGTCTGTCTGGTTCTCTGTCACAATATCCCACTGGTATGTCACATGACCTCTACTTCATGGATGTGGTGAAGGAGGACATGAAGGTCGTTGGGGTAAGAGAAGAAGATGCGAAGGATAGGGTGAGATGGAGGCAGATGATTCGCTGTGGCAACCCCTGAAGGGAAAAGCCGAAAGGAAAAGAAGAAGAAGAATAAGAAGAGGATGTCACATGACCTATACTTCTTCTTTTCCTTTCGGCTTTTCCCTTCAGGGGTCGCCACAGCGAATCATCTGCCTCCATCTCACCCTATCCTTTGCATCTTCTTCTCTTACACCAACGACCTTCATGTCCTCCTTCACCACATCCATGAATCGTCTCTTTGGTCTTCCTCTAGGCCTTTTGCCTGGTAGTTCCAGCCTCAGCATCCTATTACCAACATACTCACTTTCCCTCCTCTGTACATGTCCAAACCATCTCAATCTAGCCTCTCTGACCAAAACGTCTTACATGTGCTGTCCCTCTGATGTGCTCATTCCTAATCCTATCTATCCTCGTTACTCCCAAAGAGAACCTCAACATTTTCATCTCTGCTACCTCCAACTCTGCCTCCTGTCTTTTCCCCAGGGCCACTGTTTCTAACCCATACAACATCGTTGGCCTCAACACCGTCTTGTACACTTTTCCTTTCATTCTTGCCGATACCCTCCTATCACACATCACACGGCCCCTTTTCTCCAACCATTCCAACCTGCCTGCACACGCTTCTTGACCTCTTTTCCACACTCTCCATTGCTCTGGATTGTTGAGCCTAAGTACTTAAAATCCTCCACCTTCCTTATCTCTGCTCCCTGTAATCTCACCGTTCCTCTTTGGTCCTTGTCATTCATGCACATGTATTCTGTCTTACTGAGGCTAATCTTCATTCCCCTCCTTTCCAGGGCATACCTCCACCTCTCTAGATTTTCCTGCACTTGTTCTCTGCTCTCACTACAGATTACAATGTCATCTGCAAACATCATAGTCCATGGGGAATCTTGTCTAACCTCATCTGTCAGCCTGTCCATCACCATAGCAAACAAGAAGGGGCTGAGAGCTGACCCTTGATGCAGTCCCACCTCCACCTTGAACTCTTGTGTCACACCAACAGCACACCTCACCACTGTCTTACATCTCTCATACATGTCCTGCACCACTCTAACATACTTCTCCGCCACTCCAGACTTCCTCATGCAATACCACAGTTCTTCTCTCGGCACCCTGTCATATGCTTTCTCCAGATCCACAAAGGCACAATGCAGCTCCCTCTGACCTTCTCTGTACTTCTCTATTAACATCCTCAAGGCAAATACTGCATCTGTGGTGCTCTTTCTTGGCATGAAACCAAACTGTTGTTCACAAATGCTGACTTCTGCCCTTAGTCTAGCTTCCACTATTCTTTCCCATAACTTCATCGTATGGCTCATCAACTTTATCCCTCTGTAGTTGCCACAACTCTGCACGTCTCCCTTGTTCTTAAAAATGGGCACCAGCACACTTCTCCTCCATTCCTCTGGCATCCTCTCACTCTCTAAGACCTTGTTAAATGTTCTTGTCAGAAAATCTACTGCTACCTCTCCTAGACACTTCCATACCTCCACCGGTATGTCATCAGGACCAACTGCCTTTCCATTCTTCATCCTCTTCAATGCCCTCCTCACTTCACCCTTACTAATCTTTGCTACTTCCTGGTCCTCAACAGTCACCTCTTCTACTCTTTTTCTCTCTCATTTTCCTCATTCATCAGCTCTTCAAAGTACTCTTTCCATCTTCCCAGCACACTTCTGTCATCAGTCAATACATTTCCCTCTCTGTCCTTTATCAATCTAACTTGCTGCACGTCCTTCCCATCTCTATTTCTCTGCTGTGCCAACCTATATAAATCATTTTCTCCCTCCTTACTTTCCAACTGAGCATACAAGTCATCAAACGCGCTCTGTTTGGCCTTTGACACTGCTACCTTTGCCTTACGCTGTGTCTCCCTGTACTCCTGTTTACTCTCTTCGGTTTTCTCAATGTCCCACTTCTTCTTAGCTAATCTCTTCCTTTGTACACACTCCTGCACTTCCTCATTCCACCACCAAGTCTCCTTATCTACTTTCCTTCCAGATGACACACCAAGTATTCTCCTACCTGTCTCCCTGATCACATTAGCTGTAGTTGTCCAGTCATCTGGAATCACTTCCTGACCACCCAAAGCCTGTTTCAACTCCTCCTTGAAGACAACCTGACACTCTTCCTTTTTCAACTTCCACCACTTTGTCTTCTGCTCTGCCTTTGCCTTCTTCACCTTCCTCACCATCAGCATCATCCTGCACACCACCATCCTATGCTGTTTGGCAACACTCTCACCCACTATGACTTTGCAGTCACTGACTTCCTTTAAATTACATCGCCTGCACAAGATGTAGTCTACCTGTGTGCTCCTACCTCCACTTTTATAAGTCACCCTATGCTCCTCTCTCTTCTGGAAGAAAGTATTCACCACAGCCATTTCCATCCTTTTTGCAAAATCTACCAACATCTGTCCTTCTGCGTTCCTGTCCTGGATACCAAACCTACCCATCACTTCCTCGTCCCCTCTGTTTCCTGCACCAACATGTCCATTGAAGTCTGCCCCAATGACCACTCTTTCACCTCTGGGGGTACTCTGCATCACTTCATCTAACTCCCTCCAGAATCTCTCCTTCTCTTCTCGCTCACATCCTGTCTGTGGGGCATAAGCACTAACAACATTGACCATCACACCTTTAATTTCTAACTTGAGACTCATCACTCTGTCTGACACTCTTTTCACTTCTAGAACATTCCTGGCAAACTCCTCCTTCAAGATGACTCCGACTCCATTTCTCTTCCCATCCACACCGTGATAAAACAGCTTAAACCATGCTCCTATGCTTCTAGCCTTGCGACCTTTCCACCTGGTCTCCTGAACACACAGTATGTCCACCTTCCTCCTCTGCATCATGTCAGCCAGCTCTCTACCTTTTCCTGTCATAGTTCCAACATTCAAAGTCCCTACTTTCAGTCCTAGACTCATGCCTTTCCTCTTCTCTCTCTGGCAACGGACACGCCTCCCGCCTCTCCTTCTTCGACGTCTTCGACCAACAGTAGTCCAATTTCCATCAGCACCCTGTTGGTTGACGGCACTGATGGCGGTCGTTGTTAACCCGGGCCTCGACCGATCCGGTATGTGGTTCTTTCTTGTGATTCGCATAGTTTATTTGGCATTTGTTTTACGCCGGATGCCCTTCCTGACGCAACCCTCTGCATTTATCCGGGCTTGGGACCGGCGTGAGGGAGAGACACTGGTTTGTGCCCCCCCCTCACGGCTGCATTTCACATGACCTATACTATTTGTGATAATGTCACAACGGGAGGCACTACCACACCAGGACATGCATATCATCACTGATGCTTTGCACAATACCTCAACTCACTCATACATTTGTTGAACCATTTACTCCTACTATTAGGATTATAGATACATTTGCATTTAAAAACAGTGTGCAGGTCAATCAATAGGTGATGTCACAGAGTGAGTTTTGGGCACCCATGACATTGATGATGGTTATGTTTACAGCATTTGGCAGATGACTTACTTTTACCCAGAGCAACTTACAATTATCATTGTTATACAGCTGACCAATTGAGGATTAAGGGCCTTGCTCAAGGGCCCAACAAAGGTGATAGTCGGGATTAACCCGCTAACCTTCTGATCAGTGACACCTCACATTAACCACTAAGCCACCACTGCCCTTGGCTTTACGAAGATAGGGTAAAACCTATCAATTAACACTGGGTACACCCTGAACATGCGCTCGTACATTGCAGGGCCAACAGACACAACTATTCACATCTATACCTAGAATCAATCTGGAACAGTAATTTATCCTGATCTGTAAATCTTTGGACTGTGGAAAGAAACTGGAGTACCCAGAGGAAACCCACACAAGAACGGGAGAACCTGCACACTAACACCTGAGTATGGTACTTGAATCATGGACCTTCTTGCTGCGAGTCATATGTGCTACCCATTACGCCACAGTCCTACCGTACACTGCTTCTAGTTAAAATAAAAGCTGATGTAGCCCAATGGGAAATATGCACCTGCTTGAGTTTCTTAATGACATGTTGCAGGAATCAAATTTGAAATGACTGTATAGTTAATTAAAATAAAAAAGTGTATTAGTGTGCATATAACAAGTCTTCAAAAGAATTTACAAGCATTTTTTGTTATTTACAAAAGTTTTACACAGTGTCCCACTTCAATCTCAATGTGTGTGAGTGCTTTGAAAAGAAGTAATTCTCATTGTTGGCACTAAGAAGAGGTGAAAAAGAATTATTATGCAATATTCGAAACACATGCACATATCTGGGTCTGTTTTACATCATCTACACCGTTTTTGACTTCAAAGGGAATCTCTGAGGAAACATTCTTTGTAGGCAGAGCAGGAACATACTCATCAACCTCATATTCCTCCTGCACAAGTGTTTTATGTCGATATAGGTATGAATGAGCATTACTTTTAAAAGAGCACTGGTTGAAATATTATTTTCTCCCCATGCTCTCTTGTCTATATGCTGGATAAGATAAGAGATAAGATAAGATACAGCTTTATTAATCTCACAATGGAGAAATTCACTGTTACAGGCTCTTGAGGTACTATCAGTAGGGGGTGCAAAAATAGATACAAGTACAAACATACACACATACATATATTATACAAGTAAATAAATAAATAGATACATAAATAGTATAAATTACTAAACAATAAAAGAAAAGAATGGAGCAACTTTGTAGACTGGCCTATATTAAAGTGTAATGTATCTGAGTGCAGAGTAGATGGGTTGATATGGTTCACAGTCAGTGGGGTAGATGTGGTTGATTAAAGTGCACGGGGTTTTTATTGCACATAACCGGTATTTTTACAGACAGTTACAAAGTGGCGTTGTACAGTCTGATAGCGGTGGGAATGAACGACCTGCGGTAGCGCTCCTTCCTGCACTGAGGATGCCTCAGTCGTCCACTGAAGGAGCTGCTTAGCTCCTCTACAGTCTGGTGCAGTGGGTGAGAGCTGTTGAACAGGATGGATGTGAGCTTTGCTACCATCCTCCTCTCACTCACCTCCTCCACAGAGTCCAGTGGGCAGCCGAGGACAGAGCTGGCCCTCCTGACCAGCTTGTTCAGTCTCTTTCTGTCCCGCTCTGTGCTGCCCGGGGCCCAGCAGATGGCAGCGTAGAGGATTGCAGAGGCTACCACAGAGTCATAAAATGTCCTGAGCAGAGGTCTGCATATGCCGAAGGACCTGAGTCTCCTCAGAAGGTGGAGGCGACTCTGGCCCTTCTTGTACAGGGCGTTGGTGTTGTGGGACCAGTCCAGTTTATTGTTAAGGTGAACACCCAGGTACTTGAAACTGTCCACTTTCTCAATGTCCTGTCCCTGGATGTTCACTAGTAAATGTGTGTGTGTGTGTGTTTGAGTGCTTCTCCTGAAGTCGACCACCATCTCCTTCGTCTTCCTAGTGTTCAAGCACAGGTGGTTGCGCTCACACCAGTCCACGAAGTCAACGATGACCGACCGGTACTCCAGCTCGTTCCCCTCTGACACACGGCCCACGATGGCGGAGTCGTCCGAGAACTTCTGGAGGTGGCAGCTGTTTGTGTTATATATGAAGTCCGAGGTATAGATGTTAAAAAGGAAGGGTGAGAGGACGGTGCCCTGCGGTGCCCCGTGCTACAGACTACCACCTTTGACTTACAGCCGCGCAGCCGCACGCACTGTGGACGGTTAGTAAGGTAGTCAATAATCCAGGCAGCAAGATGCCCGTCCACTCCCACGTCCTCCAGCTTCCCCGCAGGCGCGCTGGCCTGATGGTGTTGAAGGCGCTGGAGAAGTCAAAGAACATGACCCTCACAGCGCTGCCGGCGATCTCCAGGTGGGTGAGTGCCCGCTGCAGAAGGTAGATGACGGCGTCTTCTACTCCGATGTTGGGCCTGTAGGCAAACTGCAGCGGGTCTAGGGTGGGGCTCACCATAAAGCGGAGGTGTTCAAGGAGGAGCCTTTCCATGGTCTTAATGAGGTGGGAGGTCAGGGCGACAGGTCTGTAGTGGGCTGGTTCCTTCGCTTGTGCTGTTTTGGGAACCGGAACCACACAGGAGGTCTTCCAGAGGACTGGAACCTTCTCCAGGCTGAGGCTCAGGTTGTACAGGTAGCATAGTACCACACAGAGCTGGTCTGCGCAGGTCCTCAGCAGCCTGGGACTGATGCCATCAGGTCCTTCAGATTTCCTCTGATTTAGTCGCCTCAGCTGTCTCCTCACCTGGTCTGATGTGAGGGAGAGGGGGCTGGGGTGGGCTGCAGAGGGAGGGGATGTGTCTGTCGGGCTGTAGCAGTCAAGTGAAGTTGGCCTGGGGAGGGGAGGTGTCAGCTGGTCTGGAGACGTGTGAAGAGGGAGGGAACGGGAGGGGTGCAGAGGGAGGGGGAGAATCAAACCTGTTGAAGTAGCAGTTTAGTTCATCCGCCCAGCGCTGGTCACCATCAGCTGTCCCTCTGACACTCTGCCCAAATCCAGACATGGTCTTTAGTCCTCTCCAGACGTCCCGCACGTTGTTCTGAGCCAGCTTCTCCTCCATCTTCTTCCCATAGTCCTTCTTTGCCCTCCTGATCCTCCACTGGAGCTCACGCTGAACCTTCTTCTGCTCCTCTCTGTCCCCCGAGATGAAAGCCCTCTTTTTCTGGTTCAGGAGGACTTTGAGCTCAGGGGTGACCCATGGGTGGTTGTTGGAGAAGCACCGTACCCTCCGTGTTGGCACAGTGCTGTCCACGCAGAAGTTCATGTAGTCGGTGATGCAGTGTGTGAGGCCGTCGATGTCATCACCAAAGGAGTTACAGAGCATGCTCCAGTTCCAGTCTGTGGTCTGGAAACAGTCCCTAAGCCTCTCGTTGGTCTCCTCGGTCCACACTTTCACAGACCTCTTCTGTGCAGGTTCCTTTCGCACCCTGGGTGTGTATTGGGGGAGCAGGTAGACCAGGTTGTGGTCTGATCGTCCCAGTGGGGGGAGGGGGGAGGAGCTGTAAGCGTCCTTCATATTTGCATACAGTAAGTCCAGTGTTTTATTGTCTCTTGTGGCGCACTTCACGTATTGCGTGAACGTCGGAAGAGAGGCGGAGAGAGGGGCGTGGTTAAAGTCCCCGCTGATCAGAATCATGGCGCGGGGGTGACGAGTCTGTGTCTGATTAACGGCGCTGTGTAGACGCTCACACGCGGCCGCCGCATCAGCCGAGGGCGGAATGTACACGCAAAACACAATTACGTGTGAAAACTCCCTCGGTAGATAATATGGCCGCGCGCTTACCGCGAGCAGCTCCACGTCCCGCGTGCACAGCTGCTCCTTCACGTGCACGTTTGCCGGGTGGCACCATCGTTCATTCACATAGACCGCCACGCCCCCTCCTTTCTTCTTACCGCTCTCCGTTACACTCCGATCTGCATGCGCGAGTGTAAATCTGTTAAGAGAAACCACAGAGTCCGGTGTGAGTTAATTCAGCCACGTCTCCGAGAAACACATGAGGCTGCAGTCCTGGTACTGCCTCTGCTGCCGGGTCAGCGCCGCCAGCTCCTCCGTCTTGTTGGCGATCGCGCGAACATTTCCCATGATGACAGAGGGAACACATGTCCTCCGCGTCTTTCGTCCCCCTCTGCAGCCTCTCCTTTTCCTCCGTATTTCCAAAGGAACAACGGGCTTTTCCGCGTGAAGGAGGGCGGGGGCGCGGAGGCCGAGGAGGGTCTCACGTGTGTAAGACCTGCGTTGCTCAGAGCCGTCGGTGAATGAGTTTCCTGACGCCGATCCAAAAAGTGAAAATAAAAGTGCACAGAAGAACAAAAGCATCATGAAAGTATGTTTTCCAGATGCAGGATTGAAGAAAGAAAAAGAAAATTTGAAAAAAGATAAAGAAACACGCCTATATACAATAGAAAAGAGAAAAAAAAGAAAAATAAACTGAAGAGCTCCTGTAACTGGCTGCAGGTCACCCGGCGCCATCTTGAAATAGATGTCTAGGATGGCTTAGAGTAGTAGATGGAAGTAAACTGCCAGGGAAATATAAGGCTTGGATTTACCAGCACGGAATCTTACCCAGGCTGATGTGGCTGCTACTGATCTATGAGATAGCAATGACGTCCAGGATGTCGCCAATGTTGAAGTGTTCATCTTGAGGGCACTTTTCCTAAGCCTGTGCATTCAACAATAGCAATGTCTATAAAAGTGAAGTGCACACTTTGGGTCCATTAGGAATCACTATTTTAATCTGCCTTGAGGAAACAGAATATTGTGAGGAATTGAATACTGATGGTACTCTTTTCATACACTCAAGTCACAGACTGACTCCAGAAGTGAATATTATTTTATTTTAGATGCAGATTGGTCTTCAGTCACAAAGAACGCAGTTAAATGATTGTTAGCAGTCTCAGGGTATGTTCCATACTTGAGTGTTCTCAAGTATCAGGATTTTTTTTTTTTTTCCTTTTTTTCTTTAAATAAATTAACTTACAGATGATGGTATTCTGCATGAAATTCAAGGCATACTGTCAATGCCCGACTTGATTCGCCACACTCTCTGCCTGGAATTGTCATCAGATGGTCTCCAACTTTCCTCGGATGTTTCGAACCTAAACCATGACATCCTCCAGTTGGCGGGTCAGTAATGGTGGCCAAACCACTACTCGCTTCCAGGCGTCCAGTTCAGCTCATCTCGTCGATGCCATACCCAGCATGATGCCTTCTCTGCTGCCTCAGCTAACTGCCTCACTGCGTATTTCCGTAATGATGATGTTGTTCCTAGTGCTGTCATCAACTTCCACACTGATTGTGCCGGGAACCCTCTGCACCCAATCTCAACTGGAAACAGTGACACCTTCCAACCCTTTTGTCTGCATTCTTCTATCAGATCTGCATACTTCAGTGATTTCCTCTCATTGGCTTCGTCACAGTTCCCCTCCCATGGTACAGTCAGTTCTATTGCTATAAGAGTCTTCACCTGAGTTGACCACAAAACCATGTCTGGTCTCAGAGTTGTTGTAACAATGTCTGGGAAAACTAGCTTCCTCCTCAAGTCCACTCTAAGTTCCCAGTCCCTACCAGCGTCGAGCACCGATGGCTTCTGTCCAGCGTTGGTCCTTGCTGGGGTTTTAGCTCCTTCTTTGACAAACTGTATTATTTCCTGCTTCTTCTTTGTTGTTCGTTTCCTGGTTCTTTCCTTCTCTACTATGTCTGCTAGCTTCTCTAATACCCTGTCATGTCTCCATCTATACCGTCCTTGCTTCAAGGCCACTATGCATCCCGATAATATGTGAGCCATGGTTCCTCTCTTCCCACATAACTTACATGCTGGATCCTGTGCGAGTCCCCACTGAAAAAGATTTGCTGGTGAGGGTAAAGTGTCATATACTGATCTTAACAGGAAAGATATTCTGAATTGGTCCATCTTCCAGAGGTCTGACCACGTGATCTTACGTTGTGGTAGCTCCCATCTCGTCCAAGCTCCTTGCTTTCCTAGTTCTACTGCACGTGATATCCTTGCTTCCTCCACCTCTCTTCTCACTTCTTCCTGAACCATGCTTCTTTTCTCTGTCCTATCTGCCTTGTTCCATCATAGTAATACTAACATGAAAACATGGTTTGTGTATCTAGATACTGCGTTCAAAATGTGCTGGAACATTAAATAGCATACCAGTCAACAGCCTGCACTTTTTAAAAAAGGAAAAAAAAATACAATATTTGTCCTACTGTTAACCGTAAGGCGTATGTACAGTACAGTACAGGTCAAAAGGTAGACTGTGTTATTTCTGTTTTGTAAATTTCATTTATTTTCAGTTGGTGCTTTACTCTAATGAGGGCTGTGGTGGATTTAGAGCCTATATCCAGGTATATATATATATATATATATTGACCACAGACTATCAATATATTTCTTTCAGAAAGCTTTACACCAATATGTGTGGTCTCTCTATTAAAAGGGCTAAAATATAAATTGAAACAGTTTAAATTTAACGGTGGTGGGGGCAGTGGTGGTCTAGTGGTATAGGGCGCTGGACCACTGATTCCAAGGTTGGTGGTTCGAGTCCCACTCTCCACAAGGTTGTCCCTCCCCCCCCCCCCCCCCCCCCCAGTGCAGCTAACTGGGTTATCAAAGGCAGGCCATGTCTCTCACTGTCTATGGTGAGAGACATGTAAAAGAACCATTGCTGACTTTCGTAAAGAGTAGCTGCAAAGTCGTCAGCGTCTTTCTGTCCCTTGCTAACAAGGGTTGTGACAGGAAGGGCATCCGACATAAAAACCTCTGCCAAATCAAACATGCGAATCAGATGATTTTCTGTGGCGACTCCCGAGTAAAAGGGAAAAAGCCGAAAGGAAGACAGACAGTTTAAATTTAACGGTGGTAATGAGGTATAACTAAATAATCACGTGATTTGAAACTACTGATGTTGACAGGTGATTGTAATCATGAATTCAAACAAAAGCAGCATCCATGAAAGGGGTAGTCCTTTAGGAGCAAAGATGAGCAGAGGATCGCCAGTTTGCCACCAACTGTGTGAAGAAAAAAAAAAAAAAAAAAAAAAGAAAAACATGCCTTAAATAAAGATAGAAAGAGATTTAGGCATGTCTCCCTCTGCAGTGCATAGCATAGTGAAAAGATCCAAAGTCCGAAGGATTTAGTGTACAGGGCGCAAGCCTAAACTGAGTGGCCGTGATCTCCGAGCCCTCAGATGCCACTGCACTAAAAAAATCATCACTCGTCAACAGATGACATAACTGCATGGGTTGAGGACTACTTTGGGAAATCACTCTCAAGCACTACCGTACATTGTTTCATCAAGAAATGTCAGCTAAAACTGCACTGTGCCAAAAAGGAAACCCTAGATAAATAGTGTCCAGAAGGGAAGTCACATCTGGGATGGTTCATTGTGCACTGAAAATGCATATTGTGGTCAGATTAAGTCTTGTTAATTAACTGTTAATAGCTACAAGCCCAAAAGCCAGTTCTGTCAATGGTATGGGGTTGTGTCAGTGTATTCAGAACTGGTAACCTGCACTTCTGCGATGGCACCATTAATGCTGAGAAATGCTTCTCAATTTTGGAGGAACAGATGCTGCCTTCAAGATGACAACTTTTCCAGGGATGCCCAAGCATATTTAATCAGGACAATACCAAATGACATACTGCACACATAACCAAGGCATAGCTACATAAGAAGAGAGTGCAGGTGCATGATTGCCCTACCTGCAGCCCTGGTTTCTCTCGTATAGGGAATGTTTGGCACATTTTTCTCAATGCAAAATGTCTCAACGAAATTGTACAGTACAGTTGTACAACTAAAAAGTTGAATGGAACAAATGAACACCTGCGACACTTAGTCACTCGGTTATTTCAGTTTCAAACATGTTCTGAATGCTTCTAAAAGGTATGCAACAGTACAAAGTGGTAAATGCTGTACTGTCCCAACTTTTTTGGAATGTGTTCAAGCCTGAATGGCAAGGATGGATGGTAATTTACAAATTAAATGACGTTGACCAGACAAAACAAAAGTTCAAGTGTCAACATACACTGGGTAACTGGTCAGAGGAGCTGAAACCTGAGGTAGAGTAGTGGGTAGGCTAAATATCAACATGTCTCAGAAGTCTAATGTAGAAACCGTATTCCAAAAAAAAAGTTGTGACACGATACAAATTGTGAATAAAAATTGAATGAAATCATGTGGAAGTGCCATATTTCAATATTGTATTCCAAATAGATCATAAATGACAGGTCAAAAGTTTAAACTGAGAAAATGTATCATTTTTAAGGGGGAAAAAAAAATGTTGATTTTAAATTTCATGGTGTCAACAAATCTCAAAACGTTGGGAAAGGTAGCGGAGACAGGAAAAGTCAATTGCGCTGATTACGAACAGCTGGAAGACCAATTACCACTAATGAGGTTCAGTGGCAACATGAATGAGTATAAAATGAACTTCTCAGAGTGGTAGTGTCTCTCAGAAGCGAATATGGGTAGATCACCACCAATTCCCCCAATATTACACAGAAAGATAGTTGAGCAATATCAAAAAAGGTGTTTCCCAGTGAAAAATTGCAGGTGTCATTTAAAATGGAGTGTGGCAAAGTGGAAAATTGTTCTGTGGTCAGAAAAATCAAGATTCGAAGTTCTTTATGGGAAACTGAAACGCCATGTCATTCAGACTAAAGAGAACAAGGACAACCCAAGTTGTTATCAGTGTTCAGTTCAGAAGCCTTCATCTGTGATGGCATGGGGTTCCTGAGTGCGTGTGGAGTGGGCAGCTTGAACACTATCTTCTGGAAAGGCATCGTCAAGACAGGAAGGCATATTCAGGTTCTCGAGCAACATATGCTCCCATCCAGATGTTGTCTCTTTCAGAAAAGACCTTGCATTTTTCAACATGATAACGCCAGACTGCATGCAGCATTAATTATAACGTCATGGGTGCGTAGGAAAAGGATCTGAGTATTGAAATGGCCAGCCTGCAGTCCAGATCTTTCACCTATAGAGAACATTTGGTGCATCATAAACAGGAAGGCGCAACAAAGTAGGCCCAAGACAGTTGAACAGTTAGAGGAATGTATTAGACACAAATGTGACATCATTTCCTATTTCTAAACTTGAGAAACTTGTTTCCTTAGTCCCCAGACATTTGCCGACTGTAGTAAGAAGAGGGGACGCCTCACAGTGGTGAAAATGGCCTTTCCCTAACTTTTTTGAGATTTGTTGACACCATGAAATTTATAATCAACATATTTTTCCATTATAATGATACATTTTCTCAGTTTAAACTTTTGACCCTGTCATCTATTTTCTATTTGAAATAAAATATTGAAATTTGGCACGTCCACATCATTGCATTCAGTTTTTATCCACAATTCATGTAGTGTCCCAATTATTTTTTTGGAATCTGGTTTGTATTACGGAGACGTTTAACAAACAGATTTCTGATTCAGGCACAGCCATTGTACACACAGCAGAGCAAAAGCAAGTGTTGCTTCAATGGAGCAGAAACAGGATTTAATGCAGTATGATGGGCTTAAGGATAAATGAAAAATAAAATGACTCCCCCACCACCATTGACAGTCAAAAAAGTAAAAAATAACAGAGATTCAAACACAGATGTAACAGTGTACATATGACAGCTTTGTATCACTCTTGCTGTGTCTTTGTTCATGCTCCAGATAAGAATGAAACCAGCAAGAGACTTCAACTCAGATAATATACTCATACTGCTAAAGAATGCACAACCTAATGAGAATGTATTGACAGAGCCTGATTATGAGTAGAGCAGTGGTTCTCAAATAGTGGGGCACACCCCCCCCTGCGTGCCTTGACTGGCCTTCCATGAGTTTACCATCTACTGACTATACCATAAGCAAATCATCACCACACTTACTAAAGCACTGCATACATAGTACTTCAGTGTTTCTCACCACATTTGTTGAAAGTTGTAAGGTTCAGCACTCCTCCAAGATTTCAAAGGTTTGAACATGAATTTTCGGAACATTTTCCTAAACACCGAGCAAGCAGTCTTTCTCCACATGCACCCAGAGGAAGAATGCATCGCTTGTCATTAAGTGAGATTACTTCCCTCTCACTCACAGGAATCCCCAGGCAAATCAGGGGTGTATATGAGCCCAATGCATGTGCAGCAGGTCAAAAGGAGGCATTGCAAGTAACAAAGAGGCATGCACATGCTTACATCCCTCTCTAGATGGCAGTGGTCATGTGAAAGGGAAATCAATATGTCTGTCGTCCTTTCAGCTTTTTCCCTTTTACTCGGGAGTCGCCACGGCGAATCATCTGATTCGCACGTTTGATTTGGCAGAGGTTTTTACGTTGGATGGCCTTCCTGTCACAACCCTTGTTAGCAAGGGACAGAAACACGCGGACGGCTTTGCAGCTACTCTTTATGAAAGTCAGCAATGGTTCTTTTACATGCCTCTCACTATAGACAGTCAGAGACATGGCCCGCCTTTGATAACCCAGTTAACTGCACTGGGGGGACAGTGACAACCTTGTGGACAGTGGGACTTGAACCCCCAACCTTTGGATCAGCGATCCAGCACCCTATACCACTTGACCACCACTGTCCCAAAGGGAAATCAGTATGTAAAGGGTGGAAATTGTATATGACTAAAATTAAAGGAAAAAAATGAGGGGGTGTCAAAAATATTATAAAAAAAAATAAATAATTACAAGTGAATAACAATGCATGGATAAATATCAACAGACTTCTTAAACAATTATATATTTGAACAATCGGGGGCAGTGGTGGTCTAGTGGTATAGGGTGCTGGATTGCTGAGCCTAAGGTTGGGGGTTCGAGTCCCCTCAAGGTTGTCACCCCAAATGCAACTAACTGGGTTATCAAAGGCAGGCCATGTCTCCATGTCTCTCACTGTCTATGGTGAGAGGCATGTAAAAGAACCATTGATAACTTCCGTAAAGAGTAGGCTGCAAAGCCATCAGCGTGTTTCTGTCCCTTGCTAAAGGATTGTGTCAGGAAGGGCATCCGACATAAAAACCTATGCCAAATCAAACATGGAAATCATTTGCTGTGGAGACCTCTGATGAAGGGAAAAAGCCAAAAGAAAATCTCATCTCATATTTGAACAATCAAATCACCCAATTCTACTGTCTTCTTCCTTGTGGCCAATAAGGATCCCAGCCACTGTGGAAGAGCTAAAAAGTAAAAAGTACTTTACAAAACTGGACCTTAGTAGAGCTTGCAAACTCATTCACACTTACCAATGATGGGAACTGAAGACTACATTAAGCACTATCAGATGGCTATATGAATAGTTGATAATGCTATATGGACCTTCTGATGCCTGATTAGCCATGCTCAGTGATCTACTCAGCCTGAATGACATTGCCTATAATCATGACATGCAGGTTTTTTGTTTGTTTGGTTGTTTGGTTGGTTTTTTGTTTTTTTGTTTTTTTTTGTTTTTGTTTTTTTTTTTGGGGGGGGGTGTTGTTTTGTCTTCTCCAGATACAATCAGTGCATGAGAGAAGAGTGCCAGCATTTACTCAAGAACCAGCAATCTGTCAAAGCAGAGAAGTTTGAGTGTCACACCACCCAATTACCGTTCCTGGACTGGATAATCAGACTTTAGCATGACTGTCTGCCTGCCCACCTCCTTGATAAAACATGGCAAGAAAAAGCAAGTATGAATTGATGAAACAACTCAAGCATTTGAAGAGCTTAGGGCAGCCTTTACCAATCCACCAATCCTCAAGTTTTCAGACCTAATGCCTGTTTTTCATCATCAAGGTGAAAACTTTAACAGAGAGGTGAGAGCCGTTTTGTCTTAAAGACATGGAAGTGGGAACAACCCAGTTTCCTATGTTTCCCATAAGTCTTCAGCTGCATAGAAGTATGACGTGGAAGACTGTAAGCTGCTGGCCTTTATACTCCTATTTGAAAAGCAGCAATATTGGCCAGAGGGTACCAAGCATCAGTTTGCTGAACATAAGAAATTCGAGTGTGTGTATATTTGTAAGGCAAAGGGAATGAGCCCCAAACAATCTTGAAGTTTTATTTATTTTTTTTCTTTTTTCAAGTTCACAGCCTGTTGCCCAGGGTCCAGCAACACCAAAGTGGATGCCTTGTCATGTAAATTATTTTCAACTGATGTGCCTCTTTAGACCAAACTTATTCTACCAGCCCACACAATATGGTAGCACCATGCAGTACCATTTGCCTGTTTACTGTTTTCCTAACAACACCAAGAATGCATCTGTCTCATCATCCGTGCTCATAAAGTTTTACTTGCCCATAACTTATTCCACATGTGCCAGTGCATCCACCAAATTTCTCATACGTGAGCATACACTGGCTAAATCTTCAAGATGTGAAATGGGCTTAAATAATTTCTATTGCAATATTGCAAAAGCCTCTGCACAGATTTATTGTAAGGGTGAAATTAAAAGGACTTATTTTATCATGGACTATTTGAACTACAGAGTGCATTGCAAATTGTTCCTGTTTATTTAATCCTTATTCCCTATCACGGAAAATACACACATTACAGTGATTTTTGTATAACTTCATTATACAAATTAAAAATTTCAACTAGATATTGGAATATTACAAGAAAAGAAAAAAAGGGAGCATTTAGTATACATAGGACACTATATATATATATATATATATATATATATATATATATATATATATATATATATATATATATATATATAGGGACTAGGACTGATCCTGACAAAAGCTACTTTTGCTTTCGGTGGTTTTTCTGTTACTTTAATTGTGTTTTATCATCTCATTCCACAGTCCATTAATGTTAAAGGGTGGACAAACCATCATTACACATTTAACCCAGGTCTCATCCTGTTTAATACTGATAACAGATTGTTTCTAGCAGTGACACCAGCTCTGCACTCATCCATCATGTAATTATCCAGTCTTCTAGTTTTCCATCTGGTTATTGCAGTGAGAATGCAAAATCTGACCTTTGTGAAGTGAATCACTCAGCTGAGCAGTCATGTCTAATATTATTAGCCTCAGAGTTTATATCAGAGCCTTAGAGTTGATATTAGATAAATTTCAACCTTTAAAATAAGTGATGTTGGGGGAAGTGTGTGTTTCTCAAGAGAATGGGACGCGAAGAATATCAGTTCAGTACACTTTACTCTGGAATTTAAACGCAACTGCATCACACAAGTAATATTCTTAAAGAGTTAGAAAACAGAGATCAGGAACACACACACACACACACACACACACACACACACACACACACACACACACACACACACACACACACATGCACATATATACAGTTGTGTTCAAAATAATTAACAAAAACTTAGAACAAAAATGATTCTTATATTATATAGTATAATAGTATAATATATATCTATCTATAATTATGTTATTCCTTGAGAGAAATTGAAAAAGCGAATAGTATACTATTCAAAGAATAACGGGCTGGTCTCTCCATAATGTCTATCTTGTTGGTCTGCAACCATGATGTTGCCTGTTTATTGGTGTGTCTGGGGCTGTTGTCTTGTTGGAACTACCATTTGAGGGGCATTTCTTCTTTCGCATAATTTAGCATGACCTCTTCAAGTATTCTGATGTATTCAAACTAATCCATAATCCCTGGTTTGCGATAAATAGCCCTGACACATTAGTATGAGAAACAGCCTCATGTCATACTTCACAATGTACTGTGGCTTCAGTTCAGAGTTTGGGGGTCGTCTGACAAATAATCTCCAGTCAGTAGACCCAAAAAGAACAATCCTACCTTCATAAGTCCACAAAATGTTACACCATTTGTCTTTAGGCGAGTCAATATGCTCTTTAGCAAATTGTAACTTCTTCAGCACATGTCTTTTCCAACAGTAGGACTTTCCAGGGGCTTCTTGTCAAAAGCTTGGCTTCACAAAGGCATCTTCTAATCATAACAGTACTCACAGGTAACTTTAGACCCATGTTGATCTTCACTCGTTTTTCAAGGAATAAATGACTTCACCAATTAAACTCCATACTGCTATTATTTTGAACACGCCCCTTTCAATTATTGATTCAACTACACAGGATCAGCAGCATGCATGCCATGACTGTTGGGTCTGTTGGATTCTATTACTCTACTACACTTGCTAGTAAATTATTTGTCATGTAGAAATATATTTTCTAACAAAAACACTGGTTGATCAGGTTACTGCTGTCTGACTGCTATTATTTTGAACACAAAGTCATGTGACCAGTGCACCAGTGTTAGGTGTTACCTAACTGTCATGTTTTGTTCAGTTGGGAAAATAACTGAAATGAGGCAGGTGGATGAAGCCCAAGCAATTTTGGCTTAAATGGGTGTGCCACTGTAGTACATGATTCTGTCCTTAACTCTAATCTGATCTTAACACCCTCACGATAATTGTTGATTAAACCTTAATTTAAATTATAAATATCAGTAAAAATTAATATTTAATGTATGAATAATGTTTTGATAAAGCTGTAATAATCTAGTTCGAGAAGGTCCACTGAGCTGACATCCTGCTGTTGGCGTAGCCATGATTGTCTGTTTGTTTTTCTTTTTGATATAGAAACACCGTCCCTGGCGTGGCTACCTCTTAGATCAAACGTAAGTTATCTTCCATGCAATATCTCATTAAGGCCCTTTATCAGCAGCAAACTGACCTTGGTCTCTGGGTATCATATAGCTCCTAGTGCAAAAATGTCTCAGCAATCCCAACTGTTCCACCTGGGATTCAGTAATAACTTTCTTTCCCGCTCTAACTCTCAAGATGGGGTTACAGGTTTCGGGCTGTGTAACGGTGTCTATGTAGCCAGTCTATCAACATCATTTTCATCACAGATGAGTGGATATTGTCCTCAAGGAAATTAACAGTCTGTATCTGAGGCTATTTTCAAAAAGCACAGCTCTCCATGCAGCAATTCTGGATCCAATTATAACTGATACACATCTACAGCATGCACCCCATCACATGGAAGCAGTGCTAGAGCTCCTGTGGCAGCATCCAGAGCCTCAGTTATTATGTTTTATCTCTTCTCTCTGCCTGGCCGTGCTCTCTTTGCCCAGGTGGTTGGTGGGTCTACCAAGCATGACTCACACTGCTAACCCAGCTAGCCATTTACAACATAATGGTAAACAGTAATCTAGAAATGTTTATTGTATGTGACTCAATCCTCAGGCATTTAACTCTCCTGGGTGCTCTTACATACTCTGCTGGCAAGGTAGCTGACCTAATTACACTTACTCCCACTCTCAGTGATCTGCATCCCACCTTTCAATGCCATTCTAACACAAGATACAATTAGACTTCAAGTCCCTTTGGCATACAATCGAGAATTTAGAAAGATATGTTATCATGTCTGAACCAATTGCAACTCTCTCTCTCTCTCTCTCTCTCTCTCTCTCTCTCTCTCTCTCCTTGATCATTTAAGGCAATTCAGTCACCATCAGTGCTATTAAAAAAAAAAGAAGTTCTGCAGAGGGGTATGATTTAATTAATTATTTTTTTTTAATATAATTTCTGGAGTGACTTAAATATTTAGAGAGCACAAGGTATAGAGAAAACAAAAAAACAAATGTTTATTTTTTTTTTATTTTTTTTTTTTATTTATTTTTTTTTTTAATTATAGCATTTAATGCATTCTGACATGCACCACAGCAAGACCCGAGGCTGATCCCTGTCGCCAATAATCACATCAACCCCCTAACTGTGTGGGACTAGCCATTATGTGTTTTAATTCCCAGACCGAGTCTTTAAAAAACTCTGGTCATTATAATGCCTGATCTTGACACAGCTGACATACCAAATTATTTTTAGAACTTTTTTAAGACTGACACTCCTGAAGTGCCAGATACCTTTCAAGTAAAATATTTATTAATAAAGGACAACATACAATCTCAGAAGCTTCATTGTATTTGCCTTACTGAGACTATAATTAAACTGGAACTGCTCTCTCTCTCTCTCTCTCTCTCTCTCTCTCTCTCTCTCTCTCTCTCTCTCTCTCTCTCTCCCCCCCCCCCTTATATATATATATATATATATATTTCCCACTCTCCACAAGGTTGTCACTGCCCCCACCCCACCCCACCCCCTGGCAGCTAACTGGGTTATCAAAGGTGGGCCATGTCTCTCAATGTCTATAGTGAGAGACATGTAAAAGAACTATTGCTGACTTTCGTAAATAGTAGGCTGCAAAGTCGTCAGCGTGTTTCTGTCCCTTGCTTAAAAAGGGTTGTGACAGGAAGGACATCCGATGTAAAAAAAACCTCTTCCAAATCAAACGTGCGAATCAGATGATTCGCTGTGGCGACTCCCAAGCAAAAGGGAAAAAGCCGAAAGGAAGACAGACAGACTTCTTTTCTTTTTAGCTTTTTTCCCTTTCTCGGGAACATCTTCTTGTTTAGACACACCAGTAAGGCAATCGGGGGACAGTCTTACCAAATGCTAAGCCACCTCAACTGGCTCCTCTCAATGTGGAAGAGCAGCATTCGTACTCCGAGCTCCTTCCGGTTTCTAAGCTTCTGACTTTATCTCTTAGGGAGAGACCTGCCACCTTGCAAAGGAAGTTCATTCCACCCACTTGTATCCACAATCTTGTTCATTCGGTCACTACCCAATGCTCATGACTATAGGTGATGGTTGGAACATCAATCAACTGGTAAATTGAGCACTTTGTCTTCTGGCACAACTTCCACATCACCACAATGAACTGTTCAAAGTGCTGATGTTCACCCTGGCCGTTTCTCAGTTGCAATCACTGCAATCCGAACCAGACATTTAGGATTGGTGAAATCCAAAGGACATCACAAGCAGAAAGCAAAGACGAGATCATATGGCAA
This sequence comes from Plotosus lineatus, assembly GCA_024760905.1. NCBI lineage: Eukaryota > Metazoa > Chordata > Actinopteri > Siluriformes > Plotosidae > Plotosus > Plotosus lineatus. The sequence continues at coordinate 120,958,962 of CM045728.1, read as the reverse complement.
CCAAACAAAAACCCTTCCATGCATCAGCTGCACATAAAAATTCTGCCCATAAAAATTATGAACAGAATCGGTGGAATCTTAGCAGAGTTTTATCCTCACTGGAAGCGAATTTGACCTGTTGTTACGAATGCAGACCAAGGTCATGCTCTAATAATGCAGACACCCAATGGCCTGTTGCAATGGGTCTGGTACACTGTACTCCCAGAGCATACCCCACAAGATAGCCCAAGGTTCATCATTCATCATTTTCTGTAACCGCTTCATCCTAATTTGGGTCGCGGGGAGGCTGGTGCCCATCCCAGCCAACTCAGGGCGAGGGCAGAGTACACCCTGGACAGCTCGCCAGGCCATCGCAGGGTGGAAACACGCTGACGGCTTTGCAGCCTACTCTTGTCGAAAGTCAGCAATGGTTCTTTTACATGCCTCACACCATAGACAGTGAGAGACATGGCCGGCCTTTGATAACCCAGTTAGCTGCACTGGGGGGGGGGGTACACAGTCAAATGCTATCGAAAGCCGCAAAACACATGTGGGCAGACCAAACAAACTTCGATGCCAGGATCCTGTTGAGTGTATAGGGCTTTTCAAGAGTACCACAGCCTGGAATAAAAAACATATTGTTCCTCTTGAATCTGAGGTTAATAAAATACACTGAAGAGAATATTTTGTGAATTTTGAAATAAAATATGTATCTACCATGTAGAAATCACAGGAAGGTTCTGCAACATTAAAAAAAAAAAAAAAAAAAAAAAAAAAAAAAAAATTGCAAGTGATTTGCAATTGGTTTTCTTATGTTTGTTTGATTAAAAAAAGTGAATCAGTCACATTTTGTTTTTTGTACTTAAACTTTTTTTATTATTATTATTATTCCTCCGTTATTAGCATGAACACAATGTGCAACAAATTTGAGAATGAAAAGCGATGACTTCTACTGTGATCAACTCCTAATCAGGTGTTTGGAATTATTGTTTTCAGTCACCAGGTAATCAAACATCAGGGTTCAGTGATTAGGTTTTGAGAATGATAGTAGTCAGTGATTGAGTGTTGGAAACACAGCTGTGTTTTATCTGTAAATATGAACAATTCACTTATATAACATGATGAGCATATCTTTGATCCCTTTGATAGAAAGTACATTTGAAAGACTTTGACGGTCCCTCCTTGGCTTTAATATCATTGAGAGAATAGATCAAACCAGAACTTCAGCACAGCTGGATGCTCATAACAGAGATCAACTACAATAGGCATTAAGAGCAGCTTTACCAAGTCTTAAGAAAGAAAATGTCACAGTCTTCATTGATCTGGTGACTGCTGAACTGTTATGCAACTATGTTGTGCAAATGACAAAAAAATAAATATATGGCAGCAAAACACACTTGTTTAAATTGACTTTAAGGTGTAAACACAGCCACTTATAGAAAACACTAAGCACGTTTGTGTCTGATATCCTTAAAAGGCTGAAGGACTAAATTGTGTGAGACTTTGGTAAAGCTTAGTGGTGATGCTTCACTTTACATTGGTATTAACTTTTCAAGAGGAGCTGTGGTGGGTAGTGTATAATGTAATAGCATGTATGCATCAACCAGTGTGCAGCCTGTTGCAGTTTCTCCTGCCACTCTCATACATTTAACTATCTTTTCTTACTTAACTTTATTATTCTACTTTATTTTTTATAAGTTTCTACCCTCTCAAAATGTGGGTTGAGAGCATATTTTTTAACTTTGTATCGCTGCTGAATTTTTGCTTTCATGGACCACAGCACAGCAACTACACACGCACATTGTTTACTCCAGTTATCAGCTGAATGCCCTGAAGCCAGCCGGATTAGTGGCCAGACCCACGGACTTACCAGCTGAAATCTGGAAAATAACACACCATGGATGCAGAGATCTAGAACAGAAGTGGGTAAGGAAGGAGGTGGCAAGACAACTGAAGCTTAAAGAGAGGAAAAAGCACAAGCTGTGTCTCCTGTTTATTATAATGGGGACTCTGAGGTCACTGGGGAATAAGATGGATGGGCTGATGGTGCAAGCCCAGAGTCATAGGGACTATCAGAAGTATAGTTTCATGTGCTTCATGGAGACATGGCTGCATCAGGATATGCCCAGGATAATGTTTCCATAGCGGGTTTTCACACTAAGCTGACAGAGACTGCACCATGAGCGGTAATCAGAAAAGCTTGCCATTCTTGTCAATAGCTGATGGTGTGACCCCACCAACGTAATCATCAAAGAGCGGAGTTGTGGACTGGACATTGCATTGTATGCTGTTGGACCCAGACCATATTATTTACCTAAGGAATTTCCCCCCTCTAATCTCATTGTCTGTTTATGTTTCTCCTTCGGCCAACCCCACAGCTGAATTTGACTCTGTTCATGCTACCATATCCCGGTTACAGACTCAGCAACCAAGTGCTTTCATTGTGATCTCAGGTGTCTTCAATTACGTCATCTTCTTCTTTTACTTTCGGCTGCTCCCTTCAGGGGTCGCCACAGCAAATCATCCGCCTCCACCTCACCCTGTCCTCCGCATCTTCTTTTCTGACTCCAACGACCTTCATGTCTTCCTTCACCACATCCATAAATCTCTTCTTCGGTCTTCCTCGAGGCCTTCTGCCTGGTAGTTCCAACCTCAGCATCCTACTGCCAATATACTCACTATCCCTCCTCTGTACATGTCCAAACCATCTCAATCTAGCCTCTCTGACTTTGTCTCCAAAACATCTAACATGTGCAGTCCCTCTGATGTACTCATTCCTAATCCTATCCATCCTCGTTACTCCCAGGAGAACCTCAACATTTTCATCTCCGCTACCTCCAGCTCTGCCTCCTGCCTTTTCCTCAGCGCCACTGTTTCTAAGCCATACAACATCGCTGGCCTCACCACCATCTTGTACACTTTTCCCTTCATTCTTGCTGACACTCTCCTATCGCACATCACACCGGATACTTTTCTCCAACCATTCCAGCCTGCCTGCACACGCTTCTTCACCTCTTTTTCACACTCTCCATTGCTCTGGATTGTTGAGCCTAAGTACTTAAAATCCTCCACCTTCGTTATCTCTGCTCCCTGTAACATCACCGTTCCTCCTGGGTCTTTCTCATTCACACACATGTATTCTGATTTTCTGAGGCTAACCTTCATTCCTCTCCTTTCCAGGGCATACCTCCACCTCTCTAGATTTTCCTGCACTTGTTCTCTGCTCTCACTACAGATCACGATGTCATCTGCAAACATCATAGTCCATGGAGATTCTTGTCTCACCTCGTCTGTCAGCCTGTCCATCACCATAGCAAACAAGAAGGGGCTCAGAGCTGACCCTTGATGCAGTCCCACCTCCACCTTGAATTAAATCGGTCACACCGACAGCACACGTCACCACTGTCTTACATCTCTCATACATGTCCTGCACCACTCTAACATACTTCTCTGCCACTCCAGACTTCCTCATGCAATACCACAGTTCTTCTCTTGGCACCCTGTCATATGCTTTTTCCAGATCCACAAAGGCACAATGCAGCTCCTCTGACCTTCTCTGTACTTCTCTATTAACATCCTCAAGGCAAACATTGCATCTGTGGTGCTCTTTCTTGGCATGAAACCAAACTGTTGTTCACAAATGCTGACCTCTGCCCTTAGTCTAGCTTCCACTATTCTTTCCCATAACTTCATCGTATGGCTCATCAACTTTATCCCTCTGTAGTTGCTGCAACTCTGCACGTCTCCCTTGTTCTTAAAAATGGGCACCAGCACACTTCTCCTCCACTCCTCCGGCATCTGCGCACTCTCTAGTACCTTGTTGAATGTTCTTGTCAGAAAATCTACTGCTACCTCTCCTAGACACTTCCATACCTCCACAGGTATATCATCAGGACCAACTGCCTTTCCATTCTTCATCCTCTTCAATGCCCTTCTCACTTCACCCTTACTGATCTTTGCTACATCCTGCTCCTCAATGGTTACCTCTTCTACTCTTTTTTCTCTCTCATTTTCCTCATTCATCAGCTCTTCAAAGTACTCTTTCCATCTTCCCAGCACACTTCTGTCATTAGTCAATACAGTTCCCTCTCTGTCCTTTATCAATCTAACTTGCTGCACGTCCTTCCCATCTCTATTTCTCTGCTGTGCCAACCTGTATAGATCATTTTCTCCCTCTTTACGATCCAACCTATCATACAAGTCATCATACACCCTCTGTTTGGCCTTAGCCACCGCTACTTTCGCCTTACGCTGTGTCTCCCTGTACTCCTGTTTACTCTCTTCGGTCCTCTCAATGTCCCACTTCTTCTTGGCTAACCTTTTCCTTTGTACACACTCCTGCAATTCCTCATTCCACCACCAAGTCTCCTTATCTACTTTCCTTCCAGAGGACACACCAAGTACTCTCCTACCTGTGTCCCTGATCACATTTGCTGTGGTTGTCCAGTCATTTGGAAGCACTTCCTGGCCACCCAAAGCCTGTTTCAACTCCTCCTTGAAGGCAACACGACACTCTTCCTTATTCAGCTTCCACCACTTTGCCTTCTGCTCTGCCTTTGCCTTTTTCACCTTTCTCACCATCAGAGTCATCCTGCACACCACCATCCTATGCTGTTTGGCAACACTCTCACCCACGATGACTTTGCAGTCACTGACTTCCTTCAAATTACATCGCCTACACAAGATGTAGTCTACCTGTGTGCGCCTACCTCCGCTTTCATAAGTCACCCTATGCTCCTGTTTCTTCTCAAAGAAAGTATTCACCACAGCCATTTCCATCCTTTTGCAAAATCTATCAACATCTGTCCTTCTGCGTTCCTGTCCTGGATACCAAACCTGCCCATCACTTCCTCGTCCCCTCTGTTGCCTGCCCCAACATGTCCATTGAAGTCTGCACCTATGACCACTCTTTCACCTCTGGGGGTACTCTGCATCACTTCATCTAAGTCACTCCAGAATCTCTCCTTCTCTTCTAGCTCACATCCTGCCTGTGGGGCATAAGCACTAACAACATTGAGCATTACACCTTCAATTTCTAACTTGAGATTCATCACTCTGTCTGACACTCTTTTCACTTTTAGAACATTCCTGACAAACTCCTCCTTCAAGATGACTCCGACTCCATTTCTCTTCCCATCCACACCGTGATAAAATAGCTTAAACCCTGCTCCTAAGCTTTTAGCTTTGCTACCTTTCCACCTGGTCTCCTGAACACACAGTATGTCCACCTTCCTCCTCTGCATCATGTCAACCAGCTCTCTACCTTTTCTGTGCATAGTTCCAACATTCAAAGTCCCCACTCTCAGTCCTAGACTCATGCCTTTCCTCTTCTCTCTCTGCCTACGGACACACCTCCCACCTCTCCTTCTTCGACGTCTTCGACCAACAGTAGTCCAATTTCCATCAGCACCCTGTTGATTGACAGCACTGATGGCGGTCGTTGTTAACCCGGGCCTCGACCGATCCGGTATGGAGGTAATACTTTTGATTTGCATCATCAATAATTGGCATTGGTTTTACGTCGGATGCCCTTCCTGACACAACCCTCTGCATTTCTCCGGGCTTGGGACCGGCATGAGGGGGAGAGACACTGGTTAGTGCCCCCCCCACCTCATGGCTGCATTTCTTCAATTACGTCATCATAGGCACTAAACTGGTGAACTTTATGCAGTACGTGGCTTGTCTGACCTGAGAGGAGATAACTATAGGTCTGTTCTATGCAAATTCTAAAGATACCTACAGTTCCTCCCCCTTTCCTACTGGGGACATCAGATCATGACTTAATTTAGCTCTCTTCATACTATGTCCCTGTCATGAAGAAGCAGCCCGTGACCACAAAGACTGTTAGGATATGGTTGGAAGAGACAATTCTCTTTTGAAACAACAGATTGGCCCATGCTCTGTAAGCAACATGATGATTACACTGAGGGGTTTACCAAGAAACTGTATTTGTTCCTTAACCAATTCAACAGTACATGATCTATGAAATATGTGATGCAGAAGATACTTCATCAGAAATGCTCCTCATTGTCTAAATCAAATTATGATAGTGGATACATAAAGACACCAAATTGGAAATTCTTATTGAAGGATATGAATTCTTAATCACACATTTACGTCTCTGTACTGAATGCAGCTGTGAGGGGTGGGGCACAAAGGTGTCTCTCCTTCACGCCGGTCCCAAGCCTGAATAAATGCAGAGGGTTGTGTCAGGAAGGGCATCTGGCATAAAACAAATGCCTAATAAAATATGCGAATCACAAGAAAGAATTTAATATCAGATCGGTCAGGGCCTGGGTTAACAACGACCGTAATCAGTGCTGTTAACCAACAGGGTGCTGGTGGAAATTGAACTACTGTTGGTTGAAGATGTCGAAGAAGGAGAGGCAGGAGGCGTGTCTGTAGGCAGAGAGAGAAGAGGAAAGGCATGAGTCTAGGACTGAAAGTAGGGACTTTGAATGTTGGAGCTATGACAGGAAAAGGTAGAGAGCTGGCTGACGTGATGCAGGGAAGGAAGGTGGACATACTGTGTGTTCAGGAGACCAGGTGGAAAGGTAGCAAGGCTAGAAAATTAGTAGCAGGGTTTAAGCTGATTTTTCATGGTGTGAATGGGAATAGAAATGGAGTAGGAGTCATCTTGAAGGAGGAGTTTATCAGGAATGTTCTAGAGGTGAAAAGAGTGTCAGCCAGAGTGATGAGTCTCAAGTAAGAAATTGAAGGTGTGATGTTCAATGTTGTTAGTGCTTATGCCCCACAGGCAGGATGTGAGCGAGAAGAGAAGGAGAGATTCTGGAGTGAGTTAGATGAAGTGATGCAGAGTACCCCCAGAGCTGAAAGAGTGGTCATTGAGGCAGACTTCAATGGACATGTTGGTGCAGGAAACAGAGGGGACGAGTAAGTGGTGGGCAGGTATGGTATCCAGGACAGGAACGCAGATGATAGATTTTGCAAAAAGGATGGAAATGGCTGTGGTGAATACGTTCTTCCAGAAGAGACAGGAGCAGGTGATGACTTATAAAAGCGGAGATAGGAGCACAAAAGTAGACTACATCTTGTGCAGGCGATGTAATTTGAAGGAAGTCAGTGACTGCAAAGTAGTAATGGGTAAGAGTGTCGCCAAACAGCATAGGATGGTAGTGTGCAGGATGATGCTGATGGTGAGGAAGGTGAAGAAGGCAAAGGCAGAGCAGAAGAGAAAGTGGTGGAATCTGAAAATGGAAGAGTGTCGGGTTGTCTTCAAGGAGTTGAAACAGGCTTTGGGTGGTCAGGAAGTGCTTCCAGATGATTGGACAGCTATAGTTGATGTGATCAGGGAGACAGGTAGGAGAATACTTGGTGTGTCATCTGGAAGGAGAGTAGATAAGGAGAAATGGTGGTAGAATGAGGAAGTGCAGGAGTGTGTACAAAGGAAGAGGTTAGCTAAGAACAAGTGGGACATAGAGAGGGTGGAAGAGAGTAAACAGGAGTACAGGGAGACACAGCGTAAGGTGAAGGTAGCGGTGTCAAAGGCCAAACAGAGGGCGTATGATGACTTGTATGCTCGGTTGGACAGTAAGAAGGGAGAAAATGATTTATACAGGTTGGCACAGCAGAGACATAGAGATGGGAAGGACATGCAGCAAGTTTGAGTGATAAAGGACAGAGAGGGAAAGGTATTGACTGATTACAGAAGTGTGCTGGGAAGATGGAAAGAGTACAGAAAAAGAGTGGAAGAGGTGATTGTTGAGGACCAGGAAGTAGCAAAGATTAGTAAGGGTGAAGTGAGGAGGGCATTGAAGAGGATGAAGAACGGAAAGGCAGTTGGCCCTCATGACATACCGGTGGAGGTAGGGAAGTGTCTAGGAGAGGTAGCAGTAGATTTCCTGACAAGAACATTCAACAAGGTCTTAGAGAGTGAGAGGATGCCAGAGGAATGGAGGAGAAGTGTGATGGTGCCCATTTTTAAGAACAAGGGAGAAGTGTGGAGTTGTGGCAACTACAGAGGGATACAGTTGATGAGCCATATGAAGAGGTTATGGGAAAGAATAGTGGAAGCTAGACTAAAGGGAAGAGGTCAGCATTTGTGAACAACAGTTTGGTTTCATGCCAAGAAAGAGCAGCACAGATGCAGTGTTTGCCTTGAGGATGTTAATAGAGAAGTACAGTTAAGGTCAGATGGAGCTGCATTGTGCCTTTGTGGGTCTGGAGAAAGCATATGACAGGGTGCCAAGAGATGAATTGTGGGATTGCAGGAAGTCTGGAGTGGCAGAGGAGAATGTTAGAGTGGTGCAGGACATGTATAAGAGATGTAAGACAGTGGTGAGGTGTGCTGCCATTGTGACAGAAGAGTTCAAGGTGGAGGTACGACTGCATCAAGGGTCAGTTCTGAGCTCATTCTTGTTCACTATGGTGATGGACAGGCTGACAGATGAGGTTAGAGAAGATTCCCCATGGACTATGATGTTTGACGATGACATTGTGATCTGTAGTGAGAGCAGAGAACAAGTACAGGAAAATCTAGAGAGTTGGAGGTATGCCCTGGAAAGGATGGGAATGAAGGTTAGCTTCAGTAAGACAGAATGCATGTGTATGAATGACAAGGACCAAAGAGGAACGGTGAGGTTACAGGGAGCAGATATAAGGAAGGTGGAGGACTTTAAGTACTTACGTTCAACAATTCAGAGCAGAGGAGAGTATGGAAAAGAGGTGAAGAAGTGTGTGCAGACAGGTTGGAATGGTTGGAAAAAAGTGTCCGGTGTGATGTGTGATAGGAAGGTATCGGCAAGAATGAAAGGAAAAGTGTACAAGATGGTGATGAGGCCAGAGATGTTGTATGGTTTAGAAACAGTGGCCCTGGTGAAAAGACAGGAGGTAGAGCTGGAGGTAGCAGAGATGAAACTGTTGAGGTTCTCTTTGGGAGTAACGAGGATGGATAAGATCAGGAATGAGCACATCAGAGGGACAGCACATGTAAATGGTTTTGGAGACAAAGTCAGAGAGGCTAGATTGAGATGATTTGGACATGTACAGAGGAGGGATAGTGAGGATATTGGTAGTAGGATGCTGAGGTTGGAACTACTAGGCAGAAGGCCTAGAGGAAGACCAAAGAGACGATTCATGGACATGGTGAAGGAGGACATGAAGGAGTTGGTGTAAGAGAAGAAGTTGCAAAGGATAGGGTGAGATGGAAGCAGATGGTTCGCTGTAGCGACCCCTAAAGGGAACAGCTGAAAGGAGAAGAAGAAGAAGAAGAAGAAGAGACGTCTCTGTACTGAAGCGGCTAAATAAAGAAATGAAAGACTTTTTGCACAGGCTTACCTCACAAGGCTTATGATGTTAAGCTTAAGATGACAGCTTATGTACTTGCATAGATTACCAAGAACTAATAAAAAGACCCACACTGGCATACAACCAATTCCTTGGATGCAAGACATTCTTGATAAACTTTTATCATGACCATTTTGTTTTTTCATTAATACGCAAAGTAGTATCCTATCACAAGGGCTTAATGGCTAAAAACAGCAGAGCCTTTTCTGCATTCTTGACACCACAGGGTTTGTACCATTGGATTGAATAAAGAAATAAGGGCTGCATCTGCATTTTCTTACACTGGACTCTCTGAGACACTGTACTGTGTGAGGCAACATCCATGTCCCCAATACAGATGATTCACTGATGAATCATTTCAAAATAATGTGGACCATGTATGGAAAGTATCTTAACTATGGAGGAAGTATGGGACAAAAGTAAAACCCATCAAGCCTGCTTTTTTTTTTTTGAGCCTGCTATGTGGGAAAAGTAATTTAAACAAATGGAAACAAAATGGATTAAACTGAGATTATTGAGGTAAGGGATATGAAGGAGAAGAGACCAAACATTGTAAGAAAGTTTGGGCCATCTTGGGGTTGTTAAGTTTTTACAGGCAATGCATACATTACTTTTTGTATTTTAGGATCATCTTTTAACTTTCAAAAGAGACAAGGTAAATTGGAAAAAGCCATTGACAACAAGGACACTTATCCAGCAATGCATTCTCAGGAAAAAGACAATAAACCATATTGAGATGGAATTAATGTCTCGGTATGCAAAGCAAATGTCTACTGCATGAATGGGAAAGACTTCGTATTGATGAAACTTGCTTTTTCCACAGGAAGAAACAAACCAAACAGTCTGTATTATGTGAGAGCTATACGTGTCACAGTTTGAAAAGTTTTCATGATGAACTTGCCCATCAAGGCAGTTATCTCAAAACATTGTCAAACAGAAGTTATTCTTTTTGCCACAAAAAAGGAAAATGAATATGTGGCAAGGACTTGTACTTGTCTGAAACAAAAGACTCCTTGTTCAAACATCTTAAAGATTCAGAGGTGGAACACTGTACTAGAAAGAGGTGAGAGCAGATGTCTGCCAACTCTCACACTGAAAACACATCAGCTAGCATTATGCCATCCTGAACAACACTTGTTTTTCTTATTAATTGCTTTTAAGTCATTCTGAATTGCTTCTGAATTGTTCATGCTGTGTTTTGATCCATGCTGGATGGAGCCCAGCTGCCTTCCATTGAAATTCAACATGAATTAGCTGACATGAGCATGAGCTACCGCCAACACCCTGCAGGCTGCAGCTGACTGATATTGAGTGTTGTGAGGTGTTAGCAGGCATATTTTAGCACACATTTGCTGCAAAGTCTTTCAGGTAAACGAGTTGCAGAATAAGCTTGTGAGGTTTCACACTCTTCTGCCGTCCAACCCCCCAACACAGACATCAGCTTATACAAGATATGTGCAAAGTGATGATCAGTGGCAAGTCTCTACTTGTTTTCAACCATGCATGCAGGACATTGTATCCCAACAACAGTGCCACATGCAATGAATGAGTTTCATTGATTGTTTGGTTTTTAACAAACACTCCACAGACTTTATTAATGTTGTTTCAACTGGTACAGAATGAATAAGAAAATAATTAAAGCTACAATCCATATAACTTTAAGGTATGGCTTGCTTGATTTGGGCAGTGAAAAGGCAAGCCATACTTTAAAGTTATACAGATTGAATAAAGCTGTGATATTGAAATATGGCCATGTTCAAAGCTTTATTATACAAAACTTTTAATTAATAGAACACCTGGATTCAATTCCTGAGTTTGATCTTTTCTGTTCGGAATTTGCACGTCCATGTGGTTTCCTTTGGGTAGTCCAGTTTGCTCTCATAGTCTAAAAACATGCACTTCTTCTTCTTTTCCTTTTGGCTGTTCCCTTCAGGGGTTGCCACAATGAATCACCTGCCTCCATCTCACCCTATCCTTTGCATCTTCTCTTACACCAACTACTTTCATGTCATCCTTCACCGCATCCATAAATCACTTTGGTCATCCTGTAGGCCTTCTGCGTGGTAGTTCCAACATCATCATCCTACTACCAATCTTCTTCTTCTTTTCCTTTCAGCTGTTCCCTTCAGGGGTCGCCACAGTGAATCATCTGCCGCCATCTCACCCTCGCCTCTACATCTTCTTCTCTTACATCAACTGCCTTCATGTCCTCCTTCACCACGTCCATGACTTGTCTCTTTGGTCTTCCTCTAGGCCTTATGCCTGGTAGTGCCAACCTCTGCATCGTACTACCAATACACTCACTATCCCTCCTCTGTACATGTCTAAACCATCTCAATCTAGCCTCTCTGGCTTTGTCTCCAAAACGTGTTACCTGTGCTCTCTCTCTGAAGTGCTCATTCCTGAGCCTATCCATCCTCCTTACTCCCAAAGAGAACCTCAACATCAGGGTAAATTATGTTTCCCCATCACCCCCAGTCAGTGTTAGTGAGAATGGTTGTGTGTGTTATCCCTGCAATAGTCTGGTGAGCTGTTGATGGTTTACTCTGCTTTTGCATTAAGAACGGAGTTGATCTTCCCGCGACCCTAATTAGAATCGAATGGCTTAGAATATGAATGAATTAGTAAATATAGCACATATTTGGCAGACACATATACCTTAATATGTTCACAGTGTCATAAATTAAACAGATTATAGAGAATTTATATTTTGACTTTACTAGTGAAAAATTGTTACTAAATATTGTTGTGAGAAAATGTGTCTCCTATTTTTGTTTGAAATGTAGTACCAGGAACTACATGTATTAATTTGGGAAGACTTTGTCACAGAATGCAGAGATAAGTCATTGATTCTTATTACTTTGTGCAAATCTTGTATTTTGTTTCTTTTATATATTGATTCAAATTTCTAAAGTGCCATTTACCATTGTTTTCTATAATTGGGACCTAAGCCCGCCCGTCTGTCTGCTCCTACCATTGTGAGCATGACTCTATATGTATATATGTGTGTCTATAAAATGTGTGTAGATGAAGATTTCCCAAAATCAAGGCAATTTGTGTGTGTGTGGGGGGGGGGGGGTATAGTATTTTCACTATCTCTGAATTGAATGGACTGTCCAGACTTTGAGATGTTTTGATATAAAAGAGCATACATTTATCTTTCCATGAAAAGCTATTTTGCAGAGGATAGTAAAGCAAAATTTATTCTCTGTGGGTTTTTGCAGTGATAATAACAAATGTCTGCTTAAATGTATTTTGTAAGTCAGGGTGCTGAGAACAAAAGTAGGAAACCAGTGTTTACAAGATGTTTGTGCTTTATGTAAACACACTGAACATGCTCAGGTTTCAGACATGACTCTGGATTCTGAGAAAGTTGTCTTTTAACATGTTTCATCTACGCAAGTTTATTTTGGATTTGGATCAGGGACCGGTGAAATATTTTGCGTTGATAGATGCTCTGTGATGCAGTCATTAGTCTGTAATCTCTAATGAGCATACTCTGAGCTCCAGTTAATAGGCATAGCAGCAAGGCTTTATAAACTTCTAGACTTATACCATCCGGTCATTGACTCCTAGCCCACTTTGCTATAGGCAAATTACATGTAAGTCTTTGATTTTGATTTTTAAACTTATTTATCTCATGTAGTCATCCATATCCCACGATCAAGTTTTTGCCTTCCCAATCATACAACCACTACCAATCAGGGAGCGGCGAAAGCATGCTCATGCCCCCTTCATGCCATGCAATATGAGACACCTGCCTCTTTTTGAACTGCTGTGCATGCATATTTTGAGTGCACTTGAGCCTTCTCAGAGAGAAAGTGCTATCAGCCCCCTTGTACGTATGAGTTCACAGATGCCCATGAGTGTCTGGCAATAGTTGTGAGTGACATGGAAGTGAGCATATGCAATCCTTCCCTCCAGTGAAAGCTTAACCAAATCCCATGGACTCCTGGTCTCAAATGACCTGTGATCTCTGGGCTAATAGTCATACACCTTGTCGATGCGTCACTTGTGAGTATATACATGTAAGTCTACAACAGAATCAAATTGTTAAATTTAATGAAATAAGGAAAAAAAAGCAAACAAACAAAAAAGAACCCCCAAAAAAAACAAAAAAAAACAAAAAAAAAACCAAAACATATATTCGATCAAAGCCAAGCTCAGCACATGCTAACAGATACATTTAATACGTTAAAACGATCATGTCCGCAGTGCAGCTAACTGGGTAATCAAAGTCCAGCCATGTCTCTCACTGTCTATGGTATGAGGCATGTAAAAGAACCATTGCTGACTTTCGACAAGACTAGGCTGCAAAGCCGTCAGCGTGTTTCCACCTGCGATGGCCTGGTGAGCTGTCCAGGGTGTACTCTGCCCTCACTCGGAGTCAGCTGGGATGGGCGCCAGCCTCCCTGCGACCCTAATTAGGATTAACCAGTTACAGAAAATGAAATGAATGAATGATCACGTTATGGTGTGGTGATGTGTGCCTTCGAAAACTCATTGAAAAAAGAGGGGTGTACACAAATTCAGAACTCTCAAGATTTTAATAAATAAACTCAAGCAAGCAAGCCCAACATAAAGCACAGATTGGGTAACCAAAACGAAACTCAAACAGTAAGCCAAATCTATTGTACTGAATGCAATGTTTTGCAATAAAATAACATAAATGTATTCCTTTATAGGCTAACAAATAAGCCAAGTTCGGGTTCCTATACGGTCCCCAGCCACATTCTATTATGGGGGATTTACGCCATTGTGCATGCCAGTAAATGTAGTCTTCCCGACAATATGTGCTCATATTCAGTGCACCGAAACCAGCGGCAGATCTGACAGGAAAAAAACAAACAAACAAAAAAAAACAAAACAAAACAAAACAAAATATATATATATCTTTAATACTTTTTTTTTGAGGTTAAAACTGAATTTTACTTTTATTATCCATTTAATGCAGCCGTGAGGGGGGTTGCACAAGCCAGTGTTCTTTTTCAGGCTGAACCCAAGCCCAGATAAATACAGGGGGTGGTGTCAGAAAGGGAATCCAATGTAAAACCAATGTCAAATTTATAATGCAAGTCATAAATAAAAATTCCATACCGGATCCATCGATGCCCGGATTAACAACAACCGCCATCAGTGCTGTTTACCAACAGGGTGCTGGTGGAAACTGGGCTACTATTGGTCGAAGAAGGAGAGGCAGGAGACATATCAGTAGGAGGAGAGAGAAGAGGAAAGGCATGAGTCTGGGACTGAGAACAGGGACTTTGAATGTTGAAACTATGGCAGGAAAAGGTAGAGAGCTGGCTGACATGATGCAGAGGAGGAAGGTGTATATACTGTGTGTTCGGAGGCCAGGTGGAAAGGTAGCAAGACTAGAAGGTTAAGAGCAGGATTTAAGCTGTTTTATCATGGTTTAGATAGGAAGAAAAATTGAGTAGAAGGGGTTTGTCAGGAATGTTTTACAAGTGAAAAGAGTGTCGGACAGAGTGATGAGCCTCAAGTCAGAAATTGAAATCAATGTTGTTAGTTCCACATGCAGGATGTGAGCAAGAAGAGAAGGAGATATTCTGGAGTGAGTGAGATGAAGTGATGCAGAGTGCCCCCAGAGGTGAAAGAATGATCATTGGGACAGACTTCAATGGACATGTTGGTGCAGGCAACAGAGGGGATGAGGAAGTGATGGGCAGGTTTGGTATCCAAGAGAGGAACACAGATCTCACCTTGTGGGGTTCAAAGGATCCTGAGAACAGTGAGTAATCAGCCCAGAACTACACAGCAGGAACTGGTCAATGATTTGAAGACGGCGAGAACCACCATCACAAAGATCACAATAACTAACACACTACATCGTCATGAGATGAAATCCTGCATTGCCTGCAAGGTTCCCCTACTAAACAAAAAACATGTAAAGGCCCATCTGAAATATGCTAAAGCCCATCTGGACGATCCAGAGGAGGATTGGGAGAACGTGATGTGGTCAGATGAGACCAAAATTGAACTTTTTAGTTTAAACAGCACTCGCCGTGTTTGGAGGAAGAAGAATGCTGAGTTGCATCCCAAAAACACCATACCTACTGTGAAGCCTGGGGGTTGACACATCATGCTTTGGGGATGCTTTTCTGCAAAAGGGACAGGAAGACTGCACCGTATCAATGGCAGCATGAATGGGGCCATGTATTGTGACATTTTGGGTAAAAACCTCCTTCCGTCGGTCAGAGCATTAAAAATGAAACACTGCTGGGACTTCCAGCATGATAACGATCCAAAGCACACAGCCAAGAAAACCATGGACTGGCTCCATAAAAAGCATATCAAGGTTCTGGAGTGGCCGAGCCAGTCTCCAGACCTCAGCCAAATCGAAAACCTGTGGAGGGAGTTAAAACTTCGAGTTGCCAAGTGACAGCCCTCAAACATCACAGCTCTAGAGAAGATATGTGCAGAGGAGTGGAACAAAATACCAACTAAAGTGTGTGTAGACCTGGTCAAGAACTACAGGAACTGTTTGACCTCTGTCATTGCCAATCAAGGCTACATTACAAAGTATTAAAAGTAACTTTTGCTGGCTACCCAATACTTATTGGCCTTCCATTTTCACAAATAAATTGTTTAAAAATCATAAAATGTGATTTCCTGGATTTTTTTTTTTTTTCCCATTCTGTCACTCAAGCTTGATGTGTACCTATGATGAAAAATTACAAACCTCTCTTATCTTTTGAAATGGGTGAACTTGCACATTTTTACGTTGCCCAATACTTATTGGCCCCACGGTGTGTGTGTGTGTATATATATATATATATATATCGCGTAGCGTAGCGTAGGCCTCCGTCAGTCCTGAAGGACTATGGCTGCGCTCTGGCCAGTATCCCGACTGGTGATACTCCCCAG
The DNA here is from genome assembly GCA_024760905.1 of Plotosus lineatus. Taxonomy (NCBI): domain Eukaryota; kingdom Metazoa; phylum Chordata; class Actinopteri; order Siluriformes; family Plotosidae; genus Plotosus; species Plotosus lineatus. The sequence goes on along the minus strand of CM045728.1, from coordinate 120,942,792 downwards.
TGCACAGAGCCTGGGTAGGGAGTAATGAGGGACAGGCTGTTACCCAAGCAGCAAGTCCCCCCCTGTCTCGGCGCCACCGGAAGGATCCAATGGAAAGGCAGGTGCCGATACGACTGGGTTCCAGTGCCGCTGCAGGAGAGAAACTACGGTCAATTTAGAACGGCCAATTAACCTACAGTGCACGTCTTTGGATTGCGGGGGAAACCGGAGCACCCGGAGGAAACCCGCACAAGCACGGGGAGAACATGCAAACTCCACACAGAAACGCCCAGGCCGGGAATCGAACCCGGGCCTTCTTGCTGTGAGGCGGACGTGCTAACCACTACACCACTGTGCCGCCATATATATATATATATATATATATATATATATATGTACGAGATATATATAGATATATATATCTCCCATAATCTAAGAACATGCACATTAGGCTAATATGGCTCTCAGAAGGTTAGATTTTAAAATATGTCTTTTTTTTTTTCTTTTTGGCTCTCTTACTCAAAAAGGTTCCTGACCCCTGATGTTATGCTGTTCATTTACAGAGTATACAGTATTTACATTGGAAGATTGCATAGTGTGTATAAGTAAAAGTTTTTTTGTGACATAATCATTGAAATTTTTGGAATCGGAAACTCCGGTCAATCAGGTACTTAGGACCAGTGTTCCCCCCGTATTAGTCCGTTAAACCGAGGAATGAGTGTATGTGCAAGTACTAGTATATATTTTAATACATTTATACCATTTATGAGTAGATTTGTGTGAAAGTTGCAAAAAAAATGTATATACTGTATTAAAATCATTGCATTTGCAGTGGGAAACTACATATTCATCAGTATATAAATTTGAATGCTATGGCTAAAATATTCTTCGAAAAATATTGATATTTGTCAGGGATGGATGTAGTGATATCTTGATTTTGTAAAGATGCAACAGTGATTGTGTGGTGCTCGTTTTTCAGGTTAAACATAGTCCATAATTTTCTGATACATTATCAGCATATTCATCTTCAAATACAGATATATCAGTATTAAGAAAGCAAGGCCAGAAAGTTGGAGTCCTCATCAACCCAACACATGTATACGAACCATCACTCACCCACACACATCATGTCATTTGACTGTCTGAATTTACTGACTCATAAAACTCACTGTATAAATAATCACTAATAACTGCATGTTCAGATTCCTTGTTCTCATAAAAATGTTCTCATGCCCACTTCTTGTTAATAAGTTACTGTTGGTCTATGGATTTGATATTGTCATAATTATACATCCTATATTCTCCTAAATGTAACAATTGTTTTATAATTGAGACCTAGATTATTGATGCGGTATTAACTGCTGCAGCTGTTTGAAAACACACTGATCTTTTTGAATTCTGTGAATACCAGGGCAGTGGTGTCTTAGTAGTTAGGGCTGTGGTTCTTAAATAGTGCGGCACGCCCCCTTTGGTGGGCAAGCTATGATGTCGTGGGGGTGAGGGGGGTGACCTTGGGAACATGCTTTTCTGGAATCGTGTACGAGTATTAAGTGTAATTGCACCTCCACTCAAATAGTTGGCAGTGTCACTCTTATTGTCACGCTATGCCGTAGTTGTTTTTCGCATGAGCAAATGATATGAAGCAACCCCTCAAAAAACCACACGGAAAATTGTCTAACAGGAACGAAGAGAAAGGCGGAGAGAGACGGAGATAGTAAGCCATAAGTAAGTTGAATGAGTTCAAATAAGTCAAATGAGTTTCAATAAGGATGTATTTATTTATTTATTTATTTATTTTAAATTTCAGGCACATTGGTGCACTTTAAATATTTTCTGTTACAGATTTAAAAAAAAAACAATGTTAAAGAAGTTTTTCTTTGTTGTCAGTTGAACTATGTTTCTTTCTTTTATAGTTTTTAGTGTTAATAAAGATAACATTATAGTATGCAGAGGTGTACTCATAACAATTTTATAGAAAAATAATGCTATTTGTAGTCGCTCGTGGGGCAGTGTTTTTTTTTTTTTTTTTTTTTTCTGGGGGGAACCACAGAAAATAATTGAGAAGCATTGGGTTAAGGTGACAGGATACTGATCCGTAGGTCAGCAGTTCAATCCCCACTGTTGGGCCCTTGAAAAAGGCCCTTAACTTTTGATCACTCAGTTGTATAAAATTGTGTCTTGCAAATCCTTTAAATGTAAAATGTACTAACAGAGAGGTGCCTAAAACTTACAGTGCAAGTTCTTTAAAAAAAAAAAAAAAAAAAAAAAGGATTATTTCACATTCTGTTGAATTAGCAAATTTAGCAAAAAATTAGCAAAAAAAAAATATATATATGGAAAACATTGATAAGGGTAAAAATAATGATTTTGCCTGAGATATTGTCGATTGCTTTAAAAAATAAATAAATTAAAAAAATCATCATCATCAACATCGTCATCATCATCATCATCATCATCATCATCGTCATCTTCATCATCATCAAGCTATTACAGCCTTGTAGTCCTCATGGCATTCTAGCTGTCAGTTTGTTGAAGTAGGATGAAGAAAGTTCACCGTTAATGCTTCCTGAAGCACGTCCCACAACTTGGACTGGCTTGATGGGTATTTATTCTGTGCTATCTGATCAAGCTGCTCATACAACAGCTCACTCAGGTTCAGATCCGGTGGCTGTGCTGACCACTCCATTACTGACAGAATACCATTTGACTGATTCTTCTCTTAATAGTTCTTGCATCGTTTGGAGTTATTCTGTGGGTGATTGTCATATTGTAGAACAAAGCTTGGTCTCAGCAAAAGTCGTGACTGAGACTGATACCTTAATTGTTCATGATTCTTATTACCTTGTACAAATCCCCCACTTGGCCACCACCAAAGCAACCCCATATCAAATTTCCTCAAAAAATGATGAACGGTTGGCTTCAAGCCGTCCTCCTGCATCTTTTCATTTGTTTTGATCAATTTTGTCCATTTTTAATAGATTTGTTGTTGTTGTTGTTGTTTTTCAATAATACAAATGATAGTTAGTCATTGCTAATTTGTGTTGTATTTTATAGTAAGACTGTCTCTTGCTGGTCGCAAATGTTTGTACTCGTTATTAAATATTCAGGAACAAGATGGCAAGAAAAATCAAAATGGAGTTTTAAAAAAAACTGAATACCAATTTGTTTTCCCCTGTTTTATGTCAAGTAAATTAGGAAAAAAGAGGAAATGGTCAGGTGTCAGCGGTTGTACAAGTGCACACAAATTACAAACCAGACGTTCTTTGACTTTTTGGATGTGCTTTGAAGCATTTGTGCTACAGTCATGGCATTAACTTTTTTTCAGTAATGTGAACCATTTCTTATTGCTCTCATTCCAGAAGGTAATTGTGAATGCTTTCTTCTGGAATTATTCAAGTTCAAACTGATATCAAATCAATTTAGCTTCAGCAGTGATGTCTGTGGTCAGCCAGGTGGTGTAGTTGTCAGCATGTCTGCTTCAGAGCAAGAAGTTTTTTTTTTTATGTCAAGGTGATTGAGTCCCGGGCTAGACGAGGACATTTCTTGTTGGACCTTGCATATATTTGGGTGTGTTTTATCCTGCATACTTTGGTTTCTTTTCACAGTTCAAAGACTTGTATCTTTAGACAAAAACCCTGCTATTTGTACAACTGGTATGCTGCTTTGATATCTTGGACTTTCTTTGCAGTATTTCATGTCATAGATTACCACTATGGTTCCATGCACAGCAGAAAGCCTTCATAGAACAACTATATTTATTGATACCAACATTAAAAAGTCAAAAGCCTATTTTCATTGTGATGAGTCAAAATCATCTTTTTCTGTCTTAAGGTGAACAATGTCAGTCAATACATTAACAAGATCACAGAATAGAAAGGCATTAGTTAGACTATGTAGAAAAGACTGAATTTACCAATGCGATGCTAATAATCCTATAAAACGTGTATCTACTGCAGCCATGCCAAGTTGCTCAAGCCATGAGGAGAAGGGATAAAGTTGGATAGTTTCCGGGCAAGAGAAGAAATCTGCAATTTTTTTAGTATATCACAGGAGGAACAAAGTCTTGAAAATGGGGAATTTAGCGCGCTCAGTAGTCAATGTGTGAAGTCGTGAGATTTTTTTCGGAATATTTTAATCCATACTACCTATGTCGAGCAAAAAAAGAAAGTGGTCAGACGAATATGTACAACATGGATTCACATGCATCACGGAACGTGATGGGACTCAGCGTCCTATCTGAATGATTTGCAATGCCAAGTTGAGCAACTCTAGTCTCGTACCGGCAAAACTAAAGGAACACTTTGTGAAACTGCATGGAGATGGGGAATACAAGAACACAACACTTGCTGAATTCAAAGTGAAGAGAGCCAGATTCGAAGAAAAGGCCACGCTGCCTGCTCTTGGATTTGTACCCATTAACAAACCGAGGTTCTTCATCGTACTACCTGATCGCAAAGCAAGGCAAGCCACACACCATTGGTGAAATTCTCATAAAGCCAGCTGCATTAAAGATGGAGAATCTGATACTCGGAACAGCGGCTGAGGGTAAATTATCCCAAATTCCTCTTTCAAATTACACCATCAGCGACAGAATAGAGGATATGAGTAAAGACATCTTGGCTCAAGTAATCGCAGATCTGCTCTCAAGCCCGGCAAAATTCAGCCTTCAGCTCGATGAGACCACAGACGTTTCTAGTCTAAACCAGCTTGCTGTTTTGTGCGCTATTTGAAAGACGACATAATTAAAGAAGAATTTTTATTTTGTAAGCCTCTTACAACAACAACTAAGGCAGCTGATGTGAAGAAGCTTGTGGATGACTTCTTCAGAGACAACAATCTTTCATGGGATATGGTTTCTGCAGTTTGTACGGATGGAGCTCCAGTCATGTTGGGAAGAAAGTCGGGTTTTGGTGCGCTCGTAAAAGTCGATGCACCACACATCATTCTTACGCATTGTATTCTGCACAGGCATGCGTTGGCAACAAAAACCTTGCCTCCATGAATGGCACAAGTATTACAAACTGTAGTGGAATGTGTAAACTATGTTCGAAATAGTGCTCTGAGGCACCGCATCCAGTGAGCTGTGTAAAGAAGTGGGCTCTGAATTCGAGGTACTTCTGTACCATTCTAATGTTCGGTGGTTATCCTGGGGACAGGTGCTGAATTGTGTTTTTGCCTTCCGTGTGGAATTAGCCGTTTTTACAAGAGCACCAACATTCTCATGCAGATTGTTTCAAAAATTCCAAGTTCATTCTCATTTGAGCATACATGGCTGATATATTCGCAGCTCTCAATCATCTCAATCAGCAGATGCAGGGCGGTGGAGTCAACATCATGGAAGCAGAAGAAAACCTGAAGGCTTTTCAAAAAAAGCTAATGACGAACAGAGAACAATAACTTCACAAACTTTCCCCTTCTGGAGGACTGTGTGAGTAAAATCGAAGATGTGTCTGGAATCGGAGACATTTCTGTACCCATGGAACTGAAGCAAGCAATTGCCCCGCACTTAGATGAGCTTGCAAAGTCTCTCAACGGATACTTCCCTACGAGAGAGTCATATCCAGCATGGGTGAGACAGCCATTCACATTTGCTGTTGAGACAGCAAATGTCAATGATGAATACCTTGACGAAATCATTGAAATTCAGCAGAGCCAGGTTCAACAACAACTCTTCAGAACAACAACGCTCTCAACGTTTTGGTGTCGACAAATGGAAAAGTATCCAGTTATTGCTAAGAAAGCCCTGGAATTTTTTATACCATTTGTGCCAACATATCTTTGCGAGCAATCCTTTTCGAGGATGTTGGACATAAAAACGAAGAAAAGGAACAGACTTTCCTGTGAAAATGACATGAGAGTGGCACTTGCCAAGGTGAAGCCATGCATATCTGAACTGGTCTCTCAAAGGCAACAGCAAAAGTCACAGTGATTTGCAGGTATGTATTTTTTTGCAAGTTCATGCACTGTGTTGGTTTTGTTCTTTGAACAAGGTGATGTTCATGCATGGTTCATTTTGTGCACCAGTAAAAAAACATACACAGTACCTATGTCTTGAATTTGTAAAAAAATCATATTTTTATTTTTCACTGATGAAGGGTTCGGTGAATGTGTATATGAAACTGGTGGGGTTCGGTACCTCCAACAAGGTTAAGAACCACTGATCTAGCGCAATGGAGAATGTGGAAGAGAGGTGAAGAAGTGTGTGCAGGCAGGTAGGAATGGTTGGAGAAAAGTGCCCAGTGTGATCGGAGGGTATCGGCAAGAATGAAAGGAAAAGTGTACAAGACGGTGTTGAGGCAAGCGATGTTGTATGGTTTAGAAACAGTGGCACTGAGGAGAAGACAGGAGGTGCAGCTGGAGGTAGCAGAGATGAAAATGTTGAGGTTCTCTTTGGGAGTAGCGAAGATAGATAGGATCAGGAATGAGTACATCAGAGGGACAGCACAGGTTAGAGGTTTTGGAGACAAAGTCAGAGAGGCTAGATTGAGATGGTTTGGACATGTACAGAGGAAGGATAATGAGTATATTGGTAGTAGGATGCTGAGGTTGGAACCACCAGGCAAAAGGCCTAGAGGAAGACCAAAGAGAATTTTAATGGATGTGGTGAAGGCGGACATGAAGGCAGTTGGTGTAAGAATAGAAGATGCAGAGGGTAGGTTGAGATGGAGACAGATGATTCGTTGTGGCAACCCCTGAAGGGAAAAGCCGAAAGGAAAAGAAGAAGAAGAAGAAGAAGAAGAGTGTATGTGTCAATCAGGGACATATACTGTGAGATATTGATTCAAATATTAATCCTTATGGATCTTTTTTTTTTTTTTTTTTAAATTCACATTGGGTAACCATAAAATGTAAAAATAGTATATTTTATGTGCTGCAAAACATCAATGGGTATGTACTGGGGGGGGGGGGGGTTAAAATTAAATAGTTTAGTATTTTTATTTGTTTTATATATGTGTATATTTCCCTTTTAGCTTAGACCATTGCCATATTTTATATTTTATAATCGGTATATAAAAATAATGGTGTCATACCACCCAATAATTTCACAATTCAAACATTAATTGTGTGTTCTTCAAGCACCAAACTACTACTGACTGAAGATAAATATTTTATATTAAATCAATATAATATGAAAATTACTTGTGTGTGTGTGTGTGTGTGTGTGTGTGTGTGTGTGTGTGTGTGTGCGTGTGCGTGTGTGCATGTGTGAAAAATGTCAGTCATTTTCTATGGCTAGGAATACCATTTATGAGCAAATCAATGTGCTTTTAGCATTTAAAAGTAGACTAAATAATATAACAAGGTTGTGTAGAACACACACTCACGCACTATATATATATATGTATATATATATATATATATATATATATATATATATATATATATATATATATATATATATATATATATATATATATATATATATATACGAGTAGACTCCAGTGCAGTTAACTGGGTTATGAAAGGCGGGCCATGTCTTATGGCGTGAGGCATGTAAAAGAACCATTGGTGACTTTCGTAAAGAGTAGGCTGCTAAGCCGTCAGTGTGTTTCTGTCCCTTGCTAAAAGGTTGTGCCAGGAAGGGCATCCAACATAAAAACCTATGGCAAATTAAATGTGCGAATCAGATGATTCGCTGTGGCTACCCCTGAAAAAGGGAAAAGCCGAAAGGAAAATAAGATCGTCTGTATATTCACATTTACAAATTTATTGATTTATCGGCTGATAATCATCACTGAGTTCTGATTTTTAACATGTGTTTGAAATAGCCCAAATATAACTTTTCAGCATCTTTATTTATTTATTTATTTATTTTATTTCAACACTTACTGTAGCTAAGGTACTTTCAAACCATGGCACCTGGGCCAGAGCAGCAGTACATCACAGTCTGTCCTTACTGATGCCCAGACTGCTCTGAAGTCTGCCATTACATATTTTGTGGCTCAAGCTGTCAGCTGATAGTTTGGAGAACTTCCAAACTGAAAAATAGTCATTTGGGGTAAGCAAGGTTTAGTGCATAAATCTAATAAATCAGAAGAGCACAAGCTGAGGTGACTTAGAGCAATTCACTCAGCACTTCCAAACTCTTATTACCTATGTCCATCATCTCTGTAGATACATTATGCAGTCTTCTCCATACTTTTTTGGGAACAAACACAACAATGGTAAGTTGTTCTAGGTCCCTTTCAGCGACCCTTCCTTCAAGATGACTCCTACTCCATTTCTCTTCCCATCCACACCATGATAATACAGTTTAAACCTGTTCCTAAGCTTCTAGATTTTTCATGAATTTGAAAAAAAAAAAAAAAAAAAAGTGAACAATCTGAATAGACAATATTAGCCTTGCAATACACGTATGCCTTAGATCATCAGTAGAATCTAATGAGTTCATTAAGTAATGTGTTCAAGCCTAAAACAACCACTACGAGCTGATTTTTTTTTTTTTTTTCTGGGTGGCAATAATACAAAACAATTTAAATAATCTTGATTTGTACATGGCTTAACATTATTTCAATGAAACGTTTTAAGGACTAATAGAGAGGAGTTGAGGGTTGCAGCTGCCTATTAGGACACTAGCACAGCAGTGAGCTTGGCATCACCAAGCAAAACAATCAGCACCCGCTGTATTCTTCCGATGTTTATACATAGGGAGTCCTGTAGCATGGCAGGTTTAACCAGCAGTCATCACAGGACCGGACACAGAATAGTGCAAACAGCCAGACTCACCTCCGCACACTGCCGAGCACATCGTGATCCATGTCTCCTTAGTTTCTGCTGGTTAACTGCACTGGCATTGGAAGCCAGGGAGGCAGTGTCAGTGAATATTTCATTTTTAAAACCAACTGTTACTTGACATTATCATTGCAGAGTTCAGAGACTAGTTTTAAAGTACAAGCACTGGGAGCTCTGTGGTTAGCGTAGTGCTAAGTTAACATTGCAATGACTTTTACATACTCGGTTTAGTGATGCTGCTAATATGCGAATAAACAGCTACAGTAATGTTGTGATTTTCAACTTTCAGTCACTTGTTAATCACAGAATTTTTGCTCTAAGTATAAAAACGTCAGTTTGCATGTGTTTTCTGTCAAACGACACTAACATTAGTGTAATTGATTTAACCTTTAGGGCATTGGTGGCCTGGTGGTAAAGGTGCTGGATCACTGATCCTAAGGTTGGGGATTCAAGCCCCACTCTCAAGGGTTGTCCCTGACCCCAATTGGGGCAGCGAACTGGATTATCAAAGGTCGGTCATGTGTTTCACTGTCTATGGTGTGAGGTTCATGTAAAAGAACCATTGCTGACTTTCGACAAGAGTAGGCTGCATAGTCGCCAGTGTGTTTCTGCCCTGCAATGGCCTGGCGATCTGTCCAGAGTGTACTATGCCCTCGCCCGGGGTGGGCGCCAACCTCCCCAAGATGCTAATTAGGATTAAACGGTTACAGAAAATGAACAATGAAGAAATGAAGAAAATGAGTAAATGAATGGATTTAAGCTTTACGCATCGGCCGATCTTCTTCATTTATGAGAACTATATAACACATTCAGTTTGTATCTTAAATACTATTTTAAAAAGACAAATATAATTTAAAAGACAAATGATATTTTTTATTATCTTTTTTTTTTTTTTTTTTTTTTTTTTTTCCAACTGCGTGAGAAGGCAAGCTAAAATGTTAGCCACATTAAAATTAAAACTTAAGAGTAACTGACTGGGCTGATGAACTTTTACTAAACTCGGAACACTAGGTTAAGCCAACAGGGTGTTATTTCCCGTTGTTATAATCTTACACTACTTCAACTGCTGCTCACAAACCCAATTTATTGTGTACTTCATCCACTGTTGTCATTTCCATTGCCTGCAATTTGAAGAAAGCTTTTCAATTTCCTAAACAATGTGCATGATTTTGGTCCAATCATGACTATGGCTCAGAAAATTAAATTTAAATACCAGTGAACCTGTGGTATTACAGCCCAACTTTGCAGTGCACCTTTGATTCAGGCCTCTACTAAGTACAGCCACATATGTCATTTTCATATATTTCTCCCTGATAAGGACACCCATAAAAAGGGATTGGCACCATCAAGCCAGGACAATTTCAATATAAATTTCACAACCCAAAGTTTTTAGCCTGCATTTTACAAAATGGGCTCTTTGTGAGCCAGACATCAGACAGAGACATGACAGTGATTGTTAAAGTTACTGTCAAAACTATGTTGTTTCAGTGAGACCTCAGAGAAGTGAACCTTTACAAAGTCAAGTTTGGTTGCAAAGAGGCCTTGTGACAATAAATAAATAAATAAATAAAATTTAAAAAAAAATCTTAATGAAGATTATACTGATGTTGTGCTGCAACTTGTAGTTAGTATATTCTGTCATTCGAGTATTGTGATAAAACTGCGACAAATATTGACAATATTGTCAGTGTGTTCATTTCATAGTGATTTGTCGCAATATCAGAATGAGTCTTATCACTGTTGTATGACTGCTGTATCTTGACAGCATCTTGATGATATCATCCCAGATCACTTTAAAAGATTTGCATGCAAAAGATTAGCAAGAAATTTTTCAACACTGAGAAACTGGGCTCTAACATAACAAAAATCATATATACGTGGGAAGGATGACAATGACAATGACAATGACAATGACAATGATGACAATGACAATACTTTATTGCCCGAGAAGGGAATTTGTCTTGCACGTACACAGGCTCCATAAAACATACATACATAAAAACATATTACAAACATGAAAACATAATACATATATAACATTAAAATATCTTAAGGTACAATGTAAGAAGACTAGCACTAAAAGTTCAAAAATAAAGTTTAAAAATACTTTAAAGAATACTGTATGTTAAAACGGACATGTAACGACTTGAGACATAAAACTGAGTTTTTAAATTCGATAACGCAACAGATAAAACAGTGGTACAAAATGTCACAATATACAAGAGACTAAAGGTGGAGGCTACTTATTTAAAAGGAAAATGCTAGTTGGTGTATAGGATGTACGGGCTCTCTTTGATTTAAGTTTGGGTAATTGATATCTGCGGCCGGAAGGAAGAAGGATATATTCAGAATGAAGAACATGAGTTTCGTCGTTGATAATTTTGGATGCTAAATTTAGTACACGAGATTCATAAAAGTAGACAATAGGGTCTAAAGGAGTTCCAATGATTTTGCTGCTTACTTTTACAATTTTACCAAGTTTGTTTTTGTTTTTGAGAGAGAGGGTGCCGTACCAACATTGTACACTAAAAAGTAAAACAGATTGCACACATGATTTGTAAAATAACAACATAATGGTTTTATCAATATGAAAGGATCTGAGTTTGCGAAGGAAGAACAGTCTTTGTTGACACTTGTTGTACACGGCATCAGTATTCTGGGTAAAAGTCAGCTTATTGTCAATGATAGTTCCCAGATATTTGTATTGGTCAACTTGTTCAACAGTCTCTGAGTTAATTACGACAGGTGCATGATCAGATTTTTTTGTTCTAAAGTCTATGATGAGTTCCTTCGTTTTCTTTACATTCAGCTGTAGGAAATTGTCCTCACACCATGAGTTGAAGTTATAAATGTCCTCTCGGTAGCTGGCTAAAGACTCACGATCACTAAGGAGACTCACAAGGGCGGCGGCGTCTGCGAACTTGATGGTAGAGCAATTCGACTGTCACTTGTCTCCTGACAAACGATGGGAATATGTCTCTTGTTCATGGGCCACATCAGTAAAGAAGCTGGAGACTATTAGGGTGACTGTTTCTGGCCTTTTTAATTTCTTTTGATAGATTTAAATACAGCAAAGATAAAGGCGGATGCAAGTTGTGGAAGAAACGGTCCAAACTCAAAATGTCACACAGGCAGAGGTCAAAAGTTCAGATAAACGGTTTAACATTGACAAGGCAGAAAGATAAAGCAAAAATAGGGGAAACTGGAGGACACTTTAAACAGAGGTCAGAGCTGTTTTATCTGAAAGACAAGGAAAGAAAGAGAATCCAGTTTATTACTTTACACAGTCCTCATCAGCTGAGAGGAACTATGACATGGCAGACTGTAAGCTGTAAGTGGCCATTAGCAGATGATGAGAAGTGTTGGGTTTGTGCCAGATAAAGCATTTTCCTTGATGGCTGAAAAGGTCAAGTCTGGATCTGACAAGAGGACCTTCTTTCTCTATGTTTGGATGGATTCTTTCATGTTTTCTGGTGATATTTAAATTTGTTTTGTTTTGGGTTTTTTTCTGTCTTCCATTCTGGCAAGTCTTATATACAATCTAACCATATGGATTGTACAGATGAAAGTGGTACCATGGACAAAGACATCATACGCCAGTCTTCAGTGTAGAATTTTCTAGCTTCTTTAGGATTAAATCTGGTCTCATTCTTGCCTCTTAGGTTAATTCTCTCCTTTGCTCTCCTCTTGTTTTGGTGTATGACCTTCTTTAGGCAGGTTTGCTCTCATGTCATGTTCATGCCATTTTTGGATTTAATGGCACCCATTGAGAATGTGAATGTTTATCACATTTTAAAACCCAACCGTAATTAGTACTTTTCCACAAATTTTTTTTTTTCTCTGAGCTGTTTTCAGAGCTCTTGGTTTCATGGTGTCATTTGGTGGTGCCTCATGTTTAATGGCATTGCAGACTCTGCAGCCTTTCAGAACAGGTGTCTATATGAGATTATTTGACATGGACTTTACATGAGTAGACCTTTTTCAACCATTTTTGTGATTTCTGAAGATAACTGATAGTGCCCTATTTTACTGAAGGTCTTCATAGCAAAGGTGGTGAATACTATGCATTCTCCAGTGGGTTTTTTTTTTTTTTTTTTTTTTTTTTTTTTCTTTTCTAGGATTTTTTAGAAATACTTTTCATTTCACTTTATTTATTTGTACTGGATTTGGATGGATGGATGACCGTAGGAAGATATACTGAAAATGCTCAAATTCAGTTTTGTAGATTGTAAAATGACCATTTGATGATGGATCTGTTGAGTGGGTTCATAGAGTGACATCCATAACTCCCCTAGGATGGTGGAGTGACTATGTGATATTGTGACGAACAGTCTGATGTTTTCCATGTGAAGGGCACTGACCAGCAGTTGTTGAAATGTGTTGACATGTGTGACTTAACCTTCTCCAATAAGGCCTCTGTCCACAGTACTGATACACTGAGGTGTGGTGAGCTTGACTAGAGGGAGATGGAGTTCCTAAGCCATGTGTCACTGAATAAAGCCACCGAGGACTGCAAAGAAATGAGATCCTCCTGAAAACTCAATCCTCACAAAAATGGTCATTATGTGGGAGGGAGTGAGGTCAGGCTCAATAAGATGTCGGCTCGAGCTACTCCTTCCCATCCATGCATGATGCACTGAGCACTGATGAGTTCCATGATCTGTCTGTCTATAGTAGAAACAAAGTTTCTTGCAAGCAATGTTGCTCTCTTTCTGTCACTGACAGTTTTGTGTGACCAAGTGGTATAGTTTCAAGAGCTTCAGGCACCATGGACAACAGAATCCTGTGATGAATGGTTTGGCACCGATGTAAACATCTACCATAGCAAAGTAGGCTATTGAATTTCATCACCAATGTGCAGTCCAGTGAAACATGTGATTTTCTGCAAGTTGTTAGCATTTGGGACACATAAAAATACATGACAAAAGAAAATCCGAGCATTTGGAGTTGTTGGGCATTGTATTTTTCAAATGTGACCACTGATGGCAAGCACGGGATAAGTATCATGGCAGATGCAGCATTGGCCATTGCATTTGTGTTTTTCTTTGTACTGTTTTTTAAACTCCAGGCTTTTGAATGTGTACTTTAATTACTTGCAGGTGCAAAAATCCTTGCCAGTGCTATGCCTTTATAAGGTGAGAGATTATCCTTATGCTGTGCTATCTGCTGTACCCATATTGCGGCAAAGTATTCTGTGACACCATTTCCCTGTAGAGATGAACACAGATTATTTGAGAGAGAACAGGGGTAAGATCTGAAAGGAAAGGAAAAAGTTAAAATAGTTGAAAGCAAACATGACACACACACACACACACACACACACACACACACACACACACACACACACAAACACACACACACATTTTCTTTGAAAATGCTGCTATGGTGGTGAAATTCTGTATCCAAGGTCTGGCATTGACCAGCATGTGTATTTATTTGTGTGTGTGCATGCATGCATGTTTATTTTGGGGTGTCTTTGCTACATATGATGTCCAATCCTTTATCCGCTATTGAATCTTGACTTCTGCTTATTTTGTATGTAAATTGATTATGTGTTGTCTTTTTTTTTTTGTTTTAATAATAAAAAAAATTCTGTGTAGATAGATCCACATTTCATTGTTTATCTTGGAGACTATTTTAACAACTGTTTAATTTCTTTGTATCAGTGTGCATATTGTTGGGCATGCCTCAATCATAGAGGTAGGACTTTTCACTATGCGAGAACTGAATTATGAAAATACCAGTCAATTTTGATCTAAAACTTTCATGCCTTTGCCAAAAAGCTGAAGGTTCTAGCCTTTCAACACAATGAAAGCACAGAGGACACAAATATTGGAACCACGTTTACAAGAAAAAATTAGGAAACATGCCAAATTAGTGCAGCACTGCGTTTTGGAAACTGTAGTAAGCAACACCAGTGCACCACAAGGGACCATCCTCTCCCCTTTTCTCTCTCCACTTCACAACCTGCTGATCAGTCACAGGAGCATGTTCAGTGAGAGACTGATACCACCTGAAGAACTCAGGAAATCATTCCTACCTGTGGCCAATAAACTGTAAATTGCTCCGTATAGCAACAACATCCACTGTTATACATTTCAGTTTGCTCCAAATTTTCATTTTATAGATTATCATATCAATAAATATTGATAATACTGTACATATCAGTCACTGAAATAATTACTTCTGTATCTGTATATCTAGATATTAATAATTTATAATTTTAGGACTTACATATAAGTGTAGATTCTACATACATATATATTATACAAAATATTTGATGTCACAACATTGCCCTAAATATCGACGGAAATAAAGAAACCAGTGGTTTGTTGTGAAGGAACATATCTAGTTTATTCTGAGAACAATTCTAACATGACAATACTTTAAATCAACATAATTACAAAACATTCAAGAGATAACCCTAAATGTAATCAGACCTGATTCCTGTATACCGTAAGTGTCACAAAGAGTGCTTGATCAGATATAATCCGAGTGAAGTTCCAGTGGTTTTTCTCTGTGAGACATGCGGTTAAATCTCAGAGAGAGAAGAGGAAAGGCATGAGTCTAGGACTGAAAGCAGGGACTTTGAATGTTGGCACTATGAAAGGAAAGGATAGAGAGCTGGCTGACATGATGCCGAGGAGGAAGGTGGCATACTGTGTGTTCAGGAGACCAGGTGGAAAGGTAGCAGTGCTAGAAGCTTAGGAGCAGGGTTTAAGCTGTTTTTTCACATTTCTCCAGA
Source organism: Plotosus lineatus (assembly GCA_024760905.1). Taxonomy (NCBI): domain Eukaryota; kingdom Metazoa; phylum Chordata; class Actinopteri; order Siluriformes; family Plotosidae; genus Plotosus; species Plotosus lineatus. The sequence continues at coordinate 120,927,335 of CM045728.1, read as the reverse complement.
TTCTCCAGATATTTCTCTAGAATCTCTCCTTCTGCTCACATTCTGCCTGTGGGGCATAAGCACTAACACCACTGAAGGTATGATGAGCAGAAGGAAAGATTCTGGAGTGAGTTAGATGAAGTGATGCAGAGTACCCCCAGAGGTGAAAAAGTGGTCATTGTGGACCATTTCAATGGACATGTTGGTGCAAGAAACAGAGGGGACGAGAAAGTGATGGGCAGGTTTGGTATCGAGGACAGGAACGCAGAAGGACAGATGTTGGTAGATTTTGCAAAAAGGATGGAAATGGCTGTGGTGAATACTTTTTTCCAGAAGAGACAGGAGCAGATGGTGACTTATAAAAGCGGAGATAGGATCACATATGTAGACTACATCTTGTGTAGGCGATGTAATTTGAAGGAAGTCAGTGACTGCAAAGTCGTAGTGGATGAGAGTGTTGCCAAACAGCATAGGATGGTGGTGTGCAGGATGACGCTGATGGTGAGGAAGCTGAAGAAAGCAAAGGCAGAGCAGAAGACAAAGTGGTGGAAGCTGGAAAAGGAAGAGTGTTGGGTTGTCTTCAAGGAGGAGTTGAAGGTGGCTTTGGGTGATCAGCAAGTGCTTCCAGATGACTGGACAACTACAGCTAATGTGATCAGGGAGACAGGTAGGAGAATACTCGGTGTTTCCTCTGGAAAGGCAGTCAATATGGAGACTTGGTGGTGGAATGAGGAAGTGCAGGAGTGTGTACAAAGGAAGAGGTTAGCTAAGAAGTGGGACATACAGAGGGCCGAAGAGAGTAAAAAGGAGTATAGGGAGACAGCGTAAGGCGAAGGTAGCGGTGTTAAAGGCCAAACTGAGGGCATATGATGACTTGTATGATAGGCTGGACAGTAAGGACGGAGAAAATTATTTATACAGGTTGGCACAGCAGAGAAATAGAGATGGGAAGGACGTGCAGCAAGTTTGAGTTATCCAGGACAGAGGGAAATGTATTGACTGATGATTGAAGTGTGCTGGGAAGATGGAAAGAATACTTTGAAGAGCTGATGAATGAGGAAAATGAGAGAGGAAAAAAAAGTAGAAGAGGAGACCATTGAGGACCAGGAAGTAGCAAAGATCAGTAAGAGTGAAGTGAGGAGGGCATTGAAGAGGATGAAGAATGGAAAGGCAGTTGGACCTGATGACATACCGGTGGAGATATGGAAGTGTCTAGGAGGCATAAATAAATAAATAAATAAATAAATTGCACCCAAAAACAGTATACCGACCTGGATGTCGGTAAACCATGCTTGTTTGATGATATTAATCAGTCCCATGTATGCTTTGTGCCTCTCAAAATTCCCTTCATAGATAGCACAGCTGTGTCGTCAAAGATTAGTAATTACAAGGAAACTTGCAGTCTTTCATCAATAGCCACAATTACAGGGAAAGAAAAAATAAACAATAAATAAGATTTAACACACAGTCAACTCACTGGCTGCCACTAAAACAAATCATTGGAAAATGAAATTAAATAATGCCAACTCGCTGTTTAGTTCAGATAGAGAGGATGTTGAATGCTATGCCTCTACCTGTCGTAATTGCCTAGTGTTAAGGTGGTGGATTACTGATCACATGGTCAGGGCTCAAGCCTCACTATGAGCAGGTTGTTGCCACCGCCCCCCAGTGCAGCCAACTGAATTATCAAAGGCCAGCCATGCATCTCGCTGTCTGTGGTGAGAGGCATGTAAAATAACCATTGCTGAGACATTGTCAAGATAAGGCAGCATAACCATCAGCATTTGCCTGCACTACAATGGCCTGGCAAACTGAGCAGGACATAGTCTGCCCTTGTACAGGGAGTCCTATGCCCTCACCAAGAGTTGGCCGAGATGGATGCCAGCCTCCCAGCAATCCTAAGTAGGATTAAGTGGTTCAGAAAATGAATAAATGCCTTTATTTGGTGATTGAAGTTTAATCCGGGTTCTCCAGTTTCCTCCAGGAGTCCTAATTAGTTGTTCCTAATAATGTTCCTTGTAAAGAATTCTTTATATGGTCAACTAGCCTAAAGATCTCCATTTTAATTGCTTTTTTTAGTAAGGACAACAGTTTTAATATGAGCTGACGTAATTGCAAAAGGGTTTTCTAATACTCACTCATGCTTTACAATGGTAAACTTTAACTAAGAAAATGTGTAATTGGAATAAAAGTTTGATCGTTGCTGACAATCAGCCGATGGAGATCATTGTTTAAAAATTATCAGTATCTAGACTGTGGTTTTCGTCCTGTAGTCCAATAAAACTGTACTCATTGAGAAAAAAGAATTCTTAAAATATTTTTAAAAGTTCTTATTTCAAATACTTTTGTTCCATATATTGTTGCTATTTTTATTGTTTTGTCTCTAAGCAGAAAAGAAAGAAAAGGCTGAGGCCTCACTGCACAAATAGAAAAGAGGACAAGTACATCACAACTACATCAGAGTTTAGAATTGGTGAAACAGACACCTGTCAGGTCCTCAACTGGCAGGTTCATTAAATGGTACCCACAGAACCCTGGTCTGAACTTCACCAGTGAAGA
>CM045728.1:120862297-120922297 GCA_024760905.1 Plotosus lineatus | reverse complement strand
AGTAGCTACATGTAGTCATTTGAATGAAAGGCACTGAAAACATTGCAACAAAAAACTCTGAGAAAACCCAGGTACAAACAGAATTATATTTTACCAACAATAACCTACACAACATATGGACAGGTGTCAAGACCATCATGGACTAGAGTACTTCTTCTCCCACCACAGGAACAGCAGCAGTCCCTCATCCTGCAGTTGCACCAAATGTGTAATACCTCGAGGAAGATCAACATCAACAATTATGCAGGATCAGATAAGGTGTTTGGCCTGACTCTAAAATCATCCACTGACCTGCTGGCATGACTTTTTAACCCATTCCTGCAACTGCCTATGGTCCCTGTCTGAATCAAGTCTTACATCATTGTGCCTGTGTCCAAAAATCAGCCACCCGCCTCAATCACTAAAGACCAGTTTCCCTGAGCCTGATAAAATAAAATGCTTATTGCTTTCATGCAGGGACTCCAGCATGACTGGCTATGGCAGCATAACTAAAAGAGAGAGAACCAGAAGGAAGGCAGACATGAGGACACCCTGTGACGTTGGGCAATCAGCCACCCCACTGTCAAGCAAACCTGTGTGAGCATGTAGAGTGAAAAGGTGACAGCATCCCAAAATCACAATTAATCAGAACTCTCGAACAACCCTGATCTGTTCCTTTACCTAATAAGAGAGAGAGAGAGAGAGAGAGAGAGAGAGAGAGAGAGAGAGAGAGAGAGAGAGAGAGAGAGAGAGAGAGCATCATCAGACCTAGGACCTAGGACAGAACCTTGTGGAACACCAAACGTCACAGAACATACAGAGAAATCGCCATTTACATATACAAACTGATAATAGTCTTAACTATGGTAAGTTAAATAAGATTTAAACCAGGGGAGGTTTATTCTCTTACCTGCAACAACATTTTTTTTTCCAATCTGTCAAAAAGAAGCATGTGATCAAAGGCTGCACTAATGTCGAGTAACACACGCAGGGAGACACAGCCATGGTCGGAGGCCACCATTTGTCATCTTAAAATGTGCTGTATCTGTGCTATGATGAGGTCTAAAACAATACTGATACATTTCCTGAATATTATTCCTCCAAAGATGTAACAACAACTGCTGCACTACAGCTTTTTCTAAGACCTTAGAGATAAAAGGTATTTTTGATATGTGTCTAGAGTTCGACAGCTGATATGGGTCAAGATTAGGTTTTCTTTTAGAACCCATGTCTTTGGCTGCCACCCAACTCACACTGCTCTCGACCCCTATAGCCCCATGGGTTCATGGCAGGGTGGACATATGTCTCCTTTTTGGGCTGGGCCTGGCCAGGCTCCATGGGCTGAAGCCCAACCACTAGGCACTCACCTCTAAGCCCTTCCCCCAGCTCGGTTCCACTTTTATGGGAGGAGGGTAACCCGCATTCAGGCAAGGAAAACCATGTCCTTTTAAGTTTGTTCATGGAGATTTTTGAACCGCGCTTCATCTGGACCTTCACCTATTACCTGTTTGCCTTGAGTGACCCATAAAGACCCCAATAACATAGTTCATAGGATCATTAGGACACTCAAACCCCTCCACCATGATAAGGTGGTGATTTAAGGAGGGTTGGCGTCCACCAAGGCTGTACTTTGTCATCGATTATGTTCATATTTTTTATGCATTAGATACCTTTTGGGTACTTTGATCAGACATGGACATGAGGCTGAGGTTCAAAGTGGCTGTTCCCCTAGGTGTGAGTGTAAAAGATTGTACTGTATTCTATGTCGTACTGTATGTGACCTTAGGAGTAATCACTTTTGCAAATGAGTGAATGTTTGTGAAGCACATTGTGTTGCGCTGGTCTGCTTGGTGCTGTCCTCTTCATTTGTTGTGTTTTATTATTTCTATATTATGTAGTGTAAATGTGTATTAATAGTCTGATGAAGTTGTGTTTAGGTTAATCACTATTGTTTATTAGATGTTAAGTATTTTCACTTTGCTATCTGAGTCCTGAATAAACTCAGGGAGTTTGATTCACTTCTTTGAGTGTTCTGCATGATGTGACTCACGCAGCACACAGCTGATGGGAAAGCAGATGGAGTGTGTTCCATTAAAAACACACAGCTAAAATCTATAGATGGTAATCAGAAATGACAGCTTTCCCAGAGCCATAAGGAGCTATTCAGATATTTATCACTGCTGGATTACTCAATCAAAACCTTCTTAACTCTATCTGATTAAAAACAAAGTGCGAATGAAGACCAGTTGGAGGACTTAAGGCTGCAATATCGGATGTGAGGTGATTAATGAGTTTTGTGGAAGGTTTGTCTGACATAACTGGATTTTAACAGTGCAATGAGAGACGATGATGCATTAAACACTAAACAAACCCACAAATAAACAAACAAACAAACAAATATAATGAGCAATCAATGGGCACAAAAAACTCACTGGGCTTGTGAAAGCCAATTAAACTAAGTGTGGACAAAGACGAGAAAATAAGAACAACAGAATCAAATAAATTAGAAAGGCAGCAGAAAATAGAAAAGTATTTGCTGAATATAGGTTCAGAGCAGTGAATGAAGGAAAGGTATAGCGATTTGAAATGTTGTTAGTAAACTGCAGATTAAATACCCACACAAACACACACACAAGCACAAGTAACTCCTTTAACTATTGTTATCATTGCTGTCGTTGTTTTCATTGTCCTTGTATATTGTATTTAGTAACTAATATATATATATATATATATATATATATATATATATATATATATATATATATATATATATATATATATATATATATATATATATATATATATATATATATATATGTCTGTCTGTCTTCCTTTCGGCTTTTTCACTGGGAGTCGCCACAGCGAATCATCAGATTCGCACTTTTGATTTTGGCAGCGGTTTTTACGTCGGATGCCCTTCCTGTAACAACCCTTTTTAGCAAGGGACAGAAACACGCTGACAACTTTGCAGCTACTCTTTACGAAAGTCAGCAATGGTTCTTTTACATGTCTCACACCATAGACAGTGAGAAACATGGCCCGCTTTTGATAACCCAGTTACCTGCACTGGGGGCGACAGTATATGTATCATCATCATCATCATCATCATCATCACCATCTTCTTCGGCTTAGTCCAGGGTTGGGTCGCGGGGGCAGCAACCTTAGCAAAGAGGTCGAGACGTCCCTCTCCCGAGCCACTTCCTCCAACTCTCCCGGGGTGACACCGAGGCGGTCCCAGACAAGCCGAGAGACATAGTCCCTCCAGCATGTTCTAGGTCGACCCCGGGGTCTCTTCCTGGTTGGACATGCCCGAAACACCACACCAGGGAGGCGTCCGGGGGGCATTCTGACCAGATGCCCGAGCCAACTCAACTGGCCCCTCTCCGCTGCTCCTCCGCATTGAGAGAGTATATATATATATATATATATATATAGTATTATATGTATTATAAGTATTATTATAATAATAAAAAAAATTTTCTGTTGTTTCCGTGCCTGTTTCCTTTGTTTAAAGGGCTATAATTATAAAATCAAACAGTATTGCATATCACTCATTATTAATAATTCATGTTAAGTATCCCTAATCCCCCAGTGCAGCTGACTGGGTAATTAAAGTCCAGCCATGTCTTTTACTGTCTGTGGCGAGAGACATGTAAAAGAACTACAGTATTGCTGACTCACTACCTCAAGAGTAGGCTGCATAGCCATCAGCTATGTTTCAGTTTCAGGTCAGTTTCTGTCATGCGATGGCTTGGCGAGCTGTCCATGGCGTACTCTGCACTTATGCAGAGTCTGCTGAGAGGGATGCCAGCCTCCCCATGACCCTAATTAGGATTAAGCGGTTCAGGAAATGAATGAAGTATTCCTAATTTAGGTGGTGTTCACATTTTAATTTGTCTCTCACATTCAGGGGATTTTATATTTTGCCAGTCACATGAGAGCAAGATGAATGAGGAAATTAATTTCCCACAGGGATCAAGTCATGCAGTGTAACATTAAAATAGCTAAATAAAATAGAACAACCCCTGTCAGGTGGAAATACAGTTTCATTTTTGTGCATTTGTGGGAAGTTGCAAAAAAGAAAAGCTATCCATTTTCTTGACATTACAAACAAAAAGGGAGGACTGGACGGATTGCATTGCTTAGGGCAGAGAGAACCATTACAAAGTGTTTTATTCTCTTACGTAGTGAATGATACGGCTAGACACAATTTCAGAGTTTCAAAGATTTTAATAAATACCTTTCATAAAAAAGCAAAACATGACTCTGAGAATATATGATGGCATGCATGGCAATGTAAAGGATTCTGCCAGAAGGACAACAACTCCAAACTTGTACTGCGGCTGTGGCGTAAGCACTGCATAACGGTACATGGTTGGGGACAATTAAAAGATTATGCTCATTAGACAGTCTATAAAAAGACTATGTGTTCAGAGACATTAGTCCTACCTCATATTGTTTAATTGTGGATCCCCCCTCAATTAAAAATATTAAATACTTATGTAATTAACAAGTTGACATGAGTTCCCAGGAGGACATGGGATAACAAGTTGACATGAGTTAACAGATTGTCAAAAAAACAAGCAAACAAAAAACACAGATTATCATCAATTATTGGTTTGACATAAATGGTCCATATGATGATTCAGCTGACTGATGTGGGCTAGCAGATTAGTACTGTGGCCACTGCTTGAAAAGGCACCACAGGATGTCAGTCATTCAATAATAATAATAATAATAATAATAATAATAATAATAATAATAATAATAATAATAATGAGGTTCTCTCTGGGAGTAACGAGGATGGATAGGATCAGAAATGAGTATATCAGAGGGACAGCCCACGTAAGATGTTTTGGAGACAAAGTCAGAGAGGCTAGATTGAGATGGTTTGGACATGTACAGAGGAGGGATAGTGAGTATATTGGCAGTAACATTGGACCCTCTTTGATCTTCCTGGAGCTGTTTCTTGGCTGAGCCGTTGCCATTTTGGCTATTCTTCCATCTATGCAAATGATAGTATTTCAGTTTCTTTTAGGTCTTGGTTGCCATTTTGAAGCATTTGCGATCATCTCAACTGAGCAGCCTATCATTTTCTGCACTTTTTTTTATGGTTTCCCCTCTGCAATCAACTTTTTAATCAAGGTGTGGTGTTCTTCTGAACAATGTCCGGAACAACCTATTTTCTCAAAATTTCAGAGGGAAATGCTCTATAAGCCTCATGGGCAATATGTGTTGCCTTCCTTCCTTAAATAAAGACAATAATTGGCAGCTGTTTTTCAAACAATGAATGACCTAATTGAACTCTGCACTTCTATTATTTTGAACACACCCCTTTCAGTTAGTGATTCAATTACACAGGATCAGCAGCGAGCAGTGGTGACCTAGTGGTATACAGTCCTGGATCGCTGATCCAAAGGATGGGGGTTCGGGTCCCACTCTCCAAAGGTTGTCACTGTCTCCCCAGTGCAGCTAACTGGGTTACCAAAGGCCGACCATGTCTCACACTGTCTATGGTGTGAGGCATGTAAAAGAACCATTGCTGACTTTCGACAAGAGTAAGCTGCAAAGCTGTTGGATTCTATTACTCTACTACACCTGCTAGTAAATTATTTGCCATGTAGAAATAGATTTTTTTTCTACCAAAAACAGTGATAGATCGGATTAGTGATGTCTGACTGATATTAATTTGAACACAACTGTACATATGGTTTTAAAAATCTATAAGAACATAAAAATCTGTATAGCTTCTTTTCAAGAAATTAAGGCAATCATCTGTGTTTTAGGGAGAACATAAGTTTTGGATCATTACTCCATGATTCTGTACTTGGCATAGTTTAGACTTTGTGTTATGTAGACGTAAATAGTTTCATAAGTATTATTTTTGTTTGATGAAATATAAAATGCTGTAAACAGTTGAATATCATATAGTCTGGTTAACCATACTGTGGGTCAGTGGGTTGTGCTTTGTCACTGTGCAGCATGTCATGGGTAGAGATTTAGACAGGGCTGAAGAATAATAATAGAAACACAAATGGGTTTTCAGCTCGAGGCATAAAGCCCAGGCTCCAAGCTTCGCATATCCTTGAGAGAGTCTTGGCATGATAAAAGGACAGTGTTTATTGTGTGTGAATGCTTTTAAATGGTGTGTTTTACACAAAATTCTCCGAATCACTTAATCTTAATTATGCTCACAGGAAGGCTGGCGCTCATTTTAGTCAACTCTGGGCAAGGGAAGCGTACACACTCGACAGCTCGCCAGGCCATCGCAGGGCAGAAACAATGTAATGGCAATGCAGCCTCCTCTTTCTGAAAGTAAGCAATGGGTCTTTTATATGCCTCTTGTTACATATGGAAAGATGGAAACTAGCAAAGCTCTACAAACCACAACATAAACTATATACAATTTAATAATATCAACAAAGTAAGACAAAATCATAACTTACAGCTTAGAGCTAAGCAAAATACAAATTGAACAAGGGTCCCAAAATAAAGATAGTCAGCAAGCAGCTGCAGCATGGCGAATTTAGAGGCGGCATGCATCGGCGGGAAAAGGCTTGAAATCCCACCTATCAAAAGAAACAAATGATGAAAATCCTCACGTTGGCTGTGGATGAACGTGAATGAGGGACTTTGATGAAGTCTTGAATGACGAAACTTGGGTGAAGCGCGTTCCATGATCCGCCTTGGATGAGATGATCTGCCACGATGAGTTTCCTTAGATGATATGCCCCAGCTGGTTGACAATGGGTCCTAATATAACCTCCCCAAAGTTTGGGAAAATTCCATTCTAGAATTTTCTAAATCACCTGACCCGCCACAGGGCGTATGCACAACTAGGTCCATCAGTTCCCCAATGCGAAATTCCAGACCCAAAACAGCTGAGCCATACCATGTGTCACTATTTACAGCACACTAATTGAATAGAATTATACACAATGTTTATCCAGACACATTTATATTTACACATTTATTCACATGCCCACAACACTCTCACCACAGATGGTGAGAGGCATGGTTGGCCTTTGATAACCCAGTTAACTACACTGGGGAGAAAGCAGTAACAATTCACAAATACTGGGGCTTGAACCCTGGTCTTCAGATCAATAATCCACCACACGACCACCAGGCCACCACCTCGCCACAAAATCATTTAAGTCACCAAAATAAAACCACAAGTCTTTTTTTCAGTTTTATGGTTGGAGACACATGGTCCACCACTAAATGAAGAATGTTTAGTGCTTGCCTTCCTCTTCCTAATTTAGTCTACAGTTTTTCAGTGTCTCTTAAATCTAGAAACTGAGAAGTGTATTGAAGAAAATTCATCGTGTGCTTACACGTGTAACCATTCCATATCCACGATACTTTAAACTGGGCATTAGGTCATTATCATTTATTCTCTGCTTTTTTGGACATCAAGAAAAGTGAATGCAAGTAATTCCTTTATTCATAATTAATATTTGGCTTAATCAGCACTTTCACAGCAAGAGAAACAAACAAAAATAAATAAATAAATAAATAAAAACAAGAGACAAATCAGATGACAAAAAGAGAAAATAGTTGCAATGATTCATTTCATCATCCAGTAGGCCCTCGACATTCGCGGGGGGTTCGATTCCGAGCCCTCCCGCGAATCGAAATAATCCGCAAGTTCTGTACCCGGATGTAAAACCCCATGTATCACGTCACATGCGTGAATGAGCAGCCGGAAGTAAAATACTATGTATCTATTACATGCTCTAAAATATGCTTCTTAAACACATTCTATAGACAGTCTTACTCATTAATACAGTATTAATGTAGTAAAATATAGTAATGATTAAGAAAAACTTTTCAATTTTTACTCTTATTTTTATTGATGACAAAATATAAACATTTTTACGGGATTAATTAAGAATTACAGGATTCATAAAAAAAAAATATATATATATATATATATATATATATATATACATATATTAAATTCAAATCTACTCAGCAATCTTTGAGTCCAAAAGCCACTTCTCTAACCATTAGGCTACGATTGCCCTCAATAAATAAATGGGACTGCATCAAGGGTCAGCTCTGAGCCCCTTCTTGTTAGCTATGGTGATGGACAAGCTGACAGATGGGGTTAGACAAGATTCCCCATGGACCATGATGTTTACAGATGACATTGTGATCTGTAGTGAGAACAGAGAACAAGTGGAGGAAAATCTAGAGAGGTGGAGGTATGCCTTGAAAAGGAGGGGAATGAAGGTTAGCCTCAGTAAGACAGAATACATGTGTGTGAACGACACGGACCAAAGAGGAACGGTGAGGTTACAGGGAGTAGAGATAAAGAAGGTGGAGGATTTTAAGTACCTAGGCTCAACAATCCAGATCAATGGGGAGTGTGGAAAAGAGGTGAAGAAGTGTGTGTGCAGGCAGGTTGGAATGGTTGGAGAAAAGTGTACGGTGTGATGTATGATAGGATGGTATCTGTAAGAATGAAAGGAAAAGTGTACAAGATGGTGTTGAGGCCAGCAATGTTGTATGGTTTAGAAACAGTGGCCCTGGAGAAAAAAAAAAAACAGGAGGCAGAGCTGGAGGTAGCAGAGATGAAAATGTTGAGGTTCTCTCTGGGAGTAACGAGGATGGATAGGATCAGAAATGAGTACATCACCGGGACAGTCCATGTAACATGTGTTGGAGACAAAATCAGAGAGGCTAGATTGAGATGGTTTGGACATTTACAGAGGAGGGACAGTGAATATATTGGTAGTAGAATGCTGAGGTTGGAACTGCCAGGGAGACGGCCTAGTGGAAGACCAAAGAAGAGATTCATGGATGTGGTGAAGGAGGACATGAAGGTCATTGCCGTAAGAGAAGAAGATGCAGAGGACAGGGTGAGATGGAGGCATATGATTTGCTGTGGCGACCCCTGAAGGGAAAAGCCGAAAGGAAAAGATGAAGATATATATTCATATTTCCTAATGAGAGATACATATGCTGTTTAAAATAGGAGTCTGGCAGACAAAATAGAAAATGTACAGTGAAAAGGTTTAACTTACAAACTGGCTGTATCTCCAATCCCTTGCCAACAACCATCCCTGGATTTACTGGCAGCTACAATTGCACATTCATTCTCACAACCCTAAGGAATTGAAGAATGTACCTGGAAATGTAAACTGCACAGGCAGAATATACAAACTTCATCTAGAAAGGTTTCTCTCCTACCAACAGGTTTGAACCCACAACCTACTTTTTTTTCTGATGTGACAATTCTCACCACTGCACCATTATGATGATGATGATGATGATGATGATGATGATGATGATGATGATGATGATGATGGTGGTGGTGGTGGTGGTGGTGGTGGTGGTGGTGGTGGTTGTGGTGATCTGTGGCTTTTTGTCAGTCTCTCTCTCTCTCTCTCTCTCTCTCTCTCTCTCTCTCTCTCTCTCTCTCTCTCTCTCTCTCTCTCTCTCTGTATCCTTTAGTTATGTATTCATGTTCACTCATGTTTTATACTTTTCCTTTGCCATCTTTGTCTCTTAAGTCTTCAATTAATCAATCCAGGAAAAAAAAAAACACTTGGTAGTGTAGCTTATTTAAGGTGCGTGTCCTTTTCTAGAGCAATTATTAATGACAGCTATTCTCTGTGATCAAGTTTAAATAATGGTCTGTGTCTGCTCCCTAAGCATCTCTTAAGGTTTATATATCATTTTATACTTACAGGAATGATCATTAAATTAATTCAATAGATATGCCTATTCCCTCCTATATGTGAACGTAGTTCTTGTTGTTTACAAGTCTGACACTGTCTTATTTTCACTGTAATATGGTTTGCATTGTAACATCCAATATGCTCACTGAGAGTGTCATATATTCTATTACGCCCTCATATCTGGGACCAGTATATAGAAGATCTTGTAACCGCATTGCTTCTAGACACCAATGGTAGTCTCACTCTGTCACTATTGGTTTCGCTCTTATGAAATCTGAGACAGACTCAACGGATACATTTGAGTGAGCACGTAAATGCCAGAAGGGGCTAACAGCAGGAAGCATTCACATTTTTATTTTAGTCACCTTCTAACTGGGATAAACTGAGCTTTACTTTTACATGACTATGAACAACACCTGACATCAGCCGAAATCCTTGCACTCAAGTCTTCTGGACCTTAGCATCATAAAATGAAATACATTTTTAGTGTTGGCATCTGTGCTCAGAATAGTTACGTTTCAAGGCTCATTTTCCTAAATACATTCTTGAAAAACACTATGACACACTTAAAAGTTATGTATCGCAGTCACACCTTCTACATATGAAGCTTTAGCACTTTGAGCTTCCATCTAAACTATGGAATTGTGTATTGAGCTCAGTGGTCTGAATGGAAAACATGGCTTACATGAGTACAGTCCATAAAAGAAACTTATAGGTTTTTATCAAAGTTTAGTCATACCTGTGTCATAAGTCTACTGGCCTTATATGGCATTTGGATGTCATTACTATCAGGATAAAAAAATTATACATGTCCCAACATCAATGTACCAAGTCTCTTTGTTTATCAAATTCTTAGTTTGTCAGATCAGTTAGAGAACAGTGGGCTAGTTGGTCATTGGGTTAGTTGAACCACGTCTCTTCGACCTTACTTGGCACCAGATTTTTTTTTTTTTTCTAACAAAGTGAATATTGAGTAAAAAAGTAAGTTGCTTTATATGTCATATTCCATTAATGTTCCAAAGTTTGAATACTTTTCACATAAAAAATGTATTTATCCTGATATTTGTCAAAATTGTTCCAATGCTTTCTGCTCTCAAGATATATGGGCATATAACATGTTGTAAACAATAGTCAGTATTGGGTTAGTTTATTCACCATAATGCGGGTTAATTGAGTATGGTTCAACTAACCCATGGTGCTGGAACAACTATTTAAACCCCTATTTAGTCATTGACTGGTCATGTGTTGATAATCATTTATTTATTTCTGAACATTTCTAAAGTTGAATTATGCAAAATAGTATTTCAGTTTTATGGTTGTTGGAGGTTGGAGGGACTATGTCTCTCGGCTTGTCTGGGACCACCTTGGTGTCCCCCCTGGGTGAGTTGGAGGAAGTGGCTCGGGAGAGGGACGTCTGGACCTCTTTGCTTAGGTTGCTGCCCCCCCCACCACCACCACCCCGACCCGACCCGACCCGACACTAAGCGGAAGTTCATGATGATGATGATGATGATGATGATGGTTGTTACAGGAAATATGCCCGGAACATACAAGAGAGTCACCAACTGGTCAAGAACACCATCTCATGTCATGCAGTGGGCTGCAGCAGTCGTGCAAGCATGGCAAGTCTTAGGTCAGCAGCGAAAGATTTTAATTGTGAATGAATGGCATTGGAAAGTTTTAATCATATGCACACTTCCAATGTTGAATATATTGGATATGCAGCACTTTCAAGATGTCATTGAGTTTTTAGCATTCAGATGAAACAAATCTATCAGAATATGTAAAATCATTTTCAGACAAGTTCCATGGACTGTCACTAGATAAATGTAGACAGTGTGCATTTGAATTTGCTATAGTAAATAACTTACAGATGTCAAGAAGCTGGGTGAGAGACAAATAACTGGTCTGGACTGGTGGAAAGGAATTAAGCCTAGACAATCACTATCTATTTGCAGCCCAGAAGCAACATCTCTGTCAAGATCCACAGCTTTCAACAGGCCTTTCATTGAGAAGCCCTTTGACAGTGTCCAACAAGCGCTTGATGGACAAGTGTGGGGCCAAAGATATTAACAACATAGATGAAGTTAGATGCACAACTGTGCAAGTGCCAGCAAACGTTGTGGTGCATTGTGGCAAAACCTTCACCTATGGTCATGAGCTTTGGGTAATGACTGAAAGAACAAGATCACAAATACAAGTGGCTGAAATTAGTTTCTTTTGCAGGGTGGCAGGGGTCTTATTTAGAGATAGAGATCTCAGAACTTTGAAAGAGAACTTTGGTGAGAAGCTCAATCATCTGGTAGGAGCTTGGACTAGAACCACTGCTCCGCTACATTGAGATGAACCAGTTGAGATAGCTCAGGCATCTGGTTAGGATACCTCCCAAATGTCTCCCTGGTGTGGTGTTTTGGGCATGTCCAAACAGGAAGAGACCCCAGGGTCAACCCAAAACACACTATCTCCCAACTAGTCTAGGAACTCCTCGGCGTGCCCCTGGAAGAGCTGGAGGAAGTGGTTGCGGAGAGGGACATCTGTACCTCATTGCTTAGGTTGCTTCCCCTACATCCTGACCCTGGATTAAGTGGAGGAATATGATGATGATGATGATGATGATGATGATGATGATCAGTTCAGAAGTCAGCTTTACAAGCCAGATGCCTCATTCGCTGTGCTCACCAAGCACTGTGTTTGAAAATCCTTATTTACATTTCCAATTTTTCAGATATGGGCATTTTAGCTCATGAACTTAGACTGCTGTTGGTATGGTGTTTTTCTTTGTTCAGTTTGGTTTTGTTTTGTTTTGTTTTGTTTTTTAATTTCAATTCATTTTGCAAACGAATTTAACCTTTATCAGTATCACAGGGAATGTATCCTAGCCAACTGATCAAAGGCAGGGTACACCCTGAACATCTTGCCAGATTACTGCATGACCAACACAGACATACAACCATACACAGTCATTTTCATACCTAGGAGCAGTTTTTAACTGAGGTAGATAATATCTATCAATAAAAAAATAAAAAAAAGTGAATTTATCACTAGGATTATAAAAAGTGTCTATACAGTGGTACCTTGACTTTTGAAATCAACCCATTCATAAAAAAAAAAAAAAAAAAAAAAAAAAAAAAAAAAAAAAAAAAAAAAATATATATATATATATATATATATATATATATATATATATATATATATATATATATATATATAATAGTGTGTGAGTGTGTGTGTGTGTGTGTGTGTGTGTGTGTGTGTGTGTGTGTGTGTGTGTGTGTGTATATACAAGCATACAGGGATTGCTTGTTACTTCGTGCATCAATCCATGCGCTTTCAGTGCATCGCTTTTTTCTTTTTAATATCTATCGAATTAAAAAATAAGGAAATGAAGGAAGAACAGGGGAAAAGTGAAGGAAAATGGCACAAAAACAAAGCCAATTATGCAATAATAAATAAATTAATTAAATTTAAAAAAAACTCTAAAACAAACAAACAAACAAACAAAAAAACAACCCAAAAATCTCACATCAAAACTAGTTATATTTTTGTAAAGGGCACATCTGAGTGTGTGAACCTGCATCCTTTCCCCCAATTTTTTCTTAATTTCCTTTTTTTTTTTTTTTTTTTTTTGATGAATTTTTTTTTTTTAATTCAATGCACTGAAGTCGCATGAATTGAAGCATGAAGTAGCAAGGGATCTAAATATACTCTGTATGTACTTTGCTGCATCATATTTCTCAATAAAGTGTAGATCTTCTCTAAACATGACTTTGCTTTTTTTGCACTCTCTCCAAAGTTCAGAGCAGGCAACCCAGATTTAGAGGGCACAAAGACGACATAAATACCGTATGGACAAGCCCTAATGCCAACTGCAAATGATTCTAGTGCAAGCAGAGCAACAAGACGAAATCTCACTCGACAGTGGTCAGTCCTTCAAAATGAAAATCCTTCCATTACGGTGCCCTTCCTTAGTCCTGATCTACCTTGTTCTACTGAAATTCTCTCTTTGGTCGTGGAATATTTTGCTGCGGGACTGTCAGACCATCAAGATTACCTGGATTATCAAAGGATATGAAATATCAAAAAGCAATAACGAAAAAAGGACGCGGTCCAATTGAAGCTGCTAAAATAGAGAATGTAAATGGTTCAACAATGGAGAGCGTGAACATGTTATCTACGTTCGCAAAAGTCGACCCCGTTACGACAGTACATCTCTTCGATTCCAAAACAAAGAAGATAGTTGAAGTTGATTCTCCTGATATCGTGAAGCAGTACAATAAATCAGTGGGAGGAGTAGATTTAGCCAATCAACTAATTTCGCTTTATAGGAATCCCATCAGATTGAAAAAATATTATATGAGACTCGTGTTCCTGCCATTTGTCCTGATGAAGTCTGGTAAAGTGGCCGGGAAGAAGAGGGGAAGACCTGCTTCGAGCACAGATACGAGCAAACCTCCTACAAAGGGCTATCATCGTCCTTCAGTTGCCATTCAAAAAGATGGCGTTGAGCGTCTTCCACGGATTACAGAAAAAAAGGCAAAGATGCAACGTGAGCCTGTGCCTGAACAGCAGAACTGCTTCGAAGCTACCATGAGTAGTTGCAGGATAACGTACCACAGAATCTTGAACACCCTTATTTTCATACCAAAGGATTTTTTGTTAGTTTTTATTTCATCGTGATCCATTTTATTTTACATACATTTATAAGTACCATTTGTGCCAGTATTTTTATGCCAAAATATTTTTATGAGGCTTGTTTTATACAGTTGTTTTTGTAAAAGAGGATTTTTCTTCAAGGTTTGTGCTATATTGTGATATGTTATTGAAAATTCAATAGAGGATATGTGAAAAAAAAAATTTTACTTTTCACTTTTACAAAATGTGCACGTTTCCTACGGATGTGAGCTCGTCACCCATTATTATTAATATTTATTCAATCTTTCCTACCTGAGATGACTAATTAGTCACGTATTATTATATATTTTTTTTAATTAATGCAAAATTCATATTTTCAGTACATATTATCTTTCACCAGTTTACCTAAGTCCCAAAAAAAGCATGAGTTTATGTATATATATATAAATACATTTTACAGCTATAAAATAATTCGGGGTGTAAAGGGTTAAGAAATTAACAATTCAAAGAAGGAGCTCAAATCCATCGCAAAGGTAAAATCTGAGATTAAGCTTAAATTGCCTCTGTCTGCATATGCTCAACCTTCGTCATATAACTGTGCAAAACAAAACTGTACCCAGAGCTGGAGAATGTTAAATCCAGTATTAGCTGTTCCTCTGTGCCCACAGCCAATCTGTCTGATGCAAGTTCATTCTCAGAGAGTGACACCACTCTGGGAATGGTGAAAACTCTGGTCAACGGGTGCTGCTGAACAAGGAGAAACCTACTGGCTTGAGGTAATCCTCAAACATGTGGTGGTGATCCTGAGAGCACTGACGAGGAAGACGATTTTGATTTGGACAATTTAGACAATGTGGGTGCAGATGTAGGATCCTGGCCTGATCCCCCACTCTTAAACAATGCTTTTGCTTGGGCTATGGGCCCCAAGGGTTCCAAGGTTGATCTTCCTTCAGTGAGCGAGTTGAAGTATAGTATTAAGATGCTTCCATCACCCAAAGCCATTGAATTTAGAGAAAATGTTAATCAAAACCTCTTGACATTGTCAAATCCTAGGTGTGGACTATAGCTTTATATTACGCGCTGTGCTCAGCAATGGTACGATGAGGCAGAAGTTCTGAATAAGATTCCTTGTTTAAGACCTGAGAAGGATCGATGGGAAGCCACAGGAAAGGGAGAGGACAGGGTAGAAGAAACAACAAGAGAAAGACAGAGTGTGAATTCTATTGGAAAACCTGACACAGTGCCTTTTTTTCATCTTTTGACAAATCTATTAATTGTTTTCTTTCCGGTATACAGGAACATGCTTTAAACACCAATAGGCTGAGCACAGAAACCCCTTCCTTTCATTCCCACTTCTTTGTGACTTCCCCTGACTCTGTGGGCTGAGCATAAGGATGAGGTTTGGTGGGTTCACTGCATTCCTTATGAGGTGAATTGAAATGCTCGCACCTCGTGTTTGTTGAAAGTATCCCTTATCTCAGCAAAGGCCTAAGGGATTGACAAAATTCTCAACTCCTTACTCCAACAAGGAGTGGTTAGGCCATGTAGTAACACACTTTTTAACGCAGTCCCTAAGCCTGACAGGACTTGAACATTTACTCAAGATTTGCATAAGATTAATGACATAATTATTCTGATAACAACTGTTGTATCTGATGTGCCTTCTATTATGACTTCCATTCCATGCTATCATTCATATTTCTTTCCAACTGACCTTCGTTTCCTTTTCTTTATCATGCTTTTGTTGAGAGCTGCCTGGAGTTCAGAGCAGGCAACCCAGATACAGAGGGCACATAGATGACATAAATAACCTACCAAAGTTAAATATAATAAAACTATTATTTGTACACAACATTTCACTTCATTCTGTACAATTTTTATGCATTATTATTATTTGCACATGTAAGACCTCATGAGGTAGGAGTGACTAAAGTTTTTTTTGGCTGGCCAAGATTAACAAGAGCTGTAGATCTACGGCACGACTACTAGAAGAACATTAAAAGTGTCATAGTATAACACCAATTCAATAAAATATTCACTGACATTAATCTGTCCTTTTAGAAGGCATAAGTGATTGGGACCATTTTCACTTGTGTCAGTTCAAATCTTTTTCTTTTCCTTTCGGCTGTTCCCTTCAGGGGTCGACACAGCGAATCATCTGCCTCCATCTCACCCTATCCTCTGCATCTTCTTCTCTTACACCAACTGCCTTCATGTCCTCCTACACCACGTCCATGAATCCTCTCTTTGGTCTTTTTTGAGGCCTTCTGCCTGGTAGTTCTAACCCCAGCATCCTACAACCAATATACTCACTATCCCTCCTCTGTACATGTCCAAACCATCTCAATCTAGCCTCTCTGACTTTGTCTCCAAAATGTCTTACATGTGCTGTCCCTCTGATGTGCTCGTTTCTGGTCCTATCCATCCTCGTTACTCCCAAAGAGAACCTCAACATTTTCATCTCTGCTGCCTCCAGCTCTGTCTCCTGTCTTTTCCCCAAGGCCACTGTTTCTCAACCATACAACATCGCTGACCTCATCAGCGTCTTGGACACTTTTCCTTTCATTCTTGTCGATACCCTCCTATCACACATCACACTTTTCTCCAACCATTCCAACCAGCCTGCACATGCTTCTTCACCTGTTTTCCACACTCTCCATTGCTCTGGATTGTTGAGCCTAAGTATTTAAAATCCTCCACCTTCCTTATCTCTGCTCCCTGTAACCTCACCGTTCCTGTTGCGTCCTTGTCATTCATACACATGTATTCTGTCTTATTGAGGCTAACCGTCATTCCCCTCCCACCAGGGCATACCTCCACCTCTCTAAATTTTCCTGTACTTGTACTCTGCTGTCACTGCTGATCACAATATCATCTGCAAACATCATAGCCTATGGAGATTCTTGTCTCACCTCGTATGTCAGCCTGTCCATCACCATAGCAAACAAGGAGGGGCTCTGAGCTGACCCTTGATGCAGTCCCACCTCCACCTGGAACTCTTCTGTCACATCGACAGCACACCTCACCACTGTCTTACATCTCTCATACATGTCGTGCATCACTCTAACATACTTCTCTGCCACGCCAGACTTCCTCATGCAATACCACAGTTCCTCTCT
The DNA here is from genome assembly GCA_024760905.1 of Plotosus lineatus. Taxonomy (NCBI): domain Eukaryota; kingdom Metazoa; phylum Chordata; class Actinopteri; order Siluriformes; family Plotosidae; genus Plotosus; species Plotosus lineatus. The sequence goes on along the minus strand of CM045728.1, from coordinate 120,904,878 downwards.
CGGCACCCTGCCATATGCATTTTCCAGATCCACAAAGGCACAATGCAGATCCTTCTGACCTTCTCTATTAACATCCTCAAGGCAAACACTGCATCTGTGGTGCTCTTTCTTGGCATGAAACCAAACTGTTGTTCACAAATGCTGACCTCTGCCCTTAGTCTTGCTTCCACTATTCTTTCCCATAACTTCATCATATGGCTCATCAACTTTATTCCTCTGTAGTTGACACGACTCTGCACATCTCCCTTGTTCTTGAAAATGGGCACCAGCACACTTCTCCTCCATTCCTCTGGCATCCTCTCACTCTCTAAGACCTTGTTGAATGTTCTTGTCAGGAAATCTACTGCTACCTCTCCTAGACACTTCCATACCTCCACCGGTATGTCATCAGGGCCAACTGCCTTTCCATTCTTCATCCTCTTCAATGCCCTCCTCACTTCACCCTTACTAATCTTTGCTACTTGCTGGTCCTCAATGGTCACCTCTTCTACTCTTTTTCTCTCTCATTTTCCTCATTCATCAGCTCTGCAAAGTACTCTTTCCATCTTCCCAGCACACTTCTGTCATCAGTCAATACATTTCCCTCTCTGTCCTTAATCACTCTGTCTTGCTGCACATCCTTCCCATCTCTATTTCTCTGCTGTGCCAACCTGTATAAATCATTTTCTCCCTCTTTACTTTCCAACCAAGCATACAAGTCATCATACGCCCTCTGTTTGGCCTTTGACACCGCTACCTTCGCCTTACGCTCTGTCTCCCTGTACTCCTGTTTACTCTCTTCGGTCCTCTCTGTGTCCCACTTCTTCTTAGCTAACCTCTTCTTTTGTACACACTCCTGCACTTCCTCATTCCACCACCAAGTCTCCTTATCTACTCTCATTCCAGATGACACACCAAGTGCTCTCTTACCTGTCTCCCTGCTCACATTAGCTGTAGTTGTCCAGTCATCTGGAAGCACTTCCTGGCCACCCAAAGCCTGATTCAACTCCTCCTTGAAGACAACACAACACTCCTCCTTTTTCAGCTTCCACCACTTTGTCTTCTGCTCTGCCTTTGCCTTTTTCACCTTCCTCACCATCAGCGTCATCCTGCACACCACCATCCTATGCTGTTTGGCAACACTCTCACCTGCTACTACTTTGCAGTCACTAACTTCCTTCAAATTACATTGCCTACACAAGATGTAGTCTACCTGTGTGCTCCCACCTCAGCTTTTAGAAGTCACTCTATGCTCCTCTCTCTTCTGGAAGAAAGTATTTATCACAGCCATTTCCATCCTTTTTGCAAAATCTACCAACATCTGTCCTTTTGCGTTCCTGTCCTGGATACCAAACCTGCCCATCACTTCCTCACCCCCTCTGTTTCCTGCACCAACATGTCCATTGAAGTCTGCCCCAATGACTACTCTTTCATTATTGGGGGTATTCTGCATCACTTCATCTAACTCACTCCAGAATCTCTCCTTCTCTTCTAGCTCACATCCTGCCTGTGGGGCATAAACACTAACAACATTGAACATCATGCCGTCAATTTCTAACTTGAGACTCATCACTCTGTCTGACACTCTTTTCACTTCTAGAACATTCCAGACAAACTCCTCCTTCAAGATGACTCCTACTCCATTTCTATTCCTATCCACACCATGAAAAAACAGCTTAAACCCTGCTCCTAAGCTTCTTGCCTTGCTACCTTTCCACCTGGTCTCCTGAACACACAGTATGTCCACCTTCCTCCTCTGCATCATGTCAGCCAGCTCTCTACCTTTTCCTTGCATAGTTCCAACATTCAAAGTCCCTACTTTCAGTTCTAGATTCCTGCCTTTCCTCTTCTCTCTCTGCCTACAGACACGCCTCCCGCCTCTCCTTCTTCAACGTCTTCAACCAACAGTAGTCCAATTTCCACCAGCACCCTGTTGGTTAACAGCACTGATGGCGGTCGTTGTTAACCCGGGCCTCGACCGATCCGGTATGAATTTTCTTGATATGACTCGCATGTTTTATTTGAAACTGGCTTGTGCACCTCCCTCATGGCTGCATTAGGCATCCTTCATATACATATTTATTTATTCATTTATTTATTTTCTAAATGACTTGTGGTTCTGAGATTGAGATCAATTAAGCTTCACTTTTTTTTTTTTTTTTTTTTTGTCAAATCATCACATTCAGATATCACTTCAACTATGGCAATTACTAGAGTCCTCTGTTTAGCGTCTTCTTTTCATGGGGTTTCCTGGGCTGTATTTCAAACATTTACTATGTTGGGTTATAGCCCAGAAATAGCTGGCAAAGAATATATTTCCAGTACACTACTGTCTCAATACTGAGCCAGTATGTCATTAAATGTGCATTATTCACAGTCAGCCCAGAATTTACCAAGATAGTCACAAAAAGTAGCATTATCAGACTGAACATGCAAAAGAAATCCACATACTCCACTCAGAATATCCATTTTAACAATGTAACTATGTATCTTGAAAAAAAAAAAAAAGTAGTATATTTAAAACTGCAATGTCAAAAAGTAAATCTGAACCAAAGCATAATAATAATAATAATAATAATAATAATAATAATAATAATAATAATAATAATAATAATAATAATAATAATAATAAATGAAATCTGACATTTCAGGAACTATGATGTTAGCTAATTCATCAGCAGGACTAAGGGTGTCTCTTGAGGTTTGTTATTAGTACAACAGTAATACATTTCACCATTTATCCAATATTTATGTGAGGGAAACTAATCTGAGACTCCATTAAAACACAAGACCTGGCAGCATGAGGTTAAAGAAAAAAACAAATCACATTACAAACTGCAACTCTCTCTCTCTCTCTCTCTCTCTCTCTCTCTCTCTCTCTCTCTCTCTCTCTCTCTCTCATACACACACACACACACACACACACACACACACACACACACACACACACACAACTAGCTGTTCTCCTTGCACAAATTTACTGAAACTGCAAATGGCTACTTTCACCTCTGGGCATTTATTATTATTATTATTATTATTATTATTATTATTATTATTATTATTATTATTATTATTATTATTGTTATTATTATTATTATTATTATTATTATTATTATTATTATTACTAGTATTAATATTTATTTAAATTGCATTTTTATCACTGCTACAAAATGAAGTAATAAAATAAACAAAGTAATAAAAATAAAATTAACGAAGTAGTATTTTGGAGATGTGGAGCAGCCAATTATCTGTGGGAAGAAACCAGAGTACCTGGAGGAAACCTACACAGGCACAGGGAGAACATACAAACTCCACACATAAACACCCAAGTCGGGAATCAAACCTAGGCCTTCTTGTTGCGAAGCAAATGTGCTAACCACTAAGTCACTATGCCACCAGTCATGTTTTGTGTCCAAGTTATGTCAATAAATTATCTACAGACTGCCAAATAAATTGATTCTTAAGGTTTTTTTTTTTTGTTCGTTTGTTTTAGTTTGCAGGTTACTCTTGTTTAAAGTCAGCAATAGTACTTTTACATCAATCTCACACCATAGACAGTGAGAGACATGGCCAGCGTTTGATAACCCAGTTCGCTGCACCAAGGGGGATAGTGACAACTCGTGGAGAATGGGGCTTGAACCCCAACCTTGGGATCAGTGATCCAGCACCTTTATCATCAGGCCACCACTGGACTTTTTTGTTTGTTTGTTTATTTTTTACCGCTCCCGGATGCTATTTTTATACCCAATAATCAATTTAATTAGTTTCAAAATATTCCTCAGCTTTTTAGTGACACCTACTTTCTCAGCCATTTGTTGCAATGCCCCAGCATTTTTGACACATGCAACTGCAATAGATTCCAAGTAATTAATTGCATATAATCACTGCATTCTTGTTTATATATATATATATATATATATATATATATATATATATATATATATATATATATATATATATATATATATATATATATATATATATATAATGCAGCCATGGTGGGGGAACAAGCCAGTGTTCATCCTTACACTGGTCATAAGCCCGGATAAATGCAGAGGGTTGCGACAGGAAGGGCATCCGGCATAAAACTTCTACCACATTTCTCATGCAAATGATCAAAATAACATTCATACCGGATCGGTCGAGGCCCGGGTTAACAACGACCGCCATCAGTGCTGTCAACCAACAGGGTGCTGATGGAAATTGGACTACTGTTGGTTGAAGACGTCGAAGAAGGAGAGTTGGGAGGCGTGTCCGTACGCAGAGAGAGAAGAGGAAATGCATGAGTCTAGGACTGAGAGTAGGGACTTTGAATGTTGGAACCATGCAAGGAAAAGATAGAGAGGTGGCTGACATGATGCAGAGGAGGAAGGTAGACATACTGTGTGTTCAGTAGACCAGGTGGAAAGGTAGCAAGGCTAGAAGCTTAGGAGCAGGGTTTAAGCTGTTTTTTCACGGTGTGGATGGGAAGAGAAATGGAGTAGGAGTCATCTTGAAGGAGGAGTTTGTCAGGAATGTTCTAGAAGTGAAAAGAGTGTCAGACAGAGTGATGAGTCTCAAGTTAGAAACTGAAGGTGTGATGCTCAATGTTGTTAGTGCTTATGCCCCACAGGCAGGATGTGAGCTAGAAGAGAAGGAGGGATTCTGGTTTGAGTTAGATGAAGTGATGCAGAGTACCCCCAGAGGTGAAAGAGTGGTCATTGTTGCAGACTTCAATGGACATGTTGGTGCAGGGAACAGAGGGGACAAGGAAGTGATGGGCAGGTTTGGTATCCAGGACAGGAACACAGAAGGACAGATGTTGATCGATTTTGCAAAAAGGATGGAAATGGCTGTGGTGAATACTTTCTTCAAGAAGAGGCAGGAGCATAGGGTGACTTATGAAAGTGGAGGTAAGCGCACACAGGTAGACTACATCTTGTGTAGGCGATGTAATTTGAAGGAAGTCAGTGACTGCAAAGTGGTAGAGGGTTAGAGTATTGCCAAACAGCATAGGAATGGTGGTGTGCAGGATGACGCTGATGGTGAGGAAGGTGAAAAAGGCAAAGGCAGAGCAGAAGACAAAGTGGTGGAAGCTGAAAAAGGAAGAGTGTCATGTTGTCTTCAAGGAGGAGTTTAAACAGGCTTTGGGTAGTCAGGAAGTGCTTCCACATGACTGGACAACCACAGCCAATGTGATCAGGGAGACCGGTAGGAGACTACTTGGTGTGTCCTCTGGAAAGAAAGTAGATAAGGAGACTTGGTGGTGGAATGATCAAGTGCAGGAGTGTGTACAAAAGAAGAGGTTAGCTAAGAAGAAGTGGGACACAGAGAGGACCGAAGAGAGTAAACAGGAGTACAGGGAGACACAGCGTAAGGTGAAGGTAGTGACGTTAAAGGCCAAACAGAGGGTGTATGGTGACTTGCATGATTGGTTGGACAGTAAAGAGGGAGAAAATGATTTATACAGGTTAGCACAGAAGAGAAATAGCGATGGGATAGACATGCAGCAAGTTAGACTGATAAAGGACAGAAAGGGAGATGTATTGACTGATGACAGAAGTGTGCTGGGAAGATGGAAAGAGTACTTTGCAGAGCTGATGAATGAGGAAAATGAGAGAGAAAAAAGAGTAGAAGAGGTGACCATTGAGGACCAGCACGTAGCAAAGATTAGTAAGGGTGAAGTGAGGAGGGCATTGAAGAGGATTAAGAGTGGAAAGGCAGTTCGTCCTGATGACATACCGGTTGAGATATGGAAGTGTCTAGGGGAGGTAGCAGTATATTTTCTGAAAAGAATATTCAACAAGGTCTTAGAAAGTGAGCAGATGCCGGAGGAATGAAAGTTTGCTTGTACCCATTTTTAAGAACAAGGGAGATGTACAGAGTTGCGGCAACTACAGAGGGATAAAGTTGATGAGCCATACGATTAAGTTATGGGAAAGAATAGTGGAAGCTTGACTAAATGCAGAGGTCAGCATATGTGAACAACAGTTTGGTTTCATGCCAAGAAAGAGCACCACAGATGCAGTGTTTGCTTTGAGGATGTTAATAGAGAAGTACAGAGAAGGTCAGAAGGAGCTGCATTGTGCCTTTGTGGATCTGGAGAAAGCATATGACAGGGTGCCGAGAGAGGAACTGTGGTATTTCACGAGGAAGTCTGGAGTGGCAGAGAATTATGTTAGAGTGGTGCAGGACATGTATGAGATATGTAAGACAGTGGTGAGGTGTGCTGTCGATGTGACAGAAGAGTTCAAGGTGGAGGTGGGACTTCATCAAGGGTCAGCGCAGAGCCCCTTCTTGTTTGCTATGGTGATGGACAGGCTGACAGACGAGGTTAGACAAGATTCCCCATGGACTATAATGTTTGCAAATGACATTGTGATCTGTAGTGAGAGCAGAGAACAAGTGCAGGAAAATCTAGAGAGGTGGAGGTATGGCCCTGGAAAGGAGGGGAATGAAGGTTAGCCTCAGTAAGACAGAATCCATGTGCATGAATGACAAGGACCCAAGCGGAACGGTGAGGTTACAGGGAGCAGAGATAAGGAGGGTGGAGGATTTTATGTAATTAGGCTCAACAATCCAGAGCAATGAAGAGTGTGGAAAAGTAGTGAAGAAGTGTGTGCAGGCAGGTTGGAATGGTTGGAGAAAAGTGTGATGTGTGATCGGAGGGTATCGGCAAGAATGAAAGGAAAAGTGTATAAGACGGTGATGAGGCCAACGATGTTGTATGGTTTAGAAACAGTGGCCCTGGGGAAAAGACAGGAGGCAGAGCTGGAGGCAGCAGAGATGAAAATGTTGAGGTTCTCTTTGGGAGTAACGAGGATGGATAGGATTAGGAATGAGCACATCAGAGGGACAGGACATGTCAGACTTTTTGGAGACAAAGTCAGAGAGGCTAGATTGAGATGGTTTGGACGTGTACAGAGGAGGGATAGTGAGTATATTGGTAGTAGGATGCTGACGCTGGAACTTTCAGGCAGAAGGCCAAGAGGAAGACCAAAGAGAAGATTCATGGATGTGGTGAAGGAGGGCATGAAGGTTGTTGGTGTAAGAGAAGAAGATGCAAAGGATAGGGTGAGATGGAGGCAGATGATTCGCTGTGGCGACCCCTGAAGGGAAAAGCCAAAAGGAAAAGAAGAAGAAGATCCACATGTTTTCCCACTTAATATGGCTATGAACAGACACGAGTGTGTCAGAGCAGATGGGCATAATCAAAATATAGTAAAACATCATTTTGAAGAGAGCTTTACTCTATTGAAACCTCAGACAATTAGTTTGGTGTGGCCCAGTCTGTTGAAGTGAGAATGAGCACCATAGTGAGAGCCAAAGAGATGGTTGAGGTTGTGAGATTGTGGCTGGTTTAGAATCTGGTAAGGGATTTACAGCCTTCCAGATGATTGAGTCAAAGTCTTTTGACACACCCAGGTCTGGCCATCGAAGCAAGTTCTCCTAAGAGCAGACTTCAAGATGCGGACAGAGGTCAACAAAAGTCCTAAAATATCATGATGGGAGGTACAACAAGCTCTCACTACTGTCAATGTGAAAGCACATGGCTCGACTATAATAAAGAGACTATACAAGTTTGATCTTCCTGGGAAGTGTGCATGGAGGAAACCATTGCTCAGTAAAACGAATATTAAGACTAGGCTGACATTTTCTAAAGAGAACAGACAAATACCAGGTCTTTGGGAATAATATTCTTTGGACATATGAGTTTAAAGTTGAATTATTTGTACAAAATAAAAAGAACACATGTTTGGCAGAAATCAAATACAGCATTACAGAGAAATAACCTCATGAAAACTGTAAAGCTTGGAAATGGAAGTGTCATGGTTTGGAGATTCCATGCTGCAGCAGGACCTGGCCAGCTCACCAGCATAGAATCTATCATGAATACTACTATGGATCAAAGACCTAAAACTACTAAGTACCTAGGTTCAACAATCCAGAGCAATGGAGAGTGTACAAAATAGTTAAACCGGCGTGTGCAGGCCGGTTGGAATGGTTGGAGGAAAGTGTCAGGTGTGATGTATGATAGGAGATTATTGGTAAGAATGAAAGGAAAAGTGTACAAGACGGTGATGAGGCCAGCGATGTTGTTTGGTTTAGAAACAGTGGCCCTGGGGAAGAGACAGGAGGCAGGGCTGGAGGTAGCAGAGATGAAAATGTTGAGGTTCTCTTTGGGGGTAACGAGGATGAATAGTATCACGAATGAGTACATCAGAGAGAAAACACATGTAAGAGGGAACCAAACCGCCACGAATAACGAGGGCCTAATGTATACTATTTTGCACGTACACATGGGCATAACTCATTCAGCCCAAGGACACTGATGCTCCCCTTCATGTCATGTTGTTAAAGTGTAAGCAGTCTCCCTGGTTGATGCTACCTATAAAACCGCAGTAATTGTTAGAATCCTTTGGTAGAGTCCAAGAGGGAAAGTATAGGCTTATATCCCTGAGAAAGCATGCTAGCTTCTGTAGTCTCAGTAACTTGAAGCAATATATCTTTGTGGCCCGGTATCCTGGTTTATACTGCATTTTTGATTGTGTATATCTATTGCTGGTTTATCCTAGATGATGGAGAAATCAGGTAATAAACACCCTAGACCAGACCCCGAACAAGCTTCTTGTGATTGGATGAAAAGGTGTGGACTGGCATTTTTACCACCCATTGGTTAGACAATTTGACTGAATGGACTGGATCCCAACTACAGTTAATGGTGTACCCCCATGGGGGAACATTTTAAACAGACGAACTTCAGCACCTAATCAGATCTATGATGGTTGAGTGATCCATACTGGGATTACACCTACATTTCTGAAGGGTATTTAAAATGGATAGAAATTAAAATGTTTTGGGATAAATACAATGGCATTGGTAATTCAAAAAATGAACTCAATCCATCACAGAAAGTGACCTCTGAAACTAAACCTGAGCTACCTGTAAAGACTTCTCTTCATTGTCTAGTTCTTTCTCTCGCTGACTCTGAGAGAGGTATAGTCATCTCGCAGATCAGTTGTCTGTGTCACCCAGAGCGCTCTGAGGCAGCTTGCAATAAAGAGAGAGGACCGCAGTAAAGTCATGTTCATTGTTTACAACAGGGGTCACCGACCTTTTTGAAACCGAGAGCTACTTCTTGGGTACCAATTAATGCGAAGGGCTACCAGGTCAAAACACACCTCTGAAATTACAAATTTGCTCAATTTACCTTTAATTATATGTTATCATTAATAATTAATGATATTTATCTATGTGAAGATATTGATTTGATTTAAAATATATTCAAAAAAATTAGATGCAGCTCAATGGAGAGTGGCGCTATGGAGCTGTGGGCCTGTCCTAAAACTAGCAGTGAACAGGTCCGCGGGCAACTTATAGTGTCCTTGCGGGCTACCTGGTGCCCACGGGCACCACGTTGGTGATCCCTGGTTTACAAGGTCACCGAGGCATACAGTGGCAAACAGAGTATTTATACCATGCTAGGTGGGTTACAGCGTTTATGGGTGGGGGTCATAAAACTGATACGACTGTTGTGTTCCACCCAAGGTGTGTACAATGTGGTTTCAAAAGATTACACAGAGAATAGGTAACAGAACAAGATATGGAGTACACAGTGGGTACAAGGAGCTGATTACTAAAAATCATGTATGGATAATCTGGTAAGAGTTTTGAGAGAAGGAAAGGATCAACATCTTGGTTACAATACTTATAAGAACACTTGGTGCTTTTTCCATAAGGAGCAAATGAAAATGCATAATTATAGGATACCATAGAAATAGAAACAGAAATTACTGCAACACTGAAAGGACCTTTTTCTACCTTTTTCTGGGTGTGGTCAACCCCTACCTTACAATTATAAATCACTTTCCACATCTAATACTGAGAAACTCTATTCAAATCTGGCAAATCTGGATCCTGACTTGAACCCCCCACCACCACCACCACCACCACCACCATCACCCCACCCCCCATGCCCACACCCAATCCAACAGACATCTGCTCACCCTCAGAGAATGACACTGCTCCGGGAGTAGTGGAAACTCTAGTCAAAGAAAGATCCATCCAGTCATGAAAAGTCTCCTGTGCGTGCTGGTGATCCTGAGGACACTGACGATGCAGAGTTTTGGCCCCATGTGCCCAAAGATTGATCCTCCCTCAGTGAGCACATTAAATGACATCATTAAGATTTTCCCTTCATACACTAAACCATTGAACTTTGTGGAAATGATAAATAAAACCCCTTGCCACTGGCAGGTTGAGGGCACGGATTACATGTTCATATCACATGCTCTATTAGGCAATGGACACGATGAAACCGAAGTGTTAAGTGAAGTTCTGTGTTTACAACACAAAAATGATCAATGGGAGGTGATGGTAAAGGATGCATGCAGAGGATGGGAATGGGAGAAGAAAGAAAATGAAAAAAAAAAAAAAAAAAAAATCTTGAATGAGTTTTATTGGAAAAATAATGAAAAGGCCATGGAAAACTTAACTCACTAGATATTTGCTCGCCCGTCAACAAATTAATTGCGACCTGGGAGAGGTCGCAATTTTACACTTGCTTCAGACAATTCCGGATGCTGTTGAAGGGATTGAATTAGATGCTGATGAACCTAATCCATTGTTCACTGCTACATTTATGAATAACTGCCATCCAGAGGTTCAAAGGACCCTGAATTATCAGCTGTCCAACCGTAATAACATGACCGGAAAACTTCGGGGAGCAGAGTGAGAACTATCGAAGGAGATGGTATTTTTGATATGTAAACAAATTGTATGCCTCTTTGTAGCAGGTGTGTATATTTGGCCACATAATCAGAGAGGAAGAGGCAGGGAAAAAGGAAAAAGTGGGCAGTGAGTAATAATTCTAACCCCCATCATCCTGGAGCATGTTAGTACTCTGGCAAAGAAGGACAATGGTCTAAAGAATGTAGAAAGAAAAGGGTGGATGAACAAACTGCAGCTGGAATGTCTTCCTTTCTTCCACATCTACCCCCTAACCATCCAAAGGCTAATCATTTTTTTCTGGAATCCAAAAAGAGATATATAACCAACTGGGGTGCCCACAGAGCCCTAATGTCACTATGTTGTATTGTACTTTTGATTCTCTGCAGGCACTTGATTTACCCTTGATTGAACTCTATTTCAGAGAATCAGTTTAGCCCTTTCTGGTGGACACTGGCACTGCTATATCTTCATTGGGGCACGAGTTCAAAGGGCTTGTTTCCAACCGAAGTATTCACTCTGTGGGAACAGGTAGGGTTCCAGTTGCCTCTTTTTTTATACTCCTCCCCTCCCGGCGACCTGTCTTTCTCACATAAACATTAATTTCCATCACAAATTTGTCTAGATGCCAGACTGCCTTTTTTGGGGCGAAAAAAAAAACAAACAAAAAAAAACTTATGACCCTGTTGCACTTATCTCTCAACTTCATAGGTTCCAAGTTCACAGTCAGCATGCTGGATAATGTGTCTTTTTCTCACCTTTCTGATGTGTCTCTTAATCACACAATCAATTCCTCCTCCCTTATGTGGCCTTCCCTCGAAGTTGTGGGTGGAGTATAAGGATGAGGTTGGTCTAGTTCACACACACATATATCCATCTCAGCCAACCACGCCACTGTTGACGGGTAGCCTCCACAATCTACTCCATGCCTTTCGGTCTTGCGCTCTCTGCACCCACATGCTGCCGGCCTTCGCTTCCATCTCATCTCTCCATCTCCTCTTTGGTCTACCTTTTGCTCTGTTCCCCTCTCTTAGATGCCATTCAGTTGTTTTCTTTGCCCATCTGTTATTTTCCATCCGGGTGAGATGTCCTGCCCACTGGCCTTTAGAGAGTTTGGCTTTCTCAATGATGTCCACCACTTTGGTTCTTGATCTTATAACCTCATTCTGATCTTGTCTTCCTGAGTGATGTTCAGCATTGCTCTTTCCATACTTTGCTTGGCCACAACAAGTTTGTGCTTCTGACGATTTGTTAGTGACCATGTCTCAGCTCCATAGGTCACTGCTGATAGTATGACCATGTTCATAATTTTTTTCTTTAGACTCATGGGCATCCTCTTATCCTTTAGGAAGTTGCTGTACTGGCCGAATCTTTTCCACCCTGATGTTTTTCTTTGATAAATCTCCTTGGCCATCTCATTTCCTGGTGTTAACAGCCTTCCTAGATACTTATACTGGTCCACCTCTTCTAGATGTTCTCAATTAATGAATATCCCTTGTCTCTGTATTATCCTTGCCACTTCATTGCACATGATCTTGGTTTTCTTCTTGTTCATCTTCATGTCGACTTTTTTCCTTCTCTGTTCAGATTGTTTAGCAGATTCCCCAGCTCTTCCTCTGTCTTCATGAACAGGATGATGTCATCTGCAAATCGTAGATTGTCAAGTCTCTCTCCATTGATGTTGATTCTGGTTTCAATGTCTATCCTCTTAAAGATCTCCTCGACTACTGATGTAAACTGATGTACTTCGTACTGGTGACAATATGTTTCATGATGTTAACTTTTCTGTTTTGATTTGTGCTGTGCCTCCCCTGTAGTTTTCCTTCAGGATGTTGATATATTTTTCTTGAATACCCTATCTTCTTAAAGCTTCAAACACTGCCTGATGTTGTATAGAATCAAATGCTTTCTCGTAGTCCACAAAGGCCATGTACATGTGGTATTTTGTACTCATTGGTCTTCTCCAGTACTTGCCTGATGGTTTGCAGATGGTCTATGGTGGAGTGACCTTTGTGGTAGGCGGCCTGTTTTGGAGGCTACTGTTCGTCTAGTGTGGTGTTAAGTCTATTTTTCAGGATCTTCATGAACAACTCGTATATGTGGGACAGCAAGCTGATTGGTCTATAGTTCGCAAGGTCTTTCTTCTCTCCCTTCTTGAAGATCAGTGTGATGATGGCATTTTTCCACTTCTTGGGCACTTCTTCTTTCCTTATCACCATGCTGAAAAGTTCCTTGATTTTGATTTTCTTTCGTAGGGTATATATATATATATATATATATATATATATATATATATATATATATATATATATATATATATATATATATATATATATATATATATATATATATATATATATATAAAGAAATATATATATATATATATATATACCCTACGAAAGAAATATATATATATATATATATACCCTACGAAAGAAATATATATATATATATATATATATATATATATATATATATATATATGTGCTTAATCTGCACTCAAAACAATCCTCTTTATAGGAAACACTTCTCATACATTTTGCAATATTACATATTCTGTGTACAACCATAATGGTTCTTGCAACAATACCCTAAATTGCTCTCTTTTCCATCTTGGTTTAAAACCCAGATGTTGTGCATGGGGTGACTGGTACTGGGTTTGTGGCTTAAAGTTGTATTTCTTCCCATAACTGAGGTGGGATCCATACATTGACACAACTTAATTCGACCCTCATAATTATTAGACATACTCCTATGCCTTGATCAAAGCGGGACTTATTTACTATCGACCCCAGCTTCCCACCCCTGAACATCAATTGAAATCGTGTCATTTGAAATTTTGGGATGCTTTCTTCCCCCAGTATGGTGTTACTCAATTATAGAATCAAATTGAAGCCACCCGTTTCCATAGTTATATTTGTTAATGAGACTATCCTTGCTCTTGGAGACATACAAAAGGAATTGACTGCCTTACGTCAAACGACTATTGAGAATCAAATTTGCTGCCAGAAAAGGGGTGTGTCTGTGCTTTGTCAGGCAAAACCTGCTGCACATACACTTGGCAGACAATTAAAATAACAGAGAAATAAGTAAAATAATGAACAAAATGAGTGAAACTGTAAGGACCTTGCAGAAGGACGAACAGGACAATTGGACCTGGGGATGGTTCTATAACCTCTTTGGGCAATGGACCCGATATTTGTCAATGGTCAGTTCTATGTTTGCATTTTTACTTTTATGCTGTATGTTTGGCCTTTGCATCCTACAATATAAACAGAATTCGTATTCTAATAAATTGACTGGGTATCAGTTCCTTCCACGGGGACCCACTTCCGGATATCTTCCTATGCCTAGCTGTTGGACTTTAATAATTATTTTGTTGTATCTTGTCACGATAGTAATTTTATTTCGTGTATAAAAGAGGGGAACTGTGGGAGCAAAAATAATGATTTGTATTTAGTATTAATCCGTTGTTTGACTGTACCCCAAGATATGTGTTTTTGGTCCGAGTTGCATCTCTGTATTTATATAAATACTGTTTCCTGACTATGGTTTTTAGAAGTGTTGAATAAACATCTTTGAGTTTCGTTGCTTGACTCCCCGTTTATTGAAGCCTCTGCTGAGCTCAGTAAGAGAAAGCCTGCATCCATGGCACAGCAGAGAGAAAGATAATCCTAACATTTATTTACCATAAATAAATTAAAATAAGATTGGGCATTGTTATTTGAACATTAATTAATAATTAGTTGACTGAGTGTCCTTTTTTATTTTTTTTTATTTTTTTTATTTTTTATTTATTTATTTATTTTTTTAACATGACAGTAGATCAAAAGGTGCAGGCTACTTATTGATACCTTGAATAATGAAGACTACTGAACAGGCAGAACTTTCACAAAGCCCCATATCTATGGAGTAATCTTCCAGTTAAAGTTTGGGACTCAGATGCAATCTCTCCAGTTAATACAATGTTGAATATTGTATTTTCCAGACTATGAGTCACACTTTTTTCATACTTTGGCATATAATTCTGTTCGTCATAATAATAAACAATTTCACATGTTTGTTATTTTTTACATTCACAACCACAAGAGGGCACTCTAGGCCTGGGTACCAGTACCTGCTCATCCTGTGCCACTGAAGAAATGGCCCCAAAAAGAAAATCCTATTCTGCGGATTATAAGCTGCAAGTAGTGAAATATGCAGCAGAAAATGGTAATCGAGCAGCAGAAAGAAAGTTTGGAGTGAACGAGAAACATATGAGGGACTGGAGAAATACTGTATCATCATTACCAGAGATTATTATTATTACTGCAATGAAGAAAACCAAAAAAAAAAAAAAAAAAAAAAAAGCTAAGCATGGGCTAAAAGCTAGATGGCCACAGTTAGAGGAATGAGCTCACACATGGGTGCTTGAGAAACGTGCTGCAGGAAGAGGCTTTTAACAGTGCACGTCCAGGTAGTTGTCACGGAGAAGAATATAAATGACTTTGGGGAGGACTTCCTTGGTGTTACCGCTTCATGCAACGCAACCACCTCTCTATCAGAGTGAGGACCACAAAGTCACAAAAACTGCCAGCAGATTTCCAAGCCAAGGTAGACAGTTTCCATGAGTTTGCGACTTATACTCCAGTGCGACTTATATGTGTATTTTTCTTCTTTATTGTGCATTTTTTTGCAACGTATAGTCTAGAAAATACAGGACTTATTTGTTTTACTCACACTTTCTGTTAATATCCTTTTATTACATACAGGAGCAGATTTGAGGGTTCATAGACATAAAGCCTGCTGGTAAACTGTGATGTTGGAATGTTGTTGCTCCCTCATTCTACATACTCACGCAGATTCATCAACAGAGGAGTGGCTGATTGCCACATGGCACAGTGTGCTCTCATGCCTGTTGTCCATCTCATTTTCTTTTTTTTTAGTTATGCTGTAATAGTCAGTCATGCTTAAGTCTCTGCTTGACCCTTTCTCTCTGTATTTTACTCTGACTTTGTTTAGGTACATATGTTACTTCCGAGATATCAGTGGCCATTAGCTTTCTGCTCTCTGAATCCTGTGATCTGCTCTGATATGCTACTACTGGTTAAATTTTTTATCTTATGAGCCCTTGCCCATAATGAAGGTGACGTTTCACTGCTTTTAATATAAGCTCTTTTACTAAAATGATTTAGGATGACAATTAAATTACAAATTTCAAATAACTGGCTAGAATTCATGTTAAATTATAATGGAATTTCTGCGACATGGTTTGTATATTTATCTGGTTTCAAACAAACGAGAATAGGGTTTCCCCTTCAGTTTGGTTAATCATAAGGTTTCTTTCGAATGTTGATTGAGAGACTTTCCCTGCCACCATCGCCACAGGGTTTATAGAGAAATATGTAAATATCTATTTACTATGGCCAGCTTCTTTGGAACAATGTCCACTCTAAAAGGTGCTATACAAATAAAATGAAATTCACTCGAAATTAGAAACTGATGCCTGAATAATGAAAAACTACCACACTTGCAATAAACACTGATGAAACTTCATTCGCATCAACACCATCAATCTTTATTTTAAATGGCCTAGCTTTATTCACTACATTTAAAATATGTAGCATGATTGTCACAAGCAAAAGCGAGAAGTTGGTTTTCATCAAAGTTTCGTAAAATATAGTACTGTGTTGCTTAAAATATTTTTGTCACTGTAGAATTTGTAGATTTCAGCGTGCAATTTCACAGAGTATATTTTAGACCACATCTTTACAAATGGTAAAATTTTTGGAAGGAATGTGATTATATATTTATATTTTGCAAATGACAGTTGATGATTTCTGTAAATGAATCCATGTCCTATGAATCATTATCCCTCTTTTACTTTTTTACTCTAGGTTTTTTTGTTTGTTTGTTTTTTTGCATTTATCATAAATGTTATTTCATGTATTTTCTGCACCCCTGTACCTATGAAAAAAAAAAAAAAAAGAGAGGGGGGGGGGGTTAGCTGCAGATTACCGAAGTTGTTAACTGATGTCTGATAAGGGAATGCTAGGTGGTTTGTGGAAGTTAGTGAAAATTTAAAAGAAACTGTGGAAAATTAAAAGTGATCCATGTCAGACTGCATTTTTGTACTTTTTTTACATGTAACAACGCCCTTTAAAGCAGTGGTGACATGGTGGTAGTGCACTAGATTACTGATTCCACTGTACTGTGTGTACTTGTGACGCCTTTCAGAAAATAAATGAATAACTTTTAAAAAGCAAATTTCTTTCCTGCTTGATTGAATTTTGGGCAAAGAAAACATGACTATTATTTAATTTAACTACCTATTGATTTTTTTTTTTTCTGAAATACAGTATAATGTCATGTGCTGTCAATATCATGATATTAATTTAAAGGCCGCAATTAACCCTGTTTGGAGGTTCATGTCACTGTCGAAATAAAATAGATGGTTTTGTGATAGTCTGAAGTACACAAATGTGAACAAGATAATGAGTTGTAATATGAATGCCAGAGTTTTGACAGTGTGTGTCAGTATGCTGATTTGTGTCTCACTGGGTTTTGTCAATGAAATCTTTTCAACCTTTGATTACCTGAGGAGAATGTGGCTGCAACCCATGATGCACTGCAACTGATTTCCCATTGGCCCACAGTGCAGCAGTGACACCTGCAGGTGTGAATTGATGAAAGAATAATTACTTTTTTAACTAACATTCTGTTTATTTATCTCTGTCTCTCTTTTTACCATAATTTTCTCCATATCTCACTCACTCTATCTATCTATCTATCTATCTATCTATCTATCTATCTATCTATCTATCTATCTATCTATCTATCTATCTATCTATTTTTCTCTGAGAAGAACTATCTTACTCTGAGAAGGACAAGGGCACTGTGTGATCAGGGCAGAGTGAGCTGCATCTCTTGCTAATTAATATGCGCAGCAAGGATGAGCTGACAGAATCCAATCAGAGCTGCCTGTGAAAAGAGACAACACGCACACACACACACACACGCACACGCGCGCACACACACACACACACACACACACACACACACACACACACACACACACACACACACGTACACACACATAGACAGTGAGCAAGAGAGAGCGAGAGAGAGAGAGAGAGAGAGAGAGAGAGAGAGAGAGAGAGAATAAACAACATAAAAAGAGAAAAAGAAATCAATTCTCTTCTTGCCAAGTCAAACATTAACAGGAAGAAGGCCTAATGTGAATTAAATAGCATTGTTAATTAACTGTGCATTTTTCACAGATAGAACTACATATATATATATATATATATATATATATATATATATATATATATATATATATATATATATATATATATATATATATATATATATATATATATATATATATATATATATATATATATATATACATACATACATACACACACATACATAAAATTAAAAAAAATTTAAATGTTATTTTTAAAAGTTATTACAGATACAAAAACACTTTAGATTCCCAAACATTAGTTTTCCAGGCTCTAAATGAAAGGTTAGTTAGTACAGTGTGTGAATAAAGAAAGCAGCAATGTTACATATAAGATACCACTTTTCAGACAAAAATATAATGAATGCTGCTTTGATTAACATGCAAATAAAGAATCAATTGTGACAGTTCACATTTCCAGGAGAACTGTAGTTGGCTCTGTAAGTGACCCGCTAGAGACTGTACTTATTAAACTGGACAAACTCTACCTGATGCTGTTCTATTTTTAAACAAAAAGTCATCATCACACACCTAATACTGTATTAGTTACATTGATTACTGTTTACTCTGCTCTACAGAAATTTTATGTAGAGATCTTTAATATAATTTCATATGTAGATATCAGGCATCTCTTCTCTATGCCACTACACACACACACACACACACACACACACACACACACACACACACATATATATAAATATATATATATATATATATATATATATATATATATATATATATATACATATATATATATATATATATGTATATATATATATATATATATATATGTATGTATGTATGTATGTATGTATGTATGTATTCCCAGAAACCTGCCCCGAGAAGGTTATTTGCCAAAATTTGCAGATGAAGCACAAATGACTTTTATCAGAAATGCAACAAGGGGACCAGAGGAAATCTATTGCTTACAGGGGAAAAAACATGTGCATACACAAATATTAATGAAGACAAAAGCACTGTAATTTCATTAAATGAACAATTTTTATTTTGTAAAATATGGAAATTCTGATGCAGGACATACATTTTAGTTATTGTATTCAGTACCATGGATAGTGGAGCATTAAAAAATGGTTTGATCTGAAAATATAGGCCAAGGAAAAAAAAAAAAAAAAAAAAAAAAAAAAACATATGTGGGATGCTGGCAACTACAACTGTTGTCTGGTCATCCCATCTCATCCAACTCTGGGCAAGGGTGGGGTATACCTTGGACAGCTCGCAAGGCCATCGCAGGGCCAACACTCACATAACCATTCACACTCACACCTAGGGGTGAGCCGGAACAGCCTATTAGCCTACTGTGCATTGACTGTGGGAGGAAATCGAAGTACCCAAAGAAAACCCACACAAGCATGCGGAGAACATATACACTCTGCACAGAAACTCCCAAGTAGAGAATCAAACCCAGGCCTTCATGCTGTACAGATCTGCTGACCATGATGCCACCAGTTCATGTGTAGATCACCCTGTAAACAGTGTGAACATCACTTTGGCACCGATATGCACATAAGGGTGCTCTTTCATCTTTGTAGATTTTGTTTGTAGCTAAAAGCATATTCCAGATAAGACAATATTAGTCTGTGCCAGAAAAGTTCAGGTAACTAAACAATGAATTTGTTTGCAAAAATAATTAATCTATGTGACTCGGTGACCCTGAGCATACTGCTAAAGCAATAACGTACATGAGTGGATTAAAAGGAAACATTTGAATATGTTAAAGTGGCTTAATCACAGCATGGAACTTAATCCAACTGAGGGTCCGTGGTATGACTTAAAGATTGTTGCACCCCAGCAAAACCATCCAATTTGAAGGAGCAAGAGTACTTGTGCTTTTAAAAGTGGGCAGAAATCCCAGCGGCTACATGTGCCAAGCTCATAGAAACTGTAGCCCTTGATGCTGCAGAAGGTGACTCTACAAAATACTTACCATAAACAACCTATAATACACTAATTGACCTCGGGCCTTGATTCTGTATACATCATAGCCATTATCTTGGTTAAGAAATAATGTACCCAAGCACAAGCAGAACTAACCTAAAAAGAGACAAAAAAGTCCTTTTCGTTAGGAAGTTTTTTTTTTTTCTTTCTATACAAATTATGTTATTTTAATTAGTGAAATATATTGCATTTATTCACAACAGCAAAACCTGTGAATTAGTTTATAATTCAGTATTTGCTCAAATATGCAATTGATCATTTCATGGTTTCAATCTTGCAAATTTATAATTTGCAATTAGCAATTGGAACAACTTGCCTAGTTATAATTATTATATAATGTGTTTTATAGAGTTATTATTCCTGAAGGAATATTCTTTTGATTGGGTTTCTGTCAAGTTTTTGGGGGTGTCAGTCAAATGCAATCACAAGTCAAACATGCGGATTTTCATAGCTCCTTTACAGAATGATCACGAGTTGAAATGACTTTAAAGATTTCTAAAAGGAATGCATATATATATTCATCAATCATAACTAATACATTTAAAAATTAAGAAATCATACTGTGTTTATATATATATATATATATATATATATATATATATATATATATATATATATATATATATATATATATATATATTTTTTTTTTTTTTTTTTTCAAGTCGTAGTAAAATAATACTGTCAGGTCAAGTTTTGCCCTGCTACGGGTAACATTTAATCCAGTACAACCTGTTGCATGGTCGAAGAGTTGACCACTAAACCGGCTCCCCCACCAGGTTCCAAATTTGGTGAGTAGGGTGGCTAGCAACCCAGTAGAAATAAAAACAAGACCTATCAAAGGGTGGACCTTTACTGCGGATGTTTTTTTTTTTTTTTTGCTCCTCATATATAGTATTGACAAGCTATTATGGCTGTCACCTACACCAGAATTCTGGTACAGCACCCAGATTGATTGATTGAGTAAAATAAACCGGTACTGGTCATCCTTACAACCTAATTTGAATGTATGTAATACATTAAAGCAGTGCTTCTCAAATAGTGGGGCACGTATGGTGCCAAGGGGGCACGGTGCGATGCCGGGGGAGCGCATATGACCCTGGGGAACATGTTTTTTTTTTCTGAAATTGTGCACAAGAATTCAGAGTGATTGCACCTACACTCCAATAGTTGGCAGTGGCGCTATCATTGTCGAACTATGGTGTAGCGGTTTCCCACACAAGCAAACAATATGAAGTGAACAACACCCCTCAAGAAACAACACGGAAACATTTCTAACAGGAATGAAGAGAAAGGTGGAAAGAGAAGGAAATATTAAGACATAAGTAAGTTGAATGAGTTTAAAAAAGTAAAATGCGTTTAAATAAGGATGTATTTTTTTTATATTTATTATTTCAGGCACATTGGTGCACTTTAAATCTTTACAATTGTTGATTAAAAACAATGTTAATGAAGTTTTTCTTTATTGTAGGTTGAACTATATTTCTTTCTTTTTTGTTTTTAATGTTAATAAAGATGCAATGTTATGCAGAGGTGTACTGATATCAATTTTATAGACAAATAATACTATTGATAGTCGCTCGCAGAGCGGGGGGTTGGTTCTTCTTCCGAGGAGGGGGCATCACAGAAAATAATTGAGAAGCACTGAGTTAAGGCAATATAGACACTTATTTTAACTCTTTCCCTCGGTCATGGAGGACGCATGATGTATTATAAGACTTAATAGAAAAATTATGTTAGCAAAACCACATGCTCGAGTTACTATTCAACTCACACAATATAAATTTCATGTAGCTCTAAAGAAATGTATACACAGTATATCATGGCAAACAGGACATCAAAATGCATTATATGAGGGAAATAGTTAATTTCAATGTCCATATAAAGGACAAAACTAGTCATTTTATCCAGTGTAGCAATGTGCAGAACTGCATGGGGTTAGCAATTTTTCCCCAGAAGTGATGCCAGCTGGGCAGGGTTGATTTCTTTTGTGGAGACAGTAAGACGTTACATTCTAGTGACTCTGAGGATGAGAATGCTGCCAGAAATGTCTGACCATAAATCCAAAATGGCTTATGCAGCTCACGTTTTGCCAAGTCGGCTTTCCTGTCATCACTAGGTTTAGGAAAAAGAAAGGTTTTTCATGATTCCTGTGCTTGTTGTTTGTGTAGCTCAGCACTGACTGATAATGTGTTATGCTGCATGGGTCAGTGATACAACCTAGACAATCCAATGAGTTCTCTTCACTACCACACAGATGAGAATACAAAATATATAAATCTTTTTAGACCCCAAGGATCTTGAGGCCACAGTGCAGTACAGTAACCTCAGTGGGGGACCAGGGATGTACATCAGGATATGTGACAAGTTATGTGATAATCTGAAAACCATTAATTATACAGACTAAATTCAATTATCCTGAACAAAAAAGTTACCACCCCCCCTTCCCCACCCATCGAGGGGTGCCCCAAGGCTGTGACCCACCAGTCGGACACGCTTCCAGTACAGCTAACTGGTTATGTCTCTCATTGTCTATGGTGTGATGCATGTAAAAGAACCATTGCTGATTTTGAACAAGAGTAGGCTGTATAGCCGTGAGTGTGTTTCTGTCCTGCGATGGCCTGGTGAGCTGCCCAAGGTGTACTCTGCCCTTGCCCAAATTCAGTTTAAATTGGGTACCGGCCTCCTCACAACCCTAATTAGGATTAAGCGGTTCAGAAAGTGAATGAATGAATGAATTGGTTCCCAAACTAGTCGAAAAATGTGTGGTGGGGGAGTGTATATTACCTTCCTTTCCCTACCTTCATGGCTGAAGGGTCCTTGAGCAAAACACTTACCCCTGATCTGCTCTCCATGTCTTACAACGTGTGGCAGCCCAACTTGCATGTGCTCACTGTTTTTGTGTGTGTGTTCACTTTGGTTAGGTTAAATTCAGAGCAAAAAATTCCCTTGTGGGATGAATACAGTATATAAAAACAATATTTGCTGAATATAGGGGCAGTAGTGCTGGATAACCGATCCTAAGGTTCGGGGATTCAAGCCCCACTGTCACCTGTTGTCATCACTGTTCCCAAAATGCAGCTAACTGGGTTATCAAAGGCCAACCACTGTCTATGGTGTGAGGCATGAAAAAGAACTGTTGCTGACTTTCAACAGGTTTCTGCCTTGCGATGGGCTGGCGAGCTGGTGTACTCTGCCCTTCCCTAGAGTTTGTTTGGGCACCAGCCTTCCTGCAACCCTTAGGATTAAGTGGTTCAGAAAATGAATGAATGGTTGAATATAAGCACCAGATAAATTCCTAAGTCCTATTAAATATTAATAATAATAATAATAATAATAATAATAATAATAATAATAATAATAATAATAATAATAATAATAATAATAATAATAATAATAATAAATGGCCCAAATGGCATATGCTTCCATGTGGCACACTCCAGCTCAATTTTCCTCCATCATCTTATGAAATGAGCATAAGCAAGAGAGGCACTGGTCAGACAATGTCCATGAGTTAGCGCTTTGTAGTCAGTTTGTAGTAGAGGTGCAGCACCTTGTTTGGCTGACTAGTCCAATCCGTGATTTGTATACACATCTGCAGTTCTGCCATATGAACTGTATATCTCCTGGACCCTGTGCTACACTGGCTTTCCTTCTGGTCCTTGGCCTCAGCAAGTGATATTTCACCTCTGGAGAAAGCTTTACGAGAATCTTCCTTCCAAGCAGTCCTGTTACTAGCCAGTGTCTCCCAGGTGTTTGTATTTATTCCTGTGGCCTTCATGTCTCTTTTGCAGATATCTTTAAAACAAAGTTTGGGGCATCCTGCTGGTTGTTTACCTTTTGCCAGTTCACCGTACAAAATGTCCTTTGGTATATGGCCATCTTCCATCCTATGTACATGCCCTAAACAACGAAGTCTGTGCTTCCGGAGGTGTGTGTGTGTGTGCATAGAGGGTATCGCTGCTTGGGATAGTACCTTCTTATTTGTGACTTTGTCTCTCCAAGAGTTGTGGAGGATGCAATGAAGGCACCTCATGTGAAAGACCTGAAGTCTCCATTCCTGGCTGGAGTATGATGTCCAGGTCTCACTTTCATAAAGCAAGGCACTGATGATGCAGGTCCTGTAAACTCTGATCTTGGTCTTGGATGTTTGCTTCCTGTTTTCCTAAACTCTGGTTGTGAGTCTTGAAAGACTTGTGGCAGCTTTACCAATTCTTATTCCCAGCTGGGTTCACCCTCAACTATCCTCTTGAAAGCATGTTTCAGGAGCAGAGCAAAGAAGATGCCAAAGAGGATAGAAGCCAGTATGCAACCATGGTGATGCTTGACAATGATGAGGTCCAACTGATGCCAGTGTTTGGTTCGGGGGTGCATCCAAGAAACTGTGATGGGGGTTTTGCTGAGAAGAAAGTGTTGGTAGTGCAGAGTCCGTGGTATGTTCATAATTCCAGTAGGTGTTGACCGTTTCATTTGTCTTTCCCACACCAAAGCTACCAAGGCAGACAGGCCATGTATCATGATCTGAACCTACTCTGGCATTGAAGTCGCCGAGGAGAAATAATTCCTCTTTATTTGTAATTCCTCCTTGGGAAGACATCTGATTACCTCATCCAGCTGATTGTAGAATTCATCCTTGGTTTGCTGGAAGAAGTGAGAGTAGGGGCATAGACACATAATATATTTACAGGCCCTGGTGAAGTGTTAAGATGTAGAGAGAGAATTTGCTCAGTCTTGGTGTCACCAATTTCCACTCAGTAGAGTATTTCTGTTGGCGAAACCTACTCCATTCTGTCTAGCTTCCGCTTTTTACTTTCCTGGCCAGAAGAAGGTATAATTGTTTTCTTTCAAAGTGTCAGTGAGGCGTGTTTTCTGTAGGGCTGCAATGTCAACCTGGAGGCTTAGAAGTTTTTTGTTGATGATGTCAGTTTTACATGTGTCCTCTATATCCAGGGGGCCTGAGAGACCAGTCATCATGGTGCGAATGTTCCAACTTCCTACTTTAGGTGGAGCTTCTTTGCTTGTTCTTGTATTATTTGCTTCTGTAGTTACTTACCACTTGACAGGTAGTATATCTAGGGTCCCACGCACCCAGTGAGACAGGTGGCCAGTGGCAGGGCAACACCTTATTGGCTGAGGGCTGCCCAGATTGCGTTGGGTGATAATTCACAAATGGATTGAATAACTACTCCCACCATCCCACCCCATGCCCTGGCACCCAGCTTTATGTCAATTAAGCTTAAGCTTATCATCAGTAACTGTTGTCCTCTGTATTTGTTCCACACTGCTACAGTCAGGCTGAAGTGTCCCCTCCAGGGTGCTAGCCAGGGCAGAAGATATGGAGAGACTGGTTTGCCCGTGTGTCAGACTCCCCCTCTTGGTCTTGCTGGTAACATCCATAGGAAAGGCGAAGACCAGTACATTTGGTATCAGGTTGACTGCAGGAGCTGCCGGAAGAATGCTGATTTGGACATCCAACCACCTTAGGGGCTCCACTCTTGATTTTCTGTTGGGGTTTACTCCCCTAGCCTTCCACTATCCCTAGTGGCCCACAAGGTAGTGGGGCAATTTGACCCATAGCTGGAGCTAGGATGGTGGAAGTCAGGGCATGTCCACATGCCAGTGAGCCTGCACCTCACACCTCTGGGGGCCAAGCTCCTCCGAGATCCCCTTCAGTTTAACCTGGGGCCACAAGGCTTCCAGTTGATGTGTGGTGCCACAAAGAGGTACTAGAGGAGTCTTGATAATTGAGAGGCTTGTACTGCCAAGGGAGGCTTACGCACTCTGCTCCCTTTTCGCCTTGGGGCGAGGCAGCAGTAGTAGCTAAAGGCAAGAGGGTGCAAGCACTATCTACACCACACTACACTACTACACTGGCACATACACACACACCACACATAAGTGAGAAAGCTATACATAACACCATTACTGTAAGTGTCATAATGGGGACATAATTATCAGATGCATATATATAAAATGCCATTGCTATTTCCACACCATGTTTTTTTTTTCAAGCTAATTATAATATAATCCATTCATAATTTCTGAAAACTCAGTATTTACAATTAAATTAAAAGTATGGTACACAAAATCTAATAGTAATACTAATGTAATTAACACACACACACATGCACACACACACACACACACACACACACACACACACACACACACACACACACACAGGTAAAGTCAGGTGTGCACGACACTGCATCAGATCAGCATGCACAAGTATTATAAAACATGAACATTCATTCAATCATTTTCTGTAACCGCGTAATCCGAATTAAGGTCGTGGGGAGGCTGGCAGCCATCCCAGTTTACTCTGGGCGATGGAATAGTACACCCTGGACAGCTTACTAGGCTATTGCAGGGCAGAAACATGCCAACAGCTTTGCAGCGTACTCTTGATGATGATGGGGGGGGGGGGGGCAGTACCATTACCACCAGGCAATCACTGCCTCAATATGAAAAAAAAAAAATTGTTACTATATCTCATCAGTGGAGAATTAATGACTATCTGCCATTTGAATTAAATTTTCATTTTAAAATAGCTTTGTTAATTCTCAGATGACAAAATGTCAGAATTTTGCTTTTTTGTGTTGATGTGAAGTTTGATAGTCCGTGCACCTCTACTAGCTTTGGTAACCACATCCAAACACAATGAGCGAAGCATTTTTTTTTTTCTCTGGATTGTTAATATTACATACATGCTCACCCTGATTCATTCTGACAGTCTGCTTTTGATCTCAGTGCTCAATATAGCGTTATGAATTCTACATTTACTCATGCAATGCTGTACTGGGAATCACATTATGGAACAAGCATGTGTAAAGAAGAAAATATTTACAGGCAGGACTCAATTAAGGAGCTTCAATGTGGGCACAGCACCGTAAAATCAGTACACTATTTCTACTGTAAAATGGGTAGACTATTTCTGGGTAGAAGAAGCCTGGGAAACCATGTTGCAAAAGTAAACATTTATTTTCTTGAAGAAAATGCTATCATTGGCCTTCCCTTTTCCATTCATTGTTTTTTGTTTTTTTTTTGTTTTGGTTTTTGTTTTTTGTTATGTTTTTTATTTTATTTTTTTTTATATATATATTTTTTTTTATGCATTACACAATAGTTTTCTAATAGTTTTCTTTTCAAAAAACAAAGTTCTACCTATTTTAACATTCATTGCATACTCACATGATGTTTCAAATTATGTAGAAGTTTTTTTTTTTTTTTTTTTTTTTTTTTTCCCTCATTCCATACAACAAGCATAACCTGGGGGGAGGAGGGGTGTGTGTGTGCACAGGTGGAAGTGCATGACCCCACAGCAGGAGTTGAGTTCTGCTGGACAGGCACATGAAATTGAAATTGTTGTGCTGTTATAATATAACAATAATATAATATTATCAATAAACAATAATAGCTGAACACTGTCAATCAAACAAAGTGCGAGTGTGAGAATGAAGCACAGTTTCTCAGTACCGCTTACAGTTCCTATACATGTGTTAGAACACACAGTGACGCACAGAGAATGAATGGCCAAAATAATCATAAGCCAGCCAACCTGTATCTACAGCCTAATGGTCAGTACTTTTATAAAAGTAATAGTTTGTCTTTGTGCTGTAAATATGTATTAATATTTGTTTGTGCCTTTGGTGGGGCAGTGGTGGTCGAGTGGTATAGGGCGCTGGATCGCTGATCCAAAGGTTGGGGGTTCAAGTTCCACTCTCCACAAGGTTGTCACTGTCCCCCCCCAGTGCAGCTAACTGGGTTATCAAAGGCGGGCCATGTCTGTCACTGTCTATGGTGAGAGGCATGTAAAAGAACCATTGCTGACTTTCGTAAAGAGTAGCTGCAAAGTCGTCAGCGTGTTTCTGTGCCTTGCTAAAAAGGGTTGTGACAGGAAGGGCATCCGACGTAAAAACCTCTGCCAAATCAAACGTGCGAATCAGATGATTCGCTGTGGCGACTCCCGAGTAAAAGGGAAAAAGCCGAAAGGAAGACAGAAAGACATTTGTTTGTGCCTTTGAATACATAAATAATGTTAGGTCAATTTGTAAATATATTTAGCATATTTACTTGCAGATGTAGTTTGTGGGGGCAGTGGTGGTCTAGTGGTATAGGGCGCTGGATTGCTGATCCAAAGGTTGGGGGTTCGAGTCCCACTCTCCACAAGGTTGTCACTGTCCCCCCCAGTGCAGCTAACTGGGTTATCAAAGGCGGGCCATGTCTGTCACTGTCTATGGTGTGAGGCATGTAAAAGAACCATTGCTGACTTTCGTAAAGAGTAGCTGCAAAGTCGTCAGCGTGTTTCTGTCCCTTGCTAAAAAGGGTTGTGACAGGAAGGGCATCCGATGTAAAAAAAAAATCTCTGCCAAATCAAACGTGCAACTCAGATGATTCGCTGTGGCGACTCCCGAGTAAAAGGGAAAAAAAGCTGAAAGGAAGACAGACACAGACTTGCAGATGTAGTTTGAAATATATTTGAGAATGTTTTTGGTTGAACTATAATATCTGATTGCAGTTCACCCCTGTATAGACAGCCATTTTTAAAGTTTATAATTTTACCCACGGGCGTACTTGGTTCCCCCAAAGTGCTGAGTAAAATAACTTATTACATTAATAACATTATGTGAAAGATTATGTGAAAGTGTTTATAAAGTGCAAATGTTGTAAAATAGATTTCATTGTTTTTGAACTGGAAATACATGTTTGTTAAATTGTAGTGTGTATTGTAATTCTGGTGCATTAAGATTCATTCGTGTTGTATAATTGCTGTGATCTTTATTTTTACATAGTTTGTATAACCACATGTTGCAGTTTTAACAGCTTCAACATCACAGTTTAAAACCTGAAATTCTTGTTGTTCAGTCAGTCAACCCGATAGGAACCGAGTACTGAGGCCTGGGGGCAAGAACATATAGTATAAGGGCCTATATCGCACTTGTCCGCATCCCTGTTTAGCAAAAGCATTTAACTGTACGGAAAGAGATGGGTCTCCCTGAACAAAGGAAGAGAAATCTGGAAAGGGCAGCTCAGCAGTGTGGTACTCTGGATGATTTCTTTGTGACAAAATGAGCCAAAGGTAAACTCACGAGTTGAAAATGGTTGAAAAAAGGTTGAAATAATTGAAAACACACTAAGGACTTAGGTACGCTTCAGTTAAAACAATCAATATTTCAATTTATTGTCAGTTCAGTTGAAGATGCAACATCAAACGCTATCTCCAGTGAAAGCCAGCAGGAAGCTAAGGAAGCCTCATGGAGAACACATGCTGTATCTGATGAGAATGCCCATCATTCTGCATCTCAGAAAATGAATGAATGATTGAATGAATGGATAATTAATGCTACCTTTGGCTACTAGGAGACTGTGTAGTTTTGCATTTTTTAAATCATTTTTTTTAACTGAATACAATATATTTCTAGTAAGCTAATTGTTTTCACACGTATGAAATAACAGACCTATCAAAAAGGCCAAATCCTTTTAGCCAATATACCCACTGGCTACGTTTGGGAAGAAAGGAAGTGTAAATAGTTCCTGCATAAAATAACACTCCAGTAAGCCTGGTAAATGTTTCCCTGCACTCTCATGTGCTCTCATTCTATATTTAAATGGATCCACATCAGGGATTTAAATTCTGTTTTGTGCTTGGTTCAACTTTTTTCCACATAGAAAGTTTTATTCCACTTTCCTTAAAAAAAAAAAAAAAAAAAAAATATATATATATATATATATATATATATATATATATATATATATATATATATATATATATATATATATATATATATATATATATATATATATATATATATATATGTTTGAAATGCACAAGTGGTGGAAAGGTGATGGGGTGCATTTTTGGCAGTAAAGAGGTGCTACAAGTTGAATATATATGGAGCCAGGTTGGGATCCCTTTCTGTTCTTGAGTCTTAGGTATACGTCTGTTATGAAACACATGTACAATATTGTCAGCGTGTATTTTACATGAATATGCAGCATGCATATTTATTCATGATTGCTGACATGAAGCAGATACTAAATAAAAGTGCATGTGTATGAAGCAACAAATATAGAATCAACAAAGTTGGAGAAGCTTTTGTCTTTTTTTTTCTTTTTTCTTCTTTTTTTTTCTTTTGGATAATTATTCCATTCATGAAAGCCCATGTCATGCTGAATCAGAATCATGAGATACTAAGTCATCACTCATAATTATTAATTAGCATGTGATATTTATGATTTGCATACACATGACTATGAATTACAATTTGGGATTATTCTACTTTATATTTTTTTTTATTGAACATGTTCTTCTTTTAGTGGAAAAATTGGTTTCAATTGCATGCATGTGATTTTATTTTTTTATTATTATTTCAATGATAAAGTTTGGTCCTGTGGTGGCCTGAAGAGCTGCCCAGGGTGTACCCCACCCTCTCTTAAAGTGGGCTGAGATGGATGCATAGATATATATATATATATATATATATATATATATATATATATATATATATATATATATATATATATATATATATATATATATATATACAGACGTTCCCCGACTTACGTTTTTAATTGGTTCTGGACGGCCCAACGTAAGTTGAAAGTGAACGTAAGTTGTTACAGTGACGTATGACATATGACGTGTGACGTATGACACTCATACTGTACTATACATCCATAAATACCATTACAGTATCTCATAAATCACCCCTAAATCAATTATTATAAACATGTCTGTCTTCCTTTCAACTTTTCCCCTTTTACTGGGGAGTCGCCACAGCGAATCATCTTGATTCGCACGTTTGATTTGGCAGAGGTTTTTACATCGGATGCCCTTCCTGTCACAACCCTTTTTAGCAAGGGACAGAAACACGCTGACGACTTTGCAGCTCCTCTTTACCAAAGTCAGCAATGGTTCTTTTACATGCCTCTCACCATAGACAGTGACAGACATGGCCCGCCTTTGATAACCCAGTTAGCTGCACTGGGGGGGGGGGGGCAGTGACAACCTTGTGGAGAGTGGGACTCGAGCCCCCAACCTTTGGATCAGCGATCCAGTACCCTATACCACTAGACCACCACTGCCAATTATTATAAACATAACATTGTAAAATAATATCAAATATATCAAATATTTCAAATAAGTCACTTATTTATACTGAGTCACTTTACATGAAGCTTAAAACAGTCAATCAACACTTACAATATGTGAAGCACTCAATACCGAAAGTAGTGTACTTCCGAAAGTAGTGTGCTTGCTGTGGCTTATATGGACTTCCGGGCTTTCAAGTGCACAAGGGTGCCGTTGAACTCATTTAGAACACAGCCTGCACTGATGCAGTCTCCCAGCAAAGCGGAGAGTTCTTACTTTTGTGAAGTAAGTAAGTTAAATTTATTCAAGAGATGCATGCTGAGAACAAGTACAAACCCTAATGAATATTCATATAAAAATAACTTTCCTCTTCATCGCCAGAAAACGTGCCTTCTTTGCTTTCTTGGTAGAATTGCCATCTGAGGAATCGGACTTCCTCCTGGGGGCTATAGTAGCATTGTCCAGTAAAGGAATGTTAAATTATACTGGGAAAGGAATATTTCTGCAATGGTATCTTGTTGCTGAGCGTAGTAGTAGAATGCTGTGAGTGTGAGATGCTGGGACGCTGTGCTGCCCCAGCTATCTTATGCGCTGCGCTGCCAGACATATACAGTAAACTCTCGCATACATCGCAACTCGGATAGTGTGTGTGTGTGTGTGTGTGTGTGTGTATAAGTCAGAGAAGAGCAAGGTTTATCAAGCGCTGTCTGCAAACTTCCCAGAAGGTCCGCTTTATGACACAAAATCATAGAAGCTTCTAGATCAGATCTGCTTTTACAGATTCCATTTTTGGCAGTTTGGTAATGTGTCACAGATGACTTGCATTCGACATAAGTGAATAAATATCTATAAAAAGGCTTAAGAGGTACTGTACTGCATTGTACCAACAGAAGCAATGTCAGGTGGTCAGTGTTCATTTAAAGCAGATTTGAGGAGAACAAAGACTACAGTGATTAGATAGATGTTGACAAAAGCCGGCATCATGCCTTTTGCAAGACATGCAAAGAAGAAAAAAAAAATGTGGCAGTTGGTGCTCTGGGGTGGATGCATTGAGGTCACACATAAAATCAAATTTCACCCATTCAAAAAACATGCAAAGATGTTTAAGGACCAAGGAGCATATTCTAATAATAGGCTATTGCAAAGGAAATGCAGTTAGCATTAACAACTGCCACAGGCATTAACGTTTATGTTACCATGACTATGCTTTGTGCATCCACAACCAATACAGGTGTTGACCCAAAGCCAAAGGTGAAGAAATTGTTTACATATACTTTTAATATTCTATTTTGTCTTCTTGTTACAGTTTATTAAAAGTTTTGCATGTATTCCAGCAAGACGGCAAATTATTTAAATTACTTGTATTTAGCTATTACATTGAAAATGTGGTTATTTAGCTCTTACATTGAAAATGTAGTCGCTGAAATATTAAGAATGTTTGTATTTTTAGATCTGTTAATTTACAGGATCTTAAAATTGTTGTATTTCTGTCTTTGAAAGTCAGAAACAATATTTCTTGTTGTGTTCTACTTTTTAAGCAGTAATTGAAAATGACATTTTGTTCATTGAAAAGTCCTTGAGAAGTGCTTGAATGATATTTGGCCCAATGTGTGGTAACCATGACTATTACAATAGAGGAGAAAAGCAGGTGTTTGTTTTTTGTTTTTGTTTTTTTGTTTTTTTTTTTTTTTTAATCAGCCACACAATTAATGCAGCCATGAGGCGGGGGGGGCACTAACCAGTGTCTCTCCCCCTTATGCCGGTCCCAAGCCCGGATAAATGCAGAGGGTTGCGACAGGAAGGGCATCCGGCGTAAAACTTCTGCCACATTTAAAAATGCAAATGATCAAAACAAAATTCATACCGGATCGGTCGAGGCCCGGGTTAACAACGACCGCCATCAGTGCTGTCAACCAACAGGGTGCTGATGGAAATTGGACTACTGTTGGTCGAAGACGTCGAAGAAGGAGAGGCGGGAGGCGGTCCGTAGGCAGAGAGAGAAGAGGAAATGCATGAGCCTCGGACTGGAGAGTAGGGACTTTGAATGTTGGAACTATGCAAGGAAAAGATAGGAGCTGGCTGACATGATGCAGAGGAGGAAGGTGGACATCCTGTGTGTTCAGGAGACAAGGTGGAAAGGTAGCAAGGCTAAAAGCTTAGGAGCAGGGTTTAAACTGTTTATAATGGTGTGGATGGGAAGAGAAATGGAGTAGGAGTCATCTTGAAGGAGGGGTTTGTCAGAATGTTCTAGAAGTGAAAAGAGTGTCAGACAGAGTGATGAGTCTCAAGTTAGAAATTGAAGGCGTGATAGTCAATGTTGTTAGTGCTTATGCCCCACAGGCAGGATGTAAGCTAGAAGAGAAGGAGAGATTCTGGAGTGAGTTAGATGAAGTGATGCAGAGTACCCCCAGAGGTGAAAGAGTGGTCATTGGAGCAGACTTCAATGGACATGTTGGTGCAGGCAACAGAGGGACGAGGAAGTGATGGGCAGGTTTGGTATCCAGGACAGGAACACAGAAGGACAGATGTTGATCGATTTTGCAAAAAGGATGGAAATGGCTGTGGTGAATACTTTCTTTCCAGAAGAAACAGAAGCATAGGGTGACTTATGAAAGCGGAGGTAAGAGCACACAGGTAGACTACATCTTGTGTAGGCGATGTAATTTGAAGGAAGTCAGTGACTGCAAAGTAGTAGTGGGTGAGAGTGTTGCCAAACAGCATAAATGGTGGTGTGCAGGATGACACTGATGGTGAGAAAGGTGAAAAAGGCAAAGGTAGAGCAGAAGACAAAGTGGTGGAAGCTGAAAAAGGAAGAGTGTCGTGTTGTCTTCAAGGAGGAGTTGAAACAGGCTTTGGGGGGTCAGGGAGTGCTTCCAGAGGACTGGACAACCACAGCCAATGTGATCAGGGAGACCGGTAGGAGAGTATTTGGTGTGTCCTCTGGAAGGAAAGTAGATAAGGAAACTTGGTGGTGGAATGAGGAAGTGCAGGAGTGTGTACAAAAGAAGAGGTTAGCCAAGAAGAAGTGGGACATTGAGAGGACCGAAGAGAGTAAACAGGAGTACAGGGAGACACAGCTAAGGCTTAAGGTAGCAGTGTCAAAGGCCAAACAGAGGGCTTAGATGATGACTTGTATGATAGGTTGAACAGTAAGGAGGAGAAAATGATCTATACAGGTTAGCACAGCAGAGAAATAGAGATGGGAAAGACGTGCAGCAAGTTAGAGTGATAAAGGACAGAGAGGGAAATGTATTGACTGGATGACAGAAGTGTGCTGGGAAGATGGAAAGAGTACTTTGAAGAGCTGATGAATGAGGAAAATGAGAGAGAAAAAAAGAGTAGAAGGGGTGACCGTTGAGGAGCAGGAAGTAGCAAAGATTAGTAAGGGAGAAGTGAGGAGGGCATTGAAGAGGATGAAGAGTGGAAAGGCAGTTGGTCTCTGATGACATACCAGTTGAGGTATGGAAGTGTCTAGGGGAGGTAGCAGTAGATTTTCTGACAAGAATATTCAACAAGGTCTTAGAAAGTGAGCAGATGCCAGAGGAATGGAGGAGAAGTGTGTGCTTGTGCCCATTTTTAAGAACAAGGGCGATGTACAGAGTTGTGGCAACTACAGAGGGATAAAGTTGATGAGCCATACAATGAAGCTATGGGAAAGAATAGTGGAAGCAAGACTAAGGGCAGAGGTCAGCATTTGTGAACAACAGTTTGGTTTCATGCCAAGAAAGAGCACCACAGATGCAGTGTTTGCTTTGAGGATGTTAATAGAGAAGTACAGAGAAGGTCAGAAGGAGCTGCATTGTGCCTTTGTGGATCTGGAGAAAGCATATGACAGGGTGCCGAGAGAAGAACTGTGGTATTGTATGAGGAAGTCTGAGTGACAGAGAAGTATGTTAGAGTGGTGCAGGACATGTATGATAGATGTAAGACAGTGGTGAGGTGTGCTGTCGGTGTGACAGAAGAGTTCAAGGTGGAGGTGGGACTACATCAAGGGTCAGCTCTCAGCCCCTTCTTGTTTGCTATGGTGATGGACAGGCTAACAGATGAGGTTAGACAAGAATCTCCATGGACTATGATGTTGGCAGATGAGATTGTGGTCTGGAGTGAGAGCAGAGACCAAGTGGAGGGAAAATCTAGAGAGGTGGAGGTATGCCCTGGAAAGGAGGGGATTGAAGGTTAGTCTTAGTAAGACAGAATACATGTGTGTGGAACGACAAGGACCCAAGAGGAACTTTGAGGTTACAGGGGCAGAGATAAAGAAGGTGGAGGATTTTAAGTACTTAGGCTCAACAATCCAGAGCAATGGAGAGTGTGGAAAGAGGTGAAGAAGCGCAGGCAGGCAGGTTGGAATGGATGGAGAAAAGTGTCCGGTGTGATGTGTGATAGGAGAGTATCGGCAAGAATGAAGGGAAAAGTGTACAAGACGGTGATGAGGCCAGCAATGTTGTATGGTTTAGAGACAGTGGCCCTGGGGAAAAGACAGGAGTCAGAGTTGGAGGTAGCAGAGATGAAAATGTTGAGGTTCTCTTTGGGAGTAACGAGGATGGATAGGATCAGAAATGAGTACATCAGAGGGACAGCACATGTTAGATGTTTTGGAGACAAAGTCAGAGAGGCTAGAATGAGATGGTTTGGACATGTACAGAGGAGGGATAGTGAGTATATTGGTCGTAGGATGCTGAGGTTGGAACTACCAGGCAAAAGGCCCAGAGGAAGACCAAAGAGAAGATTTATGGATGCAGTGAAGGCGGACAGGAAAGTCGTTGGAGTAGGAGTAGAAGATGCAGAGGATAGGGAGAGATGGAGGCAGATCATTTGCTGTGGCGACCCCTGAAGGGAACAGCCGAAAGGAAAAGAAGAAAGAAGAATCAGCCACACAATTAACCCTCCATGTCTGTGAGATCAGCTGTCTGTCCATCAGTCAGCTCAGCAGTCCGAAAGCTCTCCAGATCTGCTGTAGCACCTCCTTGCTTCATTTGCATATGATGAGACAGTTTCACCTTATAGTCATGTTTTAAGTCATTTAATCCCTTCTACTTCAGTGTAGATACTTTTCCTATTTTCCATTATTTTTAGACTTGTAGCTATACCATCGTTAATTTATTGCCATCCACTACTTGGTGATATAATGTCCCCTTAGTTTGTTCCCTTAAGTTTATGTGAAATTGGCAGGTTTTATGAAAAGTGGTTGTTATTTATAAGTGCTCTCTTCCTTATCAGTATTATTTGGCCGCATTTTCTTGAACTAAACACGATAATGTGTCTCATTCTTCTTTTTCATGTCTTCTCTTAGTTTGACATTAATCTTTAACTAAAATCGTAAATCGTACATATAAAATAAGAGCTATCTACATTCCACTCCGGGCCCTAAGCCTTTAAGCATTCCTTTATATTCTCCGGTTGTCTTTGCATAAGATTATACTCAATTATATAGTCACAGGACATGTACCTTATTCATTTATTTATTTATTTGTTTATTTATTTATTTATTTATTTAGCTTTCCTTTCTTTAGCTCAGTCGGTCTGCTGTGCCATTTTTAGGAGGAGACAATGTGTCATGCAATGTCGCCATCCCCCTCACCCAGTTATATTTTCTTTTGATCTTCTTGACTTCTTGAAATTTCTCACACTGTCCAATTCCAGCTTGTACCTGCTGTTACCCATGAACAGGCCATTCAGTCTCAATCAAAGACCCGCGATCAGTTCACCCAGACTGATGGTCGTACCTCTGATGGCCATTCTACTGCTTCCTCTTTTCCTCGGAGCTCCCCCTGTATTCCCTTGTCTTCTCCTGATTATTTCTCTCCAGAGCCCTCGACAGAGCCTCTCATTATTGTTTGGCCAGACTCACCCACTGGCTATCCTCTCACTTCTCCTGTGGAATCTGAATTTCCTTCTTCATTTTCTGGTGTGTTTTTTATCATTTCCTTAAATTAGGCTGGCTGATTCATAATCTCCAGTTCATTCAGTAAATTTTCTTTCTTCTTGTAATCTCTGTGTGGGCATTCTTCATTATTCGACTAATATCAATAGCCATGCGTGATCATTATAAAGGTTACATGTGGTTATTACACTAGCATTAATCAAAGCTAATTACTAATTGGTAGCTATGCGGTTTTACCAAATTACTCCTCATGCTAAGTAAAACATTGCTAAAGTTTTAAGCAAAATACAAATTTAAAACAGTATAAAATTTTCCTGGAACTCTGAGGATGACAATGCTGCCAGGGATGAGCTTGATGGTAAATCCAAAATGGTTTATGCAGTTATTGGTTTTTGCTGACTCAGCTTTCCTGTCATCTTTGTGTTGGCTTAGAAACAAAAAGAAATGTTTTCTGAGCTTGGCGTTTGTAGCGCTCAGTACCAGCTGATAATATGTTAAGATGCTCAGGGTGAATGTCAGAGTCCAGCAAATCCAACAAGTTTGTGTCACTACCAGGCTGGAACAGCCAATCAGAAAGGCAACATGTCTCTATGTATGCTTAGAGTCGTAACACTCCTGCACTCTTAAATTGGGCGTGGACTGATGACATTAACAGGAACCACTGATGTTATACTTGCTTGTATTAAATAGTAAATAACACAAATTCTCCACAGGTACACTTTAATAAAATAAAATTTATTTTAGCAGTGAAGAATGGTCATGGATTATTTTTTCAATGTGGTAATTTAGCTGAAACTATATCAGTGCACACCATTCTGAGACAAAAAAAGGCCATAAAAAAAAGCACTTCATTTTTCTTGAAGGTTTTGTTGCCTGTTTTCGCCTCTCTTTAGACCATCAGTATACTGTGTAAACCGAATAAAAACAACATGGCCGAAAGAAATGGGTAATCTGCATATCAACAATTCTCTCAACAACCTGACCAAAACACTAAACACAGACAGTAATTGAGAATTGCATGTGCTCAGGCCTTGCTGGGACAATAGAGTCTCACTTCCCAGATTCTCTCAGCCAAGACTGCACTTGTTCTATGTCTCTAGATGCTCAGCTGAGGAAGATGGATGGTCCTCGTCTCTTCACATTACAGACTTTCTACAAAATCCGATCTCTTTTTCACACAGAGGCGGGAGGGAGTTTCTGACTTGTTTATTGATGAGTGTAATAAATTATTGTTATACTCTATTGCACTGTTAGCATGTTTATGTATTGTTATCATCCTAACCTCCCCTGTATAAAATCATGACACATTAAATTTACCAGTTTGTGGTCAGTATTGAAATAATAATAATAATAATAATGATAATAATAATAATAATTAATACATAAATAAATCGGTTATGTTCTGCAGAACAGTGTGTGTTTTAGTGAGCATTCACTAAAATCCATTGAAAGATTATGATGTAAATGCTGATATAGGTGAGTCCATTCATTAAAGTGCTCTTTATTCTGCTTTATATAAGGACTTGGGTGAAGAGATTGTCTCAGGGCCTGCATCTGAATGACATATAATGGTCATTATTTTTGCAGCAATGACTATTTAAGTATTCCAGAGAGGTTCCATATGCATCTGTCAAATACAATTTCAACACTTGGGATCAATTACCACTGAAAAGAAATATGCAACAACTGGCCATGAACTGTTTGTCAGTTATTTGTCCAATTATTTTTGAGCTGATAAAAACTAAGGCACCATCGAAAATGGCCATAATTTCTAAAATGGTAATGCAATACCTTTGTTTAAAACCTTAAATTAAAGATAAGAATTACCTTTTTCTAACATAACAGATCTGTCATGTTCATTGAGTCTTTTTTGCACTTAACTACATTTGCAAATCACATGTATTTAAATATTATAGAGGCATTATAGAGATACTAATAAATATGATCATTACCAACACTAACAAAAAAGAGAACGTACTAATAATGTAATAATTTCCTTTACAATACTAATATATTATATTAGAAATGGACTATGTGTGTATTTCTTTCAGTAATATGGGAATCGCTGTCTTCCCCTCTGTGATTCCCTATAGAATTCCATTTACATATTTGTCATAGAAGTGGGCTGCCTCTAGGAAGATGCTGAAATTGATGCATAATTCATGGTAGTGGTACAATAGTAAATAATTATATGGCCAAAACCATTAATTCCTGCATAAATCACAATACACCACCTGTCCAAAATGTGCAGTACAGTAGCACAGAAACACTGTCTATGCATTGTCTTCACTCATTTGCTGAACTGCTTAGGTGTAGTCATCTCAAAAGATGCTGGACGGTGACAGGGTACACCCTGAACAGCTTTCCAGACCATCGCTGAGCCAACAAACACAGTCAGTTTCTCATACTCACACCTACATGCAATTTGGTACAGCAAATTATCCCGGTGTGCATGTCTTTTAAATCTAAGAGGAGATGTTTGCC
This sequence comes from Plotosus lineatus, assembly GCA_024760905.1. Lineage (NCBI taxonomy): Eukaryota > Metazoa > Chordata > Actinopteri > Siluriformes > Plotosidae > Plotosus > Plotosus lineatus. Next base: position 120,865,548 of record CM045728.1, on the reverse strand, counting down.
AAAAGCGAAGTTTTCAAAATCTGTAGTGTTAGTCTAAATGTAAGTTGCATCTGATACCACAACATGACTTTTAATCCATGCCTCCTTTTAGCCTTTTTTTTTTTTTTTTTTTTCAAAACTCTGGGATTTCTGCCAATTACTGCCCAGTTTACATCGGTTATTAGTGGAGGTCTTCTTCTTCTTCTTTTCCTTTCGGCTTTTCCCTTCAGGGGTCGCCACAGCGAATCATCTGCCTCCATCTCACCCTATCCTTTGCATCTGCTTCTCTTACACCAACGACCTTCATGTCCTCCTTTACCACATCCATGAATCGTCTCTTTGGTCTTCCTCTAGGCCTTTTGCCTGGTAGTTCCATCCTCAGCATCCTATTACCAATATACTCACTATCCCTCCTCTGTACATGTCCAAACCATCTCAATCTAGCCTCTCTGACTTTGTCTCCAAAACATCTTACATGTGCTGTCCCTCTGACGTGCTCATTCCTAATCCTATCCATCCTTGTTACTCCCAAAGAGAACCTCAACATTTTCATCTCTGCTACCTCCAACTCTGCCTCCTGTCTTTTCCCCAGGGCCACCGTTTCTTACCCATACAGCATCATTGGCCTCAACGTTATTAGTGGAGGTGATAAGATAAAATAAAAAAGTGTCTCTTTTGTTCTAGCCAGATAGCCATGTAGTAACCCCAAAAGACAGTGGAGTTTCGATCGACAAGTTTAGACAAGCAGAGTTCAGGGAGTTTGGAAAACAGTACGCCAAAAGCACGGCAGAGACAATGAATATGAGGCAGGAAAGGATCAATCACAGCACAGCAATATCAGAGGCAGAGAATCTTTAAGAAAGAGTAAAATCTGGCCATGCAGTGACAATGAAAAGTTAAATTAAAAGCTTGATATGCACTGGTAATAAACACAGGATCAGTAATTTGCAAGTTGGAGTACCACTCCATAAATATATACATATTCTTTGCATGTTTGACCTCCTTTTTCTTTAACCATGTGGAGTGGTGACATGTGCCAGTACTTTCTCCAACATGTGTGGCGAAATGACCCCTGTATTCGCCATTTCATTATGACTTTTAAGTGGATTTATTTATTTATTTATTTATTTATATCTGTCTAAAATGTCTACATGAATTACGCATCAATCTGAATTAACCCCTTAACCAACCATTTTTTTGACAAAAACGTTCCTTTTTCAGACCAATTTTTTTTAAGTTCTTTGCTTTATGCTGAATACGAAATTCAAGTCTATTTTTAATTTTTCATCTATTTTTGCATGCAACTGTAATTTGAAATTACCCCTTTCGGCAGAGACGAGATAACTCGCCTTTTTTTTTTTTTTTAGCACATTTTTATTTATTTTTTTGTCACCAAAAATTTATGGAATGAAGAATACACGATTGATTATTCAAGTTTGCTCTTTATTCAAAAAAGAAAAAGAAAAAGAAAAGAAAAAGAAAAGAAAAAGAAAAAGAAAAGAAATTACAATCAAAAGAAATTACAGTCTTATGTGTGATATTTATCAAAAAAGGGGAACCACAAATAAAGGTACAAGACACATCTTACACGATTGATTATTCAACTTTGCTCTTTATTCAAAAAAAAAAAAAAAAAGAAAAAGAAAAAGAAAAGAAATTACAATCAAAAGAAATTACAGTCAGTGTGTGTGATATTTATCAAAACATGGAACCACACATAAAGGTACAAGGCACATCTTACACATATACCGTGACTCCTTCCTAATTGGTTTCCCTCTATGGTCACGTTTCTGACTGCATACAACACATCTTTTTGTTGGATTTGCCTTTTTCTCTGTTGGCGGGATTTCCTTGGGAAAATGTCCAGGTGTATTCCATGTACTTACTGCACCTGCTGATGGTCTACCTGGGGATCTCCATGGTGGCAGTTCTGATCCATACTTTGTGATGATGTCACGTATGATTTGTAGACGAAATTTGAGATGTGTGAGGCATTATGTGCAATTTCTTGCGTCAATCAGTTCATCATCTTCACTTTCGCTTGAATATTCATTTTCTGATGAGCTGGCGCTCTCATCAGACGTATCCAAGCCTCTAAGAGAAGCTTCAGTATCGCTGTTGTCATCACTGTTATCCATTGGGATAAGGGATGCCGAGAAATTTCAAGGAAATCGTAAAATACGAGGCCGAGAGTACCGATTCTAAAGAGCGCGACACTCCCCCTTTGACGCTTTGCGGGTTACTGAGTCGAAAACGTTTCGCCGCTTACCTCTTGTCTAACGTTGCCTTGAGATGCCATAGTTCATTTTTTTGAGGCGTATGATGATGAGTAGTGTACGATAACATCCTCAGGCATCAATAGAAATGACGAGTAAAGCCGCTTCCCTCTGGTTTTGAAAGCGTAAGTTTTGGCGAGTTAACTCATCAATGACTGGAAAATACAATTTGGGTGATTGCGAGTATACTCCACTGGGGCAGTTTTATGGATGACATGCAGCTTATATATCAGCACATTCAGGATATGACTATGAGACAACAACCACAAAGTTCATCCACCCGAGTTAAGCTTATAGCATTTTTTTTTTTTTTTTTTTTCCTGAAAAAGTTTGTGAGAAAGTAAACAAGCTTGTATTGCCATACAAAATGGAAAATTTGCTGCCCTTGAGTCAGGTCAAAAAACCATTATTCTTAAAAATTGTTTCTAGTTTGTAGACATCGAGACTTGTGTATTCATAAAAAGAGGTACAGAAAATGTTGAACAGTGAATTTAATGCGGAATTACAGATTCTAGGCTAAATTGTCTGAAGGAGATAATCTGTGCACAAAGTAGCACATTGATGTTCATATATTCGATTAATAAACATATATACACTACACGTACAGTACATGTTTCATTGGACAACATTGGCATTGCTGACCTGGCCCTTCTTACTGCTTGTATTGCCACTTGTATATGAGTCCTCATAAACTTTATGGTGGGTATGTTTGTCAATAAGCTTGCAGGAAAAGCATGAAAAAAATGTTTATCCCATCTAACAGCACTTCATATTTTTTCACCGACGATGAGATTCTTCGTTTTCTTCATAGACGTTTTCAGGGGTTTTTCAGTTTTTAAACAAACACTGATCTGCACAAGTCATTGAAATGGCAACATGGCATCAGTTTAGTTGACATTACATCATGCACCACACATTCTATCGGTAAATATGCACAAAGCAACTCTGGAGACTTGGAATGTGCTGGGGCTCAGACCCTGCAAGCTTTTTATCAAA
>CM045728.1:120817297-120852297 GCA_024760905.1 Plotosus lineatus | reverse complement strand
AGTCCCTCCTTTCAGCACCACCGGAAGGATCCAATGGAAGGGCAGAAGCTGATCCAACTGGGTTCAAGTGCCTCTGCACAAGTTGCCAGAACGTTGCTGTGAAAGAACTGCTTCAGGGGACTCCAACCCCCAATTAGAAATACACTGACACAGTCTACTCGTGTTGAAAGTCAGAAATGGTTCTTTTATATTCCTCACACCATAGACAGTGAGAGACATGGCCAGCCTTTGATAACCCAGTTAGCTGCATTGGGGACAGCAGTGGCAACTCAGTGGTAACTTCTTGAGAGTGGGGCTTGAACCCCTAACTCTAGGATCAATGATCCATCCGACAATACCACCAGGCTACCGCTGCTCCAGGAATATAATCGGAATATATGATAGTTTGTATGGTATATATCTGTGCAGGCTGTGAGGGCTCGAGTGCAGCAATAAAAACATGTTATGAATGAAGTCATTGTCTTAATAATCTTGTGGAATGTATTTGAATAAAGTGCTGATTAGATAGATTAATGTATTAAAACATGTAACATGGTAAAAGTCTGAGGAGGTAGAACCCCCAACCCCACACACACACACACACACCTACACTGTGTGATGGTCCAAAATGTCTCAGATGCTCACGATTACTTCTTCACATAGTTAACATAAAGCATCCTTTGTCACAGTAAAATATTAACAGGCCTGTGTAAATGAAATTCCGTAGTATGGTGTTTAAGAAGTATGGTGTTTAGGAAGGGCATCCGACGTAAAAATCTCTGCCAAATCAAACGTGTGAATCAGATGATTCGCTGTGGCGACTCCCGAGTAAAAGGGAAAAAGCCGAAAGGAAGACAGACAGACAGACAGTGTTTAAGAATCAATACAATTTGCCAAAGCAATCTAAATCACCAGATTTTAGCGAGACATAATCTATTGTTCTTGATGCAGTGCAGTCTGATGAATCAGAGATCATGGGTGTTCAGTTTAGGTTTGTGCTCTAACCCTTTACACACCAATATTCCTCCAGGTTCCTGAAATCATTTAATGATATGTAACATCAGTCAGGTGAAATAGACAAACTCCTTCCTAAGTTTCTTTAAGGAACATTAGTGTTTTTTTTTGTTTGTTTTTTTTTTTGTTTTGTTTTTTGTTTTTTGTTTTTACAGTTTTCATTAATTTGTTGACAAACCAAAGCTTCTCAAAAACTAGGCATCTCCTGTATATTGCTGCAAGAAAGGTGATGTAACAAAATGGCAAACATTGCTCCATCTTAACTCTTACTGAGTGTGTTGCTATGGAAGTAAAGTTAAATTCTATATTAAGTTTCAGGTTTTATTGCTAAGATGTCCATTTCTGAAGCTGTGTTTACCTTTTTAAAGTTTACACATGTCTGCCTGAAGGTTCAGAAAAGGACAGCTGTACTCCTCTAACAGAAACTCCAGCTTGCCGTGCCTCTCAAAGTGGGCATAGAATCTTTTCAGCTCTTCAGGTGGGAAAGCAGTCACCTCTTATACATTAAAGCTCTTCCCCTTGTCGTCTTGTCGTAACAGGAATTCCACCTTTTCTTTCTACAGTCCTTTGTCCATTTTTATTACTTTTCTGAGACTGTACCAGGCTTTCCTGTACCCACATGGACCTCAGGATTTAAATGCTGCATTTCTTGCTGTAGATGGAGCACACATATATGTGTTGACTGACAGCTTCTGGTTTGGATAATTCTGTTCAATAACCCACAGTGAAATATCAATGGTGCATTTGTGAATGTGTTCGATTACATATCCAGCATACTCATTCACATTATTGTTGGCGTCAGTCTGGAAAATTTCCCAGTCTGTAGTGCAGAAAACACTTCCAGAGAGTTCTCTATAGTGCCTCCCATTATTGATGATTTTCAATATGTTCAATAAATTATCTCTTTTGGGCAGTGGTGACATGGTGGCAAGTTGCTGGATCACCAAGCCTAAGGTTTGGGTTTCAAGCCCCACGCTCAATCGGTTGTCACTGTACTCCCACTGCAGCTAACTGGGTTATCAAAGGCTGGCCATATCTCTCACTGTCTATAGTGTGACTCGCATGTTTCGTAAGTGTGAAAATAATGTATAAATATATATTATATATTATATTATATATATATATATATATATATATATATATATATATATATATATATATATATATATATATATATATATATATATATATATATATATATATATATATGTTGTAGCCATGATGGGGCACAAGCGTGATCTCAATCATGCTGGTCCCAAGCCTGGATTAATGCAGAGGGTTGTGTCAAGAAGGGCATCCTACAATTTTGCAAAAATGATGGAAATGACTGTGGTGAATACTTTCTTCCAGAACAGACAGGATCATAGGGTGACTTATAAAAGTGGAGGCAGGAGCAGACAGATAGACTGCATCTTGAGTAGACGATGCAATTTGAAGGAAGTCAGTGACTGCAAAGTAGTAGTGGATGACAGTGTTGCCAAACACCATAGGATGGTGGTGTGCAGGATGACGCTGATGGTGAGGAAGTTAAAGAAGGTAAGAGCAGAGCAGACGACAACATGGTGGAAGCTGAAAAAGGAAGAGTGTTGTGTAGTCTTCAACGAGGAGTTGAAACAGGCTTTGGGTGGTCAGGAAGTCCTTCAAGATAACTGGACAACCACAGCAAATGTGATCAGGGAGACAGGTAGGAGAGTACTTAGTGTGTCCTCTGGAAGGAAAGTAAATAAGGAGACTTGGTGGTAGAATAAGGAAGTGCAGGAGTGTGTACAAAGGAAGAGGTTAGATAAGAAGAAGTGGGACATTGAGAGGACCGAAGAGAGGAAACACGAGTACAGGAAGACACAGCATAAGGCAAAGGAAGTGGGGTCAAAGGCTAAAAAGAGTGTGTATGAGTATTTGTATGTTAGGTTGGACAGTTAGGAGGGAAAGAATGATTATTACAGGTTGACACAGCAGAGAAATAGAGATGGGAAGGACATGCAGCAAGTTAGCGTGATTAAGGACAGAGTGGGAAATGTGTTGACTGATGACAAAAGTGTGCTGGGAAGATGGAAAGAGTACTTTGAAGAGCTGATGAATGAGGAAGGTCAGAAGGAAAAAAAGTAGAAGATGAGACTGTTGAGGACCAGGAAGTAGCAAAGATTAGTGAGGGTGAAGTTGAAGTCAGGAGGGCATTGAAGGGGATGAAGAATGGAAAGGCAGTTGATCCTGATGATATACCTGTGGAGGTATGGAAGTGTCTAGCAGAGGTAGCAGTAGATTTTCTGATAAGAACTTTCAATAAGGGTTTAGAGTGTGAGAAGATGCCAGAACAATGAAGGAGAAGTGTGCTGGTGCACACTTTGGTGTTGCATGAGGAAGTCTGGAGTGGCAGAGAAGTATGTTAGAGTGGTGCAGGACATGTATGAGAGATGCAAAACAGTGGTGAGGTGTGCTGTTGGTGTGACAGAAGAGTTCAAGGTGGAGGTGGGACTGCATCAAGGGTCAGCTCTGAGCCCCTTCTTGTTTGCTATGGTGATGGACAGGCTGGCAGACGAGGTTCGACAAGATTCCCCATGGACTATGATGTTTGCAGATGACATTGTGATCTGCAGTGAGTGACGTGGAGGTAATGCCCTGGAAAGGAGAGGAATGAAGGTTAGCTTCAGTAAGACAGAATACATGTGTGTGAACGAGAAGGATCCAAGTGGAACGTTGAGGTAAAAGGGAGCAGAGATAAAGAAGGTGTAGGATTTTAAGTACCTATGCTCAACAATCCAGAGCAATGGAGAGTGTGGAAAATAGGTGAAGAATCATGTGCAGGCAGGTTGGAATGGTTGGAGAAAAGTGACCGGTGTGATGTGTGATAGGAGGGTATCTGCAAGAATGAAAGAAATAGTGTACAAAACGATGATTAGGCCAGTGATGTTGTCTGGTTTAGAAACAGTGGCACTGAGGAAAAGACAGGAAAACGAGACCGAGAGTGAGGAAAAGTGCGCAACTTCCGGAAATCGGTCTCTTTTGACTCTAATCGACCACTGTGTACATGTGTATGTGCTTGCCCGTGTGCTACAAAGTACAGTATACTCTGTTTCTTGTTTGTTTGTCTGTTTGTTTGTTTACTCGATTAAATTAGCTAATAAGCATGTCTTCAAAGAACGCTACTGAGAAAACATCAGTCGTGCGGTAACTGTTGAGTTTAAGAAAAATCTGATACCTAAACATGAATCAGGTGTGCGTGTTTCTTATCTTGCTAAGGAATATGGCATGGCTAAATCAATGATATGGACGGCCCTGAAGAACAAAGAGGCTGTTAAAGCCAGTGATGTGGTGAAAGGCTCGGCGGTTGTCAGCAAACAAAACCGCAAGTGCTGGAGGTGGTGGAAAAATGACTGCTCCTATAGATAAACAAGCCGCAGTTAGCAGGAGATAGTGTTAGCAAGGATGTGATCTGCTGCAAAGCTCATGAAATCTATAATGATTTCATGAAAAAACACTCTAGCTCGAATCCTAATGGGTTCCAATTTAAAGCAAGTCAAGGCTGGTTCGAAAATTTTAAGCGGAGAAGTGGAATTCACAGTGTGGTTTGTCACGGGGAACCAGCGAATTCTAATAAAGATGGCGCTGAAAAGTTCAAGCAGGAATTTGCTGATTTTATCAAGGCTGAGAATTATCTTCCCGAGCAAGTCTTTAATTGCGATGATACTGGCTTATTCTGGAAGAAAATGCCACAGAGGACATACATCACACATGAGGAGAAATCACTGCCTGGACATAAACCAATCAAAGATAGGTTCACGCTTTTGTTGTGTGGTAATGCAAGCGGAGATTTAAAAATCAAGCCGCTAATGATTTATCATTCGATTTTTCACCAAGTGTATGAGGTGTTTGCTCCGAGTGTGAAAAAATATTTGCATGAGAAAGCTCTGCCATGCCGCTGCCTTCTTCTAATGGACAATGCCTGTGCTCACGATCCCGGTTTGGAGGACAATTTAACTGAGGAGTCTGATTTCATTAAAATAAAATTCCTCCTGCCTATCATAACCTCATTGATCCGGCCCATGGACCAGCAGGCAATTGCTAATTTCAAGCAATTGTACACAAAACCCCTCTTCTAAAGATGCCTCGAGGTGACTAACGACACACAGTTAACTCTTCAAGATTTTTGGAGGAATCATTTAACATCTACCACTGCATAACTATTGTTGATAGGGCCTGGAATCACGTCTCACACAAGTCAATGAACTCTTCATGGAGGAAACTGTGGCCTGAATGTGTTACGAAGGTCAAAGGGTTTGGGGCTGTGGCGAGCACCAGCACAGCAGCTCCTACCGAGGAGGAACAGCAGGACAATAGTCAAATCGTCCAAGACATCATCAGCATAGGCCAAAGTCTAGGTCTGGAAATGAACACTGATCATGTCGATGACTTGCTGGAGGAATATCACACCAAACTCACGACAGAAGAACTCCTCCACCTTCAGGCAGAGCAGAAGAAGACGTGAGAGGAGGAGATGTCTTCTGAAGAGGATGATGGAAGGAAGGATGCCCCAACTTCACTTATTAAGGACATGCGCGCAAAATGGAATGAACTCCATAGCTTTGTTGAACTGTATCACCATGATAAGGTTAAGGCAAGCAGAGCTGTGCATAACTTTAATGAGGAGGTCATGAGCCACTCTCGTATGGTTCTGAAAAGAAGGCAGAAACAGGCAATACTAGAAATGTTCTTCAAAAAAAGAAAGGAACAGCCTAAAAAAGAGCTATCCCCTTCCAACCAATAACATGTTAATGTTTTTTTTTTCCTTCTTTAGTTATTTATTTCTTGTGTTTGCTTTTTTTTTTTTTAATTTCTTTGACATGTTTCATCACTGCATAATGTTTGAACTGTACGTATTCCTTTACACAAACAATGAACATAAGTAAACAAAAACAAACAAAAAAGACACAAAATAAATTATTCTACTAAGAATCCAGTGTGTTTGTCCTGTTGCTTCACATTCAATATACAATATGATATATAAATGACATTATAAAATAACATTTAAGTTTAAAAAAAGGTAGTTTTCTCGCATCTTGGATTGGATTTAAACCATTTACATTAACTGTAATGGGAAAAGAGGTTTTGGAATCCGAACAAATCAGAATTCGAACAGTCTTCTGGAACGGATTAAGTTCAAGAACCGAGGTACCACTGTATGCTGTCTTCGACATAATAAGCGCCCTGCTCCAATTAGCACACCCCAATGTTTTTTGTTTTTTGTTTTTTTATCTTACATGTAATAACAGCCCATGTGTACTGGGAGCAAAACCATTGATCAAACTTCCCAATTTTATCTGATCAGACTCTGTAACCATAAAATGAGGTGTTCACTGCCTGTAAAAGTGAGTTTACACTGTATTTCAAGACCCCGCTGCCACTGGGGAATGTTTATAATGTTCATCAGTAACAGAACATTTAATTGTTCTGCGTGCTTTAAAAAAGAGGAAAATATTTTGCAGTGTTCTCTTGGTAAATGTTCAACAACTGATGAACCATTAGAAACTGCAACAGCAAAACTATCGGATGCTCTGAATGAACGGAGCAATGAGCCAGATATAGACCTATTAGAAAGTGATGATGAGTATTTTTCACCAGATTGTCCAGCTCACTTACTTCATAAATTTAAGAATGTTCCTGGCCATGTGCTCTTGTTCATGTTCGTGTTGACTGGTTAAATGCAGCATGTGCTAAAGTTGGCATTCGTGTCAGTTGGCTCGATTTTATTTCCAGGAAAATGTTAAAAAAAAAAACAGCACCTGGGAGGGAAAAGTGAGGGGTCTTAAAAAAAATTTTCAGCTTTTGTGTAAGTAGTTTGGTTGATACTACAAAATGAATAACACCAATACCAGTAAAAGTATTTTATTGTTCTGTTATTATTCATGTTTTCCACCTCGATGGGAATAAGCACTTACCAGTCCACTCCGCTGGTAAACATTTTCATAAGCACCCACCCAGGCCAATTTTTAAAGCGTCCTAGGCACTTATGTGGAATACGATATATATATATATATATATATATATATATATATATATATATATATATATATATATATATATATATACAAATGGGTATCATACTGTACTTGTGAAAATTTGCAGTTGTCCAGTGCAAAGATTAACAAAAGCCTAGTTTAAACATTCATGTGCAAATTACGATGTGTGGTGTGCTGTGAGAGGCGATAGTGCAGTGCAGAGTCATTTGTTGATCTGGTAATTGGTTGTCCAGGGCAAATGATTTGAAAAGTCCAGTGTAAACAAGTTTCTGCAAGTTAAGGTTTATAATGTGCAGTGAGTGGAGCAGTGCAAAGCAGGTGTGCGAGTGTATGTGTGTGTGTGTGTGTGTGTGTGTGTGTGTGTGTGTGTGTGTGTGTGTGTGTGTGTGTGTGTGTTTTGTTACCCCCCCCCCTTCCCACGCGCGCGCACACACACACACACACACACACACACACACACACACACACACACACACACACACACATCTCCTCACTGTGTCAATGAAGTAGGACAATTACAGCAGTCTGGCGCTGATGCTGCTGCTCTGTCCAGGGATGACATTGTGCAGTGGATGCAGTGGAATGTCTATAATTTACAGGAGCCTACTCAGCACCTGCCTTCCTCACCAGTTTGTCCAGTCATGAGCCTTCCTTCTCCTTAATGACCACCGGGTAAAGGTGGGTGCTTGCCATCACACACTGGTAGAACATCAGATGCAGGGTTTTTTTTGTTTGTTTGTTTGTTATTTTGTTTTGGGGTTTTTTATGTTGTTGTTGTTGTTGTTTGTCCTTTTTACTTTACAATTTGTGATTTGTTTGCTTCATTTTTTTTTTTTCCTTTACATGATTGTAAATCTAAATGTGTCTATTTATAAAGGTCAGACCAGTGATGCAAAGACACTAATAATAAGTGGGATCTCATTTAATGTGTGTACTTGTATTCTTATATTGAATATTTATAAACTGACCTCAAACTGAGTGGCGAAGTATTACCTCAGGGTACAAAATAAATCAAACTAATTTATTCCTCTAAAGTAAAGGAGCACTTTAGCAATATTTCATCACACATTAATTTCCGAATTCAATGTAGAGCAGTGTTTGTAAATCCCACTGCAGGGAGCACTCAGGACTTTTTACAAGAAAATGAGAAAAAATGTGTGACACTGAAGGATATGTGAAAGTCAATTCACTCAGTTAATCCCTAATGAATGGCACATGCTCTCTTCATTTCTGAAGATTCCTCAAAGGAAAATGTGAAAAAAAAAAAAAATGTGCGTACTCATCACCTAGTCTTTTTGTGAATATTCTGAAATAGGCAGATAGAGTGCCTTGGTTTCATCTGTATTAAATGAAAAACAAAAACATTGTAGGGTTACATTTTGGAAATTACATGGATTGACTTGCTTGCATCACTCATGCCCACTATGTCCAGTCAGTGAAATTAAGTCGAAAGCTTATTCTCTGCTTAGTTTGCGTAATTATGTATGTATATGTATGACATATATATGTTAGTTATGAGCAAATAACAGTGGCGCAGCATGAACAAATCAAGCTCAGCATTGTTGAACAAGATTAGGTAAATATCATAGCAGAACTATGTTCGAGAGTAAAAGAGAAAATATAGTACAACCTTGGGTCAAATGTCAGTTTAACAGAAATATCAGAAATCTAGACAAAATTAAAGTTTCAGTCTATGATGAAGTTCAGAGATGACCACCAAATCAGTATATCATTTAGAGCAAGGTCAGTTTACAGGTGACCCTAAGACCATTCAATAATTCATTTATATAAAAGTATATAATCTTACTCGGTCACTGAAACCTCGCTCTTCTTAGCATACTCTTTAGTTTTTTTGGCCAGTCCTTTCCAAGACTATTATCCACAATTATTCAAACTCACACCTATGGACAATTCAAAAATAGCAAATTAGCTTAATCTGCATGCTTTTTGTCCGTCTGGTCTTTTTCGCTGTGAGACAGACGTTGTATATGCTAAGCCATCTTCAGTTCATTTTCTGTACCCGCTTAATCCTAGTTTTGGGTGGCGGAGAGGCTGGTGCCCATCGCAGCCAACTTCGGGCGAGGGCAGAGTACACCATGGACAGCTCGCCAGGCCATCGCAGGGTGGAAACACGCCAACGGCATTGCAGCCTACTCTTGTCGAAAGTCAGCAATGGTTCTTTTACATGCCTCACACCATAGACAGTGAGAGACATGGCTGGCCTTTGATAACCCAGTTAGCTGCACTGGGGGCTAAGCCATCTTGACACGCTTAACTTAGGATTTTACGTCGGATGCCCTTCCTGACACAACTCTTTAGCAAGGGACAGAAACATGCTGATGGCAATGCAGCGACTCTGTACGAACGTCAGCAATGGTTCTTTTACATGCATCTCTCACCACAGACTGTGAGAGGCATGGCCGACCTTTGATAACCCAGTTCGCTGCACTGGGGGAGCAGTATAGATAATACAATATATATTTAATAGCTCATTTAATTCAATATTTTCTATAGATAATCAGTCTAATTAGTCTATGTTAAGTCAAACATGTCATTAGAAATTAACACCATGATACAGATTTACAATGTTGTCATCAATCCACTATGCTGATATTACAGAAATGTTAGAAGCAAGTAGTGTTGAGACTATGATATCAGAAATCACAGACAAAATACACACACACACACACACACACACACACACACACACACACACACATATATATATATCCCCACAACCCTAATTTGAATTAAGCAGTTCAGAAAATGAATGAATTATTATTATTATTATTATTATTATTATTATTATTATTATTATTATTATTATTATTATTACGAGTCAAAGTAAGGAGATCAAAGTTGAGGGATTTGTTACAAAGGTTGAATCTGCATTAACAGCAATGGGAACTTTCAGAATGTGTTACAAAGATGCATCAACATTATTAGCAATAAAAAACAGACATATTCTCGAAAGTGACCAAATAAACAATTTGATATGTTATTTTAAAAGCACTGATGAACTCAGCAATACAAAAAATCTTTACATATTGAAGCAAACTCATTCATCATATTTAGTCAAGTGAAGAACATTCTCATGTAGGTAAATTTATGATAATCTTCAATCAAGAAATACCTTCACCAAAGTAAATACAGAGGCTTTACCTCATTTATTTATGACAATTTTTAAGCCTTGTATCCAGCTTAGAGCTGCTCACTGGCTGTACATTATTACCCTGCAGGAATGTACTTCACAGCTGCTACTAAGCACCAAGTGAGACCATATAGGTCCATACATCCTGTTATTCAGGTACCCATTTAACAGCTGGGTGGACTGAGTGCAATGTGAATTAAGTGCCTTGCCCAGGGACACAACACAGCTTCAGACCCAGGTCACAAATTTTTGTCTCCACCTGGATTTGAACCCAGGCCCTTGCAGTGATAGGCCAGCAAGCTAATCATTACACCCCCGTGTTTCATGCTCATCTTCATGGAGGTTTTCTTGGCAAGGATAGTGCAGTGGTTTGCCATTGCCTTCTGCAAATCTACGGACAATTTACCTACTGTGCATGTTTTTGGACTGTGGGAGGAAACCAGAGTACCCGGAGAAAACCCACACAAGCACTGGAATCGAACCTAGGCTTTCTCACTGTGAGGCGAGCGTGCTAACCACTACCTTAAGATGAGAACCACAGATAACTCTCAAGCAAAGAGCAGCCAGATTATACAGACTATAGGAAACTTTATATTTTCCATATGTTGCCCTTTTCTGCTATATGCTTCTTTAGATACAGGAAACCCCAAGAAGGAGTTTTAATCCAAAGCATACCATGTCATCTGTCAAACATGATGTTTGGCCTATATGGCTGCCAGTGGGATGGGGTCATTAGTGATTGTTGATGTAATTGTTTGTAACCTCTTTTTCACATCAACATACATATTCTAGCCACAAAAAAAAAAATAAATAAATAAAAATAAAAATAAAAATAAAAAAAACAGTGTTTACAGTGGTTAATTATATAAATGATCTCCAATTGTCAATTGTTTCAAATGTGTTGAAACATATCTTATAACATATTAAAATTGAGAAACAACAGCGAGCACATAGATTAAATATTAAAAATACCATACAGAGCACACGGAAATGATCAGTGCTTGGATAGCAATCCCATAGTTTGACAATAATTAACATGTTCTCCATCTCCATTACCAAACCAGCAACAATCCTTCCCTTCATTTTTTAATGTAAAACATTATATATTTGGGTGGTGCTTAGTACTTACACCTCACACTAAGAATGTCCAATGTTTGAGCTCCATGCCTGGCAAGGGCATCTTTGCATGAGATTTGAATATTTTTTCCATGCTTCCATCAGTTTCCCCTGGGTGCTCCAATTCACTCCCACAGTCAAAGGCACATTAGGCTGATTCTCAATGGCATCGAGATGTGAATGTGAGTGTGTGTAAATGGTTGTATCTTTGATTTTGAACAGTTTATGGCATCTTGGAGAAACATCGCTGTTTTTAAAAGAGCAATGCATGATGCTCTCATTACCACCATTGAGGTAGCTGCATAAGGCTGCATTTGTTGCTCCTTGGGATTTTAATTTTCAAATATCATCATCATCATCAGCATCATCATTATTTTCTTCTACCACTTGACTCGTGGACCGGTTGTGTGTAAAGCAGCCTAAGCAGTGAGGACTTGCCACTTCCTCGTGCTCTTCTGAAGGGCCACTTAAGCATTCCCAGGCCAACGTTTCCAGAGACACATTACCTCCAGAGTGTTCTGGGTAAACCATAGTCTGTTCCCGATTGTATATGCTCAAAACACTATTTGTGTTTGGTTGGCATTCTAATTAGATGATTAAACCACCACAACTGGCTCCTCGCATTGCACAGGAGCAGGGGTTCAACTCCAAGCTCCTCCTGGATGGCTGAGCTTCTCATCCCATCTCTGATGGAGAGCCTTGCCTCCCTGTGAAGAAAACTCATATCAACTGCCGTTTTGTTTTTTCGGTCACTACCCAAAGCTTGTGACTATATGTGATGGTTGGAATGTAGATCGACTGGTTCATGGAAAGCTTTGTCTTTCAGCTCAGCTCCCTCTTCACCTTGACAGACTGGTATAAGCTCTGGTTTACACCAGAGCCTGCATCAATTTGCCTGCCAATCTTCTGCTCAATCCTTCCCTCACTTGTGAACAAGATCTAACGACACTTAAACTTCTCCACTTGGGGCAGGACTTCATTCCAGACCCAGAGGGTGCATCCCATCCTTTTCCAACTGAGAACCTTAGCTTCAGACTTGGAGGTGCTGATTCTCATCTAGGCCACTTTGCCCTCCATTGAGAATAGTTTCAATGAGACCTTAAGGTCCTGGCTTGATGGAGTGAAGAGGCCATCTAATACAAATCTATAAAAATAATCTATAAAATGCAGAGATGAGATCTTATGGTCACCAAACCAGAACCCCTCAGTACTTCAGCTGCACCTAGAAATTCAATCTATAAAAATTATGAACAGAACCAATGATAAAAGACTGGTGGACTCCAACCCCCACTGGAAACAAATTCAACCACTGTTACCAAGCTCTGGCATTGGTAGTACAGAGACCTAATGGCCTGTGACAACGGGTTTGTTACACCATCCTCTCAAAGCACACCCTGCAAGATGGCTCACTAGACATGGTTGAAAGCCTTCTCTAAATCCAAAAATCACATGTGGACATATTGGCCAAGCTCCCATGTCACCTCTAGGATCTTGAAGAGTGTGTAGCACTAGGTAGCGAGTTTTGCAATCAGTGCAAAAACCACATTGTTCCTCCTGAATCCAAGGTTCAACTATCAATTGGATCCTCTTCTCCAGTCCTCCTGTATAGACTTTCCCAGTTAGGGTAAGAAATGTAATTAGACAATAGTTGAAACTTTTTAAAAAGGGGAACTTCCACCCGAGTTTGCTAATCCAGAGGTACAGCCCCTGATGACCACATGATGCTGCATAGATGTGGCAACAAAGACAGTCCAACAACATCCAGACCTCTTAAATATTCAGGGCAGATCTTATCCATCCGCAGAGCTCAAACAGTTTTTTGACTACATCAGCAACCTCAACCCAAACAATGGGCAGAACCCCACCCAAACCCCATACTCCTCCTCCTCCATGGAGGGTGTGTTGGTTGAATTGAGGATGGCCTCAAAGTATTCATTCCGCCTCCAAACAACATCTCAGTCGAGGTGAGCAGCTCCCTACTTCCACTGTAAACAGTATTTGTAGAGAAATCCGACCCCCCCCTCCCCCTTCCCGACACTGGATGGTGGTCTAGAACCTTTTTGAGGCCAACCACTAGTCACTTTCCATGTCCTCACAAAACTCCTTCCACACCCAATATTTTGCACTGGGCTGCAGCATGTTTGGCCTTCCGGCACCTATTTGCTGCCTTGAGGGTCCCACAGGAAAAAAGACCCCATCAGCACTCTTGTTCAACTGAACACCCCCCACCCACCCCACTGCTAGTGTCCATCTCTGGATTTGGGGGTTACTGCCACAACATGCGCCAATGACCTTCCAGCCAAAGCTGTGGACTGCCGCCTCAATAATAAAGACATAAAACCTGTCCCTTGCCTCTTTTGGGATGTGGTTGTAGCTCTGCCTGTCTAACAGGAGACTCCACCCAACGTTCTCAGGAGACCCTAACAACATGCTCGGGCCTGGCAAATCTGGAGGGCAGACTCCCAAATCCAGAACAAACTAATTCTGATACCAGTTCAAAAATGAAATCAGGCTAAATACACCCTTTTCCGCTCAGTTGTGGTGGGATTTATTTGCAGTATTTTGTATTGCCTCAAATATTACCAGCAGTCCAACAGTCCTAAACTGCATGCAAATAATATGGCATGATTGGCTAGACGCTGGTCTTTTTTTTCCCCCTTTCTTGTTTTCTTTACCTCATTAGACTCAAAGTTAAAAGGGCTATTGCCAGATTAGATTGCATGAGGTTAATGACGCAACTCTTTTTCAGAACTTGATCTTTCCTTTAGCCAGCTTAAAATATATGTTTCTTTGAAGCCTTTGAATTGCTTGATCACAAGGTTTTTTTTATTTATTATTTTTTTATTTATTATTATTATTTTTTTTTTTTTTTAAACAAATCTTTTGCAGGCTTGATTACTCAGTTACAAGAAGGGGCTCAGAGCCCTGTCTCGCTGACGTTATTATTATTGCAATGTGTTACAGAAGTCAAAAGAAAGTGTTATTGCTACCCAGGCCAAATATTGACCAATATTGCTTCATAACTGGAACACTATTAATGCAGTGTTCTTTATTTCTAGGCATATATCATTGGCACTACCCTCCATAATTATTGTCACTCTGGTTAAGATATGTTAAAAACCTTAAAATAAACTACCATTTTATTGCAGAAGCATACCTTCACACTGAAAATTGTAGAAAAATGTCGCTTTTAATCCACGTGAATAATTTTTTTCATAACAAAGTTGATCAGAGTATCTAGGAAGATTTACTTAGTAATTCATTACTTCCTGTTTCCCTGGGTTACAAATATGACATGATACAGGGGACATTTCTCTTATCCACCCTTCAACATGGGAAAGACAAAGGAACTCACCATTCCAGTAAGGCAGATGTGTGTCGACCTTCACAAGTCAGACAATGGCGACAAGAAAATAACCACTTGCCTGCACCTGCCCATATCTACTGTCAGAGGAATCATTAAGACATTTAAAACAACTGGAACAGTGGTAAACAAGTCACAATCATAAACTGAAACGTCTAGAGTTTGTTAACCAATATGGCGACTTAATATATACAAATGTATATAATGAGCTAGACGAGTTTTTGAAATTGCAATACATGGGCTACTTGGACCAGCGGTTGACTGATAGTAGGGTACTCGATTACTGACCCCAAATGTTGGTGATTCAAGATACACCCCCCCCCCCCCCCCAGTTGCCACTGCTGTCTAATGCAGCGAACTGGGTTATGAAAAAGTCGGCCATGTCTCTCACTGTCTATAGTAAGACACAAGTCTTCGTCACGAGCAGGCTGCATAACTGTCCGCATGTTTCTGCCCTGCAATGGCCTGGCAAGCTGTCCAGGGTGTACTCTGCCCTCGGTTGAATATATATATATATATATATTTTTTTTTTTTTTTTTTTTGGTCTATATATATATATATATATATATAGACCAAAGTGTCTAGACTCATTCTTGCAGAAATAACTGTAACTAAAAATTTGTGGTAAATGTTGATGTCTGCGCTACAGCTTGAGGGATTTTTAATCCATCCCTCCTAACAGAGGAGCATTAACTTTAAAATGTTGTTGGGTTTCATCATATGAACCATCCACACAGCATTTTCATTGCAGTAGGTTTAGGACTTTCACATGGCAATTTCAAAACATGACATTTATTCTTTTTCAATTATTCCCTTCTTCAACCATTCTTTAAAAAAAAGAAAAAAAAAGATGGTGGACACAAAAACATCCACATTAGCCAATATAAGACAGACATTTTGTTAGCTTAAAAGAGACTTGTTTTTTGACCATTCATGGAGAGAATAATTGCTGTCTTATGCTAGATTCATACAATTTTTAGAAACTGTTTTGTAGACTTTTTCATAATGATGGCCAACAATTATTTTTCTGAAGTTAATATGCTACCACAAAATTGTGTTGTGAAGGCCAGACCATGACAAATCACTGTTCTTTAAATACAACAAGGTCATCTCACTCATTCTCACTGATATCTTAATATGAAAACATTATATTAAATTAGATAAAAAAAAAAAAAAAACATTAATTTATCCATTCATTCATTTATTCATTTGCAGAACCACTTTATTATACTAGGGTTACATGGATGCAAGAGCCTATCTCAGCCAACTCTGGGTGAAGACAGGGTACACCCTTAACAGCTCACCAGTCAATCGCAGGGGAACACACATACACAACCATACACACTGAACCTTTATGTAGGTAATATTTGTCCAATTTCATCTGATTGTAAAGATATAAATTTTCACACCAACAGCTGTAAGACTTACCTTCATATTCTGATCAAATTTTCAGAATACATGTATTAGTTTCCTTGAACTGAAAAGATTTACTATAAGCAAATAAAATGGGTAATAAGTCTGTGAGAGTACACCCCACAAAGAAAGGTCTGTAGAAGAGACCTTTCCTTGGAGGTAGAGTCCTGCAAAATTGTTTGTTGTGTTGTTTGCATGTTCAAAGCAAGCTACAGAACTGGAAATGTCATGACATATTCTTGAGAGGCGATCATATCAAGAATTGTACTATTTTTGACCATTAAAGGTCACCAAGACTTTTTGTTATTCTTGCTATGTTAACCCAGCTCCTTTATGCCAGTTGTGAAACATTTTGGTGGTTTTGGACTGTTTTGCTGCATCTGAACCAGGACAGTTCTTTTCATTGATGGAATGATGGATTCTAAATTATGTCAATGAAATTCATAAGAAGATGTCAGAACATCTACCAGTGAACTTAAACTCGAGAGAAAGTGTTTCATGCAACAATAAATAGCCTACAAACATAAGTTGTGAGTAAGTATGCCATAGTCCTGGCCTTCTTCTTCTTCTTCTTTCTTTTCCTTTCGGCTGTTCCCTTCAGGGGTCGCCACAGCAAATGATCTGCCTCCATCTCTCCCTATCCTCTGCATCTTCTACTCTTACTCCAACGACCTTCATGTCCGCCTTCACCGCATCCATAAATCTTCTCTTTGGTCTTCCTCTGGGCCTTTTGCCTGGTAGTTCCAACCTCAGCATCCTACGACCAATATACTCACTATCCCTCCTCTGTACATGTCCAAACCATCTCAATCTAGCCTCTCTGACTTTGTCTCCAAAAAGTCATAGCCATAGTCCTGGCCTTAACCCTATGGAAATATTGCATATGTGGTTCATCTGAGGAAAGCCACCAATATATCCAAAAATGAAAACTGTTCTTTATGGACCGATGGATTTAAATTCCTCGAATCCGATGTGCACGACTGATCAACCAATACAACAAACTTTTCATTTGCAATTATTATTACGCAAAGGGGCCTTTAAAGCAAACACTCACATACTTTTGCAACTCACAGGTATGCAATACTGTCATGAATGAATAATTTTCATAGCCAATAAATGCCCAAGTATATTTTTGTTTTATTTGTTTAACTGGGTTCTGTTTGTCTAAATTGACTCTTAAAAATATGATGTCTGAATAAATCATAATTGTGCAGAAATATAGAAATTTTTAACAGTGTAGCTAATAATCCTGTAGCTAATGCAGCACAAACCATCAAAATATTTTTGCTGGTTGTGATAGGAAGGTGTCAGAAGAGTATGAAATATAGCTTGATGTGTATGATGCTACCAAACGAATCTCCTGGCTGATGTTTGTATAAACATACATTCATTATGTATCACAATTGTACATACACTGGTCTTGTACAGTACTTAATAATAAAAAAAAATACATTCGTAGAATATTTAATCCCTAAACATTTTAAACCTTGTACAGCTTGGAATTTTAATTCATGATTATTGTTTTCCTAATGGCAGCACCCAATGTCTCTTTCCAGCTTCCCAACTTTTGTATGTTGGCGTGTATGAGTTATTGTTAGGCGCCATTAAACATCCTGCAGGTCCAGACAGCATTGCTAATGGATTCCATTGTGGCAGGACAAGACGCTGCAGGATGTAATTGAAATTCAAGGGAAGATAGGAAGACTGCCCTATTAACTCTTCCAAATCAGGCAAAGAAAAACTGACAGCAGAAGGGGGGAAAAAAAAAAACATTTTTATGAGCATGAAGGTCCCATATTGAAAGCATGACTGCAATTTTGAGCTATTATCATCTCTCATTTAGTTTTCATTAGGGCTGGTAGGATTGGCAGCAAAAAGAAGCTCCAGGAGTAAACAATCAGAACTCAGTATAGTCCAGCACACTGCATCACTTACTAATTGGACACTTTGACAGATTCATTTATCCTTCCCAGACTGCTGCTGTGTTTTCCAGGAATGCAGGAAAGCTTTTTGAATTTATTCATGCAGTTTTCAAAGAATATAAAACAATTGTGCATAATATTTCATCGCCTTGTTTAGTTATATTTGCACGTTGTAACTGATTTTATAGTTGAGTACTTGCTATGCTGATTACCTGCGCTAACAATAAACAGCATTGTGTCTCCAGTAGTCTGGAGAATGACATCCTTACAATAGTTGTTTTTATTCCACTAAATGATTCTTCGACAATGTAACACCTTTTGGACACTGGAACATACTCGACATTTATATGCCTTAGTCCCAAGTTAATGTGTCTCTCTCTGCTGTCTGAAATTTATTTCAGCTGACATGCTAAAAAAATCTAGCATTTATTGCATGATGTGAATCGATGAATTGTAACTTGTATATTATGCTGGAGGGAAAAATGTGCTTCTGAATAACGAGGGGAAATGGACTTTCTTTACTTTGTGCTGTATATTCAGATTTAGCTGATAGATTGCTTACAATGAACAGAATTGCTACTTCTGGGTTTAATTTTAGGGGCAAGCCCGCGTAGCAGTTAGTATCTTGCTTCACGGTAAGAGGGTCCTGAGTTTGAATGTAGAGCTCAGGTATTTCTGCGTGAAGTTTGCATGCTCTCTCATCCACGTGTGGATTTCCTCTGTGTACTCCAAAAAAAAAATTAATTTATTTTGATAAGATGAAATTAATATCACAGGGGAAATTTGCTTTGCATTGTAATCCATCCAGAATGCCTGTGCGCATGCACCCACACACACACACACACACACACACACACACACACACACACACACACACACACACACACACACACACACACACATACACACATGTAAATAGTGAGCACATGCACACTCATAGTAGTGGGCATTTGCATTGCTGTATTCAGAAAGCAGATGAGATGCCTTGAATGCCTTCAAGGGCACTTCAGACACTAGCACACATTTTGTTTCTAATGGTGCAGGAATTGAACCAACAATCTTTTGTTCCCAAACCACCTCTCAAATCATTAAGTCATGGCTGCCCCAAGCATAATGTAATTGTGTAAACATGTGATTGTCTGGTTCTAATAGCCTGAAGAATCCGTGAATGTAAAGGTATGTTGCTCTGCAATGATCTGATAAGCTGTTCAGTTTGTACCGCACCCTCTCTCAGTATCACCAGCGCCCCCTGTAACCCTAATAAAATTATGTCGTCTGACAAACAAGTGAGAGATAAATACGTGGGTTTATTTCATATTGCACTTGTTTGAATAGCCGTACTATATGTGATAATGTGTACTACGTATGGATGTATATACACATGTAATTTGTTATATCACATACACAATCCCATATGGGACAAAATTGTAAACACATGGCAATATCGGAATGTACAAAACAAATCAAAAAAAAAAAAAAACAAGTTGCAAAACTGTGACATTAGGTATCCTCACTTTCCAAATAATTAAAAATTGTAATTAAAATTGTGTAATCTTCTTGGCATCCGTCTGTCTCTAGAGACAATGGAGTCTGCACCTAGGCAGGTCTATCAATTAGCTGAGAGGCTGCAGCGCCGGCTGTGGCTGAATAAGCCAATGCGGGAGATGCAGCTCCTACCACACTTGCTGCAAGTGTATTCTGCAGTAGGGATCGTGGGGCAGGCTGTGGCAGACAGAATTCTCTGCTGTTTGCGGTTCTTCTTCTCCTCATGCTGGATCTCTCTCGCCTCCTCGGCCTGCTGCACACCGGATTTTACCTTTCCACGCCAGCTAGAGCGGTCGGAGCTCGCTGCCTCGAGATCTACTGGGTTGATGCTGCATGACTTCAGGTCCCTCTTGCAGACATCCTTGTAGCGCAGGGCGGGTCGTCCTGTTGGTCGTGTTCCTGAGGCGAGCTCGCCATAGAGGATGTCCTTTGGAATGCGGAATTCATCCATCCTGCAGATGTGTCCGAGCCAGCGCAGGCGCTTCTGGGAGAGGATGGCGAACATGCTTGACATGCCTGCCTGGGCCAAGACGCGCGAGTTGGAGACACGATCCTGCCAGGTAATGCCGAGGAGTCGGCTGAGGTTGCGCAGGTGAAAGGCGTTTAGTCTTCGCTCCTGGTGCATGTATAGGGTCCAGGCCTCACTGCCGTATAGAAGCGTGTTCAACACGCATGCTTGGTACACCTTCATCTTCGTGTTTAGGGTCAACCTGGGGTTGTTCCACACACGCTTCGCTAGGCGGGCCATGGATGTTGCTGCTTTGCCTATCCTTACGTTTAGCTCAGCATCCAGGGATAGGTTGCTGGAGATGGTGGAGCCAAGGTAGGTGAACTTGTCCACCACTTCCAGGGTGTAATCGCCGATGTTGATTGTGGGAGTTGTGCTGACATCCTGACCCATGATATTGGTTTTCTTGAGGCTGATAGTGAGTCCAAACTCTGTGCATGCCTCCGAAGTGATTGATGAGTTGCTGAAGGGCGGCTTCAGAGTGAGCAGTGAGGGCAGCGTCGTCAGCAAAGAGCATATCCCGGATGAGGACCTTGCGCACCTTGGTCTTTGCCCTGAGGCGGGCGAGATTAAAGAGGTTCCCATCACTCCGTGTGTGGAGGAAGATGCCATCTTCGGACTCGCTGAATGCGTAGCGCAGGAGCAAAGAGAAAAATATGCCGAAAAGTGTCGGGGCCAGGACACACCCTTGTTTCACACCGCTCTTGATTGGAAAGGGGTCTGATGATGTTCCGTTATACTGAACTGTGCCAGACGTGTTGTCGTGGAATGACTCGACTATCTTCAGGAGCTTGGTGGGACATCCAATCTTCTGGAGGAGGGTGAAGAGGCCAGACCGACTGACCAAGTCGAATGCCTTGGTCAGATCGATGAAGGCGAGGAACAAAGGACGGCGCTACTCACGGCACTTTTCCTGCAGCTGCCGAAGGAGAACACCATGTCAATGGTTGATCGCTTTGCCCGGAACCCGCACTGCGACTCGGGATACACACGGTCTGCAAGTACTTGCAGGCGGTTGAGGACTACCCTTGCAAAGGCTTTCCCTACAATGCTGAGAAGAGAGATCCCACGATAGTTGTTGCAATCGCTGCGGTCGCCCTTGTTCTTGTAGAGCGTGATGATCTTCGCATCTCGCATATCTTGGGGTATCGTTCCTTCTTCCCAGCAGTGAAGCAAAAGCTCATGGAGATGCCCAAGGAGGGAGCTCTCTTTTGCAGCCTTCATCACCTCTGGAGGGATTCCGTCGCTGCCTGGTGCCTTCCCGCTAGACAGCGAGTTAATGGCCTTGCTGAGCTCTTCGATGGTAGGTGGCGAGTCGAGTTCTTCCATGGTGGGCAGTGGGATGGTGTTCTCCATGGCTGTGTCAGTGACAACATTCTCTCTGGAGTATAGCTCTGAATAGTGCTCGGCCCATCTCTCCATCTGCTCCCCACGGTCCTTGATGATGTCGCCGGAGGTGGATTTGAGGGGTGCGATCTTGGTGGCACTTGGTCCGAAAGCTTTCTTCATCCCCTCATACATGGCACGGGTGTTTCCACAGTCCGCAGAGGTCTGAATATCGCTGCAAAGCTTCAGCCAGTAGTCGTTGGCGCACCTGCGGGCGACCCTCTTGGCATTGTTGCGTGGCTTCTCTGTAGGTGGCCAGTGATTTCTCGCATGGCTTCCTCTTGTACTCAAGGAGCGCAACACCCTTGGCGGCTATGGCAGGCTCCATATCTTCAATCCCAGCCTCGAACCAGTCCTCGTTTTTCCTGACTCTCTTCCCGAAGGTGTCTGAGGCGGCCTGGTATACGGCATCGCGGATGAAGTCCCAGCGTGTTGTGGCGTTGTCTGTGGGGCAGTCTTCCAGGGCGTTGTCGATGGCCTCAGCAAAGCATTTGCGCAGCTCGGGCTTTGAAGTTCTGGCAGTGTCGATCGCGGGCTGGCCCTTATGTTTGGAGCGGTGGATCTGTTTGGGTCGTAGACGCACCATGCTTCCGACCAGGGAATGGTCAGTGTCGCAGTCTGCACTATGGTAACTACGTGTGCAGAGCACGTGGTTCAGCATGGGTCTCCTGGTGATGACGAAGTCCAGCTGGTGCCAGTGCCTCGACCTGGGATGTCTCCATGAAACTCTGTGGTGGGGCTTGGTGGCATAGAAGGTGTTGGTAATGGCGAGGTCATGGAAGGAGCAGAGCTCAAGTAGCCGTTGTCCATTCTCGTTGAGCTTGCCAATGCCAAAGTGTCCAATGCAGCGTGGCCAGGTGGTGCAGTCTGCTCCCACCCGGGCATTGAAGTCTCCGAGCAGGAACAGGTTTTCCTTCACTGGTATCTCTCTGATCCTTGCCTCAAGCTCCTCGTAGAATGCATCTTTTGCCTCAGTTGTGGAGCCGAGTGTTGGGGCGTAGGCGCAGAAAATGTGTGTAAGTCCCGAGGAGGTGGTGAGTCGGAGTGAGAGGATGCGCTCGGTTCCCTGAGAAGGAGGTTCAATTGACGACAGCAGGGAGTTGCGAACTGCGAAACCAACCCCATAGAGTCGCCGCCGTCTGCCTCCAGACCTTGCCAGAAGAACGTGTAGTCCTTCTCCTTGAGACTGCCACTTGAAGCAAGGCGTGTCTCCTGTAGGGCGGCGATGTCGATGTTCCGCTTGGCCAGCTCACGGCTAATGATGGCGGTTTTCCTTGTGTCGTCGACTTGCTGGAGGTCGTCAGTGAGGCCGGGGCACATCGTTCTGACGTTTCCAGGTTGCCAGCCGCAGGGCTGGCGGTTGCTTTGTCTTTTTCTTTCTGTGTTTGCCTGGTGCTCAATTTTACAACAAGCCTGTCGATTTTGATCTAAGCTTCACACACCCGATGAAGCAAGCAAGTTGTGGCGGGTAGTACCTTATTGCCC
Source organism: Plotosus lineatus (assembly GCA_024760905.1). Lineage (NCBI taxonomy): Eukaryota > Metazoa > Chordata > Actinopteri > Siluriformes > Plotosidae > Plotosus > Plotosus lineatus. The sequence goes on along the minus strand of CM045728.1, from coordinate 120,829,400 downwards.
GGGGCTGCCCGGTTGAGGCGGGCGGTAACTTCCCAATGGAGTCAGAGGACTCCTCCCACCGTCGAGCAACCCCTAGCGCCCGGCTCTACACCAAACGAGCCTGGGCTTATCACTGGTGTCTGCTGCTCCCGTGTTGATGTCTATGCTGAGACAGCGAAGCTGGAGTGACCTCTCCAGGTGCAGGCCTGGGCAAGTGGTATGGAGATCCTGGAGTGCCCAGTGCCAGGATCCCCCTCTCGGCGTTGCTGTCAGAGTCCGGCGGAAAGGCAAGCCAGTACAGCCGGTGCCAGCGCGGCTGCAGGAGGTGTCAGAGGGCGTCACAGAGCTCGGCCAACTGCCTTCGGGCCTCCTTACCGGATTTTCTATCTGGGTTTACTCCCATAGCCTTTGACCAGCCAAGGCCGACCTGCAAGGCAGCAGGAAACTCATGGAGGGCGGAGTTGTTCATTTTCCCGTGCAGATGCGAAGCATCTGCCCACTGCCCAATTGTGTAATACAATGGTAAATATACATGCCCCATCTTTTTTGAAGATGTTGCAAGCAGCAAAGTCTAACTTTGTTTATATACCATGACAATGACTTCACCTGTCTGGTTTGAAACAAGGCAGCCCCATACACAGTAAGTGGCAAAACACTGTGTTCTGATACCTTTCTATCATATCTACCATTAACAATTTCTGCAGTTTGTGCTGCAGTAATACTTTTTCTGAGATCAGAGCAGACATATCAGCTTTTACTCTCCATGTGCATAAATAAACCTGAGGCATCCATGACACACTTACTAGTTCACTGGATTTTTCTCCTTTGACACCTTTGGTAGTTACTTACCACTTCCTACAAGGCAAAGCCTACAACAGCTCATGTTTTGGAGGTGATCATAAATTATAGCTTGTTCATGCCACTACAGGTAAACCTCGATTTAGGTCGTTAATTGGTTCCACGAGAGATGGCGTAGGTCTGAAATGACTTAACTTGAATTAGCTTGTCTCTAGGCTATCCTAGGCTAGGCTACTAGAGCCTGCGGGCACAAATTTAAAGTCAGACTTTTCAGTTTGGGGGGGGGGGTCAATTTGAAACTTATGTGGGGCGGGGTGGGTTGAGAATGATCCAAGTTTTGCGGGGCGGGCTGCGGGCTATGTCACGGATTCATGCGGGCTGTTGTGCAGGCTGAGTTCTCAACGAGTTCAATGGCGCCCTTGCTCACTTGAAAGACCGGAAGTCCGTATAACCCACAGCAAGTACACTACTTTCGGTTTTGAGCGCCTCACATATTGTAAGTGTTGATTGGCTGTTTTAAGCTTCATGTAAAGTGAGTTGGCTCAGCTTCATGTAATGTGACTCGCTCAGCTTCATGTAAAGTGACCATCCATCGACCATCGGAACCATTTACAAACAGAAAGATCGCATCATAGAGAATGTTAAAGGTCATAGTTATAATTTGTAAATTGAGAAAATTCTTCATTGGATTCATGATGTGTTGTATGCATCCCTCCAGCTGTGCAAAAGTTGTGCTCACCTGCATCTTTGATTAGAATGGGTGAACAGCTTAAAAATGAAATTTTGAATATGAATACTTCACTACTGGGATAATCGCCATATTGCTTTTTATGCAAGTAATCTAAAGTCCAAAAACACTGGGTATCGATCATATAACTTGTATGAGAGTAGAAAGAGGTTACGATTTTCAAGGACACTTGCCGATTTTCTCAATATGGTGGCGGTTACGAATACAGCTTATAGAGCTGAATACATGTAACACTGCATTATCATTGTAATTGTGCAATGTTAGTTGTTAATTTTATTGTAACTTTTCATATTTTGAGTGAATTAAACGTTGACTGTTAATATGTTCTTGTGTTGTGCGGGCTGCGGGGCTGGTGCGGAGTCAGAATTAGAAACTCACTGCGGGGCTGGGCGGGCTGACCAACAAGGGTAAATGTGTGGGGTGGGCTGCAGGCCACAATTCTAATTTCCTGGGCGGGCGCGGGCTTGTGATCTTGGCCCGTCCAGGGCCCTATAGGCTACGCCAAACTTACTTGTATCTTCTTCTTCCTCTTTTTCTTTTCCTTTCGACTGTTCCCTTCGAGGGTTGCCACAGCGAATCATCTGCCTCCACCTCACCCTATCCTCTACATCTTCTTCTCTTACACCAACTACCTTCATGCCCTCCTTCACCACATCTATAAATCTTCTGTTTGGTCTTCCTATAGGCTTTCTGCCTGGTAGTTTCAACCTCAGCATCCTACTACCAATATACTCACTATCCCTCCTCTGTACATGTCCAAACCATCTCAATCTAGCCTCTCTGACTTTGTCTCCAAAACCTCTTACATGTGCTGTCCCTCTGATGTACTCATTCCTGATTCTATCCATCCTTGTTACTCCCAAAGAGAACCTCAACATTTTAATCTCTGCTACCTCCAGCTCTGCCTCCTGTCTTTTCCCCAGAGCCACTGTTTCTAAACCATACAACATCGCTGGCCTCATCACTGTCTGATACAATTTTCCTTTAATTCTTTCTGATACCTTCCTATCACACATCACACTGGACACTTTTCTCCAACCATTCCAACCTGCCTGCACACGCTTCTTCGCCTCTTTTCCACACTCTCCATTGCTCTGGCTTGTTGAGCCGAAGTACTTAAAATCATCCACCTTCATTAGCTCTGCTCCCTGTAAGCTCACCGTTCGTCTTGAGTCCTTGTCATTCACACACATGTATTCTGTGTTATTGAGGCTAACCTTCATTCCTCTCTTTTCCAGGGCATACCTCCACCTCTCTAGATTTCCCTGCACTTGTTCTCTGCTCTCACTACAGATCACAATGTCATCTACAAACATCATAGTCCATGGGGAACCTTGTCGAACCTCATCTGTCAACCTCAGAGCTGATCCTTGATGCAGTCCCACCTCCACCTTGAACTCTTCTGTCACACTGACAGCACACCTCACCACTGTCTTACATCTCTCATATATGTCCCGCACCACTCTAGCATACTTCTCTTCCACTCCAGACTTCCTCATGCAATACCACAGTTCCTCTCTCGGCACCCTGTCATATGCTTTCTCCAGATCCACAAATGCACAATGCAGCTCCCTCTGACCTTCTCTGTACTTCTCTATTAACATTCTCAAAGCAAACACTGCATCTGTGGTGCTCTTTCTTGGCATGAAACCAAACTGTAGGCATCCTCTCACTCTCTAAGACCTTGTTGAAATTTCTTCTCAAAAAATCTACTGCTACCTCTCGTAGACACTTCCATACCTCCACCGGTATGTCATCAGGACCAACTGCCTTTCCACTAGTCATCCTCTTCAATGCCCTCCTCACTACAACCTTACTAATCTTTGCTACTTGCTGGTCCTCAACAGTCACCTCTTCTACTCTTTTTTCTCTCTCATTTTCCTCATTCATCAGCTTTTCAAAGTACTCTTTCCATCTCCCAGCACACTTCTGTCATCAGTCAATACATTTCCCTCTCTGTCCTTAATCACTCTAACTTACTGCACGTCCTTCCCATCTCTATTTCTCTGCTGTGCCAACCTGTATAAATCATTTTCTCTCGCCTTACTGTCCACTCTATCAAACAAGTAATCATACGCCCTATGTTTTGCTTTGACACCACTACCCTTGCCTTACACTGTGTCTCCCTGTAATCCTGTTTACTCTCTTTGGTCTTCTCAATGTCCCACTTCTTCTTAGCTAGCCTCTTCTTTTGTACACACTCCTGCACTTCCTTATTCCACCACCAATTCTCCTTATCTAATTTCCTTTCAGAGGACACACCAAGTACTCTCCTACTACTTTTATATGTCACCCTATGCCCCTGTCTCTTCTGGAAGAAAGTATTCACCACAGCCATTTCCATCTTTTTTTGGAAAATCTATCAACATCTGTCCTTCTGCGTTCCTCTCCTGGACAACAAATCTGCCCATCACTCTGACAAAATCTGCCCAACACATCGTCCCCTCTGTTGCCTGTACCAACATATCCATTGAAGTTTGCACAAATGACCACTCTTTCACCTCTGGGGGTGCTCTTCATCACTTCGTCTAACTCACTCCAGAATCTCTCCTTCTCTTCTAGCTCACATCCTGCCTGTGGGGCATAAGTACTAACAACATTGAACATCACCATTTCAATTTCTAATCTGAGACTCATCACTCTGTCTGACGCTCTTTACACTTCTATATCATTCCTGCCAAAGCCCTCCATCCACACCATGATAAAACAGCTTAAACCCTGCTCCTAAACTTCTAGCCTTGCTACCTTTCCACTTGAAAAACCGCGATGCACGAAGCCGCATTAATTGAAGCGTTTGACCCAACTCGGGCATTTGACCCGACCCAACTCGGGCATTTCTATGTGGAGTTTACCTGTTCTCCCCATGCTTGCATGGCTTTCCTCCGGGTACTGGGGTTTCCTCCTACAGTCCAAAATTTGCACAGTTGGTTAATTGGTTTTTCCAAATCACTCTTAGGTGTAAGTCTGAGTATGAATGGTTGTGTGAATATCAGCCCTGCAATGGCCTGGTGAGCTGTCCAGGGTGCACGCAGAGTCAGCTGAGATGGATGGCAGGCTCCCTGTGATCCTAATTAGGATTAAGTGGTTCAGAAAAAGAATGAATGAATGAATGAATGAATGAATGAATGAATATCAGACTCTATAAAAGTGATTAATCACAAAGATAAAATAAACACACTGGTTGTAAATTATGACCAAGCACTATTGCTTTTGTCTTCATTTTTTTTCCCTGTTTGTTTTTGTGTGTGTGTGTGTGTGTGTGTGTGGGTGTGTGTGTGTGTGTGTGTGTGTGTGTGTGTGTGTGTGTGTGTGTGTGTGTGTTTCCATGAAAATCAGATGCAGGTTTTTAAAGGTCAGATACAGTCTTTAAACCTGTTTCCTGGTTGCATCACAATGTTCATGCAACACGAGCTCTTTGGAAAACTGTTTTTTTTTTTGTTTTTGTTTTTGTTTTTTTTTAATAATTTTGCTCACAAGTCAACTGAAAAAAATTACTTTGCATCTTGCAAAAGTTTACTGAAATGTCACAAAAATTTATTTATTTTTTCTTCCAGATAATGTTTCTTCTTTAATATCACTTCCCAGGCTTCACAGTTTTTCTTTTGTTTGTTTTGTTTTTTTTTATTTGTTTTGTTTTGTTTTTTGAATCAAGCACAACTTTATCAGCCTGCTGTGTGTTAGCTCCTTTTTATCTGCATGTTACCTATTATAAGTGATTTTGATTGCATTGTGTGTGCATGTATGTGCAACCACATTTCTTTACTATTACTGACAAAATTGTTAAAATATTTACTGTAGTTTGAAGTTCTGTGAAAGATTCCCAATTTTATGCCAAGCAAATAATCAAATAGAGGTTTTGTTTCTAAAAATGTATTGAATCTAAAAAAGTAGTAGTTTGGAATAATTTTCTTGATGATATTTTTGGCAGGAATGACCAATTTTAACTTGTTTCTGGCTATGTCCAACTATTGGCCAACATCAACACTCCCCTTTATCGGCAAGATTTCAAAAAAAGCTGCAGAGCAGTGGTTTGTTCATATTTCTGTAGGAATAATATTAAAGACTTAAGGCTACTTAAGACATTAAATAAACTACTACTGGCCTCTGATCAAGATTGTGTCTCCTTACATGTGTTGCTTTACATTAGTGCAACTTTTGACACCACAGATAATACTTATCAATTGATTGTAAAATGATGTTGGTGTCAAGAGAATTGCTCTTCTCTGTTTTATGTCTATTTAACTAAACTTTATGAGTTGTAGATGACATGAAGAATATTCTGCTCTTGCAGATCTGACATACTGCATAGCTGAACATAAAGCTAAAACAAGACTTAGTTGATTTACTTTTTGGGAACCATCTTCTTAATATATCATCTTTGGATAACAAAAGTAGCTTAATAGATTAGCAGTTACATTTAATGGTAAATAAAGAGTCAAGTACAGTGGTACCACACCTTATGATAGTCCCAGGAAACAAAAAATCCAGGTTACGAAAAACATTTTCCAAATTTTTTTGTCTCTGTATACGAAACAAATTTTCCTTACAAAACGTGCCAAATGTGCCATTCAAACATTAAAATGTGCCATTCAAACATTCAAACAATGCACAAGCTGCTCTCCCATTGGCTTTCTCCCAATATTCCGCCCCACTGGCCTCCCATTAACTAGGAGGGATGACGCAGCTCCCTCCCATTGGCTCTTATGGAGCTGCATCTCTGATAATGCTTTTCGTATAAAGGACAGAGTTACTGTTGTTTCATGAGTTTTTTGAGTGTCCCATTCCAACTTTATTTTTTGACTCAGGCTTTTAACCTTCCATAAAAATTTGTAAGATTATAACTCTGCTAAGAAGACATGGTCAACACATGCATGCACACACGTACATGCGCATGCACACGCACACACACACACACACAGACACACACACACACACACACACACACACACACACACACATGATTTCCCGTGCGAGTGAAAAGAAGAAGCGGGCTTGTGGCATGCCGTTGAGTGCTATTGCAAAGGAATATGGACAAACCCATCTTCCATCAGTACGATATTGGAGCAGAAGGAGGTCGTAAAAGTTATGCTTTTATAAATTTTAAAGGGTTTAGGGTGTAGTATTGCGGCTCTTGGAATGAATCACACATTTTATATGTAAAATGCAGTTCAATTTACAAAAAATCCTGGTGAAGAAAAATGCTCTGGAACGGATTTATGTCGTAAGGTAAGGTACCACTGTATTTTCAATCAGTTGAATGACAATCAGGTGTAACTAGGAACCATTTCTGATTTAATGAATAAGGATATGCATGACCTTCTTAACACATGTTTGTGAAAGTATATCATGGAGATAAACAAAGAAGATTTGTGAGCATTTCAGAAAATGTTGATGTGCATCAAGTTGGAAAGTTTACAAAACCATTTATGTAGAATTTGGATTCCACGGATCTCCTGACCCCAGTCTGTCATTTGAAGCTCTTATAGATAACATTACTAGGACAGGATTTTTCCCTTTTGAAATCATTGAAAGATGATGTCACAGTGTAATGTTAAAAAAAACTGTTTATATTTATTTGACCTTGAGAAAATTGTCATGTGTTTTGGTTTTAATGTTTAGTGTGTGCATAACCTGGCTCTATTTAGGACAGGATGCAACAGCAAAAGTTCTTATTAGAGCCAGAAGAAATAAACACATCTTATCCACACTGGATTAGCTATATACCTTGCAAGTCTCATACACAGAGATGAATTAACTATCTGCTCAGATCGGCGCAATCTACCATGCATACTCAGTTAAGCAAATAGAGTGGTAAAATAAATGAAAACCCAAATCAAGAAAAGAAAGAGAACTCTCTGCTCTGGTGGTGATTCACATCTAAATCAGTTCAACGGCACTCTTGCTCATTTGAAAGACCGGAAGTCCGTATAACCCACAGCAAGTACACTACTTTCAGTTTTGAGAGCCTCACTTATTGTAAGTGTTTATTGGCTGTTTTAAGCTTCATGTAAAGTGACTCGACTCAGCTTCATGTAATGTGACTCGCTCAGCTTCATGTAAAGTGACCATCCATCGACCATCAGAACCATTTACAAGCAGAAAGATCGCATCAAAGAAAATGTTAAAGGTTATATTTGATGAGTGAATTTGATTAAAATTTATCCATTTGAAATTATTTTGCTTGAATTTAATTTATTTGAAATTAATGTTGATTTTATTTGATATATTTGATATTATTTTACAATGTTATGTTTATAATCATTGATTTAGGGGTGTTTTATGAGATACGGTAATGGTATTTATGGATGTATAGTACAGTATGAGCATCATACGTCACATGTCATACGCCATACGTCACTGTAACAACTTACATTCACTTTCAACTTACGTTTGGCCGTCCGGAACCAATTAAAAACATAAGTCGGGGAGCATCTGTATTATTAACATGAAGGAAAATGGGGAAAAAAACATTATATGCAGTGTCATTTGATTTTAAATATTTAAAAAAAAAAGGATTTGTGGCTCCCAGTGTTTTCTTTACTGTGGAAAATGGGTCCAAATGGCTCTTTGAATAGCAAAGGTTGCCAACCCCTGATCAACACTAAAAAAAACTTTTAGCATTTTTTACATTATTTAAGCTGTTTTGTTGAGTGTTTATGCATGTTACAAAACAATGATTAACTTGTTTGAATTATTTTTTACATGACATACTCTGTGCCTTGACCCCACAAGGGGCCATGCAGCCCCCTTGACCCCCAACTGAAATATTTCATTTTCTCTATTTTTAAATCTGTTTCCTCTATTCTTTCTAAACCTCACTGGGATCCCTGACCGAGACGCAAGGTCAACAGTATTACCCTTGTGCGCAGCCACAGGCTGTGTTGGAACTTTGCAAGTTTGAAGATAATTGTGGCAAAATTTTGCACGGACTTATTCAAGGATCTATAAACTAGGATTCAAAGACGGGTTTATCTTGGCTAGTCAGTTTTATCTTTACATGCTCATTTCAAAGGGGCTTGATTGATAACACTTGTTATTGGAAGATTTTGACTGAATAAATTGTTTCTTATTTTTGAACCGGAGTCTATTGGCGAATTAAACTGTCTGGCACAACTAATAAAACTTAAAACATCGCATGCTTTATTAGTTTTTTCTAAAAACTCATTGAAAAATATTAAGACACCTGGCTATCATACTCATACATAGGACTTAATTGGATTGTTCGCATAAAGTGGCAGTGTTAAAATTTACCTTCACCGGATGTACAGAACTTAACCCAACCCTGTTTCAATATGACAATCGCAGCCTTCTCCTGACCAAAATTAGGATTAAGCAGCTTACAAAATGAATGAATGAATCAATGAATCAATGAATAAATGACCCTTCTACCCAAATGCCAGGCCATCTCTATTAATGGGTGTCTGAGGCTAGTGTTCTAAGAGTTGCGCAATTTCTTCAAAGCTGGAATCAAATTCAGAGACAACAAATGTTTACACTGCTTTTAGGGACTATGGTCTGGAGCAAAAACAGAAATGTTAGCACTGGGTTTTCTTTTCACCACTTTTCATTAGCTGATTTCCATGTAATTTTGTACCACCAGTCTGATTTGCTTAAAGCATTTCTAAGTGTAAAAATATTAACATACCATATTCGACGTGATAAGCGCCCAGGGCACTTCAAAAATTGGAGTGGGTGGGTGCTTATTAAAATGTTACCAACGGAGTGGAACGGTAAGTGCTCATTAGCATCGAGGTGGAAAACATGAATAATAACAGAACAATAAAAGAGTATTACTGGTATTTGTATTATTCATTTTGTGGTATCAACCAAATTACTTACACGAAAGCTGAAAATGAACAGAAAATAGCATGACTAAAAAAAGACCCTTTAATTTTCCCTCCCGCTGCTGTTCCTTTAAATATTTTCCCCCAGATGTAATATCGAGTCAATCAACATGAATGTTAACTTTAGCACATGGGACATTTAACCAATCAACACAAACAAGCACATGGCCATGAAGTGCTTAAATTTATGAAGTAGGTGAGCAGGAGAATCGGGTGAAAAATACTCATCATCACTTTCTGATAGATCCATATCTGGCTCATCGCTGCATTCTTTCAGAGCATCCCATAGTTTTGCTGTAGGTTAATCGGTTGTTGGGCATTTACCAAGAGAACACAGCTAAATACTTTGCTGTTTTATAAAGCACGGCGAAACGATCAAATGTGTTGTTACTGATAAACATTATAGACATTCCCCAGTGGCAGGGGGTTTTGAAATACCATGTAAACTCACTTTTACAGGCAGTGAACTCCTCATTTTACCATTACAGAGACTGATCGAATAAAATTGGTAAGTTTGATCTACGATTTTGTTCCCAGTACACATGGGCAGTTATTAAACGTAAGATTAAAAACACTTGAACAGTGGAATACAGTAGTTTAATTAACATTTTACAGTGATCCCTCGGTACTTCATCCTTCAGTCTCTGTGGCTTCAGCACATTGCGGGTTTTTTCAAAAATATACAGTGAAAAATAAAAAAAATAAGAAAATGAAGGGAAAATGGGGGAAAGGTTAAGGAGAATGTCACAAAACAAGACAAATTATGGCAAAAAAAAAAAGAAAAAAAATGCAAACAAACAAAAACAATCCAAAACCCCTCAACAAAACTACTTACATTTTATGTGAGGTGCACATCTGAGTGTGTGCGAACGCATGTCTGTATAAGTGTGTATTTATATTTTATTTATAGCTTATGCATTATTTTAAATGTGTAATTGTTATTATAAGCATTTATATCGTTGAATATGTATTTATTGATATTATATACACAAATACATGTACGTATACATCAATCAAGTGGGTCGATCCTACTTTGTGGAAAATGGCGGTCACGGTCCCCATGAACCCTGGAAAGTGAGGGATCCCTGTATGTAGTTAAAAGATTGATTATGGAACAAAGGAAACAAAAACCTATTTGGCCTTACCAAAAACATCATATACCTGCAATTTTTAAATATTTTAATAGTCTTCTTTTTTTTTCATTTTTTACTGCCTCAAGTCCATCTGATACAAATTATTTTGGCTCAGTTATCATCCGTTTGAACTCTTCCTCCAGACAGATGATGGTGAGAAGATCCTCATCATCCTCTTTGATGTGTGTGATCTTGGCTTGCTGCACAGTTTGTGCCTCCAGGATCTTCAGAACATCATGACAAACGGGGGAAGATGGACACAGATTATGAGAAACAAACTGAGCGACTGGAGTAGAGGCACCTAAAAAGAATGAAATGAATATAAATATGAACAGTTAATGTTGAAGGCAGACAAATATGATATAATTAATTTATCAAGAAGGTCAAAAAAGAACAAAATACATGATCAAAAGATGTAAAGACTCAGAGAAAATATAAAAGTAAAGCATGGACAAGATATAAAAAGAAGAGAAATATAGGGGTACCTAAATGAAGAGTGGTGGCATAGTATTAAAAAATACATAAAAAGAAAATTAAAAAGGAGAGAAGTATAAGAAAAAAGAGAGAATGGACAGGATAAGAATATACAGGATATGAGAAAATGAGAAATAGAAACAACAGGATAATAAAAATAGAAGCATCATAAGTGACATCATTAAAAACAGAATAGGAGACAGAGCCGGAACAAAATACAGGCTATGAAAATTAAAAAGACCGTATATGGAAAAAAATGTGATTAGAGTGAAGGTAGAATAAGAAATAATAAATAGCGGATTAAAAAAAGCCCAAAAGTGTCAAAAGAAATACAGAGGACTATGTAAAGAAAAAAGAACAGAGAAAATAACAAGAAAAGATTAAAAAATGTATATAGGGAGGGGACATTGGAGTAAAGGAAGAAAATAAACTAGAGTGATAGTTCAGTGGAAGAAAGACAATGAAACCAACATATAGTGTCAAGTAGGAGGTAAATGAATGGCAGTGAGTCTGCTATGGGTTTGTCCCTCAGCTCTAATCAAAAACTTCTCCTCCTTAGGCAATCACACACACACACACACACACACACACACACACACACACACACACACACACACACACACACACATACACACACACACATACACACACACACACACACACACACACACACACACACACACATACACACACACACACACACACACACACACGCACACACACACGTGCACACACACACACACACACACACACGTGCACACACACACACACACACACACACACACACACACACACACACACACACACACACACACACACACACACACACACACACACACACACACACACACACACACACACACACACACACACACACACAGTGTGGTACCAGATGTGGGAAACACATCATAAAATCTTGACATGAGCAGGGAAGCTCGTCAAACTTCCCTCTGCCTCTTCCCTCTCAGGAACAATGAATTACCAGTTTCACATACAAATCCCACGTATGTACAAATAAAATCAACACACACACACACACACACACACACACACACACACACACACACACACACACACCAAATTTGCACTCCCATATACGCACTTATTTGCCCAACTGGTAAATCCTA
>CM045728.1:120777297-120812297 GCA_024760905.1 Plotosus lineatus | reverse complement strand
TCCTTGCTCTGAAGCGTCCCCGATAACTACTATAAATCCAGAGTCATAAAACAACTATGCCTTTACAATGTGTGTGTGTGTGTGTGTGTGTGTGTGTGTGTGTGTGTGTGTGTGTGTGTGTGTGTGTGTGTGTTCTAAACAGTGTATTAATAACATCAGCTCTGCTTTAATTACAGAATGAGGGCTGTAAATATGTTCGAGTAAATTTACTACAGTAATTTATGTGCTTCCTGCTGTTGTCTTTGCTGATGTCAATGTCATCAGATAAGTAATAAGATTAAGTCATCCTGTCTGATGATGTGGACAAAGCATCAGGTATACAGTATACTCAGCCTCACTGAGAACCTGCTGCATAAAATATTAATTAGATTTCTCACTATAAATCTAGATAATGCCTCATGAAGTGTTTAATCTCATCTTTCCACTGGGTAAGCATTAACAAAGGTGGGTCGTTCTTCTATGTTTGTATCATAATAAGTTATGATTTTGAAAATATATACATTAATATATACATGCCTCAAGAAATTAAGAAAAGTTGTCCTGTGCTCCCACTGGGCCGCATTTTTCAGTCCGTTACTAAAGTTGTGTATAAGCCAAATTATCAAAAGTCTACAGCTTGAGAAGGAACACTCTCCTCGCCAATTCTATTATCCTAACATGCTACAAGACAAACAACGGATATTTACAAGCAGTCGAGATCAAACTGAGGCGTTTATCTCTTACCAGTAAGCAACAAAATTAAAATCAGATTTATCTCACTGATATCTCAATAAATAAATAAACTAATCAGCCACACAAATTAAAACATTACCTACCGGCAAGCTTGACTATCTTCTGAGTAAATTTTCCTTGGAAGAATTAAAACACCTTTTTTGCTTACAGAGAATCCAGAAATATCCAAAATGGATAAAGAGTTTACGAACTCTGGCAAAGTACTCACTGCTTGTCAGAAAAGCTCCGATTTGTCATGCTGGGAAGGAAATTGAGTCAGGAGCAACACCCCAACCCACACACACACACACACACACACACACACACACACACACACACACACACACACACGCTGATAAAAAAAAAAAAAAAAAAAAAAAAAAACAACATCTTGTTCATGACCAGTTCATGTACTCATCCCTCAAAAAATAAACGAAACTCCAAGTGAAGTGATTTGTTCAGTTCAGTTCATTTTCTGTAACCGCTTCATCCTAATTAGGGTCGCGGGGAGGCTGGTGCCCATCCCAGCCAACTCAGGGCGAGGGCAGAGTACACCCTGGACAGCTCGCCAGGCCATCGCGGGGTGGAAACACGCCGACGGCTTTGCAGCCTACTCTTGTCGAAAGTCAGCAATGGTTCTTTTACATGCCTCTCACCATAGACAGTGAAAGACATGGCCGGCCTTTGATAACCCAGTTAGCTGCAAAGACGTTGGCGTGTTTCCGCCCTGCGATGGTGAAGGTCAACCTTGTGGAGAGTGGGACTCGAACCCCCAACCTTTGGATCAGCGATCCGGCGCCTTATACCACTAAACCACCACTGCCCGTCAAGTGATTTGATTTAGAAAAAAAATACAAAACAAATAAAGCATATTGTTGCCTGATTCCGAATTCCGAACTTGTAAAATGTCCGCGTAGCTTTAAACAGCAGTGCTAATGCATATTGAAATTGTTATGCAGCCAGAAGAAAAAAGTAACGGCGCCTGGTTGTTAAAAAAAAGGTCACCATTTTAAAATGCCATATAATAAACTGCTTATTAATTTTTGGTGTAATGCCATTTAATAAAATACGTATTAACCTTGTGCAAAATGGGGGTCCCAAGTGACATATCAACAAGGTGCACAAATATCGATCTCAATATCACAGGCTTGAATTCAGGTTCATGCCTCAGCCACCCGCAACCAGTAGTCCATGTGGGATAACTCACTGAGCTCTCATGGGAGATGGCGTGTGCTCACCTCCCTGTCATTTACAGCGATTTTCAACCAGTCAGGGGTGTCTATGAGCTCATTCGTACAGAGACCACCCCAAATATGCATGCATAGCAACTCGTGAAAGATGCTGGTGGCAGCATCCCATGTCACGAAGGGGGCATCTACCTGTTTACCTGTTTACACCATTCCCTGGTTGTTGGTGGTAGTGGACCCCCTGTTAAATAGTCAACTCTTTATTAAGAAATGTCCACATAACAGTGTCCAATTTTATGTTTATTTCTGGAAAAGAAAGTGATTTATTTGTAATCAAACAACAAAAATTAGCATATTTTTACTCATCAAACAATGTATATTTCAATGGAGGAAAAACTTAGTACACCCGACCCCTGATAACTAGTGGCTGGTCCCTTTGGCTGAAATAACTTCAGTGAACCACTTCTTGTAGCTATCTAGATATCGCTACCATCGATTTGAGGAAAGTTTGCTCCTGTCCTCAATACAGAATTATTTTGGCTGTGAGATGATTGAGGAGTTTCTTGCATGCATGGTCCATTTCATGTCACCAGCACAGTATCTCAATGAGATGAAGATCTGGCTTTGACTGGCCATTCTAGGACTGTCCACTCGTTAGTTTTCAGCCGGTCCTTGGTGGATTTTGTTTTTTTTTAAACATATGGTTTCACGTGTTCTTTAAGTAGCCATAGTAATGTGGATCTATGGTGAATTCTATGATGCTGAGCTGGCCAGGTCCTGCTGCAGCAAAGCATCACCAAAGCGTGATACGTCCACGCCCATGCTTTATAGTTGGTATGAGTCTCTTTCCCTGGAATTCTGTATTTGGTTTCTGTCAAGCATGTCTTCTGTTCTGGTGACCAAATAATTCAACTTTAGTCTCATCTGTCTGAAGAAAATTATTCCAAGAAGACTTGGCCGTTGTCCATGTTCTCTCTGGCAAACTTCAGTCTGGCGTTAATGTTCTTTTTAGAGAGCAAAGGTTTCCTCTTTGCACACATCACATGAAGGTCAAACCTGTGTCACCTTGTTCTGAGAGTAGACTCACGCTAGATTCATGGGTTCTGAGAGTAGATCCCATGATGATATTTTAGGACTTTTGTTTACTTATTTTAGCATCTTGTGGTCTGCTCTGAGTGTGAACTTCCTCGGATGGCCAGACCTGGGTATGGGGGCAGTTGTTTTGAATGCCTTCCACTTGTAAACAATTTTCCGGATGGTGGAATGACTGATGTCAAATTCTTTTGATATCTTTTTAAATCCCTGACCAGACTCAGACAGCTGTTTGGAGCTCACGGTGCTCAGTCTCACTTCAACAGACAGGGGCACACGTCTGAGGTTTAAATAGGGCTCTTCAGAATGCTGGGTAATGATGTTCTAAACATGTGGAACAGATGAGGAGGAAATATGTGGGGGGTGTCGTATTTTTTTTTTTTCATCCACTGAAATACACATTGCTGTACATATCCTTTTTTTTTTAAAAATGTTTTCCTCTATTGATGTTTATATCTTTTTTTAATGAGTAAAAATATGTTAATTTCTGTTATTTAATTACAATTAAATCAGTTTCATTTCCAGAAATAAATAAAAAAAGACTGGACATGTGAGCATGCAATACTTAATATGTAAGAATTGGATATGACAAAAATTTAAGTGTAAAAAATAAATCAATTGTAAATATAAACTAATTGTGAACTTGATTTTCTCAGCCTATATATACAGATCTAAGCCCATGGCCTGGCAAAATCCTTGCCTGAACAAGATTTCAGGTTGTGATTTCTTTGGACAGACCTCATGCCTGGTTAATAACCAGTATATACAGGGATCCCTCGCTACTTTGTGCTTCAATGCATCGTGTTTTAGTTTTTTTTTTTGTGTGTGTATTTTTTTTTTGTAAATATTCATCAAATTAAAAAAATAAGGAAATTAGGGTAGAATAGGGGCAGTGGTGGTCTAGTGGTATAAGGCGCCGGATCGCTGATCCAAAGGTTGAGGGTTCGAGTCCCACTCTCCACAAGGTTGTCACTGCCCCCCCCCCCCCAGTGCAGCTAACTGGGTTATCAAAGCCCGGCCATGTCTCTCACTGTCTATGGTGTGAGGCATGTAAAAGAACCATTGCTGACATTCGAAAAGAGTAGCTGCAAAGCCGTCAGCGTGTTTCCGCCCTGCGATTGCCTGGCGAGCTGTCCAGGGTGTACTCTGCCCTCGCCCTGAGTTGGATGGGATGGGTACCAGCCTCCCCGCGACCCTAATTAGGATGAAGCGGTTACAGAAAATGAAGTGAAGAAGGGTAGAATAGGAGAAAAAACAAGGCCACTTATTGGAAAAAAAAAAACCCAAACAACCCAAAACTATCCATTAAAATTATTTACATTTTAATATGAAATGCGTATCTGACTGTGTACACGTGCATCTGAGTGTGTGCACACGTCTGTATGTGTGTGTGTATTTATATTTCATTTATATCTTCTGCATTATTTTTTTAATGTTTAATTGTTATTATGAGCGTTATTATAAGGGGCAGTGGTGGTCTAGTGGTATAGGGCGCTGGATCGCTGATCCAGAGGTTGTGGGTTCGAGTCCCACTCTCCACAAGGTTGTCACTGTCCCCCCCAGTGCAGCTAACTGGGTTATCAAAGGCGGGCCATGTCTCTGACTGTCTATGGTGTGAGGCATGTAAAAGAACCATTGCTGACTTTGGTAAAAAGTAGCTGCAAAGTCGTCAGCGTGTTTCTGTCCCTTGCTAAAAGGGTTGTGACAGGAAGGGCATCCGACATAAAAACCTCTGCCAAATCAAACGTGCGAATCAGATGATTCGCTGTGGCGACTCCCGAGTAAAAGGGGAAAAAGCCGAAAGGAAGACAGAATTGTTATTATAAGCGTTTATAGCATTGAATATTATATACAAATATACATGTACGTACGTATACGTCAGTCAGGGGGGCGTTGATCCTACTTCGCGGAACAATCTGTGTGCTCTGTACAGAGACTGACCAATCAACTGCCTGAACACTCAGATCAGTTGATTAAATAAGCAAAGTCAGGTGTGCTGCTGCGTGTGGTTGATACAAAAACCTACAGCCACGTGGCCCTTTATGGCACGAGTTTGACACACTGCTGTATACAGTATATTTTCACTACCTAGATAATGCTGGTTCACTTACATGGAGAGATTCTGTGTGTGTGTGTGTGTGTGTGTGTGTGTGTGTGTGTGTGTGTATGAAACCAAAGTACCTTAGTGATTGTAATCCCTTGGCCCTTCGCCATATTAGAAAAGCACCCCAGCAGTTACACCATAGATAAAATTAATAATCCTTAGAACCTATCACATAATTATTTTCTATACTTTCAAAGGCATCGTTTACAGTACATGTTTTATGAGCCTCATAGCCTGATACTCTATACCGAAAGATCACCAGCATTGATCATCCTTACTTTATAATTTGTGTATCATGTAAACATTTAAGCCATACACACTTATTTTAATATAAATGATCATAAAAATCTCCATACTGGGTAACTTCATCCCATGAATTACTAGCGAGGATTGAACAAATGAAGAGCAGACTTTTTTTTTTCCTGGACGTGATGTGAACGTGTGTCCACCACACGTAAACAAGCAGAAAGTGATATCTCAGGTGATAAAACCTAAAACCTAAAACGTTACAGGCTCTTACCTCTCCTGGTTCTTTTTGGCAAGTAAATTTGGCAAGAAAGAATTCCATAGGAACAGCATCCAGTTTTAGTTGGGAATGCTAAGGCTTCATGCCAAGTAGTTCTGTCGGACGGGTACACCGATAGCAGGTCGGTTTGAAGTGATCCTCGTAGGCTACTGAGTTGCATCTGAAAGGAAGTGTTTCCAGAGTATGGTCTGTGCCGATGTTGTGTTAGGTTTTCCATCATTTCTGTGCTTGTTGTTTGAGCAACTGTATGCTCAGCACTCCACCATTTTCCTGGCGACACTGCTCAGCACTGGCCAATAATGTGTTATCGTAGACGGATGTTTGCTGCATGCAGCCCAGCCAGTAGGACAAAACAGCATTTGTGTCACTAACAGGGCTGGAGCAGCCAATGAAGAAGGCAACATGTGGCTGTGCATGCCTAGTAATAACAGTAGTGTGGCAACACATGCACTTATAGTACTTGACAAAAAGAAATGCAGCCATGAGGTGGGGGGGCACTAACCAGTGTCTCTCCCCCTCATGCCGGTCCCAAGCCCGGAGAAATGCAGAGGGTTGTGTCAGGAAGGGCATCCGACGTAAAACCAATGCCAATTATTGATGATGCAAATCAAAAGTATTACCTCCATACCACGTAAGATGTTTTGGAGACAAAGTCAGAGAGGCTAGATTGAGATGGTTTGGACATGTACAGAGGAGGGATAGTGAGTATATTGGCAGTAGGATGCTGAGGTTGGAACTACCAGGCAGAAGGCCTCGAGGAAGACCGAAGAAGAGATTTATGGATGTGGTGAAGGAAGACATGAAGGTCGTTGGAGTCAGAAAAGAAGATGCGGAGGACAGGGTGAGGTGGAGGCGGATGATTTGCTGTGGCGACCCCTGAAGGGAGCAGCCGAAAGTAAAAGAAGAAGAAGAAGAAGAAGAAGAAGAAGTACTTGACAAAAAGAACGGACTGATGTGGCCTGATGTCGAAAGTGATCGATTTAAAGAGACAGCAATACCAATTCACCACAGCTAGACTTGAACATTTCTAATTGTAGCGCTTGTTGCAAAAAGCCATGGCAGGACCATATGAACAAACCCGCCTAAGTCTACGCATTTTACAGATGAATACTCACAGTATAAAAATTTCCAATTGCATAAGTTAGATAAGCTTTTGTTAATTATGTCCTCGAGTCATGGATGTACTAAAGCTGTTTTTCTTCAGTTTTCGAAAGTTGAAGACACATGAGCAGGACAGTGTGGCTTTACAATCGGAGGCTAGGGGGGGGAAAGAAAAGAGCAAGAGAGAGAGAGAGAGAGCGAGAGAGAGCGAGAGAGAGAGAGAGAGATATGCATGAAGACAGACATAGAGACATGTCTCAAGGGTTAATGCGTGTCTCTTTCCTCTGTCTTAAACGCCAGCTATAATTAAGCCATTTTCCAGCTCAGTGGTCAGCGCCTTGTCATTGTGCTCAGGGGAATGCGAGGTAGAGAGACAGACCAATAAAACCTATTAGATCATCACACTCTGAGGAATAAAAAACTATGAGAAAAACAGTGATGGATATCTGCTGCAAAGAAAAAAGCGAGGAGAAAAAAGGCAGGCACTGCTGACAGGAAAACATCACTCTTCTGACCTTTTCTGCCTCTCATTAAGGCCACAGTTTGATGCATCGCATCTAAAAATAAGACCTTTAGAATTTTGCCTGTCTCCATTGACTTCCATATCTTAGAAAGCATGAATAGAAAATTAGTGTTTACAGTCTAACTAATGCCGTCTGAAGAGTAGCTCATTAACCGAGGGAGAATAGCACAGGAGGAAAAAAAAAAAAAAAAAAAAAAGAATACATGAGAGTGGCAATTACTCTAAACATATAATGATTAGGGCC
The DNA here is from genome assembly GCA_024760905.1 of Plotosus lineatus. Classification (NCBI taxonomy): domain Eukaryota; kingdom Metazoa; phylum Chordata; class Actinopteri; order Siluriformes; family Plotosidae; genus Plotosus; species Plotosus lineatus. The sequence continues at coordinate 120,804,809 of CM045728.1, read as the reverse complement.
TGAATACCACAGTGCTGTAAAAATAAATGTTATATCTATCTGTCTGACTCGCTATGTATCTACGTATCTATCTATCGATCTATTGAATTTATTTTCAAGGTTAAAAAAAATACCTGCAAGAAAAAGTAGTTTTTCAATGTTGAATCTACTAGTCATGTGATCACAACTGTGCACAGCATGAAACTAAGATGACGGACTGCAGTGGCAGCCTTCATTTCTTTTGGGAAAGGTTCTGTGATTTCAGCATTTTTTTGAAGATGAACCTTGCAGGGGTAGTTTTTTTGTTTAGTTTTGTTTTGTTTTCTATTCATGTAGGAATTAAGTTTTATTTTCCAATGGTCTACTCTCCAGGATATACTCTGCCCTCGCCAGAGTCGGGTGAGATGGGCACCAGCCACCACAACCCTAATCAGGATCAAGCGTTTCAGAAAATTTATGAATGTGTACGTTTAAAAACTAGTGGGGCTGGTGGTGTAGTGGTTAGGGTGCTGGGCTCATGATCGGGAGGGAGGTTGCAGGTTTGAATCCCAGTTAGACCCCCACTGTGCTAAGATCCCTGGGCAAGGTCTTCACCACAAGTGTGCCTCTGTTCACCCAGCAGTATAAATTGGTACCAGTAAAAATATACTGGGAAGGTAACCTGCGATGGACTAGCGTCCCATCCAGGATGAGTTGAACTCTTGGTCGCTTCACGCTATGGAAACCGGGGATAAGCACCGGCCTGATGAGCCGCTAGGCTCGGGTGTAAAAACCCAACAGACTTTACCTTACCTTTACCTTGAGTTTAAAAACAAAACAAAACAAAATACTATGTAGGACAGAACAGCAAACATTCACGCACTCATTTGCCGAACTGTGTAATCTGTTTAGGGCTGCGTGCAGGGTACACCCTGATAAACCAGACCATCACTGGACCAGCATAAACACAACTATTCACATTAACATTAACAACTATGGCTAATTTGGAACAGTCGGTTCGCCTAATTTGCATGTTTTTTGATGGTGGGAAAAAACTGGTGTCCCAGAGAAAACCCACGCAGGAATGGGAAGAACATTCAAACTTCACACAGGAGTGCCTGATTTTGGATCTTGAACCTAGTATCTTTTTGCTGCGAAGCATACTGAAAAAATCATCATGACCCTACGCCCCAGCAAATACATTTCAATTAAACCATTTTTGAGAGCACAAGGGTTTTTTTTTGTTTGTTTGTTTGTTTGTTTGTTTGTTTTTTATTATTATTTTTGGGTGAGGCCTATGCATGATTTACAGAGCTTCTAATATAGAAGTACAGTAAAACCTCCGCTGACGAACGCTTAAGCTCATGAACTTTTCGCCTCAAGAACATTAAATTCGTGAGCATATAGTCTCTGCTGACGAACTAGTTTTCGGCGGACGAACCAAACCACGCGGTCGAACAGCGCCACGGTGGCGGCCACGAGAAACTGACGCACGCTCACGGCATCCCATTTCGTCACCCCCTTTCTTTGAGTGCGGACGTAGTTTGTGTTTGATAGACATTTTGGACCATATTGAGTGTACTTTTGATATTATGGGACCGAAAAAGACCCCACCACAGGCGGAGATCATTGAAAAACACGAACGAGGTGTGCGAGTAAGTCCCTCCTCCTCCCTCCTCCTCCCACTCCATTCCATCAAGCCATCAACTACCATCACAAAGGTAAATAAAACGACTTTATTATACAGTACAGTTTATTTCTTTAATTACAATACAAGAGCACATTTATTATACATAAAATAAGGTATATTTTTGTGTAGTTTTAAGGCTTATTTAGTAGAAAATTATGTTTTATGGGGACCTGGGAACGGATTATTCTCATTTTAATGGTTTCTTATGGGAAATAAATGTTCGGAAGACGAACTTTTCGCCTTACACACACTTTCTGGGAACCAATTATGTTCGTGAGCAGAGGTATCACTGTATATGCATATAAAATATTTGGGAAACTTATTGGGCTCTGTGATTCGTTCATTTAAAAGTGAATCTTGATTTTCATTTTACACATCATCCTACAACAAAAATTCAAATTAGTCGATTTCTTGCCCAACTCTAATTTGGAAAGTTTATCTGGGAAACAGTTGCGTGATGCTGCTGTTCCGAATGACAGCTTAGACACTATGCTAGGTGCTGATAATCAGCCCATGGCATAATACTGCCTACTTGAATATTACCCATGACCCTGACAGACAGGCGCTATAGAAAATGGTTATGGCTGGCATCCTCAATGGACGCCTTGAACCAATTAGCTACTTGCAACAATGGTTGGTGATTAGCTGAGCCTGAAGAATTGATCTGGGTGTACCTGAGCTGGCCTTTGGGCCCTGCCTAAATTAGGCCTATGCTTGATTTTAAAAATAAATAAATAAGTAAAATCGACTGCAAGTTTTTGACTGTAGTTTAACTCTGAGGAGGACACATGACTTCCTTTCACCCTTTAACTCAACAGTAATCTGATGTCAAACTTTTTGTCACCTTGTTCTTGTTGCTGTTGGTGTTGTTATTATTGACAGATTGCTCAAAATGTACTACTCCTCCATCATGAGCAAGTAGAATCACATGAAACTTGAGAAATTTGCTCTTGCCTGCATTCCATGCAGCCCAATATTAGATTTTCGAACAAAAAAGAAAATAACTGAAAAAATAAAAATCAATTATGCAAGATCAGAATCAACTGAAATTTGTCAGCACTGTACTACGTGAAATGTCAACAATTTTGCATTGTCAGGTTTTTTTTTTACTTTTGGGCCAGATGTGGCAGTCATGGAATTTCAAAGAATGGCTTATGGCACCAGACACTTTGCGGGCTTAAAGTAGATGACCTGCTGATTTTTTTTTTTAATTTGTTATTATTTATTTTTAAACCAGAAAATTAATTACTGGAATCACCAGCTCTATAGCCTGATCCAAATGCCTCACAGATAAACCGATGGTGTCTATCTCAATTGCTTCCATACTATGAACTGGGAGGTTTTTCCAAATTCCTGACAACAATAATGTGAATGACTACGTGGAATGTTGTCAGGTGCATTCACAAATGTATTGTTGATGTTGGACTGCAGGCTTTTGCACAGAGTTATCAAAACCAGTAGCCATGGGTCAATGAAGAGGTGCACACTGTGCTCAGAGGACAGCTATACTTAAATCCAGAAGTCCATGTGAGTAAAGGAAAATCCCAAACTGGTCTGAGGAAAGCAATAAAAATGCTCAAGGAGACAGAGAGGTACAGAGAGAAAATGGAAACGTGTTAACAAACGTGAGCAAACAAGAACCTGCTGCTTAATGTCAACTAAATCAAGGAACTCATCAGGGTGAAGGCCACACTCCTATCCACATCAAGGGGACAGAGGTGGACGGAGTCAGTTGCTTCAGGTTCCTGGGGATCAAAATCATTAAGGATGTGAACTAGTCACATCACTTAGATGTGATCACAAAAGCAGCAAGAAAAGATAGTGGCTTTTCTTTCTTCGGTGGCTTGGGAGTTTTGACATGGACTCCAGAATACTCAGAAACATCTACTGATGCACAATAGAGGGTATTCTGTCTGACTGCATCATGACCCGGGCAGTTCTAATGCTCTGGACCACAAAGTTCTACAGAGTGTGGTCAAATCAGCACATCAAGACTGAACTGTCAGCCAGCCATCCGGGACTTCTACATACAACACTGTAGGAGGAAGGCCTAGCAGATCCTCTCTGATCCTAGTCAGCCCACCCACACACTTTTCATTGTGTCATCGAGCAGGTGATACAGGACCATCCAGACTCCCACCAGCAAATTCAGGAACAGTTTGTACTCACAAGCTGTCAGGCTACTGAACTGCTGAACTACTGGACAAGTTTGCACACAATGTTTTTCACATAACGTTTTACACACTCACAAGTGCACAATGTACATGCACATGCCATTACCTCTGCACCACAGCCACTTGAATATTTCCTTTTAGTATTTGGTACCTAACCAACTGCACTTTTATTTCTTTTATATTTTATCTAAATATTTTTGTGTGCACATTTGTTTATTTACATGCAATATTTGTTTCTTGTGTGCAATATTAAGGGCGCACTGAGTCCAACAATTCCATTGCCTGTAGAGATGATCCATGTTTACCCCTAATTATGGCAATAAAACCTGAAACTTGAAATAGTTGGGTTTGTGAATCTTGGTCACTAGCATGAAGAGTAATGGTGTAGACCAAAGGGCAATGATTTGTGCATATTTGAAACTACAATCCATTATATGTATGCCTGTAAGTTTCCCTGGTAGCACAAAACTACAAGATACAGAACCATTTACTAAACCATGAGAAGGTTTTATAATAAATAAAGGGTGACTCTGGCACCCATCTCAGCCGACTCTGGGCGAGGGCAGAGTACACCATTGACAGCTTGCCAGGCCATCACAGAGCAAGATTTTACACACACACACACACACACACACACACACACACACACACACACACACACACACACACACACACACACACACACACGATAGATAGATAGATAGATAGATAGATAGATAGATAGTATAGTATAGTTATATACCATGGTGCCTCGACTTACGAGTGTCTTTAATAATGAATTTTCCGTGAAACGAGCTTGGATCCCACCAACAATCTGCCCTAGCCAACGAACAAATTTTCCACTATGACCTTTGCTGGGGAAATGGCTTTTCCTGGCCAATTAGCCTTGTGTTATTCCGCATGTATTCTTCCACACTCTGAGAACGCCTTACGCAGTACTTTTCAATTATTTTCTGTTATGCTCTCTATAGGAAGATTACTGCTCTTCTTGTTGATTGTACGGTGCTTTTTCCTCACACCATAGGGATTACAGTGAGAGAGACACTGCCACCTGGTGTAGAGGATGTGCAATCACACTTAAGGTTGGTCCAGCATGTTAAAAAAAGCATGTTCCCCAGGGTTATACGTGCCAATTAGCCTCATTAAAACAGTTAAAAAATCCGAAAAATTAAATAAATAAATATTTTTTTTTAAAAATAGTAGTGAAAGTTAACCTTCTTCTTCTTCTTCTTCTTCTTCTTCTTCTTATTCTGCTTCTCCTCCTCTTCTTCTTCTTCTTCTTCTTCTTCTTCTTCTTCTCCTCCTCTTCTTCTGTTTCTTCTTCTTCTTCTTCTTCTTCTTCTTCTTCTTCTTCTTCTTTTCATTTCGGCTTTTCCCTTCAGGGGTCGCCACAGCAAACCATCCACCTCCATCTCACCCTATCCTCTGTATCTTCGACTCTTACTCCAACTACCTTCATGTCCTCCTTCACCACATCCATAAATCTTCTCTTTGATCTTCCTCTCGGCCTTCTGCCTGGTAGTTCCAACCTCAGCATCCTACGACCAACATACTCACTATCCCTCCTCTGTACATGTCCAAACCATCTCAATCTAGCCTCTCTGTCTCCAAAACCTCTAACATGTGCTGTCCCTCTGATGTACTCATTTCTGATCCTATCCATCCTCGTTACTCCCAAAGAGAACCTCAACATTTTCATCTCTGCTACCTCCAGCTCAGCCTCCCGTCTTTTCCCCAGGGCCACTGTTTCTAAACCATACAACATCGCTGGTCTCAACACCGTCTTGTACACTTTTCCTTTCATTCTTGCAGATACCTTCCGATCACACATCACACCGGACACTTTTCTCCAACCATTCCAACCTGCGTGCACACGCTTCTTCACCTCTTTTCCATACTCTCCATTGCTCTGAATTGTTGAGCCTAAGTATTAAAATCCTCCACCATCTTTATCTCTGCTCCCTGTAACCTCACTGTTCCTCGTGGGTCCTTGTCGTTCATACACATGTATTCTGTTTTACTGAGTCTAACCTTCATTCTTCTCCTTTCCAGGGCATACATCCACCTCTCTCGATTTCCCTGCACTCATTCTCTGCTCTCACTACAGATCTCAATGTCATCTACAAACATCATAGTCCCATGGAGATTCTTGTCTAACCTCGTCTGTCAGCCTGTCCATCACCATAGCAAACAAGAAGGGGCTGAGAGCTGACCCTTATTGCAGTCCCACCTCCGCCTTGAACTCTTCTGTCACACTGACAGCACACCTCACCACTGTCTTACATCTCTCATACATGTCCTGCACCACTCTAAAATACTCCTCTGCCACTCCAGAGTTCCTCATGCAATACCACAGTTCCTCTCTCAGCACCCTGTCATATGCTTTCTCCAGATCCACAAAGGCACAATGCAGCTCCTTATGACCCTCTCTGTACTTCTCTATTAATATCCTCAAAGCAAACACTGCATCTGTGTTGTTCTTTCTTGGCATGAAACCAAACTGTTGTTCACAAGTGCTGACCTCTGCCCTTAGTCTAGCTTCCACTATTCTTTCCTATAACTTCATCATCTGGCTCATCAACTTTATCCCTCTGTAGTTGCCACAACTCTGCACATCTCCCTTGTTCTTAAAAAATGGGCACAAGCACACTTCTCCTCCATTCCTCCACCATCCTTTCACTCTCCAAGACCTTGTTGAATGTTCTTGTCAGAAAATCTACTGCTACCTCTCCAAATCACTTCCATACCTCCACCGGTATGTCATCAGGACCAACTGCCTTTCCATTCTTCATCCTCTTTAATGCCCTCCTCACTTCACCCTGACTAATCCTCGCTACTTCCTGGTCCTCAACAGTCACCTCTTCTACTCTTTCTTTCCCTTTCATTTTCCTCATTCATCAGCTCTTCAAAGTACCCTTTCCATCTTCCCAGCACACTTCTGTCCTCAGTCAATACATTTCCCACTCTGTCCTTAATCACTCTAACTTGCTGCACGTCCTTCCCATCTCTATTTCTCTGCTGTGCCAACCTGTATAAATCATTTTCTCCCTACTTACTATCCAACCTAGCATAGAAGTCATCATACGCCCCCTGTTTGGCCTTTGACACTGCTACCTTTGCCTTACGCTGTGTCTCCCTGTACTCCTGTTTACTCTCTTCGGTCCTCTCTATGTCCCATTTCTTCTTAGCTAACCTCTTCTTTTGTACACACTCCTGCACTTCCTCATTCCACCACCAAGTCTCCTTAACTACTGTCCTTCCAGAGGACATGCCAAGTACTCTCCTACCTTTCTCCCTGATCACATTAGCTGTAGTTGACCAGTCATCTGGAAGCACTTCCTGACCACCCAAAACCTGTTTCAACTCCTCCTTGAAGACAACACGACACTCTTCATCAGCTTCCACCACTTTGCCTTCTGCTCTGCCTTTGCCTTCTTCACCTTTCTTAACATCAGCATCATCCTGCACAACACCATCCTATTCTGTTTGGCAACACTCTCACCCATGACTACTTTGCAGTCACTGACTTCCTTCAAATCACATCGTCTACACAAGATGTAGTCTACTTGTGTGCTCATACCTCCACATTTATAAGTCACCCTATGCTTCTCTCTTTTCTGGAAGAAAGTATTCACCGCAGCCATTTCCATCATTATTGCAAAATCTATCAACATTCATTCTGCGTTCCTGTCCTGGATTCCAAACCTGCCCATCACTTCCTCGTCTCCTCTGTTGCCTGTACCAACATGTCCATTGAAGTCTGCACCTTGACCACTCTTTCAGCTCTCGGGGTACTCTGCATCACTTCATCTAACTCACTCCAGAATCTGTCCTTCTCTTCTAGCTCACATCCTGCCTGTGGGGCATAAGCACTAACAACATTGAACATCACACCTTCAATTTCTAACTTGAGACTCATCATTCTGTCTGACACTCTTTTCACTTTTAGAACATTCCTGACTAACCCCGCCTTCAAGATGACTCCTACTCCACTTCTCTTCCCAGCCATACCATGAAAAAACAGCTTAAACCCTGCTCCTAAGCTTCTAGCCTTGCTAACTTTCCACCTGGTCTCCTGAACACACAGTATGTCCACCTTCCTCCTCTGCATCATGGCAGCCAGCTCTCTACCTTTTCCTGTCATAGTTCCATCATTCAAAGTCCCTACTTTCAGTCCTAAACTTATGATTTTTCCTCTTCTCTCTCCACCTACGACATGCCTCCTGCCTCTCCTTCTTCGACCTCTCCTTCTTCGACCAACAGTAGTCCAATTTCCCCCAGCACCCTGTTGGTTAACAGCACTGATGGCGGTCGTTGTTAACCCCGGCCTTGACCGATCTGGTATGAAATTTGTCTTTATGGTTTGAATTTTGTATTCTGGCAAAAGTTTTATGTCGGATGCCCTTCCTGTCACAACCATCTGCATTTATCCAGGTTTGGGACCAGTGTGAGGGCAGGCACTTGTTTGTGTTCCCCTCACGGCTGCATTAGTAGTGAAAGTTAATGTTAAGTGCTATTCTTAAGTTCAGATGCACTTACTGTATTATTTATTGAGTCATTGCTTATTCTTGTTTTATTGTTATTTATTGTTAATTACAGTATTATTACTGTTACTGTACATGTGTTATTATTGTGAAATGTTTAAGGTTACATGGTTATCTTAAACATATTATGTCAAAAGTACATGTTTGTGTCAGGTTATATGAGTTTTGGGGGGGTTGGAACTGATTAATTGGTTTTCTATTGTTTCCAATGGGAATTTTTGTTTCATCTAATGAACATTTTGACCGGTGAGCTTGTGCACAGTATATATAGTAATATATATATATATATATATATATATATATATATATATATATATATATATATATATATATATATATATATATATATATATATATATATATATATATATATATATATATATATATATATATATATATATATATATATATATATATAAAATATATATATATATAAAATGTGTATATATATTGTGTTATCCAAGCTTATCCAACTGGGTTATCCAAGGCCGGCCATGTCTCTCACTGTCTATGGTGTGAGGCATGTAAAAGAATCATTGCTGACTTTCGTCAAGAGTAGGCTGCATATTCGTCAGCGTCAGCGTGTTTCTGTCCTTTGCTGAGGGTTGTGTCAGGAAGGGCATCTGACGTAAAAACCTATGCCAAATCGAATATGTGAATCATTAATATAAGTTCCATGAAGATGGAGGCAGATGATTCGCTGTGGCGACCCCTCAATGGGAACAGCCGAAAGGAAAGAAGAAGACACACACACACACACACACACACACACACACACACACACACACACACAAACGAATGTTAAATACATTCAATATATGATGTAGTCAAGAACAATAAAAGAAAACATTTGTTCGTCAAATCAGTGCCTATATGAATAAATGACAGACAAACTTAGACATAGGAAAAAATATTTTATGAAAACTCCTGAGCTTCTCAAGAAAGATTAATACTTTTCATACACTTGAGCTCTAATGTTTGAGTAAATGGGAGCTGTGGGTATAAGTATGAAACAATACCTTGTGTCTCTGTCAAGTCTCTTGATTGACGACAGCTATAACCACACTTGTAGAGAATGAACACATTTAAGCACATTTTAAAGATGAATGAGAAACAGACCGATAAGGGGACCAGTGGGTTAAGAGACAGGTAGAATGATGACGATGATATGTGAAGAGCTTCCAGCAGTTTATTGTTTCAAGCCTCAATTCTCAGGTGGATGGAAAGTCTACTTGCTTTTTTGACCAAAAAATAACATAAAGGTTAAGGATGAAAATGGGGTAGAAAGTATATTGCATAGTACAGTGTACAGTGTATTGTGATTGTCTCACACACACACACACACACACACACACACACACACACACACACACACACACACACACACACACACACACACACACACACACACACACACACACACACACACAGCATGCAGTATGTGTCTGAAGGGCTTTTTCAGTTCATGCATCTTCTGTTTATATCATAATATTGTCTCCAGCAGACAAAATCAATCCCTCTTGACCAAGAATAATTTTTCATCTATTTATAACACTGCTTATTAATTGGCTGCTCTCCATATGGAACAATAGCACCAATAAATAAATTAAAAAAAAACACCCACAGCAAAATAAGCCTGAATTTATTATATACTGCTATCCTTACTGACCAGGAGTTTAAAGATTTTCCACTTTGAATTTCTACACCAATCTGAATATCTCTAACTGATTAAAAACCGATGCTCTATTTGTTTTCAGCACCAGGTATAATTAAATATTTTGTTCTACTTAATTATTGATAAAGAAATCAAACTCAAGTGGCAGAGAAATTTGTATTATTTCCGCCAGTACTGACCTGACAATAAGCCCTCTGATCTTGTGGCGTATGTATGCTTGTCTGGAGGAGAGCATGATGAAGCTGGAGTCAGTGGAACAGACCTGGATTTCAGCCCTAATACAAAGAAGCCATCCATGCCTTGGTAGTTTGTGGATACACTGTTCTGTCTCCGTGCTAACGTGCTTACAGCCTGTATTAGAGACAAACATATAAATAATCATTATCATCTTCATGGTAGTGTAGTGATTAGCATGTCTATCCCACAAAAAGAGGGTCCCAGGTTCTGGGCTCTGGAGTTTCTGCGTGGAGTTTGCAATGTTCTCCCTGTGCATGGTCGATTTCCTCTGTGTACTTCCGTTTCCTCAGACAGTCCAAAGATGTGGCTAGTTGGCTGTTCCAGATTGCCCCTAGAAGTGCGTGTGTATGTGTGTATGTGTGTTGGCCCTGCAATAGCCTGAGGAGCTATTTGTGGTGTACCCTGCCTTACCCATTATTGTAGGATTTTGTGAGTAAGCAAATGAGTGAATGAGTATCACCTTAATTATTGTGATCATACATACAGGTTCTTACACTTAAAAGCACCACTAAAACCAGAAGCAGAAAACTCATTTACAAGCATAGTGTGCGTGAAATGGTCCATAAATATTTGACACAGGGTAAAGAACAAGAAAAATCAATCTTAAATCAAATTAAAGCTGACGCAGCAGTGTGCATTTTTTAAAATACATATTTACTAGTACAGTAAAACCTCCGCTGACGAACGCTTAAGCTCACAAACTTTTCGCCTCAAGAACATTAAATTCGCGAGCATATAGTCTCTGCTGACGAACTAGTTTTCGGCGGACGAACCAAACCACGGGGTCGAACAGCGCCACGGTGGCGGCCACGAGTAGCTGGCCGACGCTCACGGCGTCACAGTTAAATCACACCCCTTTCTTTGAGTGCGGAAGTGGTTTGTGTTTGATAGACATTTTGGACCATATTGAGTGTACTTTTGCTATTATGGGACCGAAAAAGACCCCACCACAGGCGGAGATCATTGAAAAACACGAACGAGGTGTGCGTTTGTGTGACTCAGCGTCCCAGTACCAGTACGCTAAGTCTACCATTGCTCCCATCCTTAAGAACAAGGAAGCTATTAAGGGTGTGTGTGTGGCTAAGGGTGTTTCCAAACAGTAGGCGTTTCCAAACACTCCTTCCAAACAGTAAGTCCCTCCCTCCCTCCTCCTCCCACTCCATTCCATCAAGCCATCAACTACCATCACAAAGGTAAATAAAACCACTTTATTATACAGTACAGTTTATTTCTTTAATTACAATACAATAGCACATTTATTATACATAAAATAAGGTATATTTTTGTGTAGTTTTAAGGCTTATTTAGTAGAAAATTATGTTTTATGGGGACCTGGGAACGGATTATTCTCATTTTAATGGTTTCTTATGGGAAATAAATGTTCGGAAGACGAACTTTTTGCCTTACACACACTTTCTGGGAACCAATTATGTTCGTGAGCTGAGGTATCACTGTATTATTAATTAAAGTCTTCTGTGATCAAGAGTGACAGGAGCAAAATTGGATATATTCTCCGGGTCAGAAGGATGGCATTTATTCTCTCCCTATCAACAGCTATACTAGCCAATCCTGTGCATTGATATCTCCTATATGTACAAAAAAGCAGATTGTGCTTTCCTCGTCGTGTCTTATGATGCCTTGTGATGCGGCATGAGCAGCAGTTCATGTGATTGTGTTTCTTTGTGTGCCCTGGAAGCCGACACCCCCTCCACTTGGAATGATCTAATCCTCAACAATTACCTGTGTACTTTAGTTTAGAAATCCATAATCATAAAGCAAAGGGCACTAAGGGCCATTTTACGAACATCCCACTTAAGCAGCCTAATATTCCTGTCATTTATCAGAGAAAACTGAAAGAAACCCACGCAATTACAGGACTCCATACAGAAACACCGTTCTGAAACCTGGGACTGAAACCCAGGGCCTTGTTGTTGTGAGGCAGATATGCTAATCACGATGGCACAATGTCACCCATAAGACAATTTTTATTACACAGGAAATTGCATTCACAGGACATTGAATATTAAAATTGATACTTCAATATCTATTATTCAGCCAGGAATCTGCCCAGAAGGTGATGCTAACCCTTTAAAAGCATCAATCTAAAGGCCTTGTATCACCCCAGCCTTGTTGCTAATCTACTTGCTTGTTGCTAACTTGTCTTGACTGTTGGTCTGTTTATTGTTTGGTTTTCCCCCTTCACTCTTGCACAAACATCCCCATATTTGAGAACAGCTAAGATTGTGTTCGCCCCATAGTGAATCGCATGTGTTATCTAGACATATTGTGTTACAGGGAAAGTACTTTTTTTCAAATTAGCATTGTGTGGGTAGGCAATTTCTTCTATCTTCCAACCGTTCAGTTAGCTGCATAAAGAGTCTACTGTGATCTCTTTTTGCTGTTTATTCTTTTGGCATTGCCCATGTTTTATAAATCAATAAAAGTTTCTGTTAGCTATCAACATGACACTTGGAACAAATATATTTAATCTTTTAGAAATCTTCATTTACACAATGTTTCATGAACATATTTCAGTTGGAACATTTGCAGCATAGTTTTCAGGGTTGACTCAAGAAGTTGTCTTATGAATCATATATCAGTGGTTCTTAACCTTGTTGGCGGGTACTGAACCCCACCAGTTTCATATGCTTATTCACCGAACCCTTCTTTAGTGAAAAATAAAATATGATTTTTTTTTCAAATTCAAGACAAGGGTATATGTTTTTATTGGGGCACCAAAATGAACCGTGCATTAACATCACTGTGTTCAAAGAACAAAACCAATACAATGCATGAACTCCCCCATCACAACTACTTACATTTTTATGTTCCGTTATATATGTGAATCCATGTTGTACATATTCGTCCGAACACTTTCTTTTTTTACTCAACATAGTATGGATTAAAACATTAAGAAAGAAATCACACGACGTACCATCACAACAGTCACAATTCGGCTACTGAGCAAACCAAATTTCCTGCAGCACAGATTGGCCAAGCAATGTAGTGTGATCACCTGTAGCAATATGAGTCAGGTGTGTGTCTTGACCTCCGCCGAACCCCTGAGACCGACTCACCGAACCCCTAGGGTTCGATCGAACCCAGGTTGGGAACCACTGTCATATATACATGGATCTCTGACTTTCCACGGTTAATTTGGACCGAGATCCCCCCGTGACCATCAAATTTTGCGAAGTAGGATCACCCTCCAACCCCCCCGGACTGATCTACTTGTATATTTGTATATAATATCAATAAATATATATTCAATGCTATAAATGCTTATAAAATCAGTTAAACACAGAAAATGAAGATGTAAATAAAATATAAATACGCACACACACACACACACACACACACACACAGACATGCACGCGCACATGCATGCATGCGCATATGCATGCACGCACTCAGATGCGCACCTCACAAAAATGTAACTGGTGTTGATGGGAGGTTTTGGGTTTTTTGTTTTGTTTTGTTTTGTTTTGTTTTTTTGTTTTGTTTTTTGCAAAATTGGACTTGTTCTTGTGGCATTTTCCTTAACTTTTTCCCCTATTCCTCCTTAATTTCCTTATTTTTTAATTTGATTAATATTAAAAAAAATAATAATTAAAAAATAATAAAAAAATAATAAAAAATAAATAAAATGCGATGCACTGAAGTGCTAAGTAGCAAAGGATCCCTTTCTTTCTTTCTTTCTTTCTTTCTTTCGGCTTTTTCCCTTTTCTCGGGAGTCGCCACAGAGAATCATCTGATTCGCACGTTTGATTTGGCAGAGGTTTTTTTTTTTACGTCGGATGCCCTTCCTGTCACAGCCCTTTTTAGCAAGGGACAGAAACACGCTGATGGCTTTGCAGCTTCTCTTTACGAAAGTCAGCAATGGTTCTTTTACATGAACCTCTCACCATAGACAGTGACAGACATGGCCGCCTTTGATAACCCAGTTAGCCGCACTGGAGGGACAGTGACAACCTTATAGGGACTCGAACCCCCAACCTTAGTATCAGCGATCCTGTGCAAAGGATCCCTGTATTTCATTAATTTATGTTAAGAAATTTCACAATTTGCCTCCACACGGAAACGCTTCCATGTGTGCTTACAGCTCAGGAAAGGGTTGTTTACACTGAAGAGGTTTATCAAAGAAAAGAAGGACTTTTTTTTTTATGACAAATGATAGGCGAGCTGGAATTCCAAGATAATCGTTCAACAATCTAGACAATCTAGACAAAGTACAATCTAGAATGTGTGTCTGTCTTCCTTTTGGCTTTTTCCCTTTTACTCGGGAGTCGCCACAGCGAATCATCGGTAGAGGTTTTTTTTTTTACGTCGGATGCCCTTCCTGTCACAACCCTTTTAGCAAGGGACAGAAACACGCTGACGACTTTGCAGCTACTCTTTACAAAAGTCAGCAATGGTTCTTTTACATGCCTCTCACCATAGACAGTGAGAGACATGGCCCGCCTTTGATAACCCAGTTAGCTGCAATCTAGAATGTAAAGTGTTATATATTTTTTTGGAATTCTATGGATATTAAAAAAAAAAAAAATACAGATTGCATTCCATCAGTAAAGGCAGGCTTTGATGTACGATTGGAATTTACTTGACTAATCGCACTCTTAAACATTGTGTTAAACATAGTCTTAAACATAGTCAACTGATATAGTCTCAAATCGAATTGCAGCCTTTGCAGTATAAATTATTTTTGTGAAAAAAACCGAATAATTGTTTTACAGAAAAAAAGAAAAAAGAAAAAAGAAAAAAAATTGCCAAAATTGAAAATAATAATAATAATAATAATAATAATAATAATAATAATAATAATAATAATAATAATAATAATAATAAAATATCCTATAACTAGTTTGGTGTTGGGGATTGAATGTTGTTTAATGCAGGCAATATGACAACCCCCAAATGAAGTTATAAGCAACATTTTTTTTTTTTCTGTAAAACAATTATTCGGTTTTTTTCACAAAAATAATTTATACTGCAAAGGCTGCAATTCGGTTTGCGACTATATCAGTTGACTATGTTCAAAGACTAGGGATACTTTGAACAGCTTACCTCTCAGTATTGCAAGGACAACAAACACACAACCAATTACATTCATATCTAGGCTAACTTTGGAATGTAGCCTGATGCACATCTATTTGGACTGTGGGAAGAAAGCAGAGTGCCCAGAGGAAAGTTACATAGTGGAATGAACATGCAGAGTTCAAAATCCACCAAGCTTGGGGTTTAAATTCAGAACCTTGTTGAAGCGGAAGTGTTAACATGTACGCCATCATTTTGCATTACCACAAAAAAAAAAAAAAAAAAAGTATTTTTTGTTCCTTTCATCCTAGTCCAATTTCCTATTCACACATTTTCCATTTCTATTCGTACAGGAATACGGAAGCACACTGCAGGTAAAAACAAACACATTTACTTTGCTCACCGGGGATGGTTTGGTAAAGAAGTCTGACTGCTGTTTAAACATGGGACTCTGAGAAAGGAATGAAACTGGCTCTGGAGGGAAAGGTAATGTGTTACTGTTCTTCTCTTCCCCCATGTCCTGCAGTGCACATCTCTTCATTTCTTCATCCGAAGAGTCTTCATCAGTGGGAAGCATGAAAACACTGTCACTTGACATATCTGAATCTGCACAAAAATACATCAGATATATTTATAGCATGATTAGAATTATACTAGGTCCTAAAATTAATGTAAATGTAAAATAAAGCCTCTTATAAAGGTATATATATATATATATATATATATATATATATATATATATATATATATATATATATATATATATATATATATATATATATATATATATATATATATATATATATATATATATATATATATATATATATATATATATATATATATATATATATATATATATATATATATATATATATATATATATATATCGGTCTGTAAGTATCATAGACTGAAATCCCTCTGGACCTCGGTTTCAAGGTTTCATTTTAGATAGTAGGCAATACACAATCTCCTTGGATATATCCAACTGGCTTATCCAAATCTGGCCATCGAATCTCAACTGAAGCACCAGTACATCATCAGATCTTTTGCTTGCAAAAACAGATAGAAAAAATTGGTTCAGCTCATTAGTTATTTCAGTATCAGTTTCAGCCAAAGAACCGCCATCTCATGTCAAGCCTGTTACATTTTGTTTTGCTTTTGTTTTCCTCTCACATATGACCAGAAGGCTTTGGGGTTATTTATGTTTCATATTCCTTGTGTGTCACTTGCTGCTTATGTATGTTCCTGGCACTTATGTATTCCTGATCTGTTCCATTTCGCTCAGATTACGTGATCTGCCTCTTAATTTATCCATTTGGGTTTCTTCTTTCTGTTATAATGAGAACATCCATTTTTTTGAGGTTATATGTTTGTTCATAGAATTATTAATGATGTCAGAGAATACAGCCTATGACTCTCCTGTGCTTTTCTCGGCCAGCAAAGAATCCCATCCAGGACTAGACTACCACCTCACTACTTCACTTCATTTTCCTACTACCAGCTTTGTGGTATGTGTATCTTTTACCAATGTTTTCGTCCACTATCATGAAAATCGTAGATCAATATCCAGTACTGTGAGGTCACTTTTTCCTCGTGGTTCATGCACTGAGATATCCTGTGTATAGTTGACTTTGTTAGTGAGGAAGATATCTAGTGGATTGGGTCCTGTCCTTTTCAGAATCTGGTTGGCTGGTCTGTCTGTTGCAGCAAGTAAATATTTGATAGCGTCTCAGTGAATTGTGTTTCAGAACTTTCATTGTTGGTAGGTTGGTAGTCCAATTTGTCCCATCAATTGTAGGAAAGTTGAAGATAGCCATAAATAAAACACTGTCATTCTGTTGTGTATATGTCTCTGACATCAATTTATGTTCTCATGTGTCCTCAGGCCACTGCCAACTGATTTGTATATATACGTTCAAGTAGTATATGATAGTTATTGAATTTCAAGTTGCACCATACTCACTCTCTAAATAAATGATCAGTTAATGTATCAGCTGGTGAGGTTTTGATTGCACAGTCAGCTAATAAGTATACACTACACCCTTCCATCGTGAAATATAAATGTACAAATAAGTCATATCCAGATATTTTGTTGTCCTTTGGGCTGGACTGGTGTGAGGTAAAGTTTGGGCTTGGCTTCAGTTCGGTGTGATAGGCATTTCTGTAAAAATAGTAGCGGTGTTGTAATAATTTATAGGTTCACATACCGGTACATTAATCATTTTGGAGAAAAATGCAGTAAGCACATTTCAATAGAAAGTCTTTGTCCTGTCCTTTTATTTGTGTGTATATATATATATATATATATATATATATATATATATATATATATATATATATATATATATATATATATATATATATATATATATATATATATATATATATGTGTGTGTGTGTGTGTGTGTGTGTGTGTGTATAAGTAATATACACACACACACACACACACACACACACACACACACATATATATATATATATATATATATATATATATATATATATATATATATATACTAGTATAGTGTAGTATAGTATAGTATATATATATATATACTAGTATAGTATAGTATAGTATAGTATAGTATATATATATATATATATATATATATATATATATATATATATATATATATATATATATATATATATATATACACACAAATAAAAGGACAGGACAAAGACTTTCTATTGAAACTCCATTTATCACTACAGATCATATATATATATATATATATATATATATATATATATATATATGCAAGTGCCGACTGTTAATCTTTAGGTGGATAGGATGACTTTATTCCTTGCTCTCGTCTAGTTAGGTCAGAGGATAAATATACATCTTTTGCTTCTTCAAGTGCGCTATCTCAGATGCTTGGCATTTCAAAGATGTTTTTATTTGTTTTCATATTTCAGGAAACACATTTGTAAGGTTCTAGGTCTAGCAGTTTGCAATTCTGCCAATCCTGAATATCTTCCAAGATGCCTGATCTTGATGATGAAGGTGTTGGCTAGAACACTGCTGATCATATTACTGCCGATCATGCTGTACTGGCTTACATGCCATTATCTTTCTCCTCTTCCAGTTCTCAGATGCCTTGAATGATTATGCTGGTCCTTCTCTTATCCTTCTCCTTCTGTTCTTACACTTCATTGGATATTGTTTTTTCCAGCTTTCTCTTTATCAAAATTACCCACTGTAACTTTCAACATATATACATATCGTCTGATAGAGCGAAGTTCACGTTCAGTCCTGTTTCTCGCCAATCCTTGTAGTCATGTGGAGGATGTTTTTACTCCTTTTTACAAACCCACATCATTCAGTCCAAAATATATTTTTCGACATTTAGCATGTTGTGGAGTCCTTCTGTCAGTCCAGTGTACGAAAAAAAAAAAAAATCCTTTACAGAAGTCACAGTTCATTGCTTTGTTGCCTGCATAAATTGTCTTGCTACATGAATATTTCCAGCATTTGGCAGACACTCTTATCCAGAGCACCTTACAGTTATATCTTTTTTTTTAATACAACTGAACAGTGGAGGGTTCAGGGTCTTGATCAAGGGCCCAACAATGGTGACAGTGGGACTGAACTGCTGAGCTTTGGATCAGTAACTTGCCTTAACTACTAAGCCACCAAGAACATGGCTTGACATTATTTCCATCGTGATCACTCTGATTTTTTTGACTAAAGAAGGAGAATGTTCTTTTTTGGTGTTGTTGTTGTTTTTTTGTTTTTTTGTTGTTGGGTTTTGGGGTTTTTTTGCTATAATATCAATATGCTGGTGTGGTTGTCATCTGCCTTACTATGACCTCAGTAGCTCTGCCATCATAACGTCATTTTTCAGACAAAGTAAGAAGATGACCAAGGTCATATTTCTTGAAACATCCCTAGACAGCAGTGGGTGGTGACCGTACTGAAGAACAAGCTGTCTCAGCTGCTGTCACCAGATCTGGACCCACTCATTAGAATCAGGATACTTGATAGATCCCAAGGGAAATCGTGTGCACACAATTGCTCCATACATAATTAGAATGAGATAAAGTCTCAAAAAACAAAAATTAAGAAAAATGTTAGATATTTATATATGTATATATTGTTGTATGAGAGTACTGGATGTTGTATGAGTTTGTTGTAGCGAGCGCTGTGTTGGGCTTGGGCAGTAGACTGAGGGTGGCATATGCAAACAGACTGAGCAAACTGATCCACAAGGCCTGTATCATTGTGCCTGCTAAACAAGCCCAACACAGTGCTGTCCACAACAGACTCATAGAACATCCTCATATCCGATGGATGTTAAATGACCTTAGCCACCTCATAAAAATAGAGACAGCTCAGGCAATTCTTGTTTTTTATCCCAGTCTAGTTTATTGTCTTTCTAAACTCCAAGCGGGGGGGGGGGGGGGGGGGGAGCAGTACCCCCGCGAATGTCAAGGGCTTACTATACATACATACATATGTCCTCTTCAGCTTTGTTTTGGTGGTTCTGTCTATAATCCGATCTGTGGGTTTTCTGTTCGGTACTCTAAATCGTATTCGCCTATAGAGGTGGTATATGGCGTTAGTGATTAGATATCTTTAGTCTTTTAGCACTAGCTTTAGCTTTAGTGCTTGTGATATGTACATAGTACATCATGTACATCAACAACTTCTGGACTTCCCCAGAACATACACAGTATCAACAACTTCCGGACTTCTGGCAATCGCACACTTTTCCCTCCTCTTGGTCTCGTTTTTTCTCTCTTGTTTCTCGAGTTCGACTTCCGGTTTTTGTTCGGTTTCCCGGACGGAAGAACTCGCAGATTTTTTGTTTTGATTCCGAGTTGTTCATCCTCTAGAGCAGGGGTGTCAAACTCGTGCCACAAAGGGCCATGTGGCTGCAGGTTTTTGTTTCAATCAAGCAGTAGCACACCTGACTTGGCTCATTCAAACGACTGATAAGAGTCTTTCGGCAGTTGATTGGTCAATCTGCGTGCTCTGTCCAGAGACTGACCAATCAAACCATTCAGATTCCTAGGCTCCACTGTACATACTCTTTATCCGATTGTTCAGGTTTTATTCACACGTGTTCAGAGTTTATATTTCTATTCAAAAGTTTGTATATAAAATTGCTTGTGTTTATTGCTGTTGATGGTGTTAATTGTAGATTATTGTCTTGCTTGTACCTTTTTAAAGCTGAGTATCTTAAAAAAAAAATTATGTGTAAACACTCTTGAATCTTGAATAAATATGTTAACCACAGAATGTCTTCCAACATACTAGTAGTTGTTAGAAATGGAAAGGTACTTATTGCAACAGTGAAGATTGAATGACATGTTCCCAACTTAAGCATTAATCACTGAAGTAATTATCCAATGAAAATGCATTGCTTATTTGTCTCATTTAAATATAGAAGGTGAATTTTGGTAGGGCTGTGCATGTCTAATGTTCCAATTATAATGGCTTAGACAGGGGAACGTCAACATCAGCACATATCGTATGTAAATGAATATTTTGCTCTCGGATTTCTTTCAGCTGTAGTAATTCAAGTGCCAGTACACAACAAAATACAATGTTGTATTTTAAATTTCTGGCACACCTACATTATTTTATGCAGGTACAAATAAAGTTTTAAAACTCTAGATTGGTGTCATTTGTTATAAACTTCAATACAAGCTCTTGTTACACTATATTACCTAGTTATACAGGAATAAACATTTTTATCACATTCTGTTGTAATCAAGCCTGGGAAATAATTAAATCAAATCAAATTAAACAGAATATAAAATACAGTTGGGCCCCTACTTATGAAACCCCTTGGGTACAAAAATTCCAGGTTACGAAAAACACTTTCCTAAGTTTTCATCCCCAGGATACAAAAACAACTTCCTCTTACGAAAAGCGCCACATGCACCATTCAAAATTCAAATGCGCCAATCAAAATTTCACACAGTGCACGAGTTGCTCTCTCATTGGCTGTCTCCCAATATCCCGCCCTGCTGGCCTCCCATTGACCAGGAGGCAGCTGTTACCCATAGTTCCTGTTTGTCACACACGTGAAGGAGAGTTGACTGTTGGCTTATTTTGAGATTGATCATGCAGCGTTATATTTCGTTATCGCCAAAAACCCCTCTACATTCTGGACGATATTGAGCCAGAAGGAGACCTTAAAGCGGAAATAAAGTGACTGAGGTGATTATTTCGGCACGATATTAAAACAGAGTGCTCCATGGAAGAAGACCTCCGATCTTGCAAGGAAGCAATTTAATATTGAATGAAGACCTCTGATCCTGAGAGAGAGAGAGAGAGAGAGAGAGAGAGAGACTGTCTACAGAGTCAATCAGAGATGAAAGGAGGCTTAACTCTTTAGTTTTTAGTTTAGTTTTTTAAATTGTTTAATTCAGTAAATGTTTAATGAATGTGGCGCATGTGAGCAAAACATAGCTCATCTGGACTGCCGATCCCTCAAGGAATCTAGTTAAAGTTGAGTTTGGACCTCGATTTTGTCAAGCAGTGAACGCACTTTGAATTCCATGTCTTAAAATGCTCCTGTGTTCTGCTTTTGGGCGTGGCCCGTAGCGCCACAATAAACATTTAATGTGTATATAATACACATTTAATGTGTACTGCACTGTGTGTGTGTGTGTGTGTGTGTGTGTGTGTGTGTGTGTGTGTGTGTGTGTTAATAAAAATGTTTAATAATGGTTTAATTAATAAATATGTTAATAACATGGTTTAATATTTTAATAAAATGGTTAAACGGTTTAATAAATAATTTTCTTTTACTTTTAACACATAGTTCATACAAAATTGGTGTACTTTTATCATTTTTAAAGGGTTTATAGGGTAGTCTTGGGAGCCTTGGAACGAATCAGGCGTTTTACATGTAAAAGGTGCCCCTACTTACGAAACTCCCACGAAATTCACTTAATTGGGATCAAGATTCCAGTAATCATCCATGTTTCCTTTCATTTCATGAAGCAGGCTCTGTTGTTATCACCATATCTGGGCAGTGGTGGCTTAGTGGATAAGGTGATGGGTGACTGATCTAAAAATCAGTGGTTCGATCCCTACTATCACCACTAATGGGCCCTTCAGCAAGGCCCTTCAACCTCAATTGCTCAGTTGTATAAAAATAATTATGAATTGCTCTGGATAAGAGCACCTCTGTATACAGTGGTCCCACACGTGTCATTTGTCAGACTATTATTTTTATTGTTTATGTCATACATAAAAATGAATGTCTTATTTTTTTAAAGCAATTAGGTTGCATTCTCCGGAAGCTGAGCTGACCATATAGTTCTTCACTCAACCACTCGCTCATTAATTTGCTGAACCACTTCATTCTACTATTAGGATCAGCCTGCATTGGGTGAAGGTGGGGTACACCTTAAACAGTTTATGAGACCAACACAGGCAAACCCATAGAAACATTCACACTGACATCTACACCTATTAGCAATTTGGAACAGCCAGTTAGTCTGATGTGCATAGTTTTGGACTGTGGAAAGGGAACCGGAGTACCAGGAGAAAACTCATCCAGTATGGCGAGAACATACAAACCCCACAAAGAAATGCCTAATCGAGCCCCAAACAAAAACCGAAGATCTTCTTATTGTGAGGCAGACATGCTAATAACTACACTGCCAGGCTGCCTCTGACTTTGTCTGCACCTACCAGGTTTTCTATCAAAGGAATAGAGAGAGTGGCCAAAAGTATTGTAGTAATCATTACCATCTTCTCTGGTCCTTTGTAATCCCATATTATATATATATATATATATATATATATATATATATATATATATATATATATATATATATATATATATATATTTTTTTTTTTTTTTTTTTTTTTTTATTATTATTTTCTTCAGGCAGAATTCTGATGCATAGGACATCACCAGACAAAAGTTCCAATGTCATCTCCTTGGCCAATGCAGTATGATTTATCACTGAACATCATTTTCATCTAATCATCCGCACTCTAAGATTGCTTCTCTTTTCTCTCTAACCTTGTGGGATGTAGGATAGATTACTTAGTAATGCTCTACCAGGGCCAGACTCTGTGTTCCCTTGTCTTTTTAATTCTGTTTCACAATGTTCCCACAACCCATCTCTGTGACATCATCACCTACTGATTGACTTACACACTCTGTAAAATCATCACCATCCTGCCACCCTGGGAAATTACACGCATAGAGTTTTACCCTTTTCTTTTGCATAAACATAACCTAAAATATGAGCAAATTGATTTTCACAGTAAAAATTGATTTAAAAAGAACCAAATTAAAGGAATGAGAACAAAATATCGCACTTAATTTATTGATTGCAAAAGCATGTAAACTTCTAAAATTAGGTGTTATTTTAAGGCTGCAAATATAGTTTGGTGTTTCTAGTCACTTGAATGACAATCAGCTGTAAATTAAATGGGTGCCTTGTTTTATTTAAATAACCAGAATCTATAAAAATCAGATTTTCAAAACATATGTGCTTGAAGGTGTATCACGAATGGGGGAAAAAAAAAAATAATAAATATATATATATATATATATATATATATTTTTTTTTTTTTTTTTTTTTTTTTTTTTTTTTTTGAGGACGTTTGAGGGAACAAATTAATTTTTAGGCGAGAAAAAGTTACAAAACGCTCTTTAGAGTGGGCTTCCACCAAACCACAGGTCACACAGATTGTGTATAAATAGAGAAAATTCAAGACCTCTGTTACCCTCCACATAAACACTCTTCACTCCAAGAACAAAGTGGATAGTAGTCGGGGAGACCAGAGAAGAACTCAAGGAGAATTTCTTAGAAAGTAAAGGCTTATCTCATATTGGCTAATATCAGTGTTCATGAGTCTACTATCAGAAAAACACTGAAGAACCATGGTGTGCATAGCAGGGTTTCATGGAGGAAACTCCTTTTCTTCAAAAGGACATTGCTGTCCTGTGTGTGGTTCTGTAAAGATCACAAGAACAAGCCAGGTGGATAATGGAAAAATGGTTTGAGGATAGATAAAATCAAATTTCTGTTTTGTTTAAACGCAAACTGTTACATTAGAGAGAAATTAAAAGCACTGTGTTCCTGCATAACCATCCTATTCAACCTGTGAAACTTGTGGTGGTGGAGGTAGTATCATGGTTTGGGCCTATTTTGCTGCATCTGGGCCTTGATGATTTGCCATTAGTGATGAAACAACACACAGTAAATTCTGAAAGGAGATGTGAGGATATCGGTCGTGTGAACTGAATTTCAAAAGAATTAAGATCATACAGCCAAAAAAAAAAAAAAAAAAAAAAAAAAAAAAAAATCCCGCGAATATAAGCACACAAGTCATTCCTGCAAAAAAGATCAAATAACAAAAAAAAAAAAAAAAGAAAGAAATAATGTTTTAGAATGTCAAAGTCTTTATCTGAATGTCATCTAAATGATGTGAAAGGACCTGAAGCAAGCAAATCATTTAAGGAAGCCAACTAGCATCGCAGAGATGAAGCTCTTCTATACAAAGGAACAAGCTGAAATTCCTCTGTCTGTGTGAAAGATGGATCAACAGTTACTTAAAATGCTTAGTTACAGTTGATGCTGCACGAGGGGGTCACACCAGGTACTGAAAACACAGATTTCCTACAGTTCTGAAACGACTAATGATTCCAGCTTTTGCTCATTTTTGTTTTGCTCTGCATGTTCTATGTTGCGTTCAGTTTTTTTTTTTGTTTTTTTTGATGCGTTCACATTTTCCTTGATGTACCTGCATGTAAGTCTTTCATGAAGTTCTCATTTTGTTCACACCCACACCAAATTTTATTGCAAAATATTTTGCCATATTCTACGTTTGACTTTATTCTTGAAGGAGGTTTTCAATAATTGTTTTAATTGATAACTATTTTGCTGGGACTGTTTCCTTTGTATTTTCCATTACAAATACATTATACATTTATTTAAAGGCACTTTTCTTGGCACTCAATGTCACTGTACGGATTTAAAAAAGAGAAGAAAAGCACAGACAAGATATAAACGTGGATAAGATTAAAAAAAAAAAAAAATCACTTAGGCTGTTTAAATTAGGTGAAATAAGCAATGTAAAACAGGTGGGCTTTGAGTCCATATTTAAAGTGGAGTGGTGCTCCTGAAGTCAGGTGGTAATGAGTTCCAAAGCCAGACAGCAGAGTGGTTGAATGCTCTGCTCCCCATGGTAGTGAAATGGGCAGAGGGAACAGACAGATAAATAGAAGATGAAGATCTGAGGGAGTGAGAGGGAACATGAAGTTCAGAAAGATATGAAGGGACAAAGTTGTGAATAACTTTAAAGGTTACCAGGAAGATTTTAAACTGGATACAGAATGAATGTGAGCCAGTGAAGCTGCTGGAGAACAGCAGTGATGTGTGTTATGAAACTGGGTATAATCAGGAAGATATCCCCAGTTCTGATCTGTAAAGTCACTTGTTCATGATGATTTTACAGACATTTTGAATTGCCTCGGCTATGAAATGCAAATAGCTGTTTTTGTCAGTTTAACTTTTTTGCTTTGTATTGAATCAATATTTTGTTCTGTTGTATGAAATTGTATATCAGCAGTTAGCTTATGATCAGTACCAACTGACTTAACTTAGTTTAGCCCCAATGAATAACTTCTGGCGTCAGGATAAATTCCCAGAGTTCATAAAATACTAATTTTGGGCGGGCTCGCTGTGGTCTTGTTAATTTTCATGCTTCGTTGTGAAGTTCTCAGTTAATGTAATTGACAGCATTGTGGTCTTTAGGTTGTCAGCTTTATTTTGATGTATAGTTTATACCGCTATGACCTGTAGTTATTGTGTTATGTTAGTTCATAGGTATTTGAGAAAACACAAATTCACCTCATTCATGAAAATTTCAGAGCTGGATCACGTGGGGTGTTTTCAATGGCGTCCGCTGTGACACTATTTAAGCGTAAGCGCTCTTTAGAGCAGCGCTTGCTGGGCTCACTGGACTGGACTGGACTGTGACTCATACTGTAAGGATGTGCTAGCTCGATCTGCTATCGGCTTGGCAAGATGGTACACTTATGAAGTTGGGTGTTCCTTAACCTTTCGGCGCAAAGAATAGAAGACTGGAATGTGTTATCGCCGGTCTACGCTGATGAACCAACCGTGACCTACTGACTGATCGGTGAAAAGGACTTTGTTCTTTCCGTGGAGATATTGAAATTCCAGGATGGTGTATGTCTGAACACAGATTTCATCTTCATTTTCTGTAACCGCTTCATCCTAATTAGGGTCGCGGGGAGGCTGGTGCCCATCCCAGCCAACTCAGGGCGAGGGCAGAGTACACCCTGGACAGCTCGCCAGGCCATCGCAGGGCGGAAACACGCTGACGGCTTTGCAGCCTACTCTTGTCGAAAGTCAGCAATGGTTCTTTTACATGCCTCACACCATAGACAGTGAGAGAGACATGGCCGGCCTTTGATAACCCAGTTAGCTGCAAAAATTTAGGTTTTTTTATTAATTTGTTTGAGGAATATTTCAGGAAGATAATTTTCAGTGATAAGGCAAAATTGTTTTATGTCACATATCTGCATTGTTAATTTGATACAAAATAAAACCTGGTAATCTTCTTCTTCTTCTTTTTCTTTCGGCTGTTCCCTTCAGGGGTCGCCACAGCAAATGATCTGCCTTCATCTCACCCTATCCTCTGCATCTTCTACTCTTACTCCAACGACCTTCATGTCCGCCTTCACCACATCCATAAATCTTCTCTTTGGTCTTCCTCGAGGCCTTCTGCCTGATAGTTCCAACCTCAGCATCCTACTACCAATATACTCACTATCCCTCCTCTGTACATATCCAAACCATCTCAATCTAGCCTCTCTGACTTTGTCTCCAAAACATCTAACATGTGCTGTCCCTCTGATGTACTCATTTCTGATCCTATCCATCCTCGTTACTCCCAAAGAGAACCTCAACATTTTCATCTCTGCTACCTCCAGCTCTGTCTCCTGTCTTTTCCCCAGGGCCACTGTCTCTAAACCATACACCATTGCTGGCCTCACCACCGTCTTGTACACTTTTCCCTTCATTCTTGCCGATACTCTCCTATCACACATCACACCGGACACTTTTCTCCATCCATTCCAACCTGCCTGCACGCGCTTCTTCACCTCTTTTCCACACTCTCCATTGCTCTGGATTGTTGAGCCTAAGTACTTAAAATCCTCCACCTTCTTTATCTCTGCCCCCTG
>CM045728.1:120764797-120772297 GCA_024760905.1 Plotosus lineatus | reverse complement strand
AAGGGCTCTGTCTAACAGGAAAGGGTAGATTGTTCCAAATTTTGGAGACACAACAGAAAATGCTTTGTGATCTCTGAACTTCCATTTTGATTTTGGTACAGCTAGGAGTAGCTGATCATCTGACTTGAGAGACCGGGTAACCAATACACGGGTAACCAATGAAGCAAAGCCATAATGGCTGCAATGTGATATTTTTTGTGTGTTCCAATTAATAGATGCCATCAGTTTTTTTAACCTGCTGGAGAAGTAAGACTGGATGACTCAAAAATAAAGTGTATTGCAGTTATCCAGCTGAGACATGATGAAGGTATAGATTACTGACTTGGAGTGTAGTTCCGAAAGGATGGGTTTCACCTTTGCCTTCTTCTTCTTCTTCTTTTACTATCGGCTGCTCCCTTCAGGGGTCGCCACAGCAAATCATCCGCCTCCACCTCACCCTGTCCTCCGCATCTTCTTTTCTGACTCCAACGACCTTCATGTCTTCCTTCACCACATCCATAAATCTCTTCTTTGGTCTTCCTCAAGGCCTTCTGCCTGGTAGTTCCAACCTCAGCATCCTACTGCCAATATACTCACTATCCCTCCTCTGTACATGTCCAAACCATCTCAATCTAGCCTCTCTGACTTTGTCTCCAAAACATCTTACGTGGGCTGTCCCTCTGATATACTCATTTCTGATCCTATCCATCCTCGTTACTCCCAGAGAGAACCTCAACATTTTCATCTCCGCTACCTCCAGCTCTGCCTCCTGCCTTTTCCTCAGCACCACTGTTTCTAAGCCATACAACATCGCTGGCCTCACCACCGTCTTGTACACTTTTCCCTTCATTCTTGCTGACACTCTCCTATCACACATCACACCGGACACTTTTCTCCAACCATTCCAGCCTGCCTGCACACGCTTCTTCACCTCTTTTCCACACTCTCCATTGCTCTGGATTGTTGAGCCTTTCCAACTGCCTTAAATGAAAAAATCTTGACTTCACTTCTGCAGAAATTTGACTGTCTACCTTAAAATTACTGTCCATCTTAAAACCCAGATTTGTTAAAAAAAAACAAAAAACATATTGTTCCAAGGGACCCAAGTCACAAGGGGGGGGGGGGGGGGGGCTCACAGGAGTTACTGGAACCAAACAACATCACTTCAGCGTAACCATCGAAGATTTAATTTCATTTAAACAAACAAGAAGAGGTTCGACTGAAAAGGTATCCTTATTATTTAGTAGTACATTAATCTACCATCATATCAGTGGAAGGAGATACCATACTTTTTTAAGATGAGAGCCCAGAAGAAATATATAAAGTGTGAACAGCAGTGGCTCTAACATTGAGCCCTATGGAACCCCACATAGCAAGGGGATGGAGGAGGACTAAGAACCAGCAATGTTTACACTAATGCTTCTAGCTACCAGCTTAGGAGTTCAACCGTTTCGGGGCAGTGCCAAAAATGTCCACTAAGTGCTGTAAAAGAGATAACAGAATGTAGTGGACCAGTCTATGCAAATGATGAGGTTAGGTCAAGCAGGACAAGGATCACATGGTCGTCTGAGTCCAAAGATAGGAGGATGTCATTAAATACACTTAACAAAGCAGAATTTGTGCGGTGAAAAGTTTTAAAACCTGACTGAAAAATCTCCAGGATGTTATGTTCATCCAGAAAAACTTTCAACTGAGCAGATTATTTCAGATTATTTTCTACAAGATTTCTGACAGGAAGGACAGCTTGGAGATAGGCCTAAAATCTTCTAAAATCGAGTGCTCGCGAACAGGTTTCTTAATTAGTAACTGAACTACAGCATGTTTAAAATTAATAGGAACTAGACCAGAACACATGACCTATGCAAGGGAAAACCTCTTTAAAAAACCTAGGAAGGACAGCACCAGAGGGGGAACATCAGAGCTTAATACAGCTAAACAACCTCCTCTAACACTGACAAAGTCACATGTTCAAACTGATCAAAAACAGCAGAAGACAGGACAGGAGCCGAAGGGTCACACCTGCAACTTGTCCTTCCACCTCCATTCAGCTTTGTGTCATTAAACCAGGGCTCGGTTTTAATATTAGTGTGTCTGATTTTAAATGGAGCCACAGAGTCCAGAATGATTTGGTCGGAGGAGTGAAAATATGAACTGAACTCTTCCATATCTGAAGATCTTGAGTCAGAAGGGACCCAAAACAGTTTATAAGTAGCAGAGAAATGAGCAGCTGTGAAGGGGTTAAAAAGCTGGCCGCGTCTGAGGAGCACAAGCTTTAAGTGCAGTACATAGAAAAATTGTCCCCGAATATTATAGACATGTGGTCAGAAAACACAAAGTCACTGATCTCCAGGTTTAACATAGCCAAACCATGTGAGAGAATAAGATCTACTGTGTGAATATGTTCATGTATGAGACCAGAGACAGACTGCACCAAATTAAAAGAGTCAATAAGGCTTAAAAAGTCTTTCATCAGGAGCTTATCAGGACAGCACACATGGATATTAAAATCTCCAGTAATAAGAACGCGGTCATAGGCAGGCATAATTCCAGCTAAGAAATCAAAAATGTCATTAATAAAGTCTTTATTGCATTTCAGGGGTCAGCTGATGATAGCGCACTGTACTGGGTCAGAACAGCCCACCTACAATAAAGTAATTTCAAAGCTGGAACATTCATTCATTCATTCATTTTCTGAACCGCTTAATCCTAATTAGGGTCGCTGGGAAGCTGGCGCCCATCCATACTTACATCCATAGGAACTTTTATAAATTGTCGCCGTTCCTCCTCCTCCTCAACCAACATCCATGGAGAATTAAAATAATAACATCCGACTGGAAGTTCAGAAAAAGCAGTGAAATCACCAGCACCCAGACATATCTCAGTCACACAGAGAATCCAGCCAACTGGAGCTGAAGAAATCCCTGAGGATAAAGGTATTGTTTGTCAGTGATATGCAATTTACCAGGGCAATCCTGATAAGAGCTGAGGACTGTGGTTCAACAGGTTGGGAAGCCAGGCACAGCGGTCTCAGGTTACACAGATTCACCCCGCACTGGCAGAACCGAAGGGACCAATTCCCCAACTTAAACGGCCACTGGTAGTAGACATGTGTTAATGGGATTCAGCAAGCGACAAGATACAGATAAATGAGGAAATAATCCATGCTCTTTCCAGAGAATCATTGAAGAGTGCAATAAACAAACCTTGAGCTTCAATCAAATGCAGCAAGATTTATGACTAAAGGTTGATGATTCAGTAGTGTTTGGCGATTATATTGGTGTATGATCGCCAGACACTGTTGAATCTTCTTTCATCGTCTTTTTGTGATATTTGAAAATGAATGCAAGTGCTATTGTGTACATATTGTGGACATTAAATGACTCAATTGTTTAAACAAGCACAACAGGAAAGCAAAGAAGACAATGAGGATACCATGGAAGAAATGAAATATCCTGGTGATGTCTGTCTAAACCAGGGGTGTCAAACTCATGCCACAAAGGGCCATGTGGCTGCAGGTTTTTGTTTCAACCAAGCAGCAGCACACCTGACTTGGCTCATTCAAACAACTGATAAGAGTTTTCAGGTATTTGATTGGTCAATCTGGCTAATTCAAACAACTGATAAGAGTCTTCAGGCAGTTGATTGGTCAATGTGTGTGCTCTGTCCAGAGACTGACCAATCAAACGCCTGAAGACTCTTATCAGTTGTTTGAATGAGCCAAGTCAGGTGTACTGACGCTTGGTTGAAACAAAAACCTGCAGCCACATGGCCCTTTGTGGAACGAGTTTGACACCCCTGGTCTAAACAAAAGAGAGGTCAGTCCACAAGAAGCTGTATACCTTGACATGAAATTGAAGGGATGTTCGAGAAAAGTGGTTTGTGTACCACTTTATCCCGACTGTACAAAGATGACTCTTAGTTTGAAAGTTATACAAAGCAAGGCAGGGCAAAGATTCTAAATATATTTGGATGCAATTCATTGTGGACCTCGTCAAAGATTGTCCTGAAACACCAGAAGTTTCCAACATGTGATTGGCCAGCTTATCAAATTCTACCATCCACAGGAAAATTAAAGACCATTCAATAAAATCCACCTGGTTGGTGTGGCTGATGTTGAATTAAAAGAATACAAAGAATCAGTATGTGAATTTATTATCCATAATTGAATAATGGTATTTAAAAAAAAAATCAGAGATCACAAGGTTCTCCAGCTACAGTGATACCTCAGCTCACGAACATAATTGGTTCCCAGAACGTGTGTGTGAGGCAAAAAGTTCGTCTTCCGAACATTTATTTCCCATAAGAAACCATTAAAATGAGAATAATCCGTTCCCAGGTCCCCATAAAACATAATTTTCTACTAAATAAGCCTTAAAACTACACAAAAATATACCTTATTTTATGTATAATAAATGTGCTATTGTATTGTAATTAAAGAAATAAACTGTACTGTATAATAAAGTCGTTTTATTTACCTTTGTGATGGTAGTTGATGGCTTGATGGAATGGAGTGGGAGGAGGAGGGAGGGAGGGAGGGACTTACTGTTTGGAAGGAGTGTTTGGAAACGCCTACTGTTTGGAAACACCCTTAGCCACACACGCACCCTTAATAGCTTCCTTGTTCTTAAGGATGGGAGCAATGGTAGACTTAGCGTACTGGTACTGGGACGCTGAGTCACACAAACGCACACCTCGTTCGTGTTTTTCAATGATCTCCGCCTGTGGTGGGGTCTTTTTCGGTCCCATAATAGCAAAAGTACACTCAATATGGTCCAAAATGTCTATCAAACACAAACCACGTCCGCACTCAAAGAAAGGGGGTGATGAACTGTGACGCCGTGAGCGTGCGTCAGCTTCTCGTGGCCGCCACCGTGGCGCTGTTCGACAGCGTGGTTTGGTTCGTTCGCCGAAAACTAGTTCGTCAGCAGAGACTATATGCTCGCAAATTTAATGTTCTTGAGGCGAAAAGTTCGTGAGCTTAAGCGTTCGTCAGCGGAGGTTTTACTGTATTGTGCATTGTAGATTCTCCAAAACAAAACAACGGACAAAATTACTCTCATCATTTGCTAGCTTTTTACCTGTCATTTATCACTAAAAACCAGCCACGTCCACAACCATATGAATCATTTGAAGAATTCCTCCTAAATACAGCAGTGTTCAAATTCGAAAATAAAACTCTATAGACCATTCAAGATATTGTGAACCACAACAGAGCCATTTTCTAGAATCTACAGAACTGGCTTGGGAATGCACTCACTCTCTCACTCTCTTACTCACTCACTCAGTCACTCACTCACACATTTGCCAAACACTTACTCCTATTCAAGGTAGCGGTGAAAATGGTGCCTATCTCAGCCAACACTGAGGGACATCTTCAACAGCTTGCCAGACCATTGCGCACTCACAATCACACCAAGGGGCAATTTGGAACAGCCAGGTAGCCTTCTATGTATGTTTTTGGACTGTGGGAGGGAACCCATGCAAGTATGGGTGAAAGAACTTCTCACAGAAACGCTTGAGCCAGGACATCAAACCCAGGCCCTTTTGCTGTGAGACAAACATGTCAACCCCTACACCACCATACCACCGCAACCTACATTTATATGGTTAACTTTATTTAAATCAACTCTACTTTTCATATTTAGCGAAATATTTTTCAATAAAATAGAAAGTTAAATGTCAGTGGTAACTGATAAACATAGCATGAAGCTGATTGTACTCACCTGTTGAGCTCATGTGAGGAGATGGGCTGTGCAGGATTTCTGAATTTGCAGAGGATGATGATAATTTTAAATGAAGAAAATACGGTTCGTCATCTTTTGAGTCCACTGCGGATAGAAATGATTTCTGATGTCTCAAAAGTGGCTGCTGCTGAGGCTGTGATGACGGGTTACCACATTTAGGCTGAAAGAAAGATTTAGCAGACACTGGGATCAAAGTTTTAGCTGTAAAACGGCAAAGTTCTGAAGGTATTGGACTCAGCTTAGCCCAGAAAATTCTGGTAAGAAATATTTAATTTGGGAGAGGGGGAGGGGGGGGGGGGTCTGAGATCTGTGTTAATATAAGTTCTTGTGAAGATCTCTACTTTGTCATAAAAGTAGAAAAATACTTCTGATTGGGGTAAAGCAGGGGACTGTGGGTTTGGAAAAGATATACGGAGAAATCCTAGCTCATTATTCTTCTTTACCTTTCGGCTGTTCCCTTCAGGGGTCACCACAGCAAATCATCTGCCTCCATCTCACCCTATCCTCTGCATCTTCTTCTCTTACACCAACGACCTTCATGTCCTCCTTCACCACATTCATAAATCTTCTCTTTGATCTTCCTCTAGGCATCCTGCCTGGTAGTTCCAACCTCAGCATCCTACTACCAATATACTCACTATCCCTCCTTTATACATGTCCAAACCATCTCAATCTAGCTTCTCTGACTTTGTCTCCAAAACCTCTTACATGTGCTGTCCCTCTGATGTACTCATTCCTGATACTCTCCATCCTCGTTACTCCCAAAGAGAACCTCAACATTTTCATCTCGAGAAATCCTAGTTCACTGTGGTTTGTAAAAATCATAAATTGGTTGTTCTTTGAATTGTGTTCCCTTTGTTGATGTGACATTATTAGAAATATGTTGGGCTTTTAAAAATAGCTAAATCCAATGGCGGCAGTGGTGGTCTAGTGGTATAGGGCACTGGATCGCTGATCCAAAGGTTGGGGGTTCGAGTCCCACTCTCCACAAGGTTGTCACTGTCCTCCCCAGTGCAGCTAACTGGGTTATCCCCAGGCCGGCCATGTCTGTCACTGTCTATGGTGTGAGGCATGTAAAAGAACCATTGCTGACTTTCGACAAGAGTAGCTGCAAAGCCGTCAGCATGTTTCCGCCCTGCGATGGCCTGGCGAGCTGTCCAGGGTGTACTCTGCCCTCGCCCGAAGTTGGTTGGGATGGGCGCCAGCCGCCCTGCAACCCTAATTAGGATTAAACGGTTACAGAAAATGATAAATCCAATCTTTTACATTTATGGAAAATAAGTGAAGAACATTTGCCAAATGGTGGTAATTGTGAGAAATGGCTGTTTCTTTAAAACACAAATCTTTATGAGAAACTGGGTGACGAATTTTGACACTGAACCTGCTCTTCTGTTGGGAAGAAGTGAAGGGTTATTGCATCTGTTAGATTCTTATTTTATGAGATTGGTCTTAACTGTTTGGGCAGTAATTAGATCTTTCAAAGATTGTTTGTATTCTGGATGGTTGCCTGGTGGATTAAAAGAAAACTGGGAACGTGACTGGAATTGAATTAAAGTAGAAATTCAGATTGAGGAAAAAAAGAGAAGAACAAAAATATTAAATCTGTGTTGTATATTTTAGAATTAGCATGTTTATGAGTGATGTCCTGATGTCTGTGGATTTGGTTTAAGGAGATGTGTTGACTGCGCTTGTTTAAGAGTGTTCCTATTTTTTACTTTTCAGTGTCTAGCATTTGGGAGCTTGTTAAAGTGAGAATATTTACAGAATTTTGGAGATT
>CM045728.1:120752297-120759797 GCA_024760905.1 Plotosus lineatus | reverse complement strand
CCCCACCCCAACTCATTTTTGTGGCCCAGAAAAGCTTTTAAAGTATATGATTACCGTACTTTCTTTGCATCAACTATTACCACAAAATGTAAATCATTATCCTTCCACTAGGTAGAGCTATCCTATTTCGAGTAAACAGCATTCATGAATCAGGAACATTTGAAAGCTAGTTTGTCACTGTCAACTGTTGTCAGAAAAGGAAAGTGAATAAAAGAAAGGATACAAATGCGTAACCAAGTAATATGGCCATGCAGGCTTGATGGTTGCTCTTTTTGAATAGATGTTGAGTGGTTATTCTGCCCTCAATGACCTCGAAATTTAGTGAGACAGCCCTCGTGAAAAGGAGCTTGATACCCTTGTGTTAAGAGGACCCAGAGTGCATCCATGGCCAGGAGGGCACAGCTTGCTGATTCTGCAAAGCTGGGCGGTGCTAATTACACACATAGTACGCACTTCGGACAATACATTAGATTGGCGCATACTCACTCATGCTAATACGCCAATCTAATGCATTGTCTGAAGTGCTACCTATATTTGTGTGTTTGTGCCCATGTTCACACATAGCACCAGGGAGAATATTTCCATTGCTGACAGTCCATCAAATGTGAATGCTACTGGAGATCCTCAGCCTTGCAGAGCCAGCTGAACCACTAAGAGCTAAATGGAAGACTCAAAACTCCTAAAGCAATTATATCACCTCTACTGACTTTCCTCTTTCCCCCTCTCCTTCACTTTACATGAGAAATAAAAGATCTCTATTGTCTGTATCTGTGTTTCACCTAAAGTGACCAGGAGCTTACACACTGTTTGATTTTTTTTTTTTTTTTTTTTTTTTTTTTTTTACAACTCAACTATTTGTCATTTTCACAGGGTGAAAAAACTATTTTTGTATATACCCGGCTTCTTTTGCAATCATTACAGAATTGCATAGAATGAAACAGAGCTGACCTGTTAATTCATGAATTTCTTCCACAGGCTGCGTGCACGGAATCTGGCCCGATGAGCATCTTGAGATGGAACCCAAGTGATAAGATTCAACATGTGCTCTGAAGGAGAAAAAGAAGATGAAAACCAGAGTATAATCTGGTTTAATTTTATAATGGTGCAATGATTAGCACATCTGCCTCACAGCAAGAAGGTCCTGGGTTTGAGTCTTGGACTAGGCGAAGGGCGTTTCTGTGTTGAGTTTGCATGTTTTCTCCATGCTTGCGTGGACTTCCTCCAGATACTCTGGTTTTCCCCACACAGTTACACATAGGTCAATTACCATTCATTCAATTTCTGAATCACTTAACATTTTACTTAACACTTTCACTTAACATGACATTTTTGTCATCATCACTGATTCTAAAAGCCAGGTAAAATTTAAAAAAAGAAGAAGAAGAAGAAGAAGAAGAAGAAGAAGAAGAAGAAGAAGAAGAAGAATGAATGAATTTGAAGAGACGCCATTATGGCTCTGTGTAGAATAAACTATGAACACTGGGTAAATTTGTGCAAACCCTGACCAACTCACCAGACTACGCAATACAATCCATGCACAATGATTTACACTTACTCATAGGGGAAGTTTGAAATTGCCAATTAAACTAATGTTCCTGTGTTTGGACTGCAGGAAGAAATCTGGAATACCCAGAGGAAACTCACATAAGCACAGAGACAACATGCACATACTTCCCACAGAAAGGACAATAGAGCCCAGGACCTTCTGGCTGTGAGGTAGATGTGCTAACTATAACAACACCATGCCATCCAATGCATACACACGCACACACACACACACACACACACACACACACACACACACACACACAGTGGTACCTTCACTTACAACAGTCTTTTATAACAAATTTTCCATGATACGACCTTCAATCCCACCAAAAATCTGTCCCATCCGAACAGGAAAATTTTGATTTATGAGCTGGGAAAATAGCTTTTCTGGGCTGATTAGCCTCTTTCTTCCACGCTCCAAGAATGCCTTGTGCAGTGCTTCTCAATTATTTTCTGTGATGCACCCTACAGGAAGAACCCCCCCCCCCCCCCCCAAAAAAAAAAAAAAAAAAAAAACACCCCATGCCTGACTATAAATAGTGTTTAGTGCACTTCATATCGTTTGCTCGGTGCTTTTCCCCTACACCATAGGGAACATAGTGAGAGCGCCACTGCCACCTACTGTAGAAGATGTGCAATTACACTGAAATCTATTACAGTATGGCAAAAAAGCATGTACCCCAGGGGCATACATGCTCCACCCCCCCACCCCACCCCCTGGCATCACACTGCACCCCCCCCCCCAAGGGAGACACGCCCCAGTATTTGATTTGAAAAGCACTGGCCTTGTGGGAGCTCACCATGAGCCTTTCCTCGCTGGCATTCGTAGCATGCACTGCACAAAATTCTCTTACTCCTCCTCCTCCTCCTCTGTTACGCACCACCTCTTGCCTGCCCACATGACATCTTTACCGCAGTCAGTGATCAGAAGGGTTAGTTGACTTATTGTTTATTATTGTTTTATTATTAATTATTATTAATGTTAATGTACATGTAATTATATCCTCAGAACAGATTAATTTCATAAGTCAAAGTACAACTGTATATATAAAGTGAGGCCAATAAGTATTGGGCAACGTAAAAATGTGCAAGTTCACCCATTTAAAAAGATAAGAGAGTTTTGTAATTTTCATCATCGGTACACATCAAGCTTGAGAGACAGAATGGAAAAAAAATCCAGGAAATCACATTGTATGAGTTTTAAACAATTAATTTGTGAAAATGGGAGGCCAATAAGTATTGGGCAGCCAGCAAAAGTTACTTTTAATACTTTGTAATGTAGCCTTGGTTGGCAATGACAGAGGTCAAACGGTTCCTGTAGTTCTTGACCAGGTCTACACACACTTTAGTTGGTATTTTGTTCCACTCCTCTGCACAGATCTTCTCTAGAGCTGTGATGTCTGAGGGCTGTCACTTGGCAACTCGAAGTTTTAACTCCCTCCACAGGTTTTTGATTGTGTTGAGGTCTGGAGACTGGCTCGGACACTCCAGAACCTTGATATGCTTTTTACGGAACCACTCCTTGGTTTTCTTGGCTGTGTGCTTTGGATCGTTATCATGCTGGAAGACCCAGCCATGTTTCATCTTTAATGCTCTGACTGAGGGAAGGAGGTTTTTACCCAAAATGTCACAATACATGGCCCCATTCATGTTGCCATTGATACGGTGCAGTCTTCCTGTCCCTTTTGCAGAAAAGCATCTCCAAAGCATGATGTGTCCACCCCCATGCTTCACAGTAGGTATGGTGTTCTTGGGATGCAACTCAGCATTCTTCTTCCTCCAAACACGGCGAGTGCTGTTTAAACCAAAAAGTTCAATTTTGGTCTCATCTGACCACATCACATTCTCCCAATCCTCCTCTGGATCATTGAGATGGTCTTTAGCATATTTCAGACGGGTCTTTACATGTTTTTTGTTTAGTAGGGGAACCTTTCGGGCAATGCAGGATTTCATCTCATGACGACGTAGTGTGTTAGTTATTGTCATCTTTGTGACGGTGATTCCTGCCGTCTTCAAATCACTGACCAGTTCCTGCCGTGTAGTTCTGGGCTGATTCCTCACTGTTCTCAGGATCCTTTGAACCCCACGAGGTGAGATCTTGCATGGAGCGCCACTCCTAGGGAGGTTGTCAGTGATGTTATACTTCTTCCATTTTCTAATAATGTTTCCAACTGTTGATCTTTTCTCACAAAGTTGTTTACCAATTGCAGTTTGACTCATCCCAGCTTTGTGCAGTTGTACAATTTTGTCTCTGGTGTCTTTGGGAAGCTCTCTGGTCTTGGTCATGGTGAAGACTGCAGTCTGACAGTTTGAAGGTGTGTGCAGGTTTGAAGGTGTCTCTTATGCATCTAATCAGTTCAAACAGGTGTCATTCATACCGTTAAAATGAGTGGGGGCAGAAATAATGCCATTATTATATTATGTTATATTTTACAGTGTCAGTTATACCAATGGTCTGCAGCTCGGCAGGTTCATACACAGCAATTTGATGCCCTTCAATAATATGCAGCAATTAACAGTTTTACCAGTTTGTGCTCTGGTAGGTGTGCTGTGTGATCAGACCAGACCAGGGAGCCCATCGCAGCAGACTCTCACAGTTTGTCACAGTCACTTGAGCCCTACGCCATGACTTGTTTCGGTGTATAATTAATCTACAATTCTATATTGGTATTGTATGACATATAAAATTGTCTTTACAGATGACTATCCAAAATAATGCAACCTGTTGGTGGAAGGAAGATAATTTTTTTAGACAATTTCAGAACCTGAAAGTCACATATCCAAAGAAAAATAACTTATCTAAGTCATATATCAAAAGAAAAGAAATATTGAAATATACAAAACAAAACAGTATTATTGTTTAGAACTAATAATGTTTTCATAAATTAATGTTTAAGTCTGAATCTACTGATTAAAACCAACCCTTAGCGGAATCCTTAACAAATTCAGATTTTTTTTGTAATATGCAGTAATGTAGTAGAGCAATGTAGTAGGCTGACCTTTTCCATCTAAAGTTTAAGTTGAGCTAATTTATGTTTTTTTTCAAGCATTGTTTTAAACAGCTAACAAAATAAGTTCAAGGGAGTCACTTTAAAGTGGATCAGGCATCTGATTAAGATGCCTCCTGGCCACATCCCTATAGAGATGTTCCAGGCACAGCCAACCAGAACAAACTTCCATGGAAGACTCAGAAGAGCTCACTGCAGGGATTATATAGCACACCTGACCTGGGAATGCCTCGAGATCCCCCAGAAGGTGAGGGATGTCCTGTTGGCTCCATTACCTGAAATCAGATTAGCTGAGGAGCATGGATAGATGGATGGATGGATTCCTCAGATTGCTGCAAATATTGAGCTTCTCACTAACTTTATAATTCTTTGTAAAATGGATACGAAGGTAATTAACATATTTTATAGATTTATTGTAAGCCCTATTCTGTATAAAGTTAAAGATAATCATCATCTTACATATCTTTAGATTAAGATTCAGTCCTGAAACATCAGAACATAAATTATTTTAATCAAGCGTTTTTTTTTTTTGTTTTTGTTTTTTTTTTTGTGTGTGTGTGAATTCGGTGAAAAATAAACTATTGATAAAATATGATATTAATATCTGAGTTTTAAATTTAAACATAATTTAAAATAAATATAAGGTTCTTATTAGGGTGTCAAGGTTCTTATTAAATAAAAATAAAATGAAGCCTCTAGCATCTCATAAGTCATAATCAGTTCATCAGTTCATTTTCTGTACCCGCTTAATCCTAATTTGGGTCGCGGGGAGGCTGGTGCCCATCCCAGCCAACTTCGGGCGAGGGCAGAGTACATCCTGGATAGCTCGCCAGGCCATCGCAGGGTGGAAACACGCTGACGGCTTTGCAGCTTACTCTTGTCGAAAATCAGCAATGGTTCTTTTACATGCCTCACACCATAGACAGTGAGAGACATGGCCGGCCTTTGATAACCCAGTTAGCTGCACTGGGGGATAAGTCATAATTTTCTATCAAAACATTCCACTTATGAAGTCAGATTGTGCTTCATTGCTTGTGAAAGGCTTAACTAAAGGTACTTTTGGGCCAAAAATTATGGGCCAGGACTTTTTAACACCTATGGAATGCAGAATATCCCAAAACTTGAAGTCCTTTAAGGCTTGAGAACAACTGTAATTATTCTTTTCAGGTTTCAACTGGTAAATAATGATCCTTAGACATTTCTGCATAAATACAAAGTAAAAGGTCTTTCATCGAATCCCCAAAATGGCTGTAAAAATCCACAATGAGCCCATCTGGGCCAAGGCATTTATCCAATGCCAAACATTTGGCTGCATTATCCAATTTGTTGAGGTTTAAATCTCCTTCGCACAAATCTTTCAAGTATTGTTTATGCGGAGGTGTGCAGTTCATTTTTTCGCACAAAAATAAGGAGTACAGGTCATTCATTACTTTAGAGATCATTTTAGGGTCACAGCAGTCGGTATCATTTATTGTTATACTGTCTTCACAAACTACAAAAGTAAACTGAGCTTTTTCCTCCCTCTTTAATCTACTAAGCTCTCAAGCTGATATAAGCCCCTTTTGGCCTCCTCATAAAGATATCCAGTTTGGCTTGCAAAGAAATCATGTTATCCTTTTATTCTTATCATTCTTAGTAAGGTTAGGTTTACTGCAGCATGTGTTGATCTCATTTATGATAGTATTCTCCTCCATGACATATTATTTTAATTTTTGTTTGACTAACGCTTATTGAATATTGTCTTATTTTATATTTTATAAATCCCCATTGGCTCATTGCAGATGTCAATGCTTGCTGCTGTATCACATGTAATAGATCTAATCTCTTGACAGAATGTTTCATTTTCCAAATAACCGGCATTAAATTTCCAATACCCTTTGAAACGTGGATGGATGCAGAGTCATGAAACAGTGATATTTAAGTGGCGCCATTGACATGAAGGATGTCACAAGATAATGCATGTACTATCAACCAATAGTTTATCCTTGATTTAATAGAGCCGTCTGGCTTAAACTATGAGTATTGTTTGGAGTTAGCATTCTCTCAAGGATCTGACATGGATCAATGATTGCAAAAGTCAGTAATAACCAATCATTTATCCAAAATAATAATTTAAAAGTATTTTCTGTAATTATATTATAAGTCCAGCATCTTGCTTTTAATTCTGTTGTCACCTTTGCAATACATAATAGTTGTTCCCTATTGTGTCTTACAGTATATGGTACCATAAATGTTACCCAGGATGAGATACAGCCCACCAAGCATCAGGAAAGAAAATAACCAATGGCCACCATCACTCATTTTAGTCCATAAAACCAAGACAAATAGTGAAAAGAAGAGATACTCCTCCCGATTGGAATGAACCATGTGAAAATAAAAAGTAAAAGCTAAATGGATTCAACAGGCAGTGGTGGTCTAGTGGTATAAGGTGCCGGATCGCTGATCCAAAGGTTGGGGGTTCGAGTCCCACTCTCCACAAGGTTGTCACTGTCCTCCCAGTGCAGCTAACTGGGTTATCAAAGGCCGGCCATGTCTCTCACTGTCTATGGTGTGAGGCATGTAAAAGAACCATTGCTGACTTTCGACAAGAGTAGGCTGCAAAGCTGTCGGCGTGTAAAGTCTGTCCAGGGTGTACTCTGCCCTCGCCCTGAGTTGGCTGGGATGGGCACCAGCCTTCCCGCGACCCTAATTAGGATGAAGCGGTTACAGAAAATGAACTGAACTAAATGGATTCAGTGGGCTGCTAAAAGTAAGCAGTGACCCTATACAACAAATATATCTATTAATTTAGTGCTGCTTTTAAAAGGAAATCAAACTCAAACTTTATAAAAGATTGCATGCATATGTTTATGTAGCAACCATGCTGTTTTATGAACCATTTTTTAACAACACATTTCTTGCCTCCACCTGCCAGTATGGAATTAATTTGCGCATGAATACCATT
>CM045728.1:120644797-120742297 GCA_024760905.1 Plotosus lineatus | reverse complement strand
TGATGATAGTGAATGTAAAGGAAAGAAGGACTTAAGAGATAGTCTTGAGTATTGAGGAAGGAATTGGATCCAGTGAGCAGGTGGTTGGATTGCATGGTAAGATGACTTGCTGGATGTCTTCATTTGTGAAATTGCAAAACTGCATAAGGGACGAGGAAGTGGAATCTTTGATGTGTAAGTGTAGGGGTTGAGGTGGGAGTAAATGTCTGATAGATTTGTTTAACCGTCCAATCAAAGAAGTTGGCAAAGTCTTCAGCAGTTAGGGAGGATGGGGCAGATGGATTGAGTAAGGATGAAAATATGTTGTGGAGTTTGCATGGGAGTTGGCAGCATTGTCCAAGTTTCTCAGGTAGAAAGCTGTATTAGCAGAAGTCACATCAGATGAAAATGTGGATTGGAGAACATGGTAGGGGCAGATTTGATTAAATTCGAGATTTCTTCCACTTTCTCTCAACTGCACAAAGTTGTCTACAATTGCTTCATAGCACCTCTGAGAGCCAAGGAGTGCAACAAAAAGTCTTCTTGGACTTTGTAGATAATGGGCAGAGGAGATCCATAGAAGCAGAGAGTGGTAGGGAAGAAGAGGAGACTGTGTTAGGAAGATAAGATAAAGTATAGAAAGCAACAGATGAAAGAGATACAGTGTGGAGGTTTTGTCGAGTAGGGTAAGAAAACAGAGCTAGTGTTAGAATAATTAAATTGAAAGTAAAGGAAACCAAGTGGTGGTAAGAGATGTGTAGTGGAGTGGCATTAATGCATGTGAATTGGGAAAGATGACAGAAAACAAGATCCAAGATAAAAAAGCAGTTGTTAAAAGTTAAAGAAAAGGAATAAAGAAGACGGAGCAGGCAAGAGGAATGGAACTTTTCGGGGGGCTGGAGGTGTGGGGAGTTAAACTCTTCCAGAAGAGTGAAAGGGTGCTGTCAGTGAGGAACGTGCTGAGGAGTGTGTCCATTTCTTCTAGAATGTGTTCTACGGATTCAGGAGTGTGTTGTAAATAACAATAATGAGGAGTTTAATTGGAGAAGAGACGTTTACTGCCTGAAGCACAAAAGAGGAGATGCTGAGATGAGATAGAGAGAGTGGTGTGAAGCATCAACTCTGAGACAGGAGTTGACCTGTACTACCACCTCTCCGCGTTACTGATGGAGCATGAGAGAAAGCATAAACAGAACTGCTGGTGTTGCAGAGTTGTGTGAAGAAATCCAGGTTTCAGTTAGAAAAAAATCAAGAGCGTAGTGAGAACAAACGGGTGCAATGAAATCTTCCTTTTTCACAGCAGATTGGTAGTTTCAGAATCCTCCTGCCACCCTTGTTTGAGTATATGAGAACAATGGAGGGTAGGTAAGGTTGCTGAGACTGCGTTCTCTGGCTTGTTGGTATGATCTTCTGGGTCTAAGAGAATTGAGAACAGTAATGGGTTTAAAGTTCATGACTGCAATCTGCTTTACATTCAAGACCTTAGGCCTGATTGCTCTACTTCAACAAAGACAATAAAACAATTAAATCACTATTCAAAGTACTTGTTTTAAAAAATAGTCTGTGTTGCTAACCGCTATAAACATCATGAGACACCTTCAGTATATACTTTCTGTGTCCTTCCTCCATTCACATTTGAAGGAAGCCTGAAACTACTGCTGACTAAGCACTACTAAAAGACTACAGTATCGGAAAAGAATCCTTTGCTTAAAAATATTTGTGTCAACAACCAAGTCCAATGGTGGCAAGTGGACAGTAATGCAAAAGTCACAATCCTACCTTACCAGAAAAGACAAAATCCAGGATAAAGCTTAAAGCACACTGAAAACTGATGTGGGAATACCTTCAATATATACTGTCTGGGTCCTGCCCCAATTCATGCATTTAGAATGCCTGAAACTGCTCCTGATTAAGCGCCACAATAAGATTACAGAACCAGCTAAGGATACTGAATTTTAAAAATATTAGAGACAACGACTAAGCATGTACTACAGTATGCAGATCTTGAGAGTTGTTGAAACTTTCTGCTTGCTTATAAGCTGTCTCTTGCAGAGGACCCCTATTTCACTGACAAGCAGCACTGTACAGTTATCCAGGACCCGAAAAGTTGAC
The DNA here is from genome assembly GCA_024760905.1 of Plotosus lineatus. Lineage (NCBI taxonomy): Eukaryota > Metazoa > Chordata > Actinopteri > Siluriformes > Plotosidae > Plotosus > Plotosus lineatus. Next base: position 120,740,206 of record CM045728.1, on the reverse strand, counting down.
TCTTGATGAGGGAGATGATGTTTGTCTCTGTTCCTCAAACAGTTTCGTGCTGTGTTTGTGCACCCTGTCCAAGCAGATTTAACTACTAGTTGTCTTCTCTGCCTCTGTCAAGGCAGCTTTTCATTTGCCGAATATTCCATTACATTCTCTGTCCTCACTGCAGACAGTGATAGGATTGGCACATCTGTTCCGCAGTGTACCAACAAGTTATTCCTGACCAGGAAACCGAAGTGGCTCGTCGTGACACCAGTCTCTACATAGATGACGTCACCTTCCAGCTGAAAAGTTGCATCAGCATTTGCAACTAGGCCCATGGAGTTACCCTGCATTTACACCAGGGCATGATCTGAACAATTCAAAAAAGCACTGAGCACCACAATTTAGTTCGCTTAAAAGATGAATTGGGCATAAAAAGGAGGCGGGTCATAAATAGATGAAATTTAAAGGAATTGTGTTGCCAAGTTCACTGAGATCCCCGATAATGACACATCAAATACTGTTACACACTGTAAAGGTCTGTTGAACTTTACTGTGCCCTACCACGCTTCCCACTTTTAATCAAGCTTTGCATCAGTTCATAAACAGTGCAATGATCGATGATTAGCACTGATCAACATGATCATCAGGAATCCATGAAGTTCCCGTCAGATCATTGCAAATCCATCAAGTTCTCTCAATAACATCATGTGAGATCCCACAACCCATTACGCCTCTTTCAAATCATGGAAATCATGGACATCATTCCCCAGTATAAACCCAGTTTTAGGCTTGCTGTGCCTGTTTGCCAATGAGCACTCCCATCACAAAAGTACAGTAATTAGCTACTGCAGAGGCAGCAGATATTCCCTTACCGAATAATCTATACTAAAGGAAGTCAGGAAAGATGAAGTGTCCTCTTTCTGAGGGCACCACACAATGCAGATGACCGATAGTGATGAGTATGTCAGTGCATTCATTAGTGCTTGCATGCATAAATGTATCCCCAATTGTGTCCAGGTTTTAACTTTTTAACTTTTGATTTGTCTGTCAGGAAGGTGGTGTGTTACACACTAACGTTAGGCCACTGTGACAACCTTTGATCCCACTTAAAAGAAGAAGCTTGTCTAAGACATAGCTCCTACATGCTTCGGTTCACATAGGCCAAACTAGACATACTCACACGTCTTGGAAAGACATTGTGTTGCGTACAAACATGAGTTCACTGTGACCTTAACCGTTGACCCAACTGAAAAGAAGTAGCTTGTAAGGGCCATATTTCTGATATGTTTACCTTTAGATACACCACCCCTTTGAAATCTTGTTAAATGTTAAATATATTTTGAGTGACTGTGTACTTCAGCTAGAGCAGGGTTGCTGTGATGGTTGCCAGAATCAGAATGGTATGTTCCTCTAGGCCTTCTGCCTGGTAGTTCCAACCTCAGCATCCTACTACCAATACGTTCACTATCCCTCCTCTGTACATGTCCAAACCATCTCAATCTAGCCTCTCTGACTTTGTCTCCAAAACATCTTACATGAGCTGACATAGACACTCCAGACTGCCTCGTGCAATACCATAGTTCCTCTCTTGGCACCCTGTCATATGTTTTTTCCAGATCCACAAAGGCACAATGCAGCTCCCTCTCACCTTCTCTGTACTTCTCTATTAACATCCTCAAAGCAAACACTGCATCTGTGGTGCTCTTTCTTGGCATGAAACCAAACTGTTGTTCACAAATGCTGACCTCTATCTTCCACTATTCTTTCCCATAGCTTCATTGTATGGCTCATCAACTTTATCCCTCTGTAGTTGCCACAACTCTGCACATTTCCCTTGTTCTTAAAATGGGCACTATCACACTTCTCCTACATTCCTCCAGCATCTGCTTACTCTCTAACACCTTGTTGAATGTTCTTGTCAGAAAATCTACTGCTACCTCTCGTAGACACTTCTACACCTCCACCCATATGTCATCAGGACCAACTGCCTTTCCACTCTTCAATGCCCTCTTCACTTCACCCTTACTGATCTTTGCTACTTCCTGGTCATCAATGGTCACCCTTACTCTTTATTCTCTCTCGTGTTCCTTTCCATATTTCCAGTACTCTTTCCATCTTCCCAGCACACTTCTGTCATCAGTCAATGCATTATCCTCTCGCTGTGCCTGTGTCATTTTCTCACTACTTACTGTCCATCCTCGCATACAAGTCATCATACGCTCTCTGTTTGGCCTTCGACAAAGCTACCTTCACCTTATGCTGCATCTCCCTGTACTCCTGTTTTTTCTCTTCAATGCAGTCAATGTCACACTTCTTCTTAGTTACCCTCTTCTTTTGTACACACTCCCGCACTTCCTCATTCCACCACCAAGTCTCCTTATCTACTTCCCTTTGAGAGGACACATCAAGTAATCTCCTACCTGTCTCCCTGATCACATTCGCTGTAGTTGTCCAGTCATCTGGAAGCACTTCCCAATCTTATTCAACTCCTCCTTGAAGACACCACAACACTCTTCCTTTTTCAGCTTCCACCACTTTGTTTTCTGCTCTGCCTTTGCCTACTTCACCTTCCTCACAATCGTCATCATCCTGTACACCACCATCCTATGTTGTCTGGCAACACTCTCACCCACTACTACTTTGCAGTCACTGACTTCCTTCAAATTACATTGTCTACACAAGATGTAGTCTATCTGTGTGCTCCTCCCTCTGATAAGTCACCCTATGCTCCTGTCTCTTCTGGAAGAAAGTATTCATCACAGCCATTTCCATCCTTTTTGCAAAATCTATCAACATCTGCCCTTCTGTATTCCTGTCCTGGACACCAAATTTGCCCATCACTCCTTTGTCCCCTCTGTTTCCTGTACCAAAATGTCCATTGAAGTCTGCATCAATGACCACTCTTTCACCTCTGGGGGTACTCTGCATCACTTCATCTAGCTCACTCCAGAATCTCTCCTTCTCTTCTAGCTCACATTCTGCCTGTGGGGCATAAGCACTAACAACAGTGAACATCACACTTTCAATTTCTAACTTGAGTCTGTCTGACACGTTTTCACTTCTAGAACATTCTATTCTCTCATTCCTAGACGCATGCCTTTCCTCTTCTCTCTCTCTCTCTCTCTCTCTCTCTCTCTCTCTCTCTCTCTCTCTCTCTCTCTCTCTCTCTCTATCTTTCTCTCTCGGCCTATGAAGATGACTCCTGCCTTTCCTTCTTCGACCAACAGTAGTCCAGTTTCCACCAGCCCCCTGTTGGCAGTCGTTGTTAACCCGGGCCAACTCCTGGTGAGGGCAGAGTACACCCTGGACAGCTCGCCAGCCCATCGCAGGGCAGAAACATGCTGACGGCTTTGCAGCCTACTCTTGTCGAAAGTCAGCAATGGTTCTTTTACATGCTTCACACCATAGACAGTGAGAGACATGGCTGGCCGTTGATAACCCAGTTAGCTGCACTGCGTGAACAGTGACAGCCTGTGGAGAATGGGACTCAAACCCCCAACTTTAGGATCAGCGATCCAGCGCCCTATACCACTAGGCCACTATATATATATATATATATATATATATATATATATATATATATATATATATATATATATATATAAAACCAGACTGTGCCCCTGTCTGTTTTTAGATACAAGATTAGCTAGTAACATTTTGCCACAGCCTCTGATGTCTTCTGTTTTTCTTTTTGTCCTTGCTTTAGCCTAGATTGTCAACCTTAATCCTTAATGCCGTGGATGGTCAAACTGACTGCAATACTCCTGTTACTCACTCCACTGGCTCCACTCAGGCAACCCTGCCATATTGGTAAGCTTGCACAATACAAGGATGACCATTTAGTTTATTTCAACATACAATATTAGATTTATTTTCACTATATGAAAAGTTTCAGTTTGTAGCAATACAATGTGCATTTGTTTCAACATTCATTTGATAAATGAGAGCCATGGTGTGTGTGTGTGTGTGTGTGTGTGTGTGTGTGTGTGTGTGTGTGTGTGTGTGTGTGTGAGTGTGTGGGTGTGTGTGTGTGTGTGTGTGTGTGTGTGTCTCACTTGTGGGTCATTCATCTGGTCATTAGTATCAGACTGGAAAAGTGTAGATGTTGCTCTGCATTCTGGATCTGTTCTTTCATCACCAACATTATTCAACCAATTGTGTTCTGTTTCTTCACTTTTGGTCTTCTTTTGAAAATGATTCACTACATCCAGTGTGCTGAGGGAAGTATGGAGTGTTGCCTGTACAGAATCATTTTGTACAATATTAAAATTGTTATATATTCCAATAATGAAGAAAATGTGACATTTTGTGTTTAATAATTTCATAAATTCCCCCAGTGCAGCTAAATGGGTAATCAAAAGCCGACCAGGTCTCTCACTGTCCACGGAGAGAAGCATGTAAAAGAACTATTGCTGATTTTCCTCAAGAGTAGGCGAGCTGTCCAGGGGTACCCTACTCTCTCTCATAGTTGATAGAGATGGACAGCAGCATCCCCATGACCCTAATTAGGTTTAAGCTGTTCAGAAAATGAATGAATGAATTTGGGATTTATGTAATGCAAATATACATTTGCATACTGAAATATATCTAGTCTTTCTATCATGTGTTTTCATCCATGTTGTCCCAATCATATAATAAATCATGTCTTGTAAGGGATTCCCCATTGTTTAGAGACTCTGTAGTGACATTCAGACAACAATAGTGGTGATTCTTCTTCAAGTTAGGAGCTGTGCCAATCTGTTATGGTTTCATGAAACATAAGTTTTGTGGACTACCAAAGCTTGATGTTGTAGGTTTTGATGAGTGCGTCTTCTTTCGTTTGATCCGGGGTCAGGTCACGGGTCAGGTGGCAGACATCCCTCTTCCTAGCAACTTATTGCAGCTCTTCCAGGGTGAAACCAAGACATTCCTAGATTAGCCAAGAGACAGTCCCTTCAGCATGTTCTGGGTTGATCCCGGGGTTTCTTCCCCATTGGACATGCCCGAGACACCATACCAGGGAGACATTTAGGAATCATTCTAATCAGATGGGCAATTCACTGCAGTTGGTTCCCCTCACAGATAAGGAGCAGTGATTCTACTCTGATCTCCTCCAGGATGGCCATGCTTCTTACCTTAACTCGAAGGGAGAGCCCTACCACTCTGGGGCAGAAGTTCATTTTATCAGCTTGCATTTACGATTTTGTTTCTTTGATTCCTACCCAAAATTTGTGATTAGTTGGAATATAGATCAACTGGTAAACTGAGAGCTTTGCCTTGCAGCTCAACACGCAGACTCATACAAGCTCCTCTTTAGAGCAGAGGCTGCGCTGACCCCAGTCAATATCCTCTTCCATCCTTTCCTCGATCATGAACAAGTACGCAAGATACTTAAACTCCTCCACTTGAGGAAAGACCTCATTCCAGGCCAGGAGGGTGCATTCCATAATTTTCTGCCTTAGAACCATGGACTTCAAGGTGCTGATTTTCATACCAACTACTTCAGACTCAGCCATGAATTGCTACAACAAGAGCCGAAGCTCCCAATTTGCTGAAACCAAGAGGACAACATCATCTACAAAAAGCAGAGGCAGCCTCCAAACCAGAACTCCTCAGCTGTATGTGGCTAGAAGTTCTGTCCATTAAAATTATGAACAGAACTGGTGAAGAAAGGACACCTTTGGTGAGGTCCAATCTCCATCAGAAATAAGTTTGAGCTAGTTTGGCTCCAGCAGTACCAAAACATAATGGCTTATAGCAACAGGCCTGGGACCTCATATTCCCAGGGCACACCCCACAAGATAGCCTGGGGAAGATAGTTGAAAGTCTTCTCTAAATCCAAAAAAACACATGTAGACAGATTGGACAAACTCCCACAGTCCCTCCTGGATCCTATAGAGTGAAAAAAAGCTGTGTGAGAGTCATCTGGGTGGGACATAAATAACATTAGTCCTCCTAAATCTGAGGTTCAACTATCAATTGAATCTTTCTCTCCAGTTCACTTGCATAGACTTCAACACACCGTCAGGTCTCCCTTTTTAAAAGGGCAACTACCACACCGGTTTGCCAATCCAGAGGTATATAACCTGATTACCCAATGTTTCCGAAATGTGTCAACCAAAACAGCCCTACAATGTCCAGAGCCCTGAGGTATTCAGGGAAGATCTCATCCATCCCGAAAGCCCATCTGCTGAAGAGCTTTTTGACTCAATTGGTGATCTCAGCCACAGTAATGTGCTGACTCCCATCCAAACCCCAAGAGACTTATCCCTCCATAGAGTGCATGTTGGTGGGATTGAGGAGGTCCTTGAAGTATTCCTTTCACCTCCAGACAACATCTTCAGTCGAGGTGAGCTGCTCCCCACATATAGTCTAAACAGTGTTTGTGGAGTACTGTTTACCTCTCCTGAGACATTGGATGATGGTCCAGAGCTTTTTAGGCCAACCAATAGCTGCTTTCCAGGCACTCAGTGGACTCCTCCCACATCCAAGATTTTATTTGGCAACAGTCTGGGCTATGTGTTTAGCTTGATGGTACCTGTCTACTACCTCAGGAGTCCCACAGGACAAAAAGACTCCATAGGCTTCCTTTGGACAACCACCGTAAGAGGCACCAATGACCCGCTGACCACAGCTATATGCCTCAGTAATAGAGGCATAAAACATAATAGAGGCTGGACCTTATTTAATTCTGGACTTGATAAGTACAGTGGATTGTTACTCCAGTTAAGTAGGAGACCAGACATTTCTCAATGTGGTAAAGATTAACAGTCAGAATGTGGTGTACTTTCCAAAGAATGCTAAACACTACAAAACTAGGTCACCCTTAATTTAAATTAATTTCATTTCAGTTGCACATTGGCATAATAGTTCACACATCTGTCTCCAAGCAAGAAGGTCCTCTCTTTGTATCTTCAGCAAATATATTTCTATGTGAGTTTATTCAAAGTAATCCATTTTTCATTTCAGAGTCCTAAGACACGCACATTAGGCTAATTGGCTGTTCCAAATTACCCCTAAGTTTGACTGTGAATGATAGAGTGTGTATTGGGCTTGTGATGGACTGGCAAGATGTTTGGGGTGTACCCTGCTTTTGCCCTTAAGCTGGCTAAGATAGCCTCCAGCCTTCCCATGAACATAGTAGGATTAAACAGTTTGGCAAATTAATGGATAAATAAATAATTTAATGTTGTAAAAGTCCCTTAAAAATCAAATAAAGCTTTACATATTTGGATATATTTTTAAGAATTACACATTAAATCCAGGTGCCAAGTCTCCATAAGCGAAGTAGAAGCTATATAATAATAATAATAATAATAATAATAATAATAATAATAATAATAGTGTGTGTGTGTGTGTGTGTGTGTGTGTGTGTGTGTGTGTGTGTGTGTGTGTGTGTGTGTGTGTGTGTGTGTGTGTGTGCATAAAGTTTAAGAATGAGAATTACAGTTATAGTTCTGAAAAAAATGTGATTTGTGTGAGGAAATAAAGAAAGTGATTTGTCCATTTATATCTGGGTCTCTTGTGTCTCTACCAGGGATGTTTGTTACACCTGAAATTACAAAGTACCAAACAGCTACCCTTTAATTTATTTTAATTAAACAGCTCATGGTAAATCTCTTAAAGTAAAAAAAAAAAAAAAAAAAAAAATGCTGTAAACAACAGAATTTTTTGTTTGTTTGGTGTTTGTTCATTTGTTTTGACAAAGTTTATTTTAATGTCCTCTAAATATATAGGGAAAGGGAAGATGATTGAATGTAAACAAATAAATTAAATCACTGTACTCAATGAGAGAATCCCTGTCTCCAGCTATCACTCTCTCAGCAATTATCTTCCTCTCACGCCTGGGAGTAATCACTGAAGCACACACATGGATGTTCATCAGAGTTTCTCATTTATTTCAAACCACATAAAGCATATTTATAGATCCATATCCAGAGTGTGATACGTTTATTTAAAGGCATACAACTGCACAGGCATGAGTTGTTGTTTTTTTCCAATCTCTACTTATGAGTCTTTGCTCTTAAAAGCATTGAGAAAAAAGCCAGGAGAGAGAATGTGCCAAATTTACCCTGTCAGAACCCACAAACAATTTACACTTACTACCTGCTTGTGATTGCAGTTTCCTACAGTTTACATTTACATTTATGGCATTTCACAGACCGTCTATATTGTTGCCTCATTTATACAACTGAGCAGATGGATTCTTCAGGCAACTGAGAACGCTCAACTCCTATCTTGAGATAATATGCTATGGTAGCTCAATGCTAGCTGCCCCCCGGCTAACAATAAGCCCAGGAGTAGTTCTCAGAATCTTTGACACTTGGTTAGAAGTGTAATGTTAGCACTTCCAGTCATACTGCTTGAAAATGTTCAGTCCCTGTGAAACAAGATGGACAAGCTTCATGCTCAGATTGCAGCACAGAGGGATCTACAGGACTGCTCCATGCTGTGTTTCTCTGAAACATGGTGCAAGGAGAGTACACTCGACGAGGCAATTGCACCAGCCGGCTACACGGCCTTCATCCCTTGCGATCCCAAGCGCCGGAGTCATCGTTCGGCCCCTTCCCACCTAGGCTTATTGTTAGCCAGGATGCGGCTAGCATTGAGCTACCATGTATATTAGCTCAGGATAGAAGTTGAGCGTTCTCAGTTGCCTGTTGACTCTGATCTCAGAGCTGTAGTAGGGTCGACTGGTCATAGACAAGCATAGTGCAAAACATAAACAAACAAAACAACAAATAAAACAAATTAAAACGAACAAAGAAACAATTTGACTCTGAGAACTCCGTGACGTCGCCCTCTAGGCAATGCCATCTTGGAGATGTCATGTTCAATGTAAAAGGACATGAAGCGTAATAAAGTTTATCCGTTTGGTATTGTTGGTTAAACATGCTACAGAACATAATATGTCACGCACAAACATTCTAAACATTAACTTAGGTACTGTACTGGAATAATAATTGAAAAAGACTTTAATACTAGTGCTTTACAACAGTATATGCTGTATAATGTTTATATTTTATCATCAATTAATATTAGAGTAAAAATTAAAAACTTTTTCTTAATCATTACTACATTTTACTACATTAATACTGTATTAATGAGTAAGACTGTCTATAGAATGTGTTTAAGAAGCATATTTTAGCGCATGTAATAGATACACAGTATTTTACTTCCGGTTGCTCATTCGCGCATGTAATATGATACATGACGTTTTACTTTCGGGTACAGAACTCGCTGATTATCTTCATTTGTGGGAGGGGCCGGAACTGAACCCCCGTGAATATCGAGGGCCTACTGTTAATATATATATATAATATTATATTGCTCAAGGGGCAGTGGTGGTCTTGTGGATAGGGCGCAGGATCGCTGATCCTAAGGTTGGGGGTTCGAGTCCCCACAGGGTTGTCACTGTCCCCCCCCCCAGTGCGGCTAACTGGGTTATCAAAGGCGGGTCATGTCTCTCACTGTCTATGGTGAGAGGCATGTAAAAGAACCATTGCTGAATTTCGTAAAGAGTAGGCTGCAATGCCGTTGGCTTATTTCTGTCCCATGCTAAAGGGTTGTGTCAGGAAGAGCATCCGACATAAAAACCTATGACAAATCAAATGTGCAAATCAGATGATTCGCTGTGGCAACTCCCAAGAAAGGGAAAAAAGCCGAAAGGAAAAGAAGATATTATATTGACTAAGTTTAACGTCCACAAGCTGAGGGGCTGGAATCACCACAAACCGTTCCCATGCTCCCCATGCAATTCATTGCGATTCTTTTTTTTAACCACTATCCTTTGAACAATTTTTTAATGATGAGAAATCAACAGAATTAGGAGTGCAGAAACTTGCCTCTGTGGTCACATTCCAGTAATTCTGATTCACCGCCAAGCATTTACCTTTTATTTTTGCTTTTCTCTTATGCATACATACAAACACACACACACACACACAAACGCACGCTGCTCCGTCTTATTATCCTTATGTGGATTTCTTACTGCCATACAGAAAATATTAATGCTGCTAATTCATGTTGTTTTGCATCTAAATCTTACTCTAACCTAAGTTCGTTCATTTTCTGAACTACTTAATCCTATTTAGGATCACAGGGAGGCTGGTGCCCATCTCAGCCAACTCTAGGTGAGGGCAGAGTTCCTGATAAGCTCACCAGGCCATCACAAGGCAGAAATATGCTGACGACTATGCAGCTTACTCTTGACTAAAGTCAGCATTGGTTCTTTTACATGCCTCACACCATAGACAGTGTAAGACATTGCCAGCCTTTGATAACCCAGTTGGCTGCACTGGGAGGGGGTAGTGACAGCCCATTGATAGTGGGACTTGAACCCCCAATCTTTGGATCAGTGATCCTGCACCTTACCACCAGGCCACCACTGCCCGTCTAACCCTAACTGAGTGTCTTTACTGAGTGTCTACTGTTATACGATTTTTATAAAATGTTTATTCTCATTCTGGCTTCTTATTCTTCCCACTTGTATTATAATTTAGTTTGGTTTATAATGAATCCTGATTATTGTTTTATTATGGATCAGACAGGAGTTAAGGGGAGAGCACAATGAAATGACATTCCAGTGTTTATAATTAGGTGCCATGGTTGACAAGGATGATTCATTTGAAACTTGAATGCTGCTAGCTCAATTTTCATCTTTTCATTTTCAGTGATTGCTTTATACTGATCAGAGGCCTGGTGAACCCGGAAAATATCCTAGGAACAAAGGACCGTCTAGGGGCAATTTAAAAATGCCAATCCGTCTAGTATCAAGGATTTCTGTTCTGAGAGAAAACAAAAATACTGATAAGAAACCTATACAGACACAGGGAGAGAATGCTTACCTATAAAAAGGTATTAATGCATGCCTTGGATCGAACCCTAGGAACTGTTACACTGAAACAAGCCTGCTAACAGTATATTCATTTTGTAAAATTGAAAATAATGATTCAACTTGCTATTACTTTCAATTATTTTACTTTTTTATATTTGTAGAATTGTTTATAAGTATGATTAGGGCAGTGGTGGCCCAGTGGTACAGTGCTGGATTATTGATTCCAAGGTCAGTGTTTTTAAGGTTTTTACGATTAACGGGTTGTCACTGCTGGAGCCTGTCTTAATGATCCTAGGAGCTATGTTGTCGGGGGCATTATGCCCCTGGTAGGGTCACCCAAGGAAATCAGGTTATAGGTGAAGGTCCAGAGGAAGCGAGGTCAAAGACCTCTATGGAGAAAGTTAAAAGGACACGGTTTCCCTTGCCCAGATGTACAGTAACCAGTAACCAGGCCTGGGGAAGGGGCTCAGAGACGAGCCACTGGTGGTTATGCTTCGACTCATGGAGGCCGGCTGGGCCCAGCCCGAAAAGGAGACGTGTTCGCCCTACTATGGACTCACCACCTATGAGAGGTGCTATAGGGGTTGGGAGCAGTGTGAGTGGGTGGCAGCCGAAGGCATGAGTTCTGCCGGACCAATCCTCGGCTAAGAACTCTGACTCTTGGGATATTGAATGTCATCTCTCTGACAGGGAAGGAACCTGAGCTGGTGCATGCAGTGAAGAGATACAGACTAGATATAGTCATACTCACCTCAAGGCATAGCTTGGGCTCTGGAACCACCCATGTCGAGAGGTTCTGGGCTATATTCCAGTGCCCACATATTGGAGTTTTCTCTAGTTGTCAAAAGGGTAGTTTCCCTCTGCCTTTGGGTGGGGGGTGGGTTCTGAATATTGTTTGTGCTGATGCACCAAATGACAGTTTAGAGTACCCACCCTTCTTGGAATCTTTAGGGGGAGTGTTGGTGAACCCTCCCATGGGCCAGTCCCTTGTTGTCCTAGGAGACTTCAATGCCCATGTTGGTGTGATCGGTAGGTATGGCCTCTCCAGTCTAAACTCAAATAGTGTTTTGTTGTTAGACCTCTGTGCTGGTCATGGTTTGTCCATCACAAACACCATGTTCAAACATATGGGTGTCCATAAGTGCACTTGGCACCAAGACACCCTAGGCTTAAGTTGGATTATTGACTGTGTAGTCATGTCACCGGACTTGCGGCCACATTTTCTGGATACTTGGGTGAAGAGCAGAGCTGTCAACCTATCACCACCTGGTGCTGAGCTGGCTCTGATGGCGGGGGTCCTCGCCAGATCAGGAGGTAATGTGGCCCTCCAGACCTGGTAGGCGTAAGTGTATTGTTAGGGTCTTCTGGAAATGTTTTGCAGAGTCTCCTGTTAGAGAGGCCTTGAACTCCCACCCCCAGCAGAGCTACAAACACATCCCGAAAGAGGCGGGTGTGATGGAATCCAAATGGGCCATGGTCCGTGCACCACTTATTGAAGAGACAGCCGATAGCTGTGGCATGAACGTCATCGGTGCCTGTTATGGTGGTAACCCCTGAACCCAGTGGTGGACACCGACAGTGAAGAAGGCTGTCCAGCTAAAAAAGGAGGCCTACTGGGTCTTATTGGCTTGTGAGACTCCTGAGGCAGCATACAGATATCGGCAGGTGAAATGTGCTGCAGCCCAAGTTGTCACTGGTGAAAAATCTCAAGCGTAGGAGGACTTTGGTGAGAGCCTGGAAAGCAATGATCAGATGGTCTCAAAAAGGTTCTGATCCACCATTCAACACCTATGTAGGGGGGGGGGGAGTAGTTTTCCACAAATACTGTTTACAGTGATTGTACAAAGCTGCTCACCATGACTGGGGATGGTGGAAGGAATAGGACCTCTTCAATACCACCAACATGTTCACCATGGAGGAGGAAGACCCTAGGGGTTTGGTTAGGGGTCTACTTATCAGTGGAGCTAAGGTTGCTGAGGTAGTAAAAAAGCTCCTTGTTGGTCAGACCCTAATTAGGATTAAGCAGTTCTGAAAATGATAAATGATGAGTTGTGGCATTTTTTTAAGAGAATGTCCACCAAACTCGGAAGAGTCATCCGCTTTCGATGTTGGCGACACAGTTGACCTGCTGAGTAAAAGCTTCCGACATCATAGAAAAAGCGGGTTATTTATACTCTGATGTGCAGCTCTTTTGAGTAGGCTGCTCTTGTGTACTGTATTCTAGCTCATCACTTCTCAATCTTTGCTCATTGCTTCTTGATCCTCATTCCTAGATACACCAATAAGAGAATTGGTATGGCCAGAAAAAATGGTTGATCAGAAGAATTTCTGGTTGAAGCAAAGACCGAAGAACAAGGAAAGAACAAATAAGCTTTAGGCAAACCATTCCATGGTCAATGACATCACTATTTAACACAACCAAGGACTGTATTATTTTGCCAACACAGGACTATGATTACTCACTTCTCAATTTTCACAAATAACTGGGTACAAAACTGTTCGAGAACTTGCAGACGAGTTTCCAATTCCACCATTGACTTTGATTTTCATAGCCAAACAATGTCAAAGTTGGTGTACGTACAATTCAGCAACACTGAGTTAAATCCAGAGAGGCAATAATTTCTCTTGTGGGATTAATACACTATTTAAAAAAAAAAAAAAAGCACTTCTGTAAGTCACTTCCAATAACAGCATCTGCTAAATGCTGTAGATGTGAATGTGCTTACCAGTCAAGCAAAAATACGGCTATATCTGAATGCCTTTGAAGATTTCGCACTTCTCGGAGTGTCTGCCACTTCTGCCAATGATCTGGGATATAAATTTTCATTTTCTGTCACTCCTTGTCATGTTCATGTCTTGTGCTTTTCCGTTCAGACTCAGTTTTGAATACTCACCTTTCGAGCATCGATTTTTTTTTTTTTTTTTACTCCCTTGCTATTGCAAATTTGTCATGTGATCTGCTTTGCAAAAATGATGTGACAGGGTTTTGTGAATATAAACCATGAATTTCAAGTCAGGAAGCTGATATCACATAGGGTTGTTTGCTTATCTCTTATTTGGCGAGTAAAAAAAAAAAATCGCCATACCTCATACTTGAAAATGTTTTGATAAGCAATAATGGTCAGAGCTATATGTATTTAGTTGGTTTTAACATATAAAATGGGGCAGTGGAGGCCAGTGGTAAGGTGCTGGATTGCCAATCCTACGGTTGTGGGGCTCAAGCCCCATTGTCAACGGTTGTCACCCCCCAGTGCAGCTTACTGGGTTATCAAAGGCCGGCCATGTCTCTCAGTGTCTATGGTATGAGACAGTAAAAGTACTATTGCTGACCTTTGACCAGAGTAGGCTGCATAGCTGTCAGCGTGTTTCTGCCCCGGGATGGCCTGGTGAGCTCTCCAGGGTGTACCCTGCCATCACGCAGAGTCGGTTGAGATGGGCACCTGCCTCCCTGTGACCCTAAATAGGATTAAGCAGTTCAGAAAATGAATGAATGAATGGATGAACTTAGGGTTAGAGTAAGATTTAAATGTTAATTCCTAATTGGAATTAAGTGGTTCAAAAAAAACGAATGAATGAACAGCAAAAATTTTGCAAATATTCTTTTTTTCTTGTGCGGGGTATGAAATGGTGCAGTTTTAAGGTCAGCGTATACCAGTTCATCAACAGTAATGCATTTAAAAGTTCAGTCTAAATTGATACTTAAAATGCACACTCAAAAGAAAACATAAGGAGGCCACGTTAATTTAAATTACTCACAACAACATTCTGTTTGAGAGGTCATAAATCATCACTTGTCATTAACTACATGCTTATCTGAGAACCAAACAAATATGCCATTAGTTGGTTGTAGCCGAACAAGAAAACCTGTGGTGTATTTATTTTCCAATAGTTAGCAGAATCATTTCTTATTGAGTTCAGCTATATGTTGGAGATAAAATTATGATACTGGTTATACGATTCTAGCACTACGAAATTCTGTTGCATAAAATAAAATGTAACATTAGTTTCCTCAGTTCCCAAATGTTTATTGTAATTAAAAAAATATATTTCCAAACAATAAAAAATGTATTAGCTTAAATTTTAAATATTCTGTCTTTGATTGTGTTCAATTTGGGGAAAATCAGAATAACACTTTTAATTATTAAAAAAGATATGCAAATCATTCCATTCTGTTTGTATTTACTATAAACATTGACATTAAATTGCTGCCATACATAGAGATGCTGATTTAAGCAAAATCAAAGTGGTCTCATCATTTTTTTTCAACAGCTGTTATGGGGTTGACGAAGCTATTACATTTGGGTCTGGTTTTAAGACGTATTTTGTTTGTTTGTTTGTTTGTTTGTTTATTTTATTTTTTTTAATTTTTTTTTTTTTTTGGATTCTGCCAAAATCTGTTTGATAATTTGTATTAGCCAGTGTGAAAAGGCTGCTGTTTCACTCTCCAGAGAGTTCACAATCATGAATATAGGATGAGAATCCCTCAGTTCATATAAGGCAAGATAATGGCAATAATAACAGTCTCTGTAAAAACTTTTGGATAAAATAAAGCTATGCACAAATACAAATGCACGATTCTATTTACATACATCAAACAAGCATCCGATCATACATTTGAAGGAAAAGACAGCCGTGACATCTATTTATATGCAAATTAGTCCAATATTACAGAGGAAAACAAGAGGTGATTTTTGATACTTTGTCACAGTACAATATCACCCCTCTGTAAATGATTGTTATTTTTTATCTTATTTTAACATGAAAAAAAGTTCATGAAACAGTGTGATTTAATAAAAACAGACATAAACTTTGCATGCAATATTTTATTAAGTTTAGGTTTAATCTCACTTAAAAAAAAAAAAACAATCAGCATTGTACCTATGTTGAGATTTAGGAAATGAACAGGTGAGACATATCTTGGATTTTACTGCAAAAAGTGAGTGATATGGGGAAAACTATAAAGTTAAAAAAAAAAAAGATAACATAGGAAGTGATGCATGATGCATTTAATACATGATTATATTAAAGTGTCAATGCCTTTGTATTTTACAGTTCCATGTGTAACAAAACTATCATTTATTCATTAATTTTCTGAACCTCTTAATCCTAATTAGGGTCGCGGGGATGCTGGCACCTATCCCAGCTGACTCCGGGTGAGGGCAGAGTTCACCCTGGACAGCTTGCCAGGCTATGGCAGGGCATAAATACACTGATGGCTATGTGCGTACTCTTGATGAAAGTCACCAATGATTCTTTGACAGCCTCATACCATAGACAGTAAGAAACTCGGCCAGCCTTTGATAAGCCAGTCAGCTGCACTGGGGTGGAGGGGGCGGGGGGGGATGCACTGACAATTTGTTGAGAGTGGGGCTTGAACCCCCAACCTTGAGATCATTGATCCAGAACCTTTACCACCAGGCCACCACTGACCGACAGAACTACATACAGTATTTGATAACTTTAATATACTGTATTCGACATAATAAGCACCAGCTCCAACCCCCCGCCCCCAAGTGTTTTGGTCTTACGTCAATTAATCGCCCATGTGTACTGGGAGCAATTTTATTCGATCAGTGTAACCGTAAAATGAGGTGTTCACTGCCTGTAAAAATAAAGCTTACATGGTATTTCAAGACCCCCTGCCACTGGGGAATGTCTATACTGTTCATCAGTAACAACACATTTGATTGTTCAGCCGTGTTTTAAAAAGCAGGAAAATATTTGGCTGTGTTCTCTTGGTAAATGTCCAACAACCAATGAACCATTAGAAACTGCTACAGAAAAACTATCGGATGATCTGAATCAATGGAGCGATGAGCCAGATATGGACCTATCAGAAAGTGATGACTAGTATTTTTCACCCGATTCTCCTGCTCACTAACTTCACAAATTTAAAGACGTTCCTAGCGAAAGGTCAAACGCTGTGGTGAAAAAGCCAAAAGGAAAAGAAGATATAAACATGCATATCTTTAGTTAAGCAGTACCTCAGAATTTGAAATGTTAATTTATTCATTTATTTATTTGTTTGTTTGTTTATTTATTTAGTTTACTTTTTTCGGCAACCTTTAAAGTACAGTAAAACCTCTGCTGACGAACGCTTAAGATCACGAACTTTTCGCCTCAAGAACATTAAATTTGCGCGCATATAGTCTCTGCTGACGAACTAGTTTTCGGCGGACGAACCAAACCACGCGGTCGAACAGCGCCACGGTGGCGGCCACAAGAAGTTGACGCACGCTCACTGCGTCACAGTTCGTCACACCCATTTCTTTGAGTGCGGAAGTGGTTTGTGTTTGCTAGACATTTTGGACCATATTGAGTGTACTTTTGCTATTATGGGACCGAAAAAGACCCCACCACAGGCGGAGATCATTGAAAAACACGAACGAGGTGTGCGTTTGTGTGACTCAGCATCCCAGTACCAGTACAAGGAACAAGGAAGCTATTAAGGGTGCGTGTGTGGCTAAAGGTGTTTCCAAACAGTAGGCGTTTCCAAACTCTCCTTCCAAACAGTAAGTCCCTCCCTCCCTCCTCCTCCCACTCCATTCCATCAAGCCGTCAACTACCATCACAAAGGTAAATAAAACAACTTTATTATACAGTACAGTTTATTTCTTTAATTACAATACAATAGCACATTTATTATACATAAAATAAGGTATATTTTTGTGTAGTTTTAAGGCTTATTTAGTAGAAAATTATGTTTTATGGGGACCTGGGAACGGATTATTCTCATTTTAATGGTTTCTTATGGGAAATAAATGTTCGGAAGACGAACTTTTCGCCTCACACACACTTTCAGGGAACCAATTATGTTCGTGAGCAGAGGTATCACTGTATTAATAAAAGTAGGTAAGGGGGATTTTACACCCGAGCCTAGCGGCTCATCAGGCCGGTGCTTATCCTCGGTTTCCGTAGTGTGAAGCGACCAGGAGTTCAACTCCTCCTGGATGGGACGCTAATCCATCGCAGGTTACCTTCCCAGTATATTTTTACTGGCACCCATTTATACTGCTGGGTGAACAGAGGCACACTTGTGGTTGAGACCTTGCCCAGGGGTCTTAGCACAGTGAGGGTCTCAGTGGGATTTGACCTCACAACCTCCCGATCATGAGCCCAGCACTCAAACCACTACACCACCGGCCCCACAAAGTATGAATAAAAGGCATCTTTAAAGCATGGAGTTTCAAAGATTCAACAGTTATGGCTCATGAGACTTTTTTCCATAGATTTGTATCCTTAAATTCTAAGCCACATCTCACCTATTCAAGCTGCAGTATGTCAAAAACTAAAAGATACAATAAAAAAAAATGCATGCCAAACCATTTTTCTGACACTCACTCAATGAGAAAAGAAAAACAAACTTTAATAAATATAAATTTATTAAAAAAAAATAAATTAAAAAAAAAAAAAAAAAAAAAAAGAGCTATTATTATTATTGCCATTTTTCCATTCAATACATTGTAAGGTATACCTTTGAGTATAACATAGCACAGAGTCTTTTGCTTTATGATTTTAAATATCACAAAATGGGGACAAAATAATCTTGGGTTCTCTTTCAGGTAAGTTTTAAGACTTTTCACTTTTTATTATTGCCTTGAGTCAACCATAGTGTTAGCTTAGGAAGGCCAGGGCGCTAAGCTTAGGCACGCCCATCTCAGCTGTTCAACTGTTTTATTTGGCTCAGCTGAACGTGTTCCCATATGCAACCGGCTCAGGGTGCTTATTTAAGCTGGCATCCTATACCGACTCTCCATGCTTCCACAAACTATTTCGAAAATGTCTTTATGTGGGTCACGTTCAAAGGATACCTTTTCTGACATGTTAATTTGGTATCAGATGATAGATCAGTGGCACTATGCACTTTCTGCAATAAACTTTTGGTTGCTAGTTCCTTTTGCCTGAGCTTGTCCAAAGAGCAGTCAGTAGGGATAGCCCTTAGCTGCTATGCTGTTACAGTCCCAGTGACAGATGTATCTCTGCCATTAAGAAGAGGTCGAGGCTCAGGCCAAGTAGCAAGATGCACAGCTGGGAGTGATATTTTCTTAGCCTGTCAAGGGGAGTGACATTTGCCAGCCTGTCTATTATCCCAGTCATCATTTACCATTTGAACTTCAGAATCCAGGTCCTAGATCTGGCTGTGCTTTCTCCTGGATAGCAATGTGGAGATTGGGTCACACATCTTCTTCTGGCACCTGGCATCTGCTGTGTTGCATTGCTATCACCTTTATGTTCTCCCATAAATAATTCTCACATTCTGATAGGCATTTAAAATGCTCTTCTAACAGCCCTAATTCCAGTAATGGTATAATATAAATATCAGAGCGGGGCGCCAGCCTCCCTGCGACCCTAATTAGGATTAAGTGGTTCTGAAAATGAATGAACTGAATATATATGTGTGTATATACACCGTCCTTCATAATTATTGGCACCCCTAATTAGGATGTGTTCTTCAGCTTCTCATAAATTAAGGGTTTTGTTGTTGTTGTTACACAATAGAAAAAAAAATAGGAAAAGGCAACCTTTAATTCAAGTGCCTTTATTCAGTCGTGGAAAAAATCCCACATTAAGAAATAATTATTTTACATCAAATCATGTGTGCCACAGTTATTAGCACCCTGTGATGTTACTACTTTGTACAACCCCCTTTTGCCAACAAAACAGCACCAAATCTCTGATGATGTTTCACAAAATGGGAGAATACAGAAAGAGGATCTTGGATCGTTCTTCTCTGCACAATCTCTTTAAATCATCCAGCGACCAGGTCCACTCCTCTGCATTCTCCTCTTCAGCTCACTCCACAGGATTTCAATGGAGTTGAGGTCTGGGCACTGAAATAGCCATGGAATGAGCCTCATGTTTAGGCTCCCAAACAGCTTGTTGGCATGTAGATTGTGCCCGATGGTTGTTTGGAAACGTTGTGACCCCAAAATGACACCATTTGTTTCGATCCTTTAACAGTGAGCTTTGGAGAACTTTTTTATTTCTCATACCATTCTTTTTACTTTGCATAGTGGTAAAATAACCTTGCATCCTCATCCAGTCTTGTTTTCCATTGCTTCGGTTGTGTTAATCTTCTTAATGATTCCTCTGACAGTAGATATGGGCAAGTGCAGGCAAGGAGTGATTTTTTTTTGTAACCATTCCTTGACTTGTGAAAGTCGACACACATCTGCCTTACTTCAATGGAGTTTTCCTTTGCCTTTCCCATGTTGAAATGTGTATAAGAGAAATGTCTACTGTGTCACATCAAAGTTATATCCCAGGTAAGCAGGAAATGATGAATTACTAATTAAATGTTCCTAGATACTCTGATCAACTTTGTAAATGCGGAGAAATGACAGAAATACTTGAATTACATTTATTTCCGAGGAATTGTTATTGGTGCCAATAATTCTAGAACAGGTTATTTTCTGAAAAAATATTATTGTTGAGTCAGGGATTTTTTTTCACTGAAAATTTACTTACTTTTTTTCTACAATTTTCAGTATGAGAGCAAACTTCTGCAATAAATTTTTTATTTATTTCAATTTTTTAAAACACATCTTAACCAGGGTGGTAATAATTATGGAGGGCAGTGTGTGTGTGTGTGTGTGTGTGTGTGTGTGTGTGTGTGTGTGTGTGAACGTATGTATGTATGTGTGTAATATATACATACAGGGATCCCTCACTTCCCACGGTTAATTGGGACCAAGATCCCCACGTGACCATCGAAATCCGTGAAGTAGGAACCCACCCCCCCGACTCCCGTATATGTACATGTATATGTGTATATAATATCAATAAATACATATTCAATGCTATAAATGCTTAATAATGTTTAACAATAACAATTAAACAGTAAAAAATAACATAAGAAAATATAAATACAAACACATATAGATGGTATTGCATGAGAAGAAGACGACACACATACATGCAAGCGCGCAGATGCGCGTGCGCACACAGATGCAACAATATAAGTAGTTTTGATGGGAGGTTTTGGGTTGTTTTTTGCTTTGTGTTGGTTTAGGGTTTTGTTTTGTTTTTTGCATAACTGGCCTTGTTTTTGTGGCATTTTCCCTAACTTTTTCCCTTATTCTTCCTTAATTTCCTTATTTTTTAATCCAATGACTATTTATTTTTTGATTTTTTTAAAAACAGCGATGCACTGAAGCCACATGAATTGAAGCATGAAGTAACGAGGGATCCCTGTATATTAAAGATAAACATGTAAATACAAATATTTCATAATAATACATGTACTTTAATATTCATAATAATAATTAATAATAAAACAAGAATGAACAATAATTCAACTAACCCTTCCGATGATCAACTGCGACAAAGATGTCACGTGAGTGCAAAGATGTCACGTGGGCAGGCATGAAGTGGTGTGTAACAGAGGAGGAGGGCGGGAGTACTATTTTGTAAATGTGCACACTACAAATGCTAATGAGGAAAGGCTCGTGGTGAGCTCCCACAAGGCCACTGGTTTTCAAATAGTGGAGCGTGATGCTGGGGGGGGTGCATATGACCCTGGGGAACATGTTTTTTGCCATACTGTACTAGAATTGTGTAATTGCGCATCTTCTGCAGTAGGTGGCAGTGGTACTCTCACTGTGTTCCGTTTGGTGTATGGAAAAAGCAGCGAGGAAATGCTATGAATCGTATTAAACATTATTTAAAGTCATGCACGAGGTGTTGGGGGGGTGATTTTTTTTTTTCTTCCTATAGGGGGGGTATCACAGAAAATAATTGAGAAGCACTGGACAATGTGTTCTCGGAGCGAAGAGGAATGCAGGCAGAAGAATATGAGGCTAATCAGCCCAGAAAAGCCATTTCCCAGCAAATCAAAATTTTGCTCATTGGATTGGGCAGATTTTTGGTGGGATCGAAGCTCATATCATGGAAAATTCGTTATAAAAGACACTTTTAAGTCAAGGTACCACTACTGTATACGCACACACACACACACACACACACACACACACACACACACACACACACACACACACACACATACTGGTCCTTCTCAAAAAATTAGCATAATGTGATAAAGTCCATCATTTTCTGTAGTGTACTGATAAACATTAGTCGTCCATATATTTTAGATTCATTACACATAACTGAAGTAGTTCAAGCCTTTTATTGTTTTAATATTGATAATTTTGGCAAAAAAAGTAAAGAAAAACCAAAAATCCCTATCTCAAAAAATTAGCCTATTTCATCCGACCAATAAAAAAAGTGCTTTTAATACAAAAAAGTCAATGTTCAAATAATTATGTTCAGTTCTGCACTCAATACTTGGTCGGGAATCCTTTTGTAGAAATGACTGCTTCAATGCGGCGTGGCATGGAGGCAATCAGCCTGTGGCACTGCTGAGGTGTTACAGAGGCCCCGGATGCTTCGATAGTGGCCTTAAGCTCATCCACAGTGTTGGGTCTGGTGTCTCTCAACTTTCTCTTCACAATATCCCACAGATTCTCTATGGGCTTCAGGTCAGGAGAGTTGGCAGGCCAATTGAGCACAGTAATACCATGGTCAGTAAACCATTTACCAGTGGTTTTGGCACTGTGAGCAGGTGCCAGGTCATGCTGAAAAATGAAATCTTCATCTCCACAAAGATGCAGGCCCCGCCCACAAGCATGATTTTAAAGCGCATTTCCTTCTTGACAGCTCGGAGGTCCATACTCAATTTTAACTTGATTCCTTGAGGGATCAG
Organism: Plotosus lineatus; assembly: GCA_024760905.1. NCBI lineage: Eukaryota > Metazoa > Chordata > Actinopteri > Siluriformes > Plotosidae > Plotosus > Plotosus lineatus. Next base: position 120,717,707 of record CM045728.1, on the reverse strand, counting down.
CGGTCCAGATGCAACACATTTATTAAACATTTACTGAATTAAACAACTTAAAAACTAAACTAAAAATTAAAGAATTAAGCCTCCTTCTCTCTCTCTCTCTCTCTCTCTCTCTCTCTCTCTCTCTCTCTCTCTCTCTCTCACACACACACACACACACACACACACACACACTCACACACGCACACACACACACACTCACACACACACACACACACACACACACACACACACACACACGCTACAGCTGACGGAACAATTCTATTTAAATGTTTAAATGGACGGGATGTTTTATTTAAAGCGGAATTACAGTACCTGTTTGACAGATCAGAGGTCCTCATTCAATATTAACTTGCTTCCTTGCGAGATCAGAGGTCTTCTCCCAGGGAGCACTTTGTTTTAATATTGTGCCGAAATAATCACCTCCATCACTGTATTTCCACTTTAAGGTCTCCTTCTGGTTCAATATCATCCCTTTTGTAGAGGGGTTTCGGCGATAACAAAATATTACGCTGCATGATCAATCTCAAATCAAGCCAACAGTCAACTCTCCTTCACACGTGTGACAAACAGGAAGTTTGTGTAACGTTTAGCTGCGGCATTCCTCCTAGCCAATGGGAGGCCAGCGGGGTGGGATGTTGGGAGACAAGAGAGAGCAACTTGCGCATTGTGCAAAATTTTTATTGCTGCATTTGAATTTTGAATGGCGCATATGGCACTTTTCATAAGAGAAAGTTGTTTTCGTATCCCAGGGACGAAAACTTAGGAAAAACAGAAATGTTTTTCGTAACCCGGAACTTTGATACCCAGGGGGTTTCGTAAGTAGGGGCCAACTGTGTGTGTGTGTGTGTGTGTGTGTGTGTGTGTGTGTGTGTGTGTGTGTATATATATATATATATATATATATATATATATATATATATATATATATATATATATATATATATATATATATGCTCCAGAATAATAACTTGTTATTCTAATTGTATTGGACATGGATTACATAAATATACATTAAAACAGAATATTTTAATAAATATATTAAGCTTATCAATTCTTTTTTATTTTATTTTATCAGCATTTCATCCCAAACTGGCAATTTCCAGACTGCTACCCAGCAGTTAATTTCCCCCTTTATCATTTGACAGCTTCCAACAGGGAGAGCAAAGGCTGACATGTGCTTTGACACATGTAGCTAACCTCTACATATTTTAAAATGGCTGCTCGTTACATCATAGTGTTATACATTCAAAATAAAGTGCTCTTCCATATGCATGAGCTCAAAGACAAAATGTGTTCGAGTTGCTGTAAGTGAAATGGGAGTGAGTAAAGCAGCCAGTGATTATGACCAAATCTCCTCTTTAAACTCAGTGGTTATGGCGTTGTCAGGATTTGAAGTCAAATGACACACTAAAATAAATACTGTATGAAAGTGTTTTGATAGAGGGCTGTGGTGGCCTGGTGATAAGGTGCTGGATTACCAATCCCAAGGTTTGGAGTTCAAGCCCCACTGTCAACAGCACTATCAACACTGCTGGCTGTGTTTCTCACTACCTATGAGGCATGTTAAAGAGCCATTGCTGACTTTCATCAAGAGTAGCTGCATAGCTGTCAGCATGTTTCTGCCTGGTGAAGGCCAGGCAAGATGTCCAGGGTGCACTCTGCCCTCGCCCAGAGTCGGTATAGATGGGCACCGGCCTCCCTGCGACCCTAATTAGGATTTAGCAGTTCAGAAAATGAAGACATCGATCTATTAAGTAAAAGTTTAAAATCCTGAAGGTAAGGTAGTCCTGATTTTAACGTGATCATCATTAAGGTGTGATCACCCTGGAGATGCAATAGAAAAATCATAGACGCGAATATCAGCACGTGGCTGTTGCTTTTCATTCATGACATTCATGGAACCACGTTCTGGCGGCCTGGCTCGTAAACTCATCGCAAAAAAATGAAACATGTTTGAAATTTCTGTGTATGTCTGAGGCTCTGATGTGAAATAGTCTCAAACTCTTCTTAAACAGTCCGCAAATGTTGTCATTTTTCTCGCAATTTATTAATTTATTCGCCTCAGAAAAACAAGCAAGTTTGAAGACTTCCACACGATAAGTACTTAAAGTCTCCACAAAAAATGTCTTGGATTGAAATCTTTATTATGCAATGTGGTCCTCACGCAAAGCTAAAGATATGCATGTGACATGGTTGAATTGTGTACACACACACACACACACACACACACACACACACACACACACACACACACACACTCGAAAAAAATGTGTCAATAAAAGCTTTTTCACTACTATGCAGATTCTGTAATCTCTAAAACAGATGTGTGTGTGTGTGTGTGTGTGTGTGTGTGTGTGTGTGTGTGTGTGTGTGTGTGTGTGTGTGTGCGTGTGTGTGTGCGTGTGTGTCTGTTTATATTTGCACTTATCTGCTCCCCTCTGATGGCCTAACTATCTGTGTATGCATGTGTGTGAATTTACTTTCTAGTTACATATACAAGAGTGTGTAATCAAAGTTGGGTGCAGGGAGAAAGGATGTTAATGGTGAGACAGAGAAGGACAAGCCCAATCTCTGCTGGTGTGTGTGTGTGAAAAGACATATGGATGTGGTTCTCTCTCTCTCTCTCTCTCTCTCTCTCTCTCTCTCTCTCTCTCTCTCTCGCTCTTTCTGTGTGTGTGTGTGTGTGTGTGTGTGTGTGTGTGTGTGTGCATGTGTGTAGCTTTGTTTATTTCTGCTTGTAAGAAATGCTTCTCACCTGCATGGGAATGATATGATGAAACCTCAGTGCCCCCTTCAGGTGGAATTTGGCAAAGCATGTGACACAGTAATCCTCTGTGCATTCTGCACACACCTTTCAACACACATAGAACAACAAATGATCAAGATATGAAAAATGTTTTTAAAAGAGCAATGTTTAAAAGAGTTTGTTTTAAAGACTGCACAGTGATTAAGTTGTCATTTTATAACATTAAAACATTTGATTTTGAAATCAGAAAACCATGCATTAATTTTCCTCCTAATATAAACCTAATATTTAAAAATTTAAATATGCTATTCATCAAAAACAGAAAAGGAAAGCATGTAGCGATATGTTGAACAATTCTGTGCAGATACATTTATTTGTTCATTCTTTTATTCATTTATTTATTTGTCGAACTGCTTAATTCTTGAGTTGCGGGAAGGCAGGAGCTCATCTCAGCCAAAACAGAGTGAAGGTGGAGTCCATTGCAGGGCCAACACACACGATAATGATTGTAACCACTATGCCACCATGTTGATACTGTTAGAAAACGTTAATTATATAGATATATTGTTATTGCAGTGTTTGGAGGTTGTAACAGTCAGTAGGCTTTCCAACACAGGGCCGTTGTCATGATAGGCAACTGTTTTGTTTACTAGTATGAAGGTGTGGAATGGTGTCTGGTAAGTGAGGCATTGTTTATACCTGCTGTAACATAGTTAATAACAGGAAATGTTTTGTACCATTAAATATAAGTATAAGTCATCCTACCCCATTGTGGACGTTTTTTCTGTAACTGTGCATCTCATGATGTGTTTGTGTCTGAGATATTATTCATCAGTAATCTCTTACAGGATGACAATGCCCCAATTCTTTCTGCAAGAACAGTCACTGAATGGTTTATTAAAACTGTTGATGAAATGTTGAATCATATGCATACGCAATGGCATGCACAGACGCCATGTCTCAACCCAAATGAGCAGTTATGTAAGATAAATGAAGAGTGTTGGTCTTGCAGCTGATGGTTGCAAATTTCCTTACTAATAAAACAATAACAACAACAACAATGTATTTAATTAGATTCTCTTTCTTCTCAGAAGCTAAATCTATCTCCACCACTATCCAAACTCCACCCACAACCAGGCACCAAACAGGAGGAAAGACTGCAAGCAGGATGTGAATAAGAACACTCAAAGAGATGAACTCTCAGTCAGGTGTGTGTGTGTGTGTGTGTGTGTGTGTGTGTGTGTGTGTGTGTGTGTGTGTGTGTGTGTTGTTATTGTTGTTATTGCATACATGCATTAAAATGAAGTACCAAGGAGCAAAAACTTCAGGCTTTGTACAGGAAAATATTTCTGCTTTCATTCCTTTCACTTGGCCTTAATAAATATTGAAATGAGGGAAACACAAGATGTCGGTATCTTCAGGGAGCTCATTATTTGTTTTCAAATAGGAGATGAGTGGAGAAGGCGAGATGAGAAACATGATTTGAAACAAGACTGAAATGGATACAAAAGAAGTAAGCTAACTTTGCTTACCTTTTATATTTAGAGCAATGCTCTCTCTCTCTCTCTCTCTCTCTCTCTCTCTCTCTCTCTCTCTCTCTCTCTCTCTCTCTCTTTTTCTGGATGCATGTACAATGGATTAGCAAGTTTGGTGTGTGTGTGTGTGTGTGTGTGTGTGTGTGTGTGTGTGTGTGTGTGTGTGTGTGTGTGTGTGTGCGGGGCATGACAGAGTGCACAGCTGTGTGAGAATGCAAGTCTTGCAGGTAAAGTGTCCGGGTGGAAAGTCCCCTTTGGCTGTCAAGTCCCCATTGATTAAACAGCTAATGTCCTTTGTGAGAATGTTTTTTTTGTTTGTTTGTTTGTTTTTTTTTAAATCCTTAGATAAAGACGGCGTAAACTAGTTTCTAAATGCACTGCTGATGGTTTGACTTCAGTATCTTTCTCTCCACTGATGCAGACATGAACTAATTTTAAGTGTGGTAAACAGGGCATCGTGTCCATGCCTGTCCTGTTAGACAGCGTGACCATGTTGTCTCTTAGCATCCTGGGCAAGATAGTTCTTACTATATGCCAAAAGTCATTACAATTTTGGCAGATAACAACCCTACTTTTATTATATCCGGACATGTTAAATTCTAACAGGTGACACAAGCTGTCTAATATATACAAAAATCTTTCACTTTCCAAGGTTAATTGGGACCCAGACCCCTCCCCCCACCATCACCAATGAATTCTGGAAAATAGGATTGACCCCCCCACACATACGCGCACACACACACACACACACACACACACACACACACACACACACTGATGTATACATACATGTATATGTGTATACAATATCAATAAATACATATTGAATGCTATAAATGTGTATAATAACAATTAAAGATTTAAAAATAATGCATAAGATGTCAATAAAATATAAATACACACACACACACACACACACACACACACACACACACACACACACACACGTGCACGCGCGCACACATAAGGGCACCACACATAAAAGTGTAAGTAGTTTTGTTGGGAGGTTTTGGGTTGTTTTTTGTTTTTGTTTGATTGGGGTTTTTTGCATAATTGGCCTTGTTTCGTGGCATTTTCCTTAACATTTTTCTGATTTTTCCTTAATTTCCTTATTTTTTAATTCAATGAATATAAAAATATAGACCGAGAGGGAGGAAAAAATATGTGTGTGTATATATATATATATATATATATATATATATATATATATATATATATATATATATATATATATATATATATATATGTGTGTGTGTGTGTATTTATAGTGGTGCCTGATACTTAGCTTTAGTACTGTATCAACAACTTCTGGACTTCCAGAAGTCTTTATAGTGAGTATACATATATATGAGAGGGGACAAAAGCCAGTGTCCACCGTCATGCCGGTCCCAAGCCCGGATAAATGCAGAGGGTTGCGACAGGAAGGGCATCCGGCCTAAAACCAATGCCAATTTAAATATGTTAGTCAAAACAAAGAAATTCATACTAGATCGTTCGAGGCCCAGGTTAACAATGACCACCATATGTGCTGTTAACTAACAGGGTGCTGGTGGAAATTGGACTACTGTTGGTCGAAGACACCTATGAAGTCGAGGAAGGAGAGGTGGGAGGCGTGTCCGCAGGCAGAGTAAGAGGAAAGGCATGAGTCTCGGACTGAGAGTAGGAACTTTGAATGTTGGAACTATGACAGGAAAAGGTAGAGAGCTGGCTGACATGATGCAGAGGAGGAAGGTGGACATACTGTGTGTTCAGGAGACCAGGTGGAACTGTAGCAAGGCTAGAAGCTTAGGAGCAGGTTTAAGCTGTTTTTTCATGGTGTGGATGGGAAGAGAAATGGAGTAGGAGTCATCTTGTAGGAGGAGTTTGTCAGAAATGTTCTAGGAGTTAAAAGACTGTCAGACAGAGTGATGAGTCTCAAGTTAGAAATTGAAGGCGTAATGTTCAATGTTGTTAGTGCTTATGCCCCACAAGCAGGATGTGAGCAAGAAGAGATGGAGAGATTCTGGAGTGAGTTAGATGAAGTGATACAGAGTACCCCAGAGGTGAAAGAGTGGTCATTGGGGCAGACTTCAATGGACATGTTAGCGCAGGAAATAGAGGGGATGAGGAAGTGAGGGGCAGGTTTGGTATCCAGGACAGGAACACAGAAGGACAGATGTTGATAGACTTTGCAAAAAGAATGGAAATGGCTGTGGTGAATACTTTCTTCCAGAATAGACAGGAGCATAGGGTGATTTAGACAAGTGGAGGTAGGAGCACACAGGTAGACTACATCTTGTGTAGGCGATGTAATTTGAAGGAAGTCAGTGACTGCAAAGTAGTAGTGGGTGAGAGTGTTGCCAAGCAGCATAGGATGGTGGTGTGCAGGATGACGCTGATGATGAGGAAGGTGAAGAAGCCAAATGCAGAGCAGAAGACAAAGTGGTGGAAGCTGAAAAAGGAAGAGTGTTGGGTTGTCTTCAAGGAGTTGAAACAAGCTATGGATGGTCAGAAAGTGCTTCCAGATGACTGGACAACTAAAGCTAATGGGATCAGGGAGACAGGTAGGAGAATACTTGGTGTGGCCTCTGGAAGGAGGGTAGATAAGGAGACTTGGTGGTGGAATGAGGAAGTGCAGGAGTGTGTACAAAGGAAGAGGTTAGCTAAGAAGAAATGGGACATAGAGAGGACCGAAGAGAGTAAACAGGAGTACAGGGAGACACAGCGTAAGGTGAAGGTAGCGGTCTCAAAGGCCAAATAGAAAGTGTATGATGACTTGTATGCTAGGTTGGACAGTAAGGAGGTAGAAAATGATTTATACAGGTTGGCACAGCAGAGAAAAAGAGATGGGAAAGACGTACAGGAAGTTATAGTGATTAAGGACAGAGAGGGAAATGTATTGACTGATGACAGAAGTGTGCTGGGAAGATGGAAAGAGTACTTTGAAGAACTGATGAATGAGGAAAATGAGAAAGAAAAAAGAGTAGAACTGATGACCGTTGAGGACCAGGAATTAACAAAGATTAGTAAGGGTGAGGTGAGGTGAGGAAAGCATTGAAGAAGATGAAGAATAGAATAGTGACGAGGGTGCAGGTGATGAGATCTAGCCATAGCAGCCGTTAGCAGAACTGCAGAGCATCAAAAATAAGCAACAGACAAAGTGGCGATATTTCTACACTACAGCTTTCTTTAGTTGATGGTGCTGTCAACCATCTAAAACCAGGTCTTACGGCACTGCAAACATTGTTAATACAGAAAGCAATTAAAAAAAAAACCAAAACAAAACAGGTGAATTGCCTCCTGCACTGATTTGTACTATGAAACGTAAGGAAACGGAGACCGGATGTGTGACATATTAAGAGAGGCAAACTACTACAGTGCAGCACAACGCAAAGCAAAGAGGTGCCACCTTGTGGTGTAAACAGTCATTACAGCTGTACTCTTACAGTAAGCATGTACCTGCCTCTTCCATGACATGTGATGCTGCTACCTGTCTCTTTATGAACTGCTGTACATGTGTAATTGGAGGTGGCCTAACACACTCGGACAGCGCTATCCACCTCCTCATATAATTGAGCTCGCAGATATCCATAATTGGCTGGTCATTGCTGTGAGTGACAGGGAACTAGTTTAGTTTAATTAGAAGCAACTAGTTTAAACTAGAGTTCAACTACTTCTGAATGAGATGCGAGACCATTGCAGGTTACCATTACATTTCTTTTTTTAATTATACTCATTAATACCGCTGGGTGGACAGAGGTACCCTTTTTATTAAGAACTTGCCCACAGGTCTTAGAACAGTGGGAGTCTAATGGGTGTATGAGCCCATGACCTCGCAATCATGAGCCCAGCACTCAAACAGTATGCCACCGACCCCATCTTTGTGTATGCAACACATGAACACTTGCTTTAACGAAAAAGGATTTGAGATCTGTTCCCTGCTCTATTTAGTTGATATGATGCATAGTAACAATAGAATAAATACAATGTTGTATAAGAAATAATCCATAGTTGATAAAGCAAGTATAAGATTTAAAATAATAACCAGATTGAATTAGTTTTTTTATTTGATAGAAGAGGGCAGTGGTGGTCTCGTGGATAGGGCACAGGATTGCTGATCCTAAGGTTGGGAGTTCGAGTCTCCATAGGGTTGTCACTGTCCTCCCAGTGCAGCTTACTGGGTTATGAAAGGCGGGTCATGTCTCTCACTGTCTATGGTGAGAGGCATGTAAAATAACCATTGCTGACTTTCGTAAAGAGTAGGCTGCAAAGCCGTCAGCGTGTTTCAGGGGACAAGTAGCAAGCGGTCTCACGTCTCAGTTAATCTTCTCTGGAAGAGACCAATTGCTACACTACCCTACGGGGATAAGATATGATGATGATTTGATAGAAATTTTTGGGGGCAGTGACGGCCCAGTGGGAAGGTGCTGGATTACTGATCCCAAGGTCAGGTGTTGTCACTCTTGTCTCCCCAGTTCAGCGAACTGGGTTATCAAATGCTGGTTGTGTCCATCACTGTCTATGATGAGACAAAAATAACAATTCCTGACTTTCGTGAAGAGTAGGCTGCATAGCCATCAGCGTGTTTCTGCCCTATGATGGCATAGCAAGCTGTCCAGAGTGTACTCTGCCCTCACGCAGAGTTGGTGATAGCGTTCTTGTGAACCTAATTAGTATTAAGTGGTTCAGAAAATGAATGAATGAAATCACTTGCTGTGTTCTGTTATCTTTCAATTCACTTAAAATTTTAGGGCAACCAAGGTACCTTTTTTTTTTTTACTTTTATTTTTCAGATGATGAGCAAAAGTGAAATCCGGGGAATTGAATTTTTATTAATAAATTTAATTTGGAGTGTTCTTGTCCAAATACTGATAAAGATGTTACAGGAAAACATTTTGAATAGAGTTGGACAATAGACAAACACAGAAAATGGGTCACTGTTGGTTATGTTATCGGAGAACAAAAGTCTTTCTGTCAAAAACTTAGTTCAAACTGTTGCAATTAATTATTTTTTTGTTTATTTTGATTTTGGTATATTGTTAATCCAGCAAGAGAAATTATTACCTAAGCTTTTAACACATCCAATGTGAGCGCGCGCACACACACACACACACACACACACACACACACACACACACACACACACACACACACACACTCTTGAAGCAGTGGGTTGTCTCACACACATTGGGGTGGCAAGAAGAGCAGTTGGAGGTTAAGGTGCCTTGCTCAAGAGCACTTCAGCCATGAAGGCAAAAGAAAGGTGTAGTTCACTCCATGACTGCCACACATTTTCCATCCTGGTTCAGGAATCAAACTAACAACCTTACGATCCCAAAGCCTTTTCTCTAACCATTGAGCTATGGTTTACTAATACAGGGATCCTCGCTACTTCACGCTTCAATTCATGCGGCTTCAGTGCATCGCTTTTTTTTATTTTTTTTCTTTTTTTTTTATATTCATAAATTAAAAAAATAAAGGAATTAAGGAAGAATAGGGGGAAAAGTTAAATAAAATGCCACAAAACAAGGCCAATTATGCAAAAAAACTCTTCTTCTTTTACTTTCGGTTGCTCCCTTCAGGGGTCGCCACAGCAAATCATCCGCCTCCATCTCACCCTGTCCTCTGCATCTTCTTTTCTGACTCCAACGACCTTCATGTCTTCCTTAGACTCATGCCTTTCCTCTTCTCTCTCTGCCTACGGACACGCCTCCCACCTCTCCTTCTTCGACGTCTTCGACCAACAGTAGTCCAATTTCCATCAGCACTCTGTTGATTGACAGCACTGATGGCGGTTGTTGTTAACCCGGGCCTCGACCGATCTGGTATGGGGGTAATACTTCTGATTTGCATCATAAAAGTTTGGCATTGGTTTTACATCGGATGCCCTTCCTGACACAACCCTCTGCATTTCTCCGGGCTTGGGACCGGCATGAGGGGAAGAGACACTGGTTAGTGCCCACCCCCCCCCCCCCCCCCCCCACCTCATGGCTGCATTATAAAAAACAAACAAACAAAAAAAAACCCAAACAAACAAAAACAAAAAACAACCCACCCACCCCCAATCAAAACTACTTATATTTTTATGTGAGGTGCAAATCTGAGTGTGTGCACGCGCATCTGTATACGTGTCTGTCTGTCTTCCTTTCAGCTTTTTCCCTTTTACTCAGGAGTCGCCACAGCAAATCATCTGATTCGCATGTTTGATTTGGCAGAGGTTTTTACGTCGGATGCCCTTCCTGTCACAACCCTTTTTAACAAGGGACAGAAACACGCTGACGGCTTTGCAGCTACTCTTTACGAAAGTCAGCAATGGTTCTTTTACATGCCTCTCACCATAGATAGTGAGAGACATGGCCCGCCTTTGATAACCCAGTTAGCTGCACGGGGGGGGGTGGGACAGTGACAACCCTATGGAGAGTGGGACTCGAACCCCCAACCTTTGGATCAGCGATCCAGCACCCTATACCACTAGACCATCACTGCCCCGCACCCCTCTGCAGCTCAATCCCAGGAAAAACTCTCCAGCAAGTGATTTCATTCATTCATTTTCTGAACCACTTAATACTAATTAGGATCACAAGAACGCTATCACCAACTCTGGGTGAGGGCAGAGTACACTCTGGACAGCTTGCCATACCACGTCTGTATATGTGTGTGTGTGTGTGTTTATATTTTATTTACCTCCTATGCATTATTTTTTAATGTTTAATTGTTATTATCAGCATTTATAGTGTTGAAAATGTATTTATTGATATTATATGCACGTGTACATGTATGTATACATCAGTCAGGAGGGGGTCGATCCTGCTTCGCAGAATTTGACGATCGCGATCCCAATTAAGTGCGGAAACTGAGAGATCCCTGTACATACATTACACTACCACTACAATTTGAATGCACGTGTTCTGTCGCTGAACGGAGATTTTCAATAGAATACTTTTGAACTTTCCTTCACAGTGTCTATCATTCGGATAAGCATTTTCAAGCTCTCTAAATAAGCATAACAAAACAAAACGTGGGAAGATACAACCCAACTGCTGGTCCCATAGAACAACAAGGAAATACTTTTCCATGCAGCTCATTATAAGCCAATGGTGGGGAACTTGGGCCAAAAAAAGACACTAATCTTTGTATTTTAGGCAATGTTCACTTGTGGTGTGGGGGCATGCTGCAAATGCCAGCTGGTGAATCCAGAAACCACTTCAAAAGCACCTTTGTATCTCATGTCTCTAACTAAGAGCCGCTTCGGAAGAATTAGGATGGATTACATCAGGCTGGTTCAGTCTGAATGTCAAGTCATGTCAAATCAAGTGAAGTCGGGGGTTTTTTTGTTTGTTTGTTTGTTTTTCATTTCAATCATGTATAGTTGTCATAGTACACATGTGATGTAATGAAACAGCATTCCTCCAGAACCATGGTGTTACATGAATTAAAACAGGACTACAAAATTACAAGATGAAGTGCAGCATTTGCAAACATTGCAGAACTATGGAAAAACGACAGGGCAGCATGGCTGCCTCACAGCAAGAAGGTCCTGGGTTCGATTCCCAGCTTGGGCATTTTTGTGTGGAGTTTGCATGTTCTCCCTGTGCTCGCATGGGTTTCCTCCGGGTACTCCGTTTTCCTTCCACAATCCAAAAACAAGCACAGTAGATTAATTGGCTGTTCCAAATCGCCCATAGGTGTGATGTGTGAGTATGAATGGTTATGTGAGTAATGGCCTGGGGAGCTGTCCAGAGCCTGCCCCGCCCTCACCCAGAGTCGATGGGATGGGCACCAGCCTACCTGTGACCCTAATTATTATTAAGCAGTTTAGAAAATGAATAAATGAATGAAAAATGACAGGACAACTGTTACGGAGAAATACAATACCATGATAAAGCTGTTGCCAGTACTGATAGGTGTAGCAGTAACAATTATTTCTAAATTATTATAAGGCTGTCAAGGGTGCGGTGGTGGCTCAGGTGGTTAAGGCTCAGCCTTACTCATCCAGAGGTCAGAGGATCAAGTAAGAGTATCACCAAGCTGCCACTGTTAGACCACTGAGCAAAGGCCCTTAACCTCCATTGCTCAGTTGTATGAAAATGGAAGTCGCTCTGGATAAGGGTGTCTGCCAAATGTCGTAAATGTAAGGCCCAAAGGCATGAATGCTTTGGTACCTTTTGTCAGACAGGAGGGTGAAATGTTTGTGTAAATGGTGTGTTTGGGATCATCCACAATGCTACAGGCTTTTCAAACACTCTGTGTGGTGTAAATGTCCATGAACAAAAAAAGAGACTCCAATGATCTTCACAGCTATCCTCACTACCTGCTGTAGGGTTTTGTGCTCTGAGACAGTTGAATTCTCAAACCAGATCATGAGTCCACAATAATTTCTTTTGTTTTGGTCAGATTCGGAGCCATATTGTTTTCTCTACCTGTCCATATGCTGACGTATCATTTTTTTTATTGATGAGGCCAACCAAAGTCATTTCATCAGAAAACTTGATGTATTCTGAAGTGTGCCTTGATGTGCAGTCATGAGCCAGCAGTGCAAACAGCAGTTGATTGACCAAACATCCCTCGGGAGTCCGAGTACTCAGTGTGGAGATGCTGGAAATGTTGCTCCCAATCTTACCTGATTGAGTTCTCTCATTCATGGTGACCAGTATCTAGTTTCTGAGGGAGGTTCTCAGACCCAGTAGGTTGAGCTTTCCAGTTAGCCACCAATGGATGATGGGTTGATATATAGCATTTGAATGTAAGTATCTTTTTGTCCAAATGGCTAACGGCCAGATGGGGGCTGTCACTATGGCACAATCTGTTGAATGGTTGTTGCGATACGATATGCAAACTGCAGGAGGTTTGCAGGTGACAAATACAAAAGGGTCTTGATATGCCTTATGATAAGCATCTATGTGCTTTATGATGAGTCTCACAAAGCATAATGATAAATGTGAGTGCAATGGAATGGTGGTCATTGAGGCAGGACACGCGAGATTTTTTTGGGGCCAGTATGATGGTGTTAACCTTAAAACACCTCAGAGTGACATCATTACTCAAGGAGGTGTTCAGCAGCCTTCAATGGGCTGATTCTGAATAGGGTTTCTTACATCAACTGTGGTTAGACACATTACCTGGCCATTGGCAGGAGGGACGGCCTTCCTCATTGCATGCTGTACTGTGCTCCAAACCATACATGTAATTTGTCAGAGCATCTAAAAGGGAGGCATCATTGTCACAGGTGGGTGGTGTTGGTGATGGACTAGATACCCTGTCACATGGCTGTGTGTTACCAATGTCCTGAAAGCAATTATGGAGTCTGTGGGCATGTACATGGTTTGCTGCTCAAAGCAGTTAAGCCCTTGCTACTTATAGGCACACCATGGCACCTACTCTGGGCGTGTTGACATAAATACACAAGCCACCTCTGTGATTCTTACCACAAAGAGTTGCATTTCTGTTGGCACGAAACAAAGCAAGCCAATCTAGCTCAATCGTGGTGCCCAGAATTCTGTTGCTAAGCAATGTCCCCGGAAAAATAATTATAAAACAATCTCTGAAATCCTGCTAGGTAGTCTGTGAAGTTGGTTATAGTCCAGTTTATTTTTCATGGAGCAGATGTTAAATCATAGAATAGATAGGCTATAAAAAGCTATAGAATGGCTTAGCTTTGTTATTTGTGGTATGCAAGGTCCCACAAGCTATCAGGGGATTTCCCCATTCACGCTGTTGTTTTGGCACAAACCACTTGGAATTCTAGCCATAATTAAATATAATTGTGTTAGAGGACATTTAAAAAAAAAGTGCAGTACATTCTTGACCTGAAAAAATTTGTACATTATAAGCCACCGAAAAATTTGCTACACCTGCAAAAACAACAAGCTCACTAAATAGTAAGGATACTTCACTAAGGGTGAATTCAAATTGGGAGTAGGCTGTATAGACTTTGCAAAAAGAATGGAAATGGCTGTGGTGAATACTTTCTTCCAGAATAGACAGGAGCATAGGGTGACTTATAAAAGTGGAGGTAGGAGCACACAGGTCGACTACATCTTGTGTAGGCGATGTAATTTGAAGGAAGTCAGTGACTGCAAAGTAGTAGTGGGTGAGCGTGTTGCCAAACAGCATAGGATGGTGGTGTGCAGGATGATGCTGATGGTCAGAAAGGTGAAAAAGGGTAAGGCAAAGCAGAAGACAAAGTGGTGGAAGCTGAAAAAGGAAGAGTGTCGGGTTGTCTTCAAGGAGGAGTTGAAACAGCTTTTGTGTGGTCAGGAAGTGCTTCCAGATGACTGGACAACTACAGCCAATGTGATCAGGGAGACAGGTAGAAGAGTACTTGGCGTGTCCTCTGGAAGGACAGTAGATAAGTAGACTTGTTGGTGGAATGAGGAAGTGCAGGAGTGTGTACAAAAGAAGAGGTTAACGAAGAAGAAATGGGACATAGAGAGGACCGAAGAGAGTAAACAGGAGTACAGGGAGACACAGCGTAAGGTGAAGGTAGCGGTCTCAAAGGCCAAACAGAGGGCATATGATGACTTGTATGCTAGGTTGGACGGTAAGGACGGAGAAAATGATTTATACAGGTTGGCACAGCAGAGAAATAGAGATGGGAAAGACATGCAGCAAGTTAAAGTGATTAAAGACAGAGAGGGAAATGTATTGACTGATGACAGAAGTGTGCTGAGAAGATGGAAAGAGTACTTTAAAAAGCTGATGAATGAGGAAAATGAGAGAGAAAAAAGAGTAGAAGGGGTGACTGTTGAGGACCAGGAAGTAGTAAAGATTAGTAAGGGTGAAGTAAGGAGGGCATTGAAGAGGATGAAGAGTGGAAAGGCAGTTGGTCCTGATGACATACCTGTGGAGGTATGGAAGTGTCTACGAGAGGTAGCAGTAGATTTCCTGACAAGAACATTCAACAAGATCTTAGAGAGTGAGAGGATGCCGAAAGAATGGAGAAGTGTGATGGTGTCCGTTTTTAAGAACAAGGGAGATGTGCAGAGTTGTGGATACTACAGAGGGATAAAGTTGATGAGCCATACGATGAAGTTATGGGAAAGAGTAGTGGAAGCTAGACTAAGGGAAGAGGTCAGCATTTGTGAACAACAGTTTGGTTTCATGCCAAGAAAGAGCACCACAGATGCGGTGTTTGCCTTGAGGATGTTAATAGAGAAGTACAGAGAAGGTCAGAAGGAGCTGCATTGTGCCTTTGAGGATCTGGAGAAAGCATATGACACGGTGCCAAGAGAGGAACTGTGGTATTGCGTGAGGAAATCTGGAGTGGCAGAGAAGTATGTTAGAGTGGGGCAGGACATGTATGAGAAATGTAAGGTTAGACAAGATGAGGTTAGACAAGAATCTCCATGGACTATGATGTTTGCAGATGACATTGTGAACTGTAGTGAGAGCAGAGAACAAGTGCAGGAAAATCTAGAGAGGTGGCGGTATGCTCTGAAAAAGAGAGGAATGAAGGTTAGCCTCAGTAAGACAGAATACATGTGTGGGAACGACAAGGACTTAAGAGGAATGGTGAGGTTACAGGGAGCAGAGATAAAGAAGGTGGAGGATTTTAAGTACTTAGGCTCAACAATCCAGAGCAATGGCGAGTGTGGAAAAGAGGTGAAGAAACGTGTGCAGGCAGGTTGTAATGGATGGAGAAAAGTGCCTGGTGTGATGTGTGATAGGAGAGTATCGGCAAGAATGAAAAGAAAAGTGTACAAGACGGTGATGAGGCCAGCGATGTTGTATGGTTTAGAAACAGTGGCCCTGGGGAAAAAACAGGAGGCAGAGCTGGAGGTAGCAGAGATGAATATGTTGAGGTTCTCTTTGGGAGTAACGAGGATGGATAAGATCAGGAATGAGCACATCAGAGGGACAGGACATGTTAGAGGTTTTGGAAACAAAGTCAGAGAGGCTCGATTGAGATGGTTTGGACATGTACAGCGGAGGGATAGTGAATATATTGGCAGTATGGAACTACCAGGCGGAAGGCCGAGAGAAAAACCAAAGAGAAGATTTAAGGTTGTAGTGAAGAAGGACATGAAAGTAGTTGGAGTAAGAGTAGAAGGTACAGAGGATAGGGCGAGATGGAGGCAGATGGTTTGCTGTGGCGCCCCCTGAAGGGAAAAGCCAAAAGGAAAATTAGAAGGAGAAGAAGGACTGGTCAACACTTAGCAAATTTATTGCGAACCGTGGTAGGGGGAGGGGTATAACTTGTTTGTATTGTAAATATAACATTTATATAAAATATTATTATTATTATTATTATTATTATTATTATTATTATTATTATTATTATTACCCTCTTGTTTGTTACATGTTAGTGCTCAAATAACCGACATATAACCAAGAGAATCTGGTCATTTTTCAAAATAAAAGACTTTTTCCAAATTAAAGATCGTTCAGACTCAGATAATAAATAAAACGGAAATAATGAATCATTTCTTCTGCAGCCCTGTACCAATTGAACCACGGACCGGTGCCAGTCCGCGGACTGGGGACCACTGATCTACAGTAAGTTGCAGTGTAGAAGTGTGTTTACAGAAAGATGAAATTACAAAGCCATGACCACATTGTGTGTGGATGTGTGGGTGTAGTCGTAGCAGCAGTAAAGAACATGGGCCTCATAACACCATAATCCTTCATGGTGAGGAAAAAAGACTGTCATATCTCTCAGCACATGCAGCGGTCAAATATATGATCAATTATTAATGGATGGAGCATCTGAAGAGGATGAAAGGTTAGTTGAGTAAAGTGAGTTAAGAAAGCTCAGTACGCAATTGGAAAGTGTAATATTTTTGAAAACATTTCTCCACTCATCTAAGGACTGTTTTTTTTTTCTTTTCTTTTTTGTTTTTGTACACTATAGTAGTCTAAAGGGGTGTACTGTAGTAGAGACATTGTATAAATAAGAGGACAAAACGATTAATAGGAATATGAACTAGATATGTACATCATATTGACAGAATTGTTTTTTACAGTGGAATAGTGTTCTCGTTTTACAAATAGATGAACAGATGGATGAACGAAGAGTTGAAAAGCTTGTTGTGTGAAAGAATATGGACTAATAATGACTCACTAGTCCAGCAGATCGAGCTCCACACTGACCACATGCCTTTCCCTTCAACCTGAGTTTTCTGCTTTGTCCATCCTTTGGAGATGAAGGTTCTGACACCCTTTCCACTAGAACACATACACACAACATTACACATGCTCAAAATCCACACAGATACTTTAAGACATTTGCAAATATATTTCAGATAACATAATTCTTCTCCAGAAATTTAACATTCTGCACATTACTGATGGTTCCTGCCATGGTTTATCAATAGAAAAAGACAACTATTCATTGATTCATTTCCTGAACTGCTTAAATCCTAATTCCGGTCCCAGGGAGGCTAGCGCCCATCTCAGCCGACTCTGGGCAAGGGCAGAGTACACCCTGCACAGCTCGCCAGGTCATTGCAGTGCAGAAACACACTGATGGCTATGCAGATACTTTTGACAAAAGTCAGCAATGGTTCTTTTATACGCCTCTCACCACAGACAGAGAGGGACATGACCCGCCTTTGACAACCCAATTAGCTGCACTGGGGGGGGGGGGACAATTACTGTAGTTTGAGTTTAATGTATCTCAAGCCTGAACATGACTCATTATATAAGCTTAATTTAGCATTTCATTTATAAACCTGGTGCAGCTGCCCTTCAGGGTCATGAACTACTGTGCTCCTTTTAATGCAGGCTACAACATTCAGAATGATGACGAAGCACAACACAACACAAATATGTAAATATGTGTCATATACAAAACATGTGAGATGACATTTGTTAAGCCTAATATTCATGGAATTATACAAGCTTGCATTATAATTTATCATACTTAATAGAATCATCACTGGCGGTACTTATGTTGATTAAAATAAATCAGATGAGAGAACTTGTGGAAGAAAAGGGTTGGCAATCTGCCTTAATATTGTAAGTTGTACATTGCAAAGCCAAGAAATCAAGTTCGGCACTGTAATATTTCGTGGGACTCCCTTTAGCCTTGATAACAGCGCCATTGATTTGACAAACTGAAGCACATTCTTAACATTTATTTCCATCCGGAGTTGTTTTTTCAGAGCCATCTTGAATTGATGATGGGAAAATTGAACCACTCTATAAGACCTTTTGGAACACATCCCAAAGACTTTCAGTACGGATAATATAAAGACTCTGTGGTAGCAGTTCATGTGTTAAAAATGATTTCTCATGATCTCTGAACCACTATTTCACTATATTACCTTTGCCATAACAGAAGAAAAAGTCTCTTGATGGTTTAATGTGGTAATTTGGTACATTTAGGTGATTAGAAGAAATGCAGGGATCCCTCACTACTTCACGCTTCAATTCATGTGGCGTCAGTGCATCGAGTATTTTTTTTTTTTTTTTTTAATATTCATTGATTTAAAAAAATAAGGAAATTAGGGAATGATGGAGGGGGAAGTTAAGGAAAATGCTGCAAAAACAAGGCCAATTATGCAAAAAAAAAAAAAAAAAAAAAAAAAAAAAAAAACCCAAACCCCCCATCAAAATTACTTACATTTTTATGTAAGGTGAGCATTTGTGTGTGTGCGCGCGCGTGCGTCTGTATGTGTGTGTATTTATATTTTATTTACATATCATGCATTATTTTTTAATGTTTATTTGTTATTATAAGCATTTATAGCACTGAATGTGCATTTATTGATGTTATATACACATATACAGGGATTCCTCACTTTCCGCGGTTAATTGGGACCGAGATCTCCGGTTGACTATCGAAATCTGCGAAGTAGGATCATCCGCACCCACCCCGACTCCCCACCCTTGACTGACGTATACGTACATGTATATATGAATATAATATCAATAAATACATATATATCCAATGCTATAAATGCTTATAATAACAATAAAACATTGGAAAAATAACATAAGATGTAAATAAAATATAAATACAGATGCTCTCCAACTCACCAACATTCATTTTGCAAACATCCGGAGATACCAACAAAGCTGTCCAAGGTCGAAAGTAAAAGTGAAAGTGAAATGAAATTGAAGAACAAGTAGAAATAGAAATGAAAAAAAATCTACAGAAAGATAGATCACAAATATAAGTATGAAATATGATTAAACATTATCTTGAGGTACACTTAATACTAGGCTCCGGCAGAGGGGGGACGTGGCTGCGCAGACACACGCAGACACAGATGCAATGTATCCAGTTTTAATGGCAGATTTTGGGTTGTTGTTTTTTTGGTTTGTGTTGGTTTAGGATTTTTTTTTTTTTTTTTTTTTTTTGCATAATTGACCTTGTTTTTGTGAAATTTTCCTTAACTTTTCCACATATTCTTCCTTAATTTCCTTATTTTTTAATTCGATGAATGTTTTTTAATTTTTTTATATTTTTTTTAACCGCGATGCACTGAAGCCGCATTAATTGAAGCGTGAAGTAGCAAGGGATCCCTGTACATGTACGTATAGGTCAATCAGGGGGCTAGTGGGGGTTGATCCTACTTGGCGGAATTCAATGGTCACGGGGACATCTCGGTCCCAATTAACCTTGGAAAGTGAGGGACCCCTATAGTTTTTGTTTTTTTGAGCCCCAAACTGACCAACATAAGCAAAATTGTTGATTAAACCTAAGAACAATTCAACAGAATATGAAAGTCCAGGATGTGTTTTGCTGGGCAATCCAATTTATTGGCCCCCATCATGTATGAAGATGTTGATCACAGAGCAACTCCATAGTTACTACAAACCATCTTAAAGGTGGAACAAGACTCTCCAGTATTCAATATTTGTCACAGGAAGTCTAGCAAACCTGCTAGCTAGTTGTGGGACAAATTTTATTGCTCTGTATTCACTGGTAATGGGTAAAGGTAAAGTCTGTTGGGTTTTTAAACCCAAGCCATAGTGGCTCATCAGGCCGGTGATTATTCCCGGTTTCCATAGCATGAAGCAACCAGGAGTTCAACTCCCCCTGGATGGGACGCTAGTCCATCGCAGGTTACCTTCCCAGTATATTTTTACTGGTACCCATTCATACTGCTGGGTGAACAGAGGCACAGTTGTGGTTGAGACCTTGCCCAGGGGTCTTAGCACAGTGAGGGTCTCAGTGGGATTTGAACTCACAACCTCCTGATCATGAGCGCAGCACCTTAACCACTACACCACTGGCCCCAGCATTAACTGCATTCATCAAAATTTAGGCAAAAGACATTTGTTTGTCAGCGAACAGATAAACTGTCCATAACATTACAGTAGAAGTTTAAGTGGACCAGTTTTCAAGTGGACAGGTTTTTATTTGAACATATGCATTTACCTGGCAGAGGCTCATCCTTCAGCAATTTTATTTTCATCTTGTTGGGAGAACTCTGTTCACAAACACACAAGTTATATAAGAGAGTCTACCAGCAAAACGTCTAAACGTATATTTTCAAATTAGTTTACTGTTTTAAGTGATAAAGCTTTCAAATATTAAATCTTTGAATGTCCAAATGCAGCACCGATAATTGGTTTTCTCACAAAGCTTGCATTCCATTGTGCCAGTCAAACTGAGATTTTCAATCACAATAATACAAAAGACAATTAAACTCAAACTTTAAAAAAGATTCCAAGAATTGAAGAAGTTTATATTTGTTTCTCTTAAACTGTGATGTTTCATTGCCATTTTTTTATTTAGTTCAGTTCATTTTCTGTAACCACTTCATCCTAATTAGGGTCACGGGGAGGCTGGTGCCCATCCCAGCCAACTCAGGACGAGGGCAGAGTACACCCTGGACAGCTCGCCAGGCCATCGCAGGGCAGAAACACGCTGACGGCTTTGCAGCCTACTCTTTTTACGAAAGTCAGCAATGGTTCTTTTACATGCCTCACACCAGAGACAGTGGAAGACATGGCCAGCCTTTGATAACCCAGTTAGCTGCACTGGGGGCCACAGTGACAACCTTGTGGAGAGTGGGACTCGAACCCCCAACCTTTGGATCAGCAATCCGGCGCCTTATACCACTAGACCACCACTGCCCTAAATTTTTTTATTTATAGTATTTTAAATCACCAACAACTCTGCATACGGGGGGCTGTATGTATGAATCACACTCACAATGGGTCATTTGGAGCCTTCAATTATTTTAATGTGCATGTCGTTGGACTGTGTGAGGACACTAGAGTACCCAGAGGAAACCTGTGCAAGCTTGGGGAGACATGCAAACTCCACACAGAAACACCTAGGACTTTCCTGCTAAGAGGTGGACATGATAACTATTGTCCACCATGCAGCCCTTGGTGTTGACTAATAAAAATTTATCACGCGATAATACTGTATAACAATAATAACTTCACTTAGTCCTGACTAAGAATTATTAATACAGTGCTCGATATACAGATCTTATTTTATAGTAACATATTCGTTCATTCATTTTCTGAACCACTTAATCCTAATTAGAGTCGCAGATGACTCAGCCGACTCTGGGTGTGGGCAGAGTACACCCTGAACAGGTGGAAATGCCATTGCAAGGCAGAAACATGCTGACAGCTATGCAGTCAACTCTTGATGAAACTCAGCAATGGTTCTTTTATATGCGTCAGACAGTAAGAGATATGATTGGCCTTTGATAACCCATTTTGACAGCAGGCTTGAACCCCCCGACCATGAGATCAGTAATCCAGCACCTACCACTGGCCCACAACTGCCCCGAGTCAGATATGATCTTGCTTATGTTGCTGATATTATATGACATTGGGTGAAGACAAAGGGTACAATCTGAAGAGCTCGCCAAACCATCACAGGGCGTACATGCACACAATATCATTCACATTCACAAATGGGGCAATTTGGAATGTGTAGGTCTTCAGAAGTGTGAGAAAACCAATGCACACATGGGGAGAGCATGCAAACGCCACACAGAAACAGCAATTCCCAGAACTAGATCCCAGGGCCTTCTAAATGTGAAGCAGATGTGCAAATTCTCACACGACTGTGTTGCCTGATATAATAATAATTACAATAATCAGAAGAAAAACAAGAGTAAGAAATATTATATAATACTTTCATTATTCAACACATTTTCATTTGCTATGGCAACTTTTTGCAGTGTACTTTGCTCTACATAACAGATGTTTGAACTTTCAGACCATTGGTACAGGTTGAACATTTAAAATCTTTGACATATATAGTGGAACCTTGATCAAAAATATAAGGACAATACACCTTGGTGATCGAACAAATTACCAGAGTTTGAACGGAGCAGAGCTGAGTGTGTTGAACACTGCTCAGTATACAGTACTCTGAAGATCCAATGAGAGTGTCTCGTACTGCGTATTGTGTTTCTTCATTACATTACGGCTAATTTAACACTTAACCATGGATCATAAGAAAATCAGCGGTAATTCGACTGGAAAGGAAAAGATAAAAGTCGGGACAACGTGAAGAATCAACTGCAATCAAGAACCTTGCAACCAAGAATCCCTTCCCAAAGAAGGGAAAAACCGCCACGCCCCCTCAATGCAATAACCCACCCTCATCACTGCTGCCCCATCCAGTCACATAGGTTAAAACATCACAACCAGAAATGTATGTAAACAGATACAGTACATACAGTGCTTAATTATTATGCATTATTATTATGTTTTACTCTTTTGTACAGTAATATATGCATTGTATATTAATACATTTCATAAATACACTCATTTTCAAAAGTATATACATCTGTACTGATCGAAATAGACATTGATCTGAACGTATTATTTAAATTTTAACTATTTCCTATGGGAAATATGGTTTCACTCTTTGGCCAAATCAGTAATCAAGCATATTTTTGGAATGAATTGTGTTCGACCACCGAGGTTCCACTGTACAACAGGAGTTGTACTATGCCATGAATGTAAATCAGGACTAAAAAGATAAAGCAGCAATATTGTGTTTCACACGTAGAGTTGGAAAATAATGCATCATTAAAAAATTCACTGCTTTAAAAGTATTCATCATCGTGACTTTCTGAGCTGACTGTATGCCAGTGCATGTTCTCACTTTAAGCTTTCTCTCCTTGTCTGTTGTTTCATCTTGGGTATGAGCAAATTTCCAGCGAAAAGCACCACTCTTCCTGTTAGAAACAAATCAAACCATGTGATTTTTCAATGTACAGTATAGTCAATGTAATTTTCAAATAGGTCTTAGGTCAATTTCATAAATCACGTTCAAACAAGCCAAATAAGCAGCTCAGTGCTCCAGATACACTAGAGATAGAAATCAGAGTTGATTAAACAGGGCATTGGTTTAAAAAGTGAGCAAAGATTGAAAATACAGACGCTCCCTGGCTTACGTTTTTAATTGGTTCCGGACAGCTGAACGTAAGTTGAAAGTGAACGTAAGTTGTCACAGTGACGTATGACGCTCATACTGTACTATACATCCATAAATACCATTACCGTATCTCATAAAACACCCCTAAATCAATTATTATAAACATAACATTGTAACGTAATATCAAATATATCAAATAATATCAACATTAATTTCAAATAAATTAAATTCAAGCAAAATAATTTCAAATACATACATTTTAATCAAATTCACTCATCAAATATTAAATACAGTATCAAATATAACCTTTAACATTCTCTATGATGCGATCTTTCTGCTTGTAAATCGTTCCGATGGTCTACGGATGATCACTTTACATGAAGCTGAGCCGAGTCACATTAATTGCAGCTGAGCCGAGTCACTTTACATGAAGCTTAAAACAGCCAATCGACGCTTACAATATGTGAGGCGCTCAACACCGAAAGTTGTTTACTTATTTGTGCTTGACACAAAGCGCGGGTTATATGGACTTCCGGTCTTTCAAGTGACCAAGACCTCCATTGAAGACTGGTTTAGTACGCAGCCTGCACTGATGTGAATCACCAGCATAGCAGAGAGTTCTCTTTCTTTTCTGGATTTGGGTTTTCATTCATTTCACTTTTTGCTTAACTGAGTATGCATGGTAGATTGCGCCTATCCGAGCAGATAGTTAATTCATCGCTGTGTATGAGACTTGCACCCATGCTAGTAGGCTTATGCTTCTGACCAACCATATTTGCTCAGGGTTACAAATGTTCGCAAAAACAGTGTAAACACAAAGATCACAGAGACGATGTCTTAACACAAGGGTAACACGCTCTATATATATATATATATATATATATATATATATATATATATATATATATATAAAACTAAAACTGAACTGGGAAAAAGATGAAGCACGTTCAGTCTGTCATTTGTAAACAATCATTATGTCATTGTGTCATTACATCAGTGTACTACGTAGGTATGTCTCAACTCAAAATCTGACTTTTTTTTTTTTTGAAAAAAGTTAAATCGAAAAAACGTAAAACGAGTGAACATAAGTCAGGAATATCTGTATGAATGTTTTGGGCATTTTGGACACCGCTTGTTTTTTGGCCAGGTAGTGTTTATAGCCACTGGTATAGAAACAAATGTTTTTTTTCTTTTTTTTAATACATGCGTAACTATTAACATCCTTCATTTATTTTCTGAATCGCATAATCCCAATTCGGGTACCAAAGAAGAGATTTATGGATGTGGTGAAGGAAGACATGAAGGTCGTTGGAGTCAGAAAAGAAGATGCGGAGGACAGGGTGAGGTGGAGGCGGATGATTTGCTGTGGCGACCCCTGAAGGGAGCAGCCGAAAGTAAAAGAAGAAAGAAGAAGAAGAAGAAGATAATCCCAATTCGGGTGGTGAGGTAGGTGCCCATCTCAGCCGACTCAGGGAAAGAGCAGAGTACACAATGGACAGCTTGTCAGGCCATCGCAGGGCAGAAACACACATTTTTGACCATCTTGTTATTAAAGGTTTCATGTTTATTTCTTATGATTATAAATGCCTGTGATGGCCTGAAGAGCCGTCCATCTTTTCGCCCAGAGTCAGATGAGATGGCTTTAAAAAATGGATTAATCCACACTATATCATCGGTAGAAGACACTTGCGCTCAGCGGGTATCAACTAACATGTTTGTCTGTTCTCACTATGCGCTATTTAACCTAATCGTGGCCAAAAGTAATTAGTGATGGCTTTTCAAGCTGTGCTAATACAGTTGACCCCCAGTTACAGTTGAGGATTTTCCAATTTCTGAGTGAGATTTAGACATGACACAGATTGATCAGTTCTGAAGATCTCATAATAATGTTAATATCCAATAACATGCTTCTGAAAGGGATTTGTGTGTGTGCGCTAAAGAAAACATAATCTCGAACTTAATTTGGATAATAGAGTGTAAAGGGTACAGAGAGACTTTATTTTAATGCATTTGGTAAAAAGATTGACTGAAGAATCCCCACAAAAGAATTGAAAGATACAGACATTTCATATGAGACTTGGTTCTCGCTACCAATGCCTAAAATATGCAGACTTTGACTCAAACAGTGGATTATAAATGCATATGGAATGGTTTAGTCTGCTGGGGTTAAGGCTACTGAAAAGCTGTCAAGAACAGACTAAGCCGAGTCAAAGGCATCAGTCTTTTGCATTGCAACACGATACACAAAGAACGTGATGTTATGTAATTCAATATGGTACATATATAGTTTATAGATCTCATAACATTAAGTAGTTAAGCAGTATAAGGGTGCTTAGAATTAATAACGAAGCAAGGTGCAGTGTGTTAAAACTACTGCCAGCAGGCAGCTGTGCTTTATACTTTCATCATCGAAGATAATTTGGCAGTGATCAGAAAGCAGGAGGGCTCTAGAGGCTTGTAGAGAGCTGTAATACAATCCTGAAGGCAATTGTTGCTTTCATCCGGTAGATGGAGGCTAGGGGTTATCTCTGGTGCGAGGCATGTGCTCTTGAGCAATAGAAAGAAGCGCTTGGTGTGATAGGTCAAGGAGGCTTGAATGTCATGGCAGTATAAGATGGAGAAAGTAGCCCAACCACAGAGAATGCTGTTGTCTATCTGTGAGTCTCGACGGCATTTGAAGGAAAGATAACCTGTAATGGCATCTCCATGATGACGAGATGGCTTTCAAGAAATCTGTGTTTTGCTGTAGATCAATGCTTGTCATAGTAAAGAAAGCTTTTTGTCACAGTAACATATCGTATTGTAAGGGGATTACTGGTTTGAGCAGGTGTTCTTTAAAAAATAAATAAATAATGATAGCAAAGCCGCTTAAAAAAACCTTCATTCATGGCTCAATTCTGATTGACGACCTGAAGGTCAGCTGATAGCTGGGAACAGATGAAATACCGTGGCCTATTTTCTTGATAGATATAAACTGGATTTTATAATAGGAGCAAGAAAACCAGAAAGAGGGTGAGAGAAAAAAGACTAGAGAAGTAAACATAAATAAAAATTTTAAAAATATCTAAAGAGAAAAGCACTAACTAGAATAATGAACAATCGAAAAAGAGCCAACTGAGTAAAAAGGATGAGACAAAAAAGAAAGAACATATGAGAATAGGAAGAATAATGAGAAATGGGAAAAGTGAAAAAAAGAGAAAATAGGTGTACAGTACACGACACTGTGCTGTAGTGGTTGCCACACCCGCCTCACTGCAAGAATGTCCTGGATTTGATTCCCAGCTCGGGCGTTTCTGTGTGGAGTTTGTATGTTCGCCGCATGTTTGCGTGGGTTTCCTCTGTGCACTCCGGTATCTCCCCACAGTCCAAAAACATGCACAGTAAGTTAACTGACAGTTCCAAATCACCCTTAGGTGAGAGTGTGAGTATAAATGGTTGTGTGAGTGTTGGTCCTGCGATAGCCTGGTGAGATATTCAGGGTGTATTCCGCCCTCGATCAGAATCAGCTGAGATGGGTGCCAGCCTCCCCACGATCTTAATTAGGATTAAGCAGTTCAGACAATGAATGAATGGATAGGTGTACAGTTACACAGCATTCACCTGAGTCCAATTATCTATGCACAAGTTGGGCACAGTCTTCTTCTTTTCCTTTCGGCTTTTCCCTTCAGGGGTCGCCACAGCGAATCATCTGCCTCCATCTCACCCTATCCTTTGCATCTTCTTCTCTTACACCAACGACCTTCATGTCCTCCTTCACCACATCCATGAATCGTCTCTTTGGTCTTCCTCTGGGCCTTTTGCCTGGTAGTTCCAGCCTCAGCATCCTATTACCAATATACTCACTATCCCTCCTCTGTACATGTCCAAACCATCTCAATCTAGCCTCTCTGACTTTGTCTCCAAAACGTCTTACATGTGCTGTCCCTCTGATGTGCTCATTCCTAATCCTATCCATCCTCGTTACTCCCAAAGAGAACCTCAACATTTTCATCTCTGCTACCTCCAGCTCTGCCTCCTGTCTTTTCCCCAGGGCCACTGTTTCTAACCCATACAACATCGCTGGCCTCAACACCGTCTTGTACACTTTTCCTTTCATTCTTGCCGATACCCTCCTATCCCACATCACACCGGACACTTTTCTCCAACCATTCCAACCTGCCTGCACACGCTTCTTCACCTCTTTTCCACACTCTCCATTGCTCTGGATTGTTGAGCCTAAGTACTTAAAATCCTCCACCTTTCTTATCTCTGCTCCCTGTAATCTCACCGTTCCTCTTGGGTCCTTGTCATTGTGGTTTATTGTCTTTAACAACAATCAACCAATAAAATCCAATAAAAAAATTATGAGCAGTGATGAAGATTTGTTTTTTATTGATTATCTTATTACAGTGCCTCCTGCCAAGAGGTGGGAAACATTCAATAGAATGTGAACAGTCAGTTCTTGAAGTTCAATATTGTAATTTTGGCACAAGCAGGGCTCAGGCGAGCGGACGGTACCACCAAGGTAGGGCAGAGATGAAGAATAAGAGGCAGGCCAGGATCATACACAGAATCACACTGTCAGGGACTTGATGGAGAATCATGAGCAAAGAGGCAAAACTGGTTATACACAGATAATCAAAATGCAGGATCAAAGTCTTGGTAAGCACTGGCTATAAACACAGGAGCAATACTTCATAATGTATGAGTATGAATAAGATGCTTTTATCGTGAAAGTGATTGATTGCAGGTGGCTGGAGACAGGACTATTTATCGTATACCAGGGATTGTGGATCAGTTTGAATAGATCAGAATATATGAAGAGGTCGTGCTGCCTTATGCTGACGAGGAAATGCCCTTGAAATGGGTTTCAATAAGACAACAACCCCAATCACACCAGTAAACGGGCAATGTCTTCGTTCCAGACCAACAAGATTGACTTTATGGAGCAGCGGCCCAATCCCCGGACCTTAAGCCAATAAAAAACTTGTGGGGTGACATCAAAAGTTCAGTTTTTGTGGAAAAACCAAGAAATACAGAAGAACTGGGGAATGTAGTTCAATCATCCTGGGCTGGAAAACCTGCTCACAGATGCCAGAGGTGGGTTGACTCCACAACACAGGTGTACAGCAGGTCTCAGAAACTGTGTTTATACAAATAAATATTAGTTCTATGGTTTTCTATGGTTCAGAGGAAGCAAAATCTTTGTGCAGGTTTGAGCTTATAAAGAAACTGGACTTGGAAAAGAATGTGTAGTGTTAAAAAAATCTGTCCACAGTATATATATATATATATATATATATATATATATATATATATATATATATATATATATATATATATATATATATATATGCATACACACACACACATACATACAGTCACTATCCGAGTTACAACATACACGAGTTATGACCACCCGTACTTATGACCACGTCTAGTAGATGCCTATTATGAGTTTACTGTATATGTCTGGCAGCGCAGCGTGTAAGATAGTTGTGGCAGCACAGCATCCCAACATCTCACACTCACAGCATTCTACCACTACATTCAGTGACTAGATACCGTCGCAGTAGCATCTCTTTTACAGTACAATTTTACATTCATTTATTGTACACCGTAACCATGGCCCCCAAGAGGAAGCCAGTTCATCAGATGGTAATTCTACTAGGAAAGCAAGGAAGGCACTGTCATTGGAGACGAAGATGAAAGTGAAAGTGAGATCTCCATCTCTCCTACTCCACGGTGTCGACGATTTTCAAGGACAAGGACCACATTAAGGAAGTAGTGAAAGCAGCAGCCCCGATTAAGTCAACTATCATCACAAAAAATGTGAAGGACCGATTGCAGAGATGAAAAAGTTGCTATACACGTGGTTGAAAGATAATAGGCAAAGAAGTGTGAAAATGATGTTGCGAGCAGTGCAAAGTAAGGCTACAAGTTTATTTCGCATGTTGAAAGGACGTGCAGGTGAAGAATATGCTTAATATGAATTCATAGCAAGTGCGAGGTGAATGAGATCCGACTTACGACCAATTTGACTTACAACCGGTTGGTCGGAACCGATCTAGGTCGTAACTCGGATAGAGACTGTAAATATATATATATGGCTTATTCAAGGTCGGCCATGTCTCTCGCTGTCTATGGTGAGAGGCATGTAAAAGAACCATTGCTGACTTTCGTAAAGAGTAGGCTGCAAAGCCGTCAGTGTGTTTCTGTACCTTGCGAAAGGGTGGTGACAGGAAGAGCATCCGGCGTAAAAACCTCTGCCAAATCAAACATGCGAATCATTTGCTGTGGCAAACCCTAATAAAGAACTTGAAATAAAATCATATATATATATATATATATATATATAGAGAGAGAGAGAGAGAGAGAGGATTTTCTGAGTAGATCCTTCCGTAGGAGAGTGCTCAATACTTTTTGGTAGAGCAAATAAACAAAAATAAAAGGACAGGACAAAGACTTTCTATTGAAACTCCATTTATCACTACAGATCTGTTTCGAGGGGTGGTGAAACCATCCTCTCTCTTCAGGTGATTATAGAAGAACCATTATTTATTTATGTGTGTATATATATATATATATATATATATATATATATATATATATATATATATATATGAGAGAGAGATTGTGTGCGCGCGCATGTGTGTGTGGCGTGTGTGTGTGTGTGTGTGTGTGTGTGTGTATATATATATATATATATATATATATATATATATATATATATATATATATATATATATATATATATATATATATGTGTGTGTGTGTGTGTGTGTGTGTGTATATATATATATATATATATACACTCACACACACACACATACATCATTTTATTTTACTAAACAGTGTCTCAGTAGAGCTGGAGCCTGTGCTCAAGTCATACGGCTTGGAACACAAGAAACAAGGCACAAAAATACAAAAACTCAGGTGTTCATAACTGAGCATGATTTGTACACATTAGGCACTCAAAATCATCTCTTGGAACCACTGCTGGGCTTATCTAGATAAGCAAGACATGCCGCCCTTGGGTCAAAGCAGAGAGAGAAGCCGACCAAATCACTAGTGAGAAAATCAACATAAATTGCAAAAGCAATGAACGAGATGAATCTCCAAATAATGCATTTAGTGAGTGTTGAAGGGTAGGAGAAAGTAAAATGAAACTAAGCTTAGGTGAAACTGTCATATTCTCAGGATGATTAAAATATGCAAGATGTGGCCATATTTGACGGCACAAGAAGCAACAAAGGCATTAATTGACTGTTCACCAGTAAAGGAGAGAATGATAAAGGCAAGCTGCTACTGTAAATTCATAAAATGTAGAATAACACGTGTTTGTCCCAACTAATGATGCAGATGAGCAGATAAGAGACTTCTATAAGAATCCACAAGAAGTGGTGAAGCAGGCAGACAAACACGGCATGCTAATCATCCTGGACGATAGAAATGCAAAGGTGGGAAAGAGTGTACATTTTTTAGAAGGGAAAACGGCTGGCACACAATGGGCCAAAAGTTGATGATGATGGAGAAAGACTTAAAGAAGTTGGTGATTTCAATGAGACAGTAATTATTTGAATAATATTTCTGTACAAAAAGTTACAAAAACAGATATGGGTGTCACCAGATGGAAAAATCAAAAGCTAGATAGACCATATCCAGAACCTCAGTTATAGACACAGGAGTCATAAGGTCAGCAGATGTAACCATGACCATTACCGTGTACAATTAATAATCAGATTAAAGTTAAAAAGACGGCAAGTAATAAAAAGTACAAGGAAACAGATTTACACTCAAATGCTAAAACGGTGCAGACTGTTCAGCATGCGGCTAAAGAATAGTTTTCAGATGCTAGAAGAAGAAAAGCCAGAGAATGAAGGAGAAGAAAAGAGGGGTGGAAAAGAACAGCAAGATAATGAAAAGAGGCTTATCTTAAAACGACAAAAGAGGTGCTAGCATACAAGGCAAAGAAGAAAAAGCCATGGTTGCGTCAGAAAGGGTGGACCTTAATAGATCAAGGGAAGCCCATCAAACAGCCGTTAATCATTGCGAGATCAGAGAGGCTAAAACAAATATGGTGAGATAAATGTACAGAGAAAATAAGGAAATCAAAAGGCAGGCTAAGGTGGATAACAGACTGTAGACCGAAGAGATTGCGGAAAAAAAAAATAATAATAATAATAACAATATAATAACGTGGCAAGAAAACAACACATGAGGACACTACAGTATATAACTTGACTGAAAAAGTATTGAGCAACAAGAAGCCAAGAAACACTGCTGCAGTAAGAATAAAAATTGCAAGATCCTTAACAATAAAGAAAGTAAAATGAGACGATGGTTTGAGGGCTTCACCGAGGTACTTAATATAGAGAAACCTAGCAATCGAGTAAATGAAACAGAGATGGAACTGCCGGCTAAAGTACAAGAAATTGATACACCTGAACCCAGCAGAGCGGAGGTGAGAAAGGTAATAGGACATCTGAAGAATGGAAAATCATGTTGGCTCAACAGCATATAAGTGCTGCTTAAATCTGACATCGACTAGACGTCATTGTTATAAGACATAATGTAGAGAGAAGTGTAGACATTAGAAAAATGGAGGAAAGGGCTGATTGTAAAACTGCAGAAAAAAAATGAAAAACTGGCATGGGATCATTCATCAGTAAACTCATGGGAAAAGGGGCATACCCATAAGAAACACACATGGAGAGGATGGGAACCAAAAAAATTGCTGGATCAAAGTGCAGACTATGACGATGTGACTCACTTATATTACCTAGTTCAATATCCTGCTGCCTTCATTAAAATAAATACAAAAATGTATTTAGAATAGCTCCTTGTGCAGGTTTGCATGCATGCCAAAATTAATGCATGACAAAGCATAATACAGGGATCTCTCGCTACTTTGCGCTTCAATTCATACGGCTTCAATGTATTACGCTTTTTTTTTTTTAATATTCATCGAATAAAAAATAAGGAAATTAAGGAAGAATAGGGGGAAAAGTTAAGGAAAATGTCATAAAAAACAAGGCTAATTATGCAAAAAACAAAAAAAACAAAACCCTAAACAAACACAAAACAAAAGACAACCCAAAACCTCCCATCAAAACTAGTTCGATTTTTGTGAGGTGTGTGTGTGTGTACGCAAGTCTGTATGTGTCTGTATGTGTGTGTGTTTATATTTTATTTACATCTTCTGCATTATATTTTAATGTTTAATTGTTATTATAAGCATTTATAGCATTGAATATGTATTTATTGATATTATATACACATATACATGTATACTCAGTGCTGTCGTGGTCAAAAAATAAGTGAGTACACGATGGCAGCGAAGCGACCGAGGTGCGCGGAGCGTTGGGAGGGTGCGGCTTTGGCTTTGAAACTATTGATCACTTCATTTCCGCTTTTTATTGATATAGTCTCGGAAATTTGCGTTAATCAACTATAAAGTAGACCAAATTAAGTCAGTAAACAAGTGGGTACACGGCGTGTACCGGCGTGCACACACCACTACAGCACTGCGTATACTTCAGTCGGGTGTTGGGGGAGGTGATCCTACTTCGCACAATTCGGTGGTCGCGGGGGGGATCTCGGTCCCAGTTAACCGTGGAAAGTGAGGGATCTCTGTATTTCCTTTTCTTTTTTTACTTGCATGTTAAACTACATATAATCTACATATCTAACTTGAGAAAAGCCTGATTCAGCTCCTGCCAGCCTGTATTCCTTGTGGATCTGAAGCTCTAGGACTGAATGGTACGATATATCCCCCAACTTTGCATTACCTCATTTCGAAAGAGTTTGTGAAAGAGTTGTAGTCTACTCAAAAAATATCATAACCTCATAACAGCCAGTGGTATGGGAAAGTCACAGCACTTTCATGTTACAGCAAGTAGGTTTTGGATTTGAGTACGTTGCTGAACTCCCCTGAGGAAAGTGGGCATGTGAATGGTTATGTGTGTTATGTGTGATGGCCCTGCAATGGACTGGCAAGCTTTTCAGGGGAGCTTTTCATGTGTTCGCAGGTAATGGTTTCTGAAAGTGTTCCTGAGCAGGTATATTGAATTCCTTGATCGAATCATTTATCAAATTGTTTCAAATACATTATTGACATAATAAGCGCCCTGCTCCAATAACACCCCCCCTGTTTTTGATCTTATGTCTAATAACCACCCATGTGTACTGGGAGCAAAATTGTAGATCAAACTTATCAATTGTATTCGATCAATTTAAGCATGTCCTTGGCATGTGCTTTTGTTTAGGTTCGTGTTGATTGGTTCAACGTGCCATTTTCTAAAGTTGATATTCGTGTTAATTGGCTCGATTTTATTTCCGAGAAAATGTTTAAAGGAACAGCACAGGAAGGGAACAGTAAGGGGGTCTTTAAAAAAATTATACTGTTTTCTGTTTATTTTCAGCTTTCATGTAAGTAGTTTGGTTGATACCACAAAATGAATGACACAAATACCAGTAAAACTCTTTTATTGTTCTGTTGTTATTCATGTTTTCCTCGGTGGTAAAAAGCACTTACCGTTCCACTCTGCTGGTAACGTTTTAATAAGTGCCCACCCACTCCGATTTTTAAAGCGCCCTGATCGCTTATCACGTCAATCACAGTAATTCATTTGCAGAGCCTCTTAATCCGACTAGGGCGACAGGGAAACAGTTGACTCTGGATGAGGCAGGGCACACCCTAAACAGCTCACCAGTCCATCACAAGGCCAAGACACATACAACGCTTCACACTCACAGCTAGGGTCAATTCGAAACAGCCTAATGTGCAGGTGTTGACTGTGAGTGAATACTGGAACACCTGGATGAATCCCATGCAAGTACTGGAAAAAACCTGCAAATTCTACACAGAAACACTTTTGTTGGGCCTGGGACTTAAACCCAGGTTGTTCTTGCTGTAAGGCAAACTTGCTAACCTCTACACTACCATACTGGATGAGAGATTCATGCCCATTTTATATCCAGTGCAATATTGATTTTCGGCTTTGTTCCATTCCCACAGACATTTATACATCTTCTTTGAATCTTTTGATGATATTATCTTCTACAGAATATAACATATATATATAACAATGTTACGTCATGAAAATTGGTCCACATTTTGTAGGTGTGGTTTCTTTACTGATTGGTGAACCTCTGCATGCAATCATCTCACTAATCCATAGCCAATTTCCAAATTAGTTGCAGAATGTTTCATCGGCTGTTTCTTTTTAGTACCACACTGACTTTTCCAGCCTTTTGTTGCCCCATATCATATATTTTAGGTGTCTTACAGCCAGAAAATTCAAACTGTGCTGTTTTTTATGAAATATGAAATTAATTGTGAAATCGGGGTTTGTGAGATTTTCAAATCAGTGCATTCTGTTTTTATTAAAATTTTACACAGAGCGCCAACATTCTTTTACAGCTCAGGAGAAAGCTGCTTGGAAAAACGCTGTCAGGACAAAAGTTTTTATTGTGAATAGTCTTGTGTGCCAGTACAGGGATCCCTCACTACTTCACGCTTCAATTCATGCGGCTTCAGTGCATCGCGTTTTTTTTTTTAATTTAATCGAATTAAAAAATAAGGAAATAAACAAAGTAAAGGGGGGGAAGGTGCAGCAAAATGCTGCAAAACAAGGCCAATTATGTAACAAAAAAACAAACAAACAAAAACAAAAAACAACCCAAAACCTCCCATCAAAACTACTTACATTTTTATGTGAAGTGTCCATCTGAGTGTGCGCATGTGCATCTGTACATGTGTGTATTTATATTTTATTCACATGTTATGCATTATTTTTTTAATGTTTAATTGTTATTATAAGCATTTATAGTGTTGCATATATATACTTATTGATATTATATACACATATACTAGTACATGTACGTATACGTCAGTTGGGGGGGGGGGGGGGTTGACCCGACTTCACGGAATTCGGTGGTCACGATGGGATCTCGGTCCCAATTAACCAGAGAACGTGAGAGATCCCTGTTCTCGAGATTATTGGAAGATTGCTACAATAGTTTTTCTTTGTAAAAGAAGTGCTAAAGTATCCATCGAAAATGTGGGTAAACTGAGAGTTTTACATTTTCAACGTCACATTGGTCAAACCGTGATGTATTAGGCATGTTGCAGTTGTTTCCTCATTAAAATATGCAAATATACACCCCTCCTTTTCTACACTCACTCTCTTTAGTGCCATCCTTATGTAGGTCACTTACTCTCTCTCCTCTTTCTGACGGCTCATGGTCTCTTGGAGTTGCCGCAGGCAGCTCTCCATGTCCCTGTTTTCCTGGCTGAGCTGCATCGTCTCCACACGCAGCTCACGCAAATTCCTACAAGACACACAACACAATTTACATACAAAAAAATGATCAGTGAAGCATTGTGTCAGGCCGTCCCAGGAGTAGTATTCGAACCAATTCATTCATGTTAATTTATAACTGTATGATGATGAGCTAACTTCCACATTCCAAAGTATACTGTAATAGAAGTTTACTGAACACGTGATGCTGAATACATTAATCTGAATATTATTATTATTATTATTATTATTATTATTATTATTATTATTATCATTATTATCATCATTTTCCGCTTGTTTCGGGGTCAGAGGGGCCATGAGGTCCAGCTCTTCCAGGGGGGACACCAAGGTGTTCCTACACCAGACATAGTCTCTCCAGTGTGTTCTGGGTCCACCCCAGTGTCTCTTCCTGGTTGAACATGCCTGAAACACCACACCAGGGAGGCGTTTGAGGAGCATTCTAATCAGATGCCCGAGCCACCTCAACTGGCTCCTCTCAACAAGGAGTCGCAGCAGAGCTTCTCACCCTATACCTGGGGAGAGCCCTGACACTCTGCGAAGGAAGCTCATTTTAACCGCTTGTATTCGGGATCTTGTTCTTTCGGTCTCTACCCAAAGCTCATGACCATAGGTGAGGGTAGGAATATAAATCAGCTTTTAAATTGAGAGCTTTGACTTCCAGCTCAGCTCCCTGTTCACCATAACAAGCTCCACTTTACAGCAGAGGCTGCACTGCATGTCAATCTACTGCTCCATCAATCACTTGTAAATAAGACCCCAAGATACTTGAACTCCTCCACTTAGGGAAGATGGAGGGTGCATTCCTTTTGGCCCCATGACAGGCACCGATGAACCACAGCACACATCCCAATAGAGGCAGTTGTAGCTTGGTCAAAGGTGGGAGTTGAGGGCTTCTCTGACAGGAGACTCCACCAAACATTCCCAGGAGACCCTGACTACACGCTTGATTCTCCCCATTCTGGACGGCAGCCTCCCCCGCTATTGGAGCCAGCTCAGCACCAGTTGGTTATAGATTGGCAGATCAGCTCCTCTCTTCACTTGAGTGTCCAGAACTTACGGCCACAAGT
Organism: Plotosus lineatus; assembly: GCA_024760905.1. NCBI lineage: Eukaryota > Metazoa > Chordata > Actinopteri > Siluriformes > Plotosidae > Plotosus > Plotosus lineatus. Next base: position 120,680,769 of record CM045728.1, on the reverse strand, counting down.
CCAATGACACGACTACAAAGTCAATCATTGGAGTGTGGCCTAGGGTGCCCTGGTGCCAAGTGCACTTATGGACACTAGTTTGAACATGGTGTTCATGATGGACAAACAGTGACCAGCACAGAAGTCAAACAACAAAACACCATTCGGGTTCAGATTGGAGAGGAGACCAATCATGTTCATGCACTCCAAGTCGCCCCCCCCCCTTCCCCGAGGGATTCAATGTCCTTTTCCAAAGAACTGGTGTGTGTGTGTGTGTGTGTGTGTGTGTGTGTGTGTGTGTGTGTGTGTGTGTGTGTGTGTGTGTGTGTGTGTGTGTGTATGTGTGTGTGTGTGTGTGTGAGGATATGTCAGTGGAGGAGAGTTGCGTGTGTGTGTGTGTGTGTGTGTGTGTGTGTGTGTGTGTGTGTGTGTGTGTGTGTGTGTGTGTGTGTGTGAGGATATGTCAGTGGAGGAGAGTTGCGTGTGTGTGTGTGTGTGTGTGAGTATGTGTGTGTATGTGTGCGTATGCCAAGATATGTGTGAGTGAGTGAGTATGTGCCAGTGGAGGAGAGTTGCGTGTGTGTGTGTGTGTGTGTGTGTGTGTGTGTGTGTGTGTGTGTGTGTGTGTGTGTGTGTGTGTGTGTGTATGTGTGTGTATGTGTGCGTGCGCGCATATGTGTGAGTGAGTGAGTATGTGCCAGTGGAGGAGAGTTGCGTGTGTGTGTGTGTGTGTGTGTGTGTGTGTCTAGTGGGGGAAAAGCTGTGACCCATATAGCCCATCCCACAAGTGGTGGGTCAATGAGAGGGTGGTCCCATGTCTCCTGTTCGGGCTGGGTCCGGCCAAATCATCTTTGAACCCCTCCCCACGTCTGGCTCCATGGGGGCCCCAGGAACCCACATTAGCATCTATTATTATTATTATTATTATTATTATTATTATTATTATTATAAAGTGCTGCACATTGGTATAGCTAATAAGCACTCTTTAATTGATTAGTAGTCTCAGTGTTTCCCCATATGCAAGTGTGGATATCCTCCAGATACTCCAGTTTCCACCCACATTCCAAAGACATGCACATTACTGTATTGTATATTCCAAATTGCCCCAAGGTGTGAGTGAGTGTGAATGGTTGTGTGGCTCTTCAATGATCTGGCAAGCTGTTTTACCACATTTTCCCAATGAGATTGTTCCCATAACCCAATGAGGATTAATCAGTTTTTGGCAAGTGAGTGAGGAATTGATGATGACGATGATGATGTCAATGAAGGTGTACTGCAGTGGTGGCTTAGTAGTTAAGGCAAGGGGTTACTAATCTGAAGGTCATCGGTTCAATCTCCACTATCAGTACTGTTGGGTCCTTGAGTAAGGCCCTTAACCCTTAGTGGTATCGATATTATAATTCTGAGCTTCTCTGGAAAGAGTGTCTGCCAAATGCTATAAAACAGTGATGATGTGAAAAGCAAACCAAAGAAGTGAAGGTGAATATACTCAACCTGACATTTAACTTCACTGATTTGGGCTTTTGGGGAAAGACTACAAAGTTGTTTAAATTCATCAAGGCTTTTGAGTTGATTTCTTGATTTGGTATCTCCTCTAAAAGAGAAAATAATAAGCAGTGTAAAAAAACAAGTAGAGATGACAATAATAATAATAATAATAATAATAATAATAATAATAATAATAATAATAATATAAAAAAACAGAAATTATGGGCAACAATAAGAAGGACATTAACAGTATAATGTAACAGTACAGTACAATACAATTTCTACTTAACTTCACTTAAAATAAGAAGTTAAAAAATATATTGTTTGGATTCTAGCCATAAGTAATATTTATTTATTACACAATAATAAGTGTCTAATGTTAAAACATATTCATACCTGAAAGACGTGACGTTGAAATTAGACTGAACTGAAAATAAACAAAAAACAAACCAATATTAATTATTCTTATAATAAAACTATTTTTGTTTTCTGAGAAAAAACGTTTCTATTTCCAGCTCACTACACAATTTCTCGTCGCTTCCTCTATCTGTGTACAAGTATCGCTATGGTAACGGCAGATCTCGCGAGACAAGCATGAGATGTCCGCAAAGCGCATTGTGTCCTGATTGCAATGACGTGGAAGAAACGCGAGGCTGTGACTGGCGCCAATCACGTGGTAATTCGGCTTCAACTTCCGGTTAGGGCAAAACAAAGTTTCAGGTACCTCAGTATTTTCAATTGAGAGTCGACATCCTTTGGCGTCCTTATAATAGTCCTTTTTTAAAACATAACAACATCGAATCTAATTGGAATACGTTAGGTTTCGCTTGTTTTGTGTCAATATGGTTAATTTTTGTTGTTCTGTTGGCTGTTTAAAGAAAGCAACTTTTCACCAGTAAGTGTGTTTCAGTTTAACCTTCATTAGGCCGAAGGCTTGAATCAGTAACATTACTTACCCTGATTATGCATTGTTATATATTAGAATATTTATAAATAGTTAAGCTACTACATATTACCCATTGAATCAGAGATTAAAATCAGAGAGCTGTTGAAGCTCAGGCATAATAAATTACTGAAAAGTAAAACTTGTGCAATAGTATCTCCAAAGATTATTACAATTCCTTTATGCTAACTGTTTAGCATGGGACCAAGACCAATTTGTTTCTGTGTGGCACAGTACCATAGTGTTTAGCATGTTCTCCAACAGAAGGTCCGGGGTTCAAGTCAACCATGGTTTCCTCCTACAGGTCAAATATATGCATATAAGGTTAATTTGCTGTTACAAATTAACCCTAGATGTGAATATGAATGGTTGTGTGTGTGCATGTTGGCACTGTAGTGGTACTAGTGGGATTAACTGGTTCGGTAAATGAGTGTGTAGATGAGTGAGATTGTTTTTGTTTTTATTTATTTATTTATTTATTTATTTATTTTTTTTGGGGGGGGGTCATTGTCGTTGTTTGTTTGTTTTGTTTCTTCTTTTTCTTGTACAGGCTATACGGAGTTTGAAGTTGAAATGGATGATTTTTTTTTTTTTTTTTTTCCCCACTAACAGAATTACTGTATGTTTGTCAGCCAGCATACTTTTGTTTGTGTTGCCTCTTCATACTCAATACTTCACACAACAGCATGGATATTGAATGTTTGTTAAAATGCAGTTGTGGAGGGAAAGAAAGCCCACTCAGTTGGTTGTTTTAATTTGAATCCCTGCACTGTGTTGAAAGAATTAAACAAGACCTGTTTTCTTCAAGCATTGTTAGATTTATTGTTGTGTGCTGTTTCCTAGCTACCATTAGTAAGCAACAGTAAGTCTTCTATTCATCAGAGCAATCAGGAACAAAATAAGAATGATCAAATATCATTATCAGGAACATTGAAAAAAAAAAAGGTTCATCATTCATTCATTCATTTTCTAACCCTCATGATAATAATTAGGGTCATGGGGAGGGTGGAGCCCATGTCCGCTGACTCTGGACAAGGGCGAGGTACATCCTTTACAGCTCGCAAGGCCATTGCACCCCAACACTCAAACCTAGGGGTGATTTGGAACAGCCAATTAGCCTACTGTGCATGCTTTTGGAATGTGGGAGGAAACCAGAACACCAGGAGGAAATCAATGCATGATCAGAGCATGGTGGGAACATGCAAACTCTGTATAGAATAACTTGGGCTGGAAACAGGCCTTTTTGCTGTGAGGCAGATGTGCTATCCACTGCGCTACCGTGCAGCCATGAAAAAATATTATGATGATTTTTTTTTTTTTCTTTTTTGTGTCAATATCAAACATCCCTAGTGCCTAACCAAGATTACTCTTAAAGGTGCACTCATCCAATACCAATCATGATCCCGATTTAAGCCGATCTTATTCTTATATTCATCTGATGTTTTAACTGATTTTGTTCAGAAATGTACCCATGTTTTTGTTGTACATGTATATTGAAATTATTCTGATGTTATGTCTGATGGTGTTGTGATCTATTCCAATGTCTCTCCAATTTGTATCAATGATCTCCCGATGTTGCTCCCATTTTTTTTTTTTTTTTTTTTTTTTTTTGTCAAATTTTATACGAATGTTACACTGATCACTACGATTGTTCACTTCCAGCATTCATTCATTCAGTTTCTGAGCCTAATTAGGGTCACACGGAGGCTGGCACCCAGTTTTGCGGGGGCAAAGTACACCCTGGAAAACTCGCCAGGCCATCACAGTATTCCCAACATAAAAAACCCACCAATTTTTACAAGACTCCCAAAGTATTTCACTCTTCCCTGATGTGCTACAATGTTCTCTGGGGTATTGCAGTGTTTTTCTGATTTTCTCAGATTTCCTTCAGTGTACTATCTAAATATGATCGGGACAAATTGGGACCATGTGAGGGTATCGTAAGGATGAGTGCAAAGTCTTCAGTAAGATAAAGAAGCTTGCTGTAACAGCTAGAAGGCTTGACAGAATCATTAGACGTGTCTACTGCATATCTCTGTTCACGTCTATCATATGCAAAAGAATGTGATATTAATGTTTTCATGGCAAAACATGACAGAGCAAATCACTGCTCTTCAAAAAAAAAAAAAAACTGCTGTGAGCCAGATATTTTCCAAAGAGCACCTTGGCACCCTGCAATGCTACTGGGAGATGTTTTGTGTTTTGATGAAACACAAGGTGAATTATTTCGGGAGCACACAGCACTACATGTGAAATTAAGCATGAAAAAATGATCCCAGTGGTGAAGTATGGTGTAGGGAGCATCGTGATTCGCAGCAACGTTGATGCTTTGAGGCACAGACACCTTGTTGTCATCAAATATACGGTGATCCAAAAACTTCCAAACTTTCAAATACAAATAAAAAAACCATCAATGTCATCAAGTTATTTGTTAATCAAACATATTTAATTTAATTTAATGCCACAGCCATTTGTGACCGGAGGCCATAGGAGATAATTGGCCAAACTCTCACAGGAAGGAGGGACAGCATACACTCGCTTCCCAGTCACTCACAGTGATCACCAGCCAATCAGGGGTGTCTGTGAGCTCAATCGTACGAGGGGGCGGAGAGCACTTTCCCTCCAAGTGTGTTAGACTACAACCAAATACACATGCTCCGCAATTCAGAATGAGGCAGGTGGCTAGCACTGCATGTCACGGAGGGGGCGTGTGATTTTTTTTTTTCCCCATTCCTTTGTTATGTGATAGGGAAGGCAATTCCTGATGGGTGGGAACCTGGGGACCCCCCCCCCCCCCCCCCAAAAAAAAAAAAAAAAAAAAACATTATTTCATGCAAAAGATGATCATTGTTGCTTTTTTATGTTTTGAAAGATGGGAGGATTTTTAAGTTCGCCTTGTAAAAAATTAAATTCTCAAGTTTATAGAAGTGGCATAATGTCAGGGTGGCTGTCCACCATCTGAAGCTCAGAATGCAGCAACCCAATGATACTTAACAGCCTATTTCAACCAACACTGGACCCTGAAGAGCTTGCTAATCCATCACACTCACATTCATACCTAGGGGCATTTTGGAACATCTTATTATACATGTCTTAGGACTGTCTCAGGAAACTGGAGCCAGACCTGAACCAAGATCCACCACAGCTTATGGAGAGAAGTTTCATTTTCAAACTTCAGTTGGTGGTGGTGGTGTGTACAGGTAGCTCTAAAAGACCAATTCTCGACTACTATATTAGAGATCAGAATCACTTGGAACTTTGTAGATTTATTCCTGTGGACAATAGCTATAATTCCAATTGATTTTCTAACCAGAAACAGAATTATGATGTCATAATCTCCCCATGCTTGGGTTTCCTCCTGGGACTCCGGATTCATCCCACAATTCAAAATCATGCACGGTAGGTTAATTGGCTGTTCCAAATCATCACTAGGTGTGAGTGTATGAATGGTTGTGTGAGCATCGGCCCTGCGATAGCCTGGTGAGCTGCCCAGGGTGTGCCCCGCCATCACCCAGAGTCAGCTGAGATGGGTGCCAGCCTTCTTGCGACTTCTAATTAGGATTAAGTGGTTCAGAAAATGAATGAATGAATAAAGTTTCAATGAGGAAAAATTCAATAACATAAGTACAAAAAAAAGTATAAGTCAGAAAAAAGAATTAAAAGTACAGGAGCACCTGAAACAGACTGCACGCCGGTTAACTCGCCGCCTTCTCTGGTATTACTGACTGGAATTGCACAAAGCTTTGCAGGCTCATCCTCGATGACCTGATGAACAACTCTGTGGATTTTTGGTATTCAGCTGTCACAGATATACCTCTGCTGTGTAGCTTAGTTGAGCTTGTTTTCCTTATTTACAGTTTTGTTTCTCAACATGAATTTTATGGTAACTTTATTTTATTTAATTTTTTTTTATAATTTCGGATGAAGATGGTGGTCCAGTTTTCAGCCTTTTATTTTATTGGTACGCTTATATTATATATTTTTTAATTTAGTATATATTATATGTTATACTGCACACGGGGGCAGTGACAACCTTGTGGAGCATGGGACTTGAACCCCCAACCTTCGGATCAGTGATCCAGCACCCTATACCACTAGATCACCACTGCCCGAATGTGTCTACTTACTATTCTTGTGATTTCGCACTCTCGGGAATGTGAAGCGAAATACAAATAGCAGCCGTTTCAAACAGGTCAATGCAATCTATCAAATGCATTCTAATAGACTGCAACGTTGTTGATGTAAGTAAAGACCACCTGATGACGATGAAAATGTACTTATTTTTCATATAACCAGCAAGTTTCCTTTTATGTGCCTTTAAGTAGTTTGCATTGTGTTTGGCAAATCTCTGCACACATATTGAACAAAACTGATTTTGTATTGCTGTCTTGTTTTGAGCAGTTGGTTCTTTGTGTGTTGTGCCATTTGCACACATAACAAACTGGATCAATCGCTGTTTTTGGTAGAAATGATAATTCTACATGGCAAATAATTTACTAGCAGGTCTACAGTAGTATAGGAATCGAATCCAACAGACCAATCAGCCATGGCATGCATGCTGCTGATTCTGTGTAAATAACTCACTAATTGAAAATGGCATGTCCAAAATAATAGCAGTGTGGAGTTCAGTTAGTGGCATCATTCACTCTCTGAACAACTGGAGCCAATTATTCAGTTCATTTTCTGTAACCGCTTCATCCTAATTAGGGTCGCGGGGAGGCTGGTGCCCATGCCAGGCAACTCAGGGCGAGGGCAGAGTACACCCTGGACAGCTCGCCAGGCCATCGCAGGGCGGAAACACGCTGACGGCTTTGCAGCCTACTCTTGTCGAAAGTCAGCAATGGTTCTTTTACATGCCTCACACCATAGACAGTGAGAGACATGGCCGGCCTTTGATAACCCAGTTTGCTGGGGGGGGGGGGGGGGGACAGTGACAACCTTGTGGAGAATGGGACTCAAACCCCCAACCTTTGGATCAGCGATCCGGCGCCTTATACCACTAGACCACCACTGCCCTCGGAGCCAATTATTGTCCTTATTTAAGGAAGGAAGGCAATAAGTGTCGCACATACTGGTTATAGAGCTGAAATTCTGAGGAAAATGGGTTGTTTAGAACAACCCATGGAGATGGGAAACATATAAAGAATGGCAGGAAATGACAGGCTGCTCAGCTCAAATTAGCAAATGCTAAATGCTATGCTATGCAAATTAGCAAATGCTAAATGCTATGCTATGCAAATTAGCAAATGCTAAATGCTATGCTATGCTTGGTAACCAAAACCTAAAAGTAGTGGAAGAAAGTGAAAAATTCATTCGAATGGACTGAAAAAGATAAAATATGTATAATTTATTTATCATATTTGATCAGTGTTTAAATATTAAGAATAAGTTTGTCCACTGGTATTGCAAAAAGACACTATTTATAAGAGAATAGGTTATGAAATATTGTATTTCATAACAAAATGTGAATTTCTCTCCGGGATTAAAACATGTCTGTCTGTCTGTCTGCCTGTCTGTCTGTCTGCCTGCCTGCCTACAATGGCATGCTTCAGTTCAGTGTTTCTTAGCTTTAGTCTATAAGCTTGAAGTTCAGTCTTAAAATGTATTGATGCCTCAGGGTCCCCCGTAAGGGCTGGAGGAAGTGGCTGGGAAGTGAGACATCTACTTAGGCTGCTGCCCCTGTGACCCAACAGATCAAACAGATGATGAGATGAGACATAAATAAGATTACATTCATTTATTCTATCCTTTAAAAAAGTGTTCAATATTGCATTCATTATGTGACAGTTTTAGGCCATGAGTCAGAGGAAGCTGAGTGTACCTGTAGAATTATAGGATTTAATAAATCATGTTAATCAGATCACTACATAAGTAATAGATCAACGGGATGAGGTAGGTGTTGTACTTCATGAATTATTAAATTTTAATAGTCCATTTAAGTCAGATTGATGTAGTCTGTGCAGAAAGTGTCGCCGATCATCTGGAAACCTTTTCAAATGACTTGGGTGTACGTGTCTTTTTTTTATGGGTCTAAAATCACTTCAAGGCAAGTGTTGGTCTTCATCTGGTTTGGAGGACACTCGAGATTTTATCTAGCATTTTAAAACACCCAAATATGATAAAGCAGTGTTTGCGGCACACTACTTAACATTCTCAATGATTATTACACAGCAGCAAAGTCCAAGCCATTAAAGGGAAAGATTTTGATCATAAATACATCAGACTTTGAATAAAAATAGTCTAACTAGCATGCCCAAGGCTGTAGGGTTGAAGAACCATGCTAAAAGTTTTGTGTGTGTGTGAGTCCGTCCATCAAATCCTCATTGCCTGAAATTAACCAGTTAATTTAAATTTTGTCCACACTTATACAGCTGTAGAAATTTATGGCGTAAATCAGATAAGTGAGAAAGGCAGGAATTTGAAACATGGCCTGACTGTATATTCTGGGGTCGTCAATTTCCAGAATGAAACCAAAATTTACTGCGAAAATGACTGACAGTCTTGTCACACCATGCACTGTATTGAGCAATGATTGCACTGTATTGAGGAAGGAGGACACAGTGGTGTAGTGGTTCGTATGTCCAACTAACAGCAAGAAGGTCATGAGTTTAAGTCTTGGGCTCGACAAGGGCGATCACATGTGAAGTTTGCATGTTCTCCCTGTGCATCTTTGGGACTCTGTTTTTTTTTTCCCCCACAGTCCAAAGACGTCTGTCTGTCGTCCTTTCGGCTTTTTCCCTTTTACTTGGGAGTCGCCACAGCGAATCATCTTGATTCGCACGTTTGATTTAGCAGAGGTTTTTACGTCGGATGCCCTTCCTGTCACAACCCTTTTAGCAAGGGACAGAAACACGCTGACGGCTTTGCAGCGTACTCTTTACGAAAGTCAGCAATGGTTCTTTTACACGCCTCACACCATAGACAGTGAGAGACATGGCCCGCCTTTGATAACCCAGTTAGCTGCAGTGGGGGGGACAGTGACAACCTTGTGGAGAGTGGGACTCGAACCCCCAACCTTTGGATCAGTGATCCAGTGCCCTATACCACTAGACCACCTCTGCCCCACAGTCCAAAGACGTATACATAAGGTTAATTGGCTGTTCCAAGTTGCCAGAAATTCTGAAATTACTGTAATAGAGTCAACTATATTTGAGACCAATGTTCCCTCTAAGCTGCGCGCGTGCACAATTGCGCACTGGGGTTACAGTCTCCACGCACAGACATTTTGCGCTGCGCAAAAAAAAATAGAAATCCCACCTGAAGTGAAAATAAAATAAACATATAGCTATTCAGTTTGTGCTATTTTGGAATTTGATTCAATGAGTGAGGGGCAACTGGTTGCACCAGCCAATGATGCGATTCATATACGTACTGACACACCGAATCGACGTGATTGACAATGACGACGTCCTTATGCACCGCCCGCCACCTGTGTTTTTAGCTCGCCAAACGGTGACTAATGTAAAGAGAAGAAGACACGTGAGATACGCTGCTTTTATTTAACCCTTTATAATAATGGCAAAACGAACGGGCATTGACACATCCCCTCACGAAGCCAAAGTTAAAAAGAAATGCAGTTATTTTAAGATGGAATGGCTGTCTGAGTTTGTACAAACAGAAGAAAAAAAAACATGAAACTGGGTGATATTTTTCTCTTTTTCGAGCGAGAAAGGTCTGCTGTGCAAAACATGTTGGACTCTTTCTCAACCAATGGACAGCATAACTCTCTACCAGACCACAGCAGGACCCTCTCACCCAATAAGAGCTTGACACACTGACATTTCAAACTCGTACTTGTAATACAAGTCAGAGCTTCACAATGAAAATTGAGTTTATATAGTCGGCTTGGTTGGCAATTTATGTTTTGCTGTAGTTAAAAACAAACATTTATACTTTGAATAGTGTAATCGTAATATGTTGTCGCTTACAATGAAAAGCTACATATTTCCGTTAGAACTCATAAATGCTGTAATTTGATTCTTTTAATAAATCGTGTTATTTGGATGGATGCGATACCGGCCTGACCACGGTGCACACGTCTGGTGCTGCTCACAGTTGTCCAAGGGACCGCTCAAGGAGATGATGTGTTTGCTCAGACACATAGAAAATTAGAGGGAACGTTGTTTGAGACTATCAAAGCCTTCAGTGTTTGGCATGTATCTTGTAGCAGAACATCTGTCCTGGAACCAAAATGATTGAATAAGGGATGTGCTGACCGAAACCATTGTTGCATCATTCAGTCGTTAAAGTGGTTGTCATGCGAGAATGCACTTAATTATAAATAAAAGAAAATCTGACTGCCGGGTGCACGAGATGCTCAGCATACTAGTAGAACTTGCACAGCGAGATTACATTACACAGCCACCCCTAACAAGAAAGTTCTAAACATAGATTATTTTACCCGTCAAATAAATTATAATTTTGTATAGCAACTTGATCATCCAAAAACGTTTGGCTGTGATTTCGCGTCAGAATAATTTTTGGATTATAAGGGAAAATTTTTACCTTCCTACATGCAACTGGTGTTTATACTCTGTTGCATATGCAGAATAATGTTGTTGTTGTTGTTTTGAGTGATGTATTGGTTCATTTTGAAATCAATGCCACGCTCTATCATGATTACAAAGCTGGTAAAATTGCACTCACTCATCCTCACTCAATTATCTCCCAAATTATTTAATCCTACTATTAGGGTCACAGGGAGTTTGGAGTCTGAATGAGTCAATGAAATGCATTCATTCATTCATTTTCTATGATACTTAATCCTAATTAGGGTCACACGGAGGCTAGCGCCCATCTCAACCGACTCTGGGCAAGGGTGGGGTAAACCCTGGACAGCTCTCCAGGGCATTGTAGGGCCAATACTCACACCAAGGGATAATTTGGAATAGCCAATAACCTACTCTGCATGCGTTGGGCTCTAGGAGGAAACAGGACGACCCAGAGGACACCAATGTAAGCACAGGGAAAACATGCAAACTCCACAGAGAAACGCCTGAGTTGGGAATTGAACTCCGGCTTTCTTGCTCCGATGGTGGACGTGCTCACCACTCCACCACCGTGCCACCCAATAAGTGTATATTTATTACTATTAATTAGTATTAATATTGTCAAGCCTTTAATCTATTAGTTGGATTTCTCAAACAAATGGAAGTTTGTTAATTCATTCAATCTGCTGAACAAGCTTATTCGTACTATGGTCATGGTAAGACTAGAGCCTATGTCAGACCACTCTGAGCAAAAGGGAGGGTACACCATAAACGGTTCCCAAGACCAAACCATTCACACTCATATCCACACTTGGAGGCAATTTGGAATCAGACAATTAGCCTGATTCACATGTTCTTGGTCTGTGGAAGGAACCAGATTGCCCAGAGGAAACCAACGCCGGTAAAAGGAAACCATACAAATTCCAAACAGAAACGCCAGATTATGGGGCTCAGGGTGTTCTTGCTGTGAGGTTCAGTTCAGTTCATTTTCTGCACCCGCTTAATCCTAACTTGGGTCGCAGGGAGGCTGGCACCCATCCCAGCCAACTTCGGGCGAGGGCAGAGTACACCCTGGACAGTTCGCCAGGCCATCGCAGGGCGGAAACACGCTGACGGCTTTGCAGCCTACTCTTGTCGAAAGTCAGCGATGGTTCTTTTACATGCCTCACACCATAGACAGTGAGAGACATGGCCGGCCTTTGATAACCCAGTTAGCTCCACTGGGGGGACAGTGACAACCTTGTGCAGAGTGGGACTCGAACCCCCAACCTTTGGATCAGCGATCCGGCGCCTTATACCACTAGACCACCACTGCTCCATTGCTGTGAGGTGGACGTGCTAACCACTACACAAAGGTACTGCCCAGTAAAATTAAAGAAATGTGGAATTATGAGAAAATGTGATTCTATTTTCATCTATCACAGTATGGGAAGGACTGAGATCCAGAGAGGTGTGACCAACAGAAAGCTTGACTTGATTTAAAAGTGTTTGCAATGTTAAAAAAAATAACACCAACATATGTTTCAAGGAAATAAGGAAGATGAAGGGACCATTCCAAGACACAGACCTTGTCCACATCTGTCAGAATATGTTCTGATGTCTTTTTTTTTCTTCTTTTTTTTTTTTTTTTTTTTTTTTTTTGTTGAGGCCATCAGGGTGAAACAGAAAGTGTCAGGGTATTTGAACGAAGTCGAAGATTGTGGCAGAGACAGTATATCCTGTCAGTATAATATATGCAGTATGATGCACCATGGCGTGAAATCAAACATTTTGTTTGGTACAGCCAGAATGACATCAAACCCTGTGAAAAGACAAGTGTCTAAATTTTCACTTAACAGCTTTTTGGGGGAGTTTGAACAGATCAGTAATTCAAGAAACTTGTAGTAAACAAAGCTGAAGGATTTAAGTTTGTTTTCAAAGAAATTTAAAGTCACTTTAACTTTGTCATTGATGAATTGATTCACTTGGATTTTCACCCTGATTTTTTTCTTATTTTGTATCAAGTAAACAAACCAATATTAAAAAAAAAAAAACTTTTTGGCTTCATGACATGTACCTAAGGCAGTGGTGGCCTTGTGGTAAATGTGCTGGATCACTGATCCCAAGGTTGAGGGTTCAAACCCCACTCTCAACAGGTGGTCACTGTCGCCCCAGTGCAGCTAACTGGGCATCAAAGGCCAGCCATGTCTCTCACTGTCTATAGTGTGAGGTTCATGTAAAAGTGCCATTGTTGACTTTCATCAAGAGTAGACTGCAAAGCTGTTAATGTGTTTCCTCCCTGCGATGGGCTGGCAAGCTGTCCATGGTGTACTGTGCCCTCGCCCAGAGTTGGCTGAGATGGGCACCATCCTCCCTGCGACCATAAAAGTTCAGAAAATGAATGAATGAAATGTACCTAACAAATATATTTCTATTTATGTTTCCCACATTTTTAGATTGTTAAAAATTCTTGGCACAATTTTTGACAGTCAGACATTTTTTCACAATCATCACGATTAAATTTGATACCTCAAGATCATCATGATGCACCACCATGTCACCTGCTGTTATAAGCTACACTGAGTAAATACAGCTTAAAATAATTTGTGCGCTTTTATTTTGCTGCCAAGATCCAAAATGTAAATATTTTGAAGAAGGTGAATCTTTTCTATATCTACTGTAATCACGGAGGATTATAACCGTTGTTTGTACTTTGAAGTGGAGCTGTCATAAACTCAGTCTGTACTGAAGGGAAAATTTAGGCTGAATTTCTGAGAAATTGATTTGAAACTCGTCCACCTCTCCCGATATACACAGACCAAAAAAAAAAGATAAAAAAAAAACTTGGCCCTAGTATGATCTCAATACTGATTAGACTCCAAAGATTCTGAGAAAATCCCAGGAGATATGTGTGAGATCTTCAAACTAGTTCACTAATGACGGCAACTGTCACTGAGATCACCCTGCACTGCTTCCTCTTGCTTGGTTGATTGCATAATCACAGTCGGGGACATGTGTAGACATTCTTCTAATGAAGTGGCAGGTGAGTGTATTTATAGAATATGGAGCTTTTATTAGAAGAAAAAGCCCATTAAACCATTCATTTTTCAAGCCATGGACATATGGCATGGCATAGTGGTTAGTACGTCAGTCCCACACCAAAAATGTCCTCTGTTCAAGCCCTGCACACAGACGGTTCTCCCTTTGGTTGCATGTGGTACTTCAGTTTCCTCCCACAGTCCAAAGATATACACATAGGCTAATTGGTTGCTTCGAATTGAGATATATATATATATATATATATATATATATGCATATATGTGTGTGTATATATATATATATGCATATATGTGTATATATATATATATATATATATATATATATATATATATATATATATATATATATGTATATATGTATGTATGTATGTATGTTTATATGTATGTATATATATGTATGTATATATATATATGTATATGTATATATATATATATATATGTATATGTATGTATATATATATGTATGTATATATATATGTATGTATATATATATGTATATGTATATATGTATATATATGTATATATATATGTATGTGTATATATATATGTATGTGTATATATATATATATATATATATATATATATATATAATGTGTGTGTGTGTGTGTGTATAGTGTATATAGCATTGTATCGCAACTTCAGTGGATAAAAAAAGCAATAATGAAAACTTGGTGGGTTGCAATTCTTCAACTAAGATGTACATGATGCCCGTTGACCCACATGGAGCTCGCCTGGTTTTGAAAGGTCTTGTGTTTCATTCTTCTGGATATTGTGCCACCCTTTAGTCGCCAACCACCTGACCATGTGACAGTTTGTACTGGGTTACACTGTAACTAATAGCAAAGTGAACTATGTACAAACTCTGAGCAAACTCTGACCTTACAAGACCAAGAGAGGCATGAGTCCTGTGAAAAATGATTCCTCGTGCTCCCTGAACCACTCTTTCATTCTTTGTTCCCTTTTTTATGTCTGTACCATCAGGGAAGAAAAAGTCTTTGATGGGATAACGTGCTCATTCAGTACATTCAGCTCATCAACTGCTTCATTTTCATCGTTATTGCCACATTAATGTTGCTGAGCCTCTACCGACCAACTGGAGTTGCCATGGAGATGTGATCAAGGATAAAGGTTCTCCATGAAAATATAGATTGATCGATTGAGTGATTGATTGATACTTCATTGACAGTGTTTTACAACAGGTATGATGAATAAAATTGCACAAAGTACAAGTGAAAATGTATGTGATCACGTGCACTTTGTGACTTTCTAAATTTCTTCCAACAGAGAAGCGGTCTGATAAAATCTTTTTAGAGAACTACAGATGTGAGTATGGGATAATAAAAGAGAAATATGAAGAACATAGAGAGCAGACAAGCATGAAAGGTGCTGTGATCTAACACTCAGGTTTATTTTGCCCCCAAGGGGGTCAGACCGGAGTCTTTCAGATAGAACTAACTGATCGAGAAATGGCTCGGTGATATTGAAACCAGCAGGAGAGCAAAATAAAAGAAAAAATAGAGAATGGAGCAATGACCAAAAAAAAAAAAAAAAAAGAAAGAAATGGAAAGAAATGGAGAATGAAGGGTGTGTACAGTACATTCTTTCAGCTGGATTGTTTATGCATAGTGGTATAGGGTGCTGGATCGCTGATCCAAAGGTTGGGGGTTCAAGTCCCACTCTCCACAAGGTTGTCACTGTCCCCCCCAGTGCAGCTAACTGGGTTATCAAAGGCGGGTCATGTCTATCACTGTCTATGATGTGAGGTTCATGTAAAAGAACCGTTGCTGACTTTCGTAAAAAGAGTAGCTGCGAAGCCGTCAGCGTGTTTCTGTCCCTTGCTAAAGGGTTGTGACAGGAAGGGCAATCGGCGTAAAAACTTGTGCCACATCAAACGTGTGAATCATTCGCTGTGGCGAGCCCTGGTAAAGGAAAAAATCCGAAAGGAAATCTCATTATTAATAGCGTTATTATTATTAAAGACAATGAAGTCTATCTATAAGTATATTTAATGGAGCCTATCTCAGCCAACTCTGGGTGAAGGCTTGGTAGACCCTGAACCCAGCATGCTATCATGCTATCACAGGGCGAACACACAACTATTCACACTTACACTCACACCTCGGTGCAATTCAGAAAAGCCAGTTCGCCTCATGAGCATGTCTTTGGATTGTGGGGAAGAAACCAGAATACCCAGCGCAAACCCATAAAAGCACAAGGAATCTCCACAAAGAAATGCCTGGAGCCCTCGGGACCTCGAACTCCGAGTATTCTTGCTTTGAGGCAGACATTCTATCCACCAAATCACTGTGCCATCCCTTAAGAAATGCTGAAAAACCTTTTAAAAATGTTTTAGTGAACTCTGATGAACTCATCCCAGTTCTACTTGATGCATCTCCACAAACTAATTGGTATTAAATCCATGCAAACATCATCTATTTGTGATATCCAATTATCTAAGAGAATGACGCCTTGTGTCAACACTGCATTACATCTCTTTAATCTTCTTACAATAATCACTTCAATCCCTCAATAAAAATGACGTATGTGTCAATTTACCCTGCAAAAGCAAACCGAATGAAGCACATCGTTCCAAGAAGATATCGGATGCTGTATCTGTGTGTTCTCACCTGATACGTACTGGAGTGCAATGGCAACAGTATGTACTGTAGGATAGTTAGTGTGTGAGAGGAGTGTTGACACCGCATCGCTTTCTCCCTGCTGATTGGTCTCCAGCTTAGACTGATTTATTCTCAGGGAAGACAGATGGACCGGAGTGGCCGAGGCCCGGCCTGGATTATTATAACCAGAGAAAAAGAAGAAATACTACCCCCAGTGCGGCTAACTGGGTTATCAAAGGCGGGCCATGTCTCTCACTGCCTATGCTGTTGCCTTGTTCCTTTTTTGATTACAGGGATCCCTCACTTTCCGCGGTTAATTGGGACCGAGATCCCGCCGCGACCTCCAAATTCCGCAAAGTAGGATCACACCCTCAACCCCTCCTGATTGACGTACTGTATCCGTACATGTATATGTGTATATAATATCAATAAATACATATTCAATGCAGGGCAATGGTGGTCTAGTGGTATAGGGCGCTGGATCGCTGATCCAAAGGTTGTGGGTTCGAGTCCCACTCTCCACAAGGTTGTCACTGTCCTCCCCAGTGCAGCTAACTGGGTTATCAAAGGCCGGCCATGTCTCCCACTGTCTATGGTGAGAGGCATGTAAAAGAACCATTGCTGACTTTCGTAAAGAGTAGCTGCAAAGTCGTCAGCGTGTTTCTGTCCCTTGCTAAAAGGGTTGTGACAGGAAGGGCATCCGACGTAAAAACCTCTGCCAAATTAAAACGTGCGAATCAAAATGATTCGCTGTGGCGACTCCCGAGTAAAATGGAAAAAGCCGAAAGGAAGACAGACAGAAAAAGAAGAAATACTAGTAGATCAAGAGAAAGACAGGAAACAATACACCGTTATGATCCGTTTTTTTTTTTCTTTCATCAGAATTCTTATTCCTTTTTTTTTTAATACTCTAAATCCACTAATACTGGATTTGTCGAGAATGTAAGCGGGAATAGCATGAGTCACTTCCAGTTGACTCACACCAGCTCTGAAGTGCTTTCCTTTGGACTGTAAAATATTTTAAATGAGTTTTTAAAAATGTTAAAAATGGAGTTCTGGTGTTGTATGATATTTTGTATGAAAATTATTCACATTTTCTTCAGCCTCAGCAGATTAGAACCACCTCACTCGGAATAATTCTCCATTGTCATACTCCTTGTTATTCCACTTTTTTTTTTTTTTTTTTTTTTTTTTTGTATGTATTTTGGGGGGGTTATGAAACACATACACAACATTAATCAGATCAGACACTGATCTTGAGCAAGAAGGACTGACTCATAACAACAAATCAGTTCATCCCAAAGGTGTTCAGATGAGATGGCGCTGTGGCATAGCAATTAGCAAAGTCTCTGTCTCACAGCAAGGCTGTCCTGGGTTTGACTCCTGGTCTTGCCAAGGACATTTCTGTCTTAAGTTTTCATGCTTTTCCCATACTTGCATGGGTTTCTTCTGGGTACTCCGGTTTCCTCCTACAGTCCAAAGACATGCATAGTCGGCTGACTGGCTGCAAATTGCCCTTGGGTATGGATGTGCATTTAAATAGTTGTGCGAGTCGGCCCTGCGGTGGTCTGGCAAGATGTTCTGGTTGTACTCTGCCTATGCTTGGTGTTGGCTGGGATATACTAGTACTCCAACCTCACAGTGAGGCTAGTAGGATTAAATGATGAAGCAAATGAGTGAATAAGTGGGAGGTGTTTAGTGGGATTAGGTTTTTTTTGTTTTTTTTTTAGATTGGTTAAGCCAGGGGTGTCAAACTCGTGCCAGAAAGGGCCATGTGGCTGCAGGTTTTTGTTTCAACCAAGCAGCAGCACACCTGACTTTGCTCATTTAATCAACTCATCTGAGTCTTCAGGCCACTGATTGGTCAATCTGTGTGCTCTGTACAGACACTGACCAATCAACTGCCTGAACACTCAACTCAGTTGATTAAATGAGCAAAGTCAGGTGTGCTGCTGCTTGGTTGAAACAAAAACCTGCAGCCACATGGCCCTTTCTGGCATGAGTTTGACACCCCTGGGTTAAGCACTGTTAATGGAGCTTGGAGTACAATCAGAAATAGAAAAATGTCTTTTTCCAACTGGAGTCTGAAAGATAGAAGCATTTACAGTACTTGCAAACAATTCTAATTATATTTATTTGCAATTATATTGATCGACTTTGTATGCAATAGCATTAACATTAGAGTTCAATGGAAGTGACAGGAAAGGGCCAAATTCAATTATGCAGATTGTTCTTATACAAATATTTCGTTTAAACCTGCTGCGATTACACACAGAACTGTTGATTAAACAAAACCTGATCAAAGATGAATTATTCACCTCTTTTATTCGCCGGTGAAGAGATCGGCCCACTGCTGGCTGTGCTTGTAGAATTTGCTGTCTTCAGTAAGAATTTTTTTTTTTTTTCCTACAGTCAGAACACCATCATTATTATTTTGCCTTGATCTCTGTCAACAGGTCAACACCTCCATATCCCAGACTATCTGATGTTTCTGTGATTTAATGCTGTGGACAGTAACAGACCTCCAATCATTTCCGCTTCTTGACATTCAGCGCTGGCTCGAGTTCATCAAAAGAAACTTTTTGTCCCCTCAGAACACCCCACACCTTCGGGTTTGGTGCAAAAGTTCGCCGTGTTATATTGTGGACTAATATATCCATTCTAATACATCCTCAGGATGGAATGCTTTTACTCGACAGCTTCTGCAATGTCATTTATATCCTTATCAGCTTAGTACACTTTCAATTTTATGATTTCTTGGGCTAGTCTTGAAAGAATGAAAAATCTAAATTGTGGTGAGGAGGTTAAATCAATTTCATTTAGCCTGTTCTCAGCACAGGCCTTCTTCAGTCAAATTTCAGACTTGTAGGAAAAGGCAGGAATTGGGAAACGATTTGGCTCAGCATATTCTCTTGATGATGTGATGAAGATGAAGAGGAAGAAACAGGTTCTGTCATTTCAGCCGAAAGAAAGCATTACTCATCTCACTCACTCATTTGCTGAACTGCTTAATTCCACTCTTAAATTTTGGGGAGGCTGAAGCCTACTTCAGCCGGTGCTAGGTTACACCCTGGATAGCTCATCAGACCATCGCACAGCCAACATACACCCAATCATTCACATTTGCATCCAAAATTTGGGCAATTTTCGAACAGCCAGTTAGTCTAATGTGCATGCCTTTGAACTGGGAAGAAACTGGAGTACCCTGAGGTAACCCATTCAAGCTTGGGAAGAGCATGCAAACTCCACACGGAAACACCCAAGCCGGGGACTCAAACCCAGAACGTTTGTGCTGTGAGGCAGACATGCTAAACACTGAGGCGTCATGCGGCCCATTTTTGTATTTATATATATATATATATATATATATATATATATATATATATACATTAATTATTATACATTGATATGTAATACCGCTGTGTTACAGTTTGTTTAGAAAAAAATATTCTGAAAGGCCAAAAACTCTGCATAGTTCAGCATGGTAAAAGTGCAAAAGGTACTTTTTGACCTTTCAGAAATTCATTTTCTGAAAAAGCTTGTCAATGGATTCCTCACAAATTAGATTTTCGCAAGTACAGTACAATGATCCCTCACTTTCCGCAGTTAATTGAGACAGAGATCCCTCCACGATCATCGAATTTACGATCAACCCCTCCCTGACTGACGTATATGTACATGTATATGTGTATATAATATCAATAAATACATATTCAATGCGGGGCAGTGGTGGTCTAGTGGTATAGGGCACTGGATCGCTGATCCAAAGGTTGGGGGTTCGATTCCCACTCTCCACAAGGCTGTCACTGTCCTCGCCAGTGCAGCTAACTGGGTTATCAAAGTCCAGCCATGTCTCTCACTGTCTATGGTGTGAGGCATGTAAAAGAACCATTGCTGACTTTCGACAAGAGTAGGCTGCAAAGCCGTCGGCGTGTTTCCGCCCTGCGATGGCCTGGTGAGCTGTCCAGGGTGTACTCTGCCCTCGCCCGTAGTTGGCTGGGATGGGCACCAGCCTCCCCGCGACCCTAATTCGGATTAAGCGGTTACAGAAAATGAACTGATGAACATATTCAATGCTACAAATGCTTATAATAACAATAAAATATTCAAAAATGATGCATACGATGTAAATAAAATATAAATACACACATATGCAGACAAGCACTCGTGTGCGCGCAGTCAGATGCGCACCTCACAAAAATGTAACGTTTTGATGGGAGGTTTTGGGTTGGTATTTTTGTGTTTGTTTGGGGGTTTGTTTTGTTTTGTTTTTGCATAATTGGCCTTGTTTTTCTTTAACTTTTCCCCCATATTCTTTCTTAATTTACTTATTTTTTTAATTTCATGAATATAAAAAAAACAACAACAAAAAAACGCGATGCACAGAAGCCGCATGAATTGAAGCAAAAAGTAGCGAGGGATCCCTGTATTAGCTAAGACATGTTTATAATTAATGTAATGTATAATTTTAATTTAACAGAATTCCGTGAGAATGGAGGTACAATTCATTGTGTCAAGTGATTAAAGCACTTGATATTTCAAAGGGGACGATGGTGTATCAGTGGTTAAAGCTGTGGATTACTGATCAGAAGATTGAAGGCCCTTAACCCTCAAGTGCTCAGTAATATAAATGAGACAAAAATGCAAATTTCTTTGGATAAGAGTGTATGCCAAATGCCATAAATGTCCAGAGTGATTGGAAATCACACAGCAAGTATATACAGGAGCTCTGGTTTTAGGTCGCCTCCACTTTCAAGTGAAATTTTTCAAGATGAAAGATTACAATCTAAGACGGTATCTGAGATGAAAATATATCGCTTGTGAGAAATCAGATGCAAATCTCCGATTTTAAAGGCAGCCAGCAAGCAGTGGTCAATGAGTTCCCCAGGCCCAACCAGGACCTCCTTTACATACGACTGAACTAAATTGCTCAGAAGTTCCAATGCTCTCTATATTCAGCAAAGAAATTTCTCACAATAAAACTTAACTTGCCTTGCAACATACATATGTGAAGACTTTCAGTTAATTCAGTGAAGACAACCAGATAACCATTAACATCAAACATTCCCGCACTGTATTTTACCTCATTGCACACTATTAGTTGAGGCGATGCCTAAATCTATGCACTAAAGGCTTAAAGACGCAACTCATCAGATGGTCATGTTGCAAATAGTGATGCTTTTGAAGAAATCGAGTGGCACTTTGGTGTACTGATTAGCACGTCCGCTTCACAGAAAGAACGTCCAGATTCGAGATCTGGGCTCTGACATTTCTCTGTGGAGTTTGTATGTTCTTTCTGTGCCTGCATGGGTTTTCTCTGAGTACTCCAGTTTCTGCCCAGAGTCGAAAGAATGTGAGTGTGTGTGTGTGTGTGTGTATGTGTGTGTGTGTGTGTGTTGCGCTGTGATGTTCTGGTGAGCTGTCCAGCCAGTGTGGACGGAGGTAGGTTCCAGCCTTGGTGTGACCTAAGTAGGACAAACAGGAAATATGGGTACAGGAATGGGTACAGTTCAGCTCCCTCCTGGCCAATGGGAGGCCAGCGTGGTGGGATGTTGGGAGACAGCCAATGAGAGAGCAACTCGCGCATTTTTTGAATGGCATGTTTGGTGCTTTTTGTAAGAAGAGGGTGTTTTGTATACAGAGGACGAAAATTTAGGAAAATATTTTTCCTAACCTGGATTTTTTGTATTCAGAGGTTTTCGTAAGTAGAGGGCCAACTGTACTTTGTACACTGTTCAGGTTTACTTCATGACATACTATTTTTCACTGATGTAAGATTAACCTTATCAAGTTCATCTATTCTGTAAGTGAATTCACCAAGATGTGGCATGGCTTTTCTAACTACTCTTTTGACAGCAATATACAGATGCTCCCCGACTTACGTTCATCCGTTTTACGTTTTTTGGGTTTTTTTCCATTTTACATTTTTTTGTTTTTTGTTTTTTTTTGTTTTTTCAAAAAAAAAAAGTAAAATTTTGAGTTTGGACGTACCTACGTAGTACACTGATGCTGCATCCATTGTTTACAAACTACAGACTAAACATGCCCCTCCTTCTTCCCAGTTCGGATATAAAAAATTAGCATACTGTGATAAAGTTAATTATTTTCCATAAAGTACTGATAAAAATTAAACTTTCATGTATTTTAGATTCATTGTACCCCAACTGAAATATTTCAGGTCTTGTATTGTTTTAATACTGATGATTTTGGCATACAGCTCATGAAAACCAAAAATCCCTATCTCAAAAAATTTGCATATTTCAATGTGGCATGTGTCTGGTGTCTCTCAACTTTCTCTTCACAATATCCCACATATTCTCTATTGGCTTCAGATCAGGAGAGTGAGAAGGCCAATTGAGCACAGTAATACCATGGTCAGTAAACCATTTAGCAGTGGTTTTGGCACTGTGAGCAGGTGCCAGGTTGTGCTGAAAAATGAAATCTTCATCTCCATAAAGCTTTTCAGCAGATGGAAGCATGAAGTGCTCCAAAATCTCCTGATAGCTAGCTGCATTGACCCCGCCCTTGATAAAACACAGTGGACCAACACCAGCAGCTGACATGGCACCCCAGACCATCACTGACTGTGGGGACTTGACACTGGACTTCAGGCATTTTGGCATTTCCTTCTCCCCAGTCTTCCTCCAGACTCTGGCACCTTGATTTCCGAATGGCATGCAAAATTTGCTTTCATCCGAAAAAAGTACTTTGGACCACTGAGCAACAGTCCAGTGCTGCTTCTCTGTAGCCCAGGTCAGCCGCTTCTGCCGCTGTTTCTGGTTCAAAAGTGGCTTGACCTGGGGAATGCGGCACCTGTAGCCTGAAGGACCAGTATATATCTCATACACAGAGATGAATTAACTATCTGCTCAGATCGGCACAATCTAATGCATACTCAGTTAAGCAAAGAGAGTTGTACGATGAATGAAAACCCTAATCCACAAATTACAGATCAATTACAGATATTTATTATCTTTTAGCAAAATCCTGAGAGTGTATACTTATTTTTATATTAATATTCATTAGGATTTGTACTTGTTCTTTGTATGCATCTCTTGAATAAAGTTTACTTACTTACTTACACAAAAGAAAGAACTCTCCGCTTTGCTGGGAGACTGCATCAGTAGAGGCTGTGTTCTAAACGAGTTCAACGGCACCCTTGTGCACTTGAAAGACCGGAAGTCTGTATAACCCACAGCAAGTGCACTACTTTTGCATGTACACTGCTTTCGGTATTGAGCGCTTCACATATTGTAAGCATTGATTGGCTGTTTTAAGCTTCATGTAAAGTGACTCGGTATAAGTAAGTGACTTATTTGAAATTAATGTTGATATTATTTGATATATTTGATATTATTTTACAATGTTATGTTTATAATAATTGATTTAGGGGTGTTTTATGAGATACGGTAATGGTATTCATGGATGTTTAGTACAGTATGAGCGTCACACGTCATATGTCACTGTAACAACTTACGTTCACGTTCAACTTGCGTTCGGCCGTCCAGAACGAATTAAAAACTTAAGTCGGGGAGCGTCTGTACTGTACACAGCCACCTAAAAAACAGCTCATGACACAAAGAATGTGCAGAATTACACTGTACTGTGCCTTTAATAAACTCATTCAGCCCTGCAATAAATACCTCATGTGCCATAAAACTGAAATTTAACACCGTTTTAAATCCATAAATGTTCAAATCATCACTCTTACAAAGAATGGCTACTGTCATCCCACTCTGACCTCTGAAGTATGGAGGTCAGAGTATAATGACAGCCAGAAGACAAGCTGCTTTGCTTCCAGTGCATGCTTCAAAGGTTATGTTTTCATGTGACGTATGAAGATGATTATGCCTTAGAAACTATTTTAATTAAATGATAAAGTACTTTGGACGTTCTTCACTCATTAACAGCAAAAATAATGCTAACCATCTTAAAAAGACTTGTATACTATGTGACAGTCAGGCACAACTCCAGTTAACTCTGAAGTTAATTCATTCATTCATTCATTTTCTATAACCGCTTAATCCTAATTAGGGTCGCAGGGAGGCTGGCGCCCATCCCAGCCGACTCTGTGCGAGGGCAGAGTACAGACAGTTCGCCAGGCCATTGCAGGGCACAAACACGCTGACAGCTATGCAGCCACTCTTGTCAAAAGTCAGCAATGGTTATTTTACAGCCTCACACCATAGACAGTGAGAGACATGGCCAGCCTTTGACAACCCAGTTACCTGCACTGGAGGGGGGGGACAGTGACAACCCGTTGAGCTTGAATCCCCAACCTTGGGATCAGTGATCCAGCACCTTTACCACCAGGCCACCACTTCCCCTCTCAAGTTAATTGATGTTCAATTACTGTACCCAGTTACTGTTTGTGATTTAAGATTTTCTGGAACTGCTGTAATTTTTAAATGTATTAAAAAGTTTTCTTCTCTTTTGCAGTTTGGTAATACACAAGAGGAATAAACTGTAGTACTCAGAAGAAACCCACACAAGCATTAGAAGTGCATGCAAACTCTGCACGGAAGCAACCGAGCCCAAGGAATTACACTTTACTGCGAATATATTTAAATTTTTAATTTTCACAGCTGAGCACACTGTCACGTGAAAGCAAAAGAAGGCAGAAAGGAAAACACAATGCGAAGGCAGAGGGAATATTCTCTTTAATCAAGGCAGAAAAAAACAAGGAAGTAAACAATATATAAAGAAAAACAAAATCAGCAGACTAAATGGACAGGATCAATAAACCGCAAGACTTCTAATTAAACACACAGGCCAAACAGAAGGGACTAATTATCTCATGAATACACAAGGCCTAGCTAAGTGACTAAACAGCCATTCAAATCAACACCATCCATTCCTTTTGATTGGTTCCCAGCCATGCAGTTTTGGATGGTACCTACATCAGTATTTTTAAGGCATGCTGGAAGCTGTTGTCTGGCTATCTGGATTTTTTTTTTTTTTTTTTTTTTTCTTCCGTAGAAAGCTTCCAAAGCTTGGCGGACATGGCACCATGATGTTTATTTTATGAATATAGCTATATAATAAGGCAATACAGTGAATTGATCACTGAACTAAAACTGATCCACCCCAGCATAGTAGGGATTAAGTAGGAAATTTGACATACTGAGAGAATGGAATCTGTTTCAAAAGTGAGCTATAATACATGATTATAGCATGGAAATTGACTGAGTTACATCACTATGTCACTAATCAAGAAATGAAAATAGCAATTACAGTTACAGAACCAGTTTCCGCATCTGAAACTCGATTCCGTCTATACACCACATGAATCCTGCACTCCATCAACCAGTGTGGTCTTCTCAGCGTCTTCCTAGCAACAGATGAGTTTTATTTATACTGAGTCTTGTCTGTTTTGAGGCTTCTCATTGGTTTACAATCATACGATTTGGAGGATCCTTCTGCGACTCTGAAAGTAGAGTATTCTGCTAGTGAATATGAATAATAAGGAAATATCTTGAGCAATCACAAAAGTTTTTGAAAATCAGCAAAATATGTGAATACAGTGGTACCTCACTTTACCAAATTAATCCGTTCCAGAAGTGGTTTCATAACCTGATCTTTTCGTAGTAAGTTGAACCGCATTTTCATGGAAAAGGCCTGATTCGTTCCAAGCCCCAAAACCCCCAATACTACCCTCTAAACCCTTTAAAAATTATAAAAGCATACCTTTTAAGGCCTCCTTCTTCAATATTGTACCGATGGTAAACGGGTTTGGCCATATCCCTTTGCGATATCACGCAACCGCATGCCACGAGCCCGCTTCTTCTTTTCACTCGTACCAGGAATCACTTTCACCGGGAATCACACACACACACACACACACACACACGCATGCGCGTGTGTGTGTGTGTGTGTGTGTGTGTGTGTGTGTGCATGCATGTGTTGTCCATGTCTTCTTAGCAAAGTTATAATCTTACAAATGTTATTGCAAGGTTAAAAGCTTGAGCCAAAAAATAAAGTTGCGATGAGCACACTCGAAAAACTCACGAAACAATAGTAACTCTGTCCTTTACACGTGTTAGAACTCCATGAAAGAACAATGGGTTGAAATGCATCATGGCTATTATGGAGATGCAGCTCCATAATAGTCAATGGGAGGAAGCTGCGTCATGGGTATTATGGAGATGCAGCTCCCTCCTAGCCAATGGGAGGCCAGTGGGGCGGGATGTTGGGAAATAGCCAATGGGAGGCCAGTGGGGCGGGATGTTGAGAGATAGCCAATGGGAGGCCAGCGAGGTGAGATGTTGGGAGATAGCCAATGGGAGAGCAACTCGCGCATTGTTTGAATTTTTGAGCTGGCGCTTTCGTAATGTGAATTTGTTTCTTATCCAGAGATAGAAATTTTAGATAAATGCGCTGCGTAACCTGGATTTTCCATTTGTTGGGACTTTTGTAAGGTGAGGTACCACTGTATTTCTATTGTTTTAGTATTTTAGTAAGTAAGTAGGTATTTTATCATGGATAGATTGTTCATTCATTCATTCCCTGAACTGCTTAATCCTTATCAGGGACTTGGGGAGTATGGTGCCAAAATTAGCTGTCAATGGGCAAGGTACACCCTGGACAGTGGCTATGCATCCTACTCTTGACGAAAGTGAGTAATGGATGGTTTACATGCCTCACACCATAGACAGTGAGAGACATGGCAAGCCTTTGATAACCCAGGTAGCAGCACTGGGGGACAGCAGTAACAACCCGTTGAATCCCCCACCCCGACCTTGGGATCAATTATCCAGCACCCTATCATTCCATTGGGCCATCACTGCACCATGGATAGATTGTGCTTATGGATATTTTAAATTGGTCATGAAAGTGGTCATGTTGGGACACACACACACACTGGGCCTATTGTTACATATCTCTCAGTCAGTTGAGCTAAATAGCAAGTGCAGATCATTAGAAAATATTAAGATATTAGAAATTTGTAGGATATTTTAAGTCAAAAGACAAATAAAAATGACAGCCTATATATTTTTTTAATGATCTGGTTTTATCAACGTTTTAATAGGATTTTACAATATAGAGATTAGTTGTATATTATTTTGGATAAAAAAGTTGATCATCATTGACTTGGTTTGGCTCGTAGATAAGACAAGTTGTCTCAAGGTAAACAAAAATGGCGCTGCCTAGTACAAAATGGAATCTTCCTTGCTCTGATGTTACTACTGATGTCTGGCAATGCATACCCAAATCCTGGGATGAGCAATCATCTATGTGGGACATGCAGTAGACCAGTCAAATCAAACCAGAGAGAGATAGGTGATGAGTGCAAGGTATGGTTCCATACTAAATGCATTGGTATGGAAAACACCATATACGAGACATGGTCAAATACTGATGAACCATGGAAGTGTATTCAGTGCACATTTCCTGGCAGCATCAGCACAAACAGTGACAGTCACTGGACACTTTCAAGGACGATGGGGAATATGATGGGGATTGTGTAACATTGGAATTGTTTGTGGAGGTCAGAAAGGCCAAAGGTATCACTCTCACCCATATTAACCTATGTGGACTAGAGAGTAATTTTGATTAACTAAAGTTGACCACGAAATATGTTCCTGTGGACATACTCACTATGTCAGAAACACATCTCAGAGCTGGTGTAGCAGACAAGACACTCCAAGTCAATAGATATATATACTGGGGACTGTCAGAACCAGTCGGCTATGGAGGGGTGATTGTATAAGTGTCTTGTTTTTGAATCACATAGATGGAAAGGCCTGGAATTACCTGATGCAGGGTGCTTGTGGGTCAAGATCAAGCTTCCGAAATCAAGGCCAATTCTAGTGTCATCATTGTGCTGTCTCCCTCCAGTAGTAAAACAGTCACTGGCTGAGCTGGAATCATTCTATGCAATGGCTTATGAAACAGGCTACAAACTTGCAATATTGGGGGATATGAACATTGACCTACTGGGCAGTAAGAGAAAAGGAAAGAGAAATCGTTGTTCAAGCTGCATCAAGCCACACAGCTCACTCAACTAATCACCAAACCTACATGCGTCAGTGAGCAATCCAGTATGCTGATAGACCACATTATGACAAACTGTCGTGAACACTACTCCAATACTAATGTGGTACCAACTGGTCTAAGTGATCATTACATGAGTTATGTTGAAAGAAAAACATTCAAACCCCATGGAAAACCTAAACAGCTGACCACCCAGACCTGCAATCCCGGATATGCTTGCTGCTGATGTAGCTGATCAAGCCTGTTGTGGACGTCAATGTACAGTATTATGGATGTAGACAACACCTGGGCACATTAGAAGTCCACTTTTCAAAAGGCGTGTTGATCTTCATGGTCTCTACAGATCAATGACCATATATGGAGAATCTACAATACGGTCAATGTAGGAATTCCTTGTTGACTCGGGAGAGAAACTATTTTGAAAGGAAAGCAGAGAAAACCTCACATCCTAGGATGTAACAACAATATAGGACCGTGAGAAATTTTGTTAATCATTTATGGGGGATGTTGAAAAGGAGAAAGAAAAGGGGGATCCAGGGTAATTAGTTGATTTTCGAGTCAAGTGCCAAGGTGAAGAAAGTCAGCATGTGCCCAATTTTGGAAAAGAAGGAAAGAAGGGAAACAGACAAAAGATAAAGGTATGCACTACTCAGACATGTCATCTCTATGCATACAATGAAACAGCCATAACTTAATGTGAGTTATTATTATTATGGATGCTTGTATAGTGCATTATTCGTACACGTGTATGCTCAATGCGCATGAGAATAGTTAGTGTGTTTATTACCCTCTTGCCATGTTGCTACTACTTATACATTGGACCATTGTGTTTGGTTATTACTCTTGCTCAACAAGCATATATTTGAATTCGAGGAATCATGTTATTTAATTTATTTCACAACATGAGTGTAAGATCATGTTTTAATCTAGGTATTTGCTTAACATTATAGATATTGCGGGTCTACACTAACTTAAATAACATCTCTGATATACAAGATAATACAGGGACCCCTCGCTACATCGTGCTTCGATTCATGCGGCTTCCGTGCATCATGTTTTTTTTTTTTTTTTTAATATTCATTGATATAAAAAAATAAGGAAATTAAGAAAGAATAGGAGAAAAAGTTATGGAAAATGCCACAAAAACAAGGCCAATTGTGAAAAAAAGAAAAAGCCCTAAGCAAACACAAAACAAAAAACAACCTAAAACCTCCCATCAAAACTAGTTAGATTTTTGTGAGGTGCAAGTCTGAGTGCATGCACATGCATCTGTTTGCATGCATGTGCGTGCGCATCTGCATGTGTGTATTTATATTCAATTTACATCTTATGCATTATTTTTGAATGTTTAATTGTTGTTATAAGCATTTATAGCATTGAATATGTATTTATTGATATTATATACACATATACATGTACGTATACAGTACGTCAGTCAGGAGGGGTTGAGGGTGTGATCCTACTTTGCGGAATTTTGAGGTCGCGGGGGGGATCTCGGTCCCAATTAACCGCGGAAAGTGAGGGATCCCTGTAATCAAAAAAGGAACAAGGCAACAGCATTCTATGGCAGAGTAGATAAAAATGTGCACTTTGTTCAAAAAAAGACAATGTGTAGAAGCGTAGCAACCAAGGCATTATTTTTATTATTTAAAAAGCTTTAATGTAACAGCTGGTTCATACTAGAATATTATTAATTCATTGTTAAGCCCTGATGAAGGCTGTGTGTGTGTGGTTAAAACAGATTGGCTTTGTTTTATTAATTCCACTTTGAACCAGCTGTTTACATTAAAATTGTTTAATCATAAAAAGAGTGCCTTGGTCTCTACCATTCTGTAATGGTCTGATCATTAAACTGGTAATGAAATGTGGGACATTGACCGTTTACCGTTTAATGTATTAGGGCAATATACCATATTCAACGTAATAAGCGCCCTGCTCCAATAAGCCCCCCCCCCCCCCCCCCCCCCCCCCATTGGTTTGATCTTATGTCTCATAACATGACCATGTGTACTGGGAGCAAAATGGTAGATCAAATTTACCAATTTTATTCGATCAGTCTCTGTAACGGTAAAATGAGGCGTTCACTACCTGTAAAAGTGAGTTTACATGATATTTCAAGTCCCCCTGCCACTGGGGAATGTCCATAATATTCATCAGAAACAACACATTTGATTGTTCCACAGGGCTTTAAAAAACAGGAAAATATTTTGCTGTGTTCTCTTGGTAAATGTCCAACAAGATGCTACAGCAAAACTATGGGATGCTCTGAATGAATGGAGTGATGAGCCAGATATGGATTTATCAGAAAGTCATGAGGCGAATTTTTCACCCGATTCTCCTGCTCACTAACTTCATACATTTTAAAGGCGTTCCTGGCCGTGTTCTAAAGTTTACCTTTGTGTTAATTGGTTCAACGTGCCATGTGTTAAAGTTGACATTCATGTTGATTGGCTCGATTTTACATCCAGGGGAAAATATTTAAAGGAACAGCACTGGGAGGGAAAATTAAAGGGTCTGTTTTTTAATTATGCTGTTTTCTGTTTATTTTTAGCCATCATGAAAGTAATTTGGTTGATACTACAAAATGAATAACACAAATACCAGTAAACTCGATGGTAATAAGAACTTCCCATTCCTCTCCGCTGGTTATCATTTTACTAAGTGCCCACCCACTCCATTTTTTAAGCGCCCTGGGTGCTTATCACATCTAATACAGTATATGCATTAAAGCCTGGTAGATACAGGATAATATCCCAGTACCAACAAATTATCAGCAGGATGACTCAAAAAGTCAGTACGTAACATGGACATAATGGATAGCCTTCTATTCACTACTAATAGCTTTAGAATCTAAAGCTAAAGTTTAGATAATACTTGTGTAACTAGTTACACTGTGCTGACATGGGAGCACAAGATAGACCATGTAACATGGACAAGTAATATCTTATACTTATATAATCGATCCTGTTTTAACTCTGATGCTTATTTACCAATTTTGCCACACACATGTAAATTCTGTGGTACACTGTGTGTGCACCTGTGCTCTGATTCATGTGGTTATTGAACCTGTGGAGACGTTAGCAGAGGCTCAACAAGACGTGAAAATAATGAGGTCTTTCTCTGTTATAAAATTGAGCATTTAAAGGGTGTTAACTAGGGAGTATTTGAATTATTTCACACACACACACACACACACACACACACACATTATATATATATATATATATATATATATATATATACATATACAAGTCCGCAAAACAATGTAAACACAAAGATCACAGAGACGACGTCTTAACACAAGGGTGACACGCTATACAACTGAACTGGGAAGAAGGAGGGGCACATTCAGTCTGTCGTTTGTAAAACAATGGACGCAGCATCATTACGTCATTGCATCATTACGTCAGCGTACTACATAGGTATGGCTAAACTCAAAATTTGACTTTTTTCTTTTTTGAAAAAAAAGTAAAATAAAAAAAAACGTAAAACGGATGAACAAAAGTCGGGGAGCGTCTGTATCGTCTGTCTGTCTGTATCGTGTAGCGTCTGTAAATATATATATTTACAGGGATCCCTCACTTTCTGCAGTTAATTGGGTCCAAGATCCCCCTGCAACCACCAAATTCTGCGAAGTAGGATCACTCCACCCAACCCCCTCCTGACTGACGTATACATACGTGTATATGTGTATATAATATCAATAAATATATATGCAATGCTATAAATGCTTTTAATAACAATTAAACATTAAAAAAATAATGCATAAGATGTAAATAAAATATAAATACACACACATACAGACACGCACGCACGCAGATGTAAGTGCATGCACTCAGGTGCGCACCTAACAAAAATGTAACTAGTTTTGATGAGAGGGTTTGGAGGTTTTTTGTTTGTTTTGTGTATCAGTATATATCTCTTATATATTTTTATATAATATATATATATATATATATATATATATATATATATATATATATGTGTGTGTGTGTGTGTGTGGTGTGTATTTTTTTTTTTTAAACCTATCACTTGTCATCTACAGTATTATGTTTAGTTGTAGTTGTATTGTAATGTGCCAGGTTACACACTGATGTTGTATTCATCTGGAAAGACTATAAATAAAGAAATAAAACTATGCTCTGAAGGATGTATTTTTAGCAATATTGCATTTTCATCTGGCCATTTTTCAACTTATAAGGCCACAGCTCCAGGCAGACACCCTGGCTCAAAGGAGTCAACAGGATCAAGGGCAAAAGTTCCATATGCTAGGATAATGCTATAAGCTACATAATTACTTTCCGCAGTGAGGTATTACCAGCTAGCGCAGAACTATTAGTTAGGGCAGTGGCAGCATCTACAGATGTGCCATCAACCCTCAGGTGCAGTTTCAACTATAGGAGTGTGATTAATAATCAAGAGTGCTATCAAACATAGCCGACCTCTCAGTCTCCTGGCTCGCACACTCCTGGGAGAATGGAAAAATGGTCAGAGAGATCTCAAACTCATTACCAAAATACAACATTAAAACATTCTCACAAACTTGAGATATGCGAGAAAAGAGCATGTCATTATTTCATTTTTAAAATCTGATATACATACTTAATATATACAAGATACTGCAACTTGGTATCACGTTTTTGTAGTCGAGAGAGAGAGAGAGAGAGAGATCTAATGGCATCTCCTGGACTGAATAAGAGAAGGTTGATTTTCCTGGAAGATGCACTCACATCTTTGTACATACACATAAGCTAAAGGGTGGAAGAAATCTGCAAGGTTACACTAGGGGACCTAAGAAGTTTGAGAACACTGTTGAATGAGTAAAAGTGGAATGACAGATGAGAAACAAGAAGAAAAGACAAGCCATTAGCAAGGTGTCAGTAGAGACGTGTTGTTCCCTCCACTTGTCATTGTTGTTGAGTGGAAGTAATGAGATCTGAGGGCTTATCCAGTCCCTCTTTAAGCATTTTTCTCCTCTCTCACTCTTTATTGGCTGAGATAAATGCAGGATTCTGGTGCTTTGAAGAAATTAACACTTTAAAACTAAATTGGATCTGAAGAGGAATTCGTTCAGAATACTTCAATGTAGAAGATGAGGGATGGCGAGTGCACTGCTGTACTCTTCTCTCTACACTGCAGATGTATGAGAGGCTTGGGCAGTAATTACAGGCCATAAAAATAAATGTAATCTCCATGGAGTTGTCAGGATAAATGTGTACACTATTTTATTCAGGGTTTTAATGTCACTTATTTTAATACAGAGCGGAACAGTGGCATAGTAGTTAACACATCCACCACACAGCAAGGTTCTCGGTTTGAGTCTTGGGCTTAGGTGTAGAGTTTCCATGGTCTCCCAGTGCTTAAGTGCGTTTCTTCCGGGTACTCCAGGTTTCCGCCGACAGTCCAAAGACATACACATTAGGCTAATTGATTGTTCCAAGTTGCCCCTAGGTGTGAATGTGAGTGTGATAGATCCTGTCAGACTGTGAGGATATCTCCTGTGCACAGCCCTCTTCAGGAAACCCCCAGATTTTTAAATTGGTTGTAGGTCTGGGCTCTGGCTGGGTCAATTTAAAACATTTAAAATTCTTCTGATTCAGGCAGGCAGTGGTGGTCTAGTGGTATAAAGCGCCGGATCGCTGATCCAAAGGTTGGGGTCCCCCCCATTGCAGCTAACTGGGTTATCATAGGCCGGCCATGTCTCTCATTGTCTATGGTGTGAGGCATGTAAAAGAACCATTGCTGACTTTCGTAAAAAGAGTAGGCTGCAAAGCCATCAGCGTGTTTCCGCCCTGCGATGGCCTGGCGAGCTGTCCAGGGTGTACTCTGCCCTCGCCCTGAGTTGGCTGGGATGGGCACCAGCCTCCCCGTGACCCTAATTAGGATGAAGCGGTTACAGAAAATGAACTGAACTGAACTGATTCAGGCATTCCATTTAAGATTTAGATGTATACTTTGGTTCACTGCCATGCTGAAAGGTCAAATTACTTTTGCAACTTACGGCCATATTATCCTGACAAGAACTGATCTCATCTGATCTCAGAAGCTCTGCATTTTCTGTCCAGGTTTGTACCTGGATAGGAGACAGCCTTGGAATACAAGGTGCTGTAAGATGGGGGTCATGGTGTAGTGGTTAGGGTGCTGGGCTCATGATTGCGAGGTTCTGGGTTCATATCTTAGTCATACTCCCACGGTGTTAAGACCCCAGAGCAAGTTTTTAACCACCAATATGCCTCAGCCCATCGAGCAATATAAGAAGTGAAGAAGGTGAAGTCCTAGTCGTTTCAGGCTACAGAAAATGTGAATAAGCTCTGGCTTTGATGAGGCGCCGGCTCAGGTGTGAAAATTCAAACAGGCTTACCTGTTTAACAGATCATCAAGATTATGGACCAAGATGGACTGATATATGAAGCTGTTCATAATTCCCTCTAAAGCGAATAAAGTCTACTTCCAGCTTAGAAAGAAAAGAAAAAAAAAAAAAAAAAAAAACAAAGCATGATGCTGCCACCACCACGCTTCACCAATAGAATTGTGTTGATTTGGTGATGTACAAATTTTATTTTAGCACCAAGCATAACTTGGATTATGACCAAACTCTTTATCAGATAGGTAAGTGTTGGCCTGGTGGCCAATGCGACCCTAAATAGGATTGAGCAGTTCAGAAAATGAACTAATGAATGAACAGCGTGGACTACTTGGAATGGTATAGATCTTTGAAGTTTCATGTAATCTGCGACTGTTTGCAAACAATATGAATAATTTTGGACATGCTTTTTTGTTGTTGTTCAAATGTAAATAAAATTTGAGAAATATTTTTTCCGCAATGATGCCACTTGTACATCATCGTATTTTCTTTTTGGAAAAGCCTGTGTCATTTCCAGTCAAAAAAAGAAACTTCAAGTCAAAATTTGTCAGGGCAATGAATAATTTCGAGGTTGACTGTAGGTGTGAGAGTGAGTGTGAATGATTTTGTTTGTGTGTGTGTGTGTGTGTGTGTGTGTGTGTGTGTGTGTGTGTGTGTGTGTGTGTGTGAACCCTGTGATGGTCTGGCAAGCTGTTTGGGGTGCACATTGCATTCGTCCGGAGTTAGCGGAGATAGGCTCCAGCCTCCATGCAATAGTAAATATGGTTTAGCAGCTTGAAAAATGAATGAATGAATGAATGAATGGTAAATGGCTGCACATCAGTAAAGTGTTTCGTGGGTCTCCAACTGGTTCAGGTGTTTCTATACTGAGTACACATGAAAACGCACCACTTGAAAAAAGTCAATATTTAATTTCAAATGAACTTCAATATAATTTTTATAGAACAACACTACAGTGACGTCACCCAACATGCCAGGTGCAAGAAATGCGAGAATTTCCCGTTAACTGTAACGCTAGGCAATTTCTCGCAAAAACGCAACATTTTGCACGCACACCAC
>CM045728.1:120589797-120642297 GCA_024760905.1 Plotosus lineatus | reverse complement strand
ATTGTTATTATTATTATTAATGAACACTCCATGAATGTTATTTTTCAACAGTTAAATAAAGTTAGTTGGAGCTCAAACTCTTCTTCTTTTTCAAAAAAAAGAAAAAAAAAAGACAGATGATCATGCACCAGCTGAGAGAATAAAGGCTCAGGCTCAGTCTAGCCAAAAATCCCCGCTAATGTTTAAAACATGTCCAACATGCCTCTCTGTTCACACACCGTCACCTTAGTGGTTACATGTTAGCAGTCAAATGACCAACGTGGAACCGAGAATGAATCCGGTCATTTTTCAAAATAAAAGATCGTTCAGACTCAGATAATAAATAAAACGGAAATAATTAATTATTTCTTGTGCAGCCCTGTACCAACTGATCCACAAACCGGTACCGGTCAGTCCTCAGCCCGGAGGTTGGGGACCACTGATCTACAGGACATAGTCACCCTGTCTCTGGACTACATCAAGGCTAGAAACCCAGTAAATTTGGCCCAATGATTAATGATGGGCTCAAAAAGGCAGACTAGTATGTAACTGTGTTTGTCAAGGTTAGAGGGGGAAGGTAGAGTATTTCAATTAGTATGGTTTTTTAAGCATTAATTTATTGTCATATAAACAGAGTGAATGATTCAACAGAATGTTTGCCAAAGGTTGTTTAAGTTGAACCGAGTTTTATCTGCCATGTTAAAGCTTATTTACAGTATAAAAGCTTGCATAAGAAAATTAAAGTCTAGACATTTTAACATACAGCACCTTTTCCAATTGTTAGCCATTGTGATTTTTTTTTTTTTTTTTTTTTGCCTTCACATAAAAAAATATGTGTTTTACTAACAATGTTAAGATTTTAACTTAACCCTACACTTAAGCATGAAGTGGGGGCAGTGGTGGTCTAGTGGTATAGGGCGCTGGATCGCTGATCCAAAGGTTGGGGGTTCGAGTCCCACTCTCCACAAGGTTGTCACTGTCCCCCCCCAGTGCGGCTAACTGGGTTATCAAAGGCTGGCCATGTCTGTCACTGTCTATGGTGTGAGATAGTAAAAGAACCATTGCTGACTTTCGATAAGAGTAGCTGCAAAGCCGTCAGCGTGTTTCTGTCCCTTGCTAAAAGGGTTGTGACAGGAAGGGCATCCGACGTAAAAACCTCTGCCAAATCAAACGTGCGAATCAGATGATTCGCTGTGGCGACTCCCGAGTAAAAGGGAAAAAGCCGAAAAGAAGACAGACAGACACACTTAAGCATGAAGTGCTGTTGGTTAGTAATACCATCTGCTGGCCCAGACTCCTTTCTGGATTATACCCCCATTTCACTGGAGCGCGGAATGCAAGGATTATGGCAGAAAGGCACGAAACACACTCTTCAGAGGAGCTTCGGCATTTTTACACAGAAAATGGGTCAAAAACCTATAGAAAATTGCACCTTCGGAACATCTTCGGAACGATCACGGAATGTGCGGAAAGGACACGGAAAGACCGTGGTACAATGTCGGAATACATGTGTAAAAGCACTCGGATCACCTTCGGAAGCAGTGCGGACAGCAAAAGAAGACCTTCGGATAATTCAGGGAACGTTCATGGAAAGGATGGAACGTTTGCGGAATGACCGCGGCACTACTCCTTTTTAGAATGAAGACCCATGGAATGATCACGGAACAGGCGGAATGAAGACGAAACGTTCACGTTCAACACGGAATGACTGAGGAATACCCGGCATAACCACGTTTCAACGAGGAAAAATCGGCAAAGATCAAAGGATTAGCTCCTGATTCCGCCTATAAATACACGGAATGACCAAGGAAGCTCATTCTCTCATTAATACTATATGTTTTGTAATGTATAATATGTTTAGAATGTACAATAAATTTAAAATTTAAAATATGTTTGTAATTTACCTTGTGTTTCTAATGTGCAATATGTTCATAATTTACAATTAATTTACAATTTAACCAATGTTCATATGTTTAATATCAATAATGTCAATATGTACCTTTTATTTGCACCTCAATCATTCCAGACTAAAAACCATACACACAAGTCCAAACCACAGTGATTATAACTTTAAAACTTTATTGCATGAACAAGAAAACAGAAAAAATAAAGTGAATGAACTGGAATAAGTTATAGTGGAAGTAACTTCTTTAAGTGTTCCGCAAATCTGCCGTGTTATCCGCAACCATTCCGCAAACCTCCCGTGAGTATTCTGTGGCTGCTTTTGACCACCCGTAAGAAGGAAGAATGTTCGCTGAATGTTCACGGAAGACTTGTGGAATAAAAGGAACGGTCGTGGAACATTTGCGGAAAGGACGGAACGTTTGCGGAAGGACTGCGGAACGTGAGGGAACACTGTCTGAAATTTTTTCTGTCAACGTGTTCAAAAGCACTTTCGCGGAAAATTTTGGCCTGACGGAAGAGGAGGAATACCTTCGGAATCATACAGAAGGACACGGAATATGATGAAATGACTGAGGAACATTGTAGGATGACTATGATTTTGCTTCCGCAAGTCTGCCATGCTCCAGTGAAAATGGCGGTATTAAGCAACGACCCTGCGAAGAGTCCTGCCATCAGAGGTCCAAAGGGCTTGACCGTCACATGATTCCTGTTGACTCAGATAGTTCCAGGAAGATCATTGTTGGCAAATTAAAAGAGACAAAACTATAATTGTTGGTAATTAGCGGACAGTAAATGCACTGTTTAACGTAAAATTTGATAATATTAGGAAATTAGTGTGAACATCTAGCATTACTGCCTTGTTAATGTACTTCAGGCTAACATTACCATGGATTAAAAGCCTATTGCTGTTTAATGTTTTGGTTTTTTTTTTTTTCATAAATGTTTATGCTAGTCTACAATTAAAAACATTATAATTATATACATTATAAAAAAAAATAAAAAAAAAAAAAAACCACCCAGACAGGACAGGACGCATTAAAATATAAATATGTAAAGGTTGTATAAGCATATGTTATGTACCTTGTCTTTTAATTATGCACTGATTTACTGCAGTGAATTAATTAAAAACATCGTCTAATAAACTCAGAGTACAAAGCAAGCAGTTTGGATCCTTTCCTCCATGTTGTCCTTGTGTTGTATGAGGATACTACATTGAGTCCAAGAGAAGATTATGAATTAAATGCAGAAAAAATGGTTGGTTCAAACTAGAAAGAACAACCTTATTTTCACAAAGAATTACACCAACAAAAAGATGATAGGTAATCATATTAATACATCACATCTGGACTTTTTCAAAAAAAAAAAAAGACCACACTATTAAAAAATGCGAATGTTTGGTTTAATAGAAATAAAGAAACAGGACAGGCTAATCTCAGGATTGTGGAAGGTTTGTAGATGTAATGAGTGCATACTTGCCACACTGCAGGCACATTTTCAGGCAGATCAGTTCATTAAGACTAAAAAGTGCAAGGCTGGGTTGGAAGCAAATGCCATCCGCACCATCTTTATTCATTGTCCTGTGGTGGTAAAGAGAAAATAATCCCTGTGCGATGCACTGGACATAGCTGCCAAGCACTGTCATAAAACTTACACCGGCATAATAAGCATGGCATTTCATAATCACAGACATATTTTTTTTAATTTAGCGTGATGTTTTGAGAATTATTAGAGTGATGCATGATATCAGATTTAAATAGTGAGGAAAGAAGAGATGAAGAGAGCGAGTGATGAGAATGTGAAAATGAAGACAGAGAGGACATGGAAAATGAGGAAAGAGAGGAAGAGCTGACACCGCCTAGTCAATAAGAAGCTAATCAACATACAACTGAGCCAGCAGCCAGTCAATTGGATCTACTGAAAAAAAAAAAAAAAAAAAATTAAAGCAGCAAAGGAAAAAAATCAGCAAAAAAGCAAATGAGAAAAATATGGAAGAAGAATATAGCTCTTAACCGGTCAATTAAAATTAGGGAGGAAAAGATACAATAAAAATATACTTTGTCAAAAGATCAAATTAAAGCATTAGGCACCCTACCCACAAAAGGGATCAAATAGAGCAATGACACAGGAAAGAAGGCATTAAAAATTCGCTTTGCTGCCAGTCCGACAGGTTACAAGATCCTACAGGATTTGCATATATTACTTCCAGGACTAAAATCCCTGAAAGAAGGTTGCAGTGTGTTCAAATTCAGCCTGGTGTGTAGACAGAGGTCTTTGATTTCCTGACACTGAAGGCCGATGGATTAACAGACCTTGAAAGGAAGTGAGACGACAAGGTGATGTAGTGGTTAGCATATGTGCCTCACAGTTAGAAGGTCCTGGGTTCTGGATGGAGTGATAATGTTGTTGTTGTATTTGTGTGGGTTTGGTTTGCTCCCAGTATTTTGGTTTATTCCTAAGATCCATAGACGTGTGTGTGTGTGTGTGTTGTCTTTGTGATGGTCTTGCCAACTGTTCAAGGTGCACCCCCCGCCTTCATGGAGTCAGCAAGCAACCTTACTATTTGTAAGCATTTCAGCAAATGATCAAGTGGTCAAGAAAACTTGGCACTACAAATTGCCCCCACTGATCAGCTCCAGCCATTGACCTACTGAGATTTCCTTTGGGCTTTTTTTCTTTATCAGGGGTCGCCACAGAGAATGAATCACACGTTTGATTTGGCGTAGGTTTTACGTCGGATGCACTTCCTGACACAACCCTTTAAGCAAGGGACAGAAACACGCTGATGGCTTTGCAGCTACTCTTTACGAAAGTCAGCAATGGTTCTTTTACATGTCTCACACCATAGACGGTGAGAGACATGGCCCGCCTTTGATAACCCTTTGATTAGCTGCACTGGGGGGGACAGTGACAACCTTGTGGAGAGTGGGACTCGATCTCCCAACCTTAGGATCAGCGATCCAGTGCCCTATACCACTAGACCACCATAAAATGAAGGTTGGCCCTGTTGTAGTCAGTAAAGCTAGTAGTGCAGAATGGGAACCACCTTCTGTCCTATTTGACCACAGTCTGGCTTCTGGAGCAAGTTATCTTGCCACCCAATTCCAGCTTTGAGCAGGTTTAAGCTGGAGGAGCAAAGTAAAAGACCCATCTGTTTGTTAAGAGAAAAATTGGTCAAAACGGAGGATACCTGTTCAAAGAGAGGTAATAATGGCAGCAACATAAATTTTTGACCATGCAGGAAGACTTGCTGATACAAGAACAAAGGTTCCTGTTAACGTCAAGCTTCCCACAAGACTGCCATGAAAATATATTCAGCTACGTGAAGTCAAAATCCTGTGCCAACTCTCGTAGACCATCATCATGCACTCATAGCT
This sequence comes from Plotosus lineatus, assembly GCA_024760905.1. Taxonomy (NCBI): domain Eukaryota; kingdom Metazoa; phylum Chordata; class Actinopteri; order Siluriformes; family Plotosidae; genus Plotosus; species Plotosus lineatus. The sequence continues at coordinate 120,637,039 of CM045728.1, read as the reverse complement.
GTGGGGCAGTTTCTCATTACCAACAAGTCTGGGAGCCACCAAGAAGATGACAGTTTTTTTGTTTTTGGGGGGTTTTTTTGGGGGGAGGGGGTTGTTTGTTTGTTTTTTTTTATGCAGACCTCCTCAAAACAGTGGAGAAACATACTATTCCAACCAGCTAGGCATCAATATCTGGCATCCCCCAAACACTTCAGAGAGTGCTATCAAATGCATTTGCTGACACAGAAACGTCTGAACTAAACTATTGCTAAGTGCTTAACATAAGTGCTTGAGCACCAAGATCATCAATGCTTCTCCACCCAACAGCACCCAGCCAACATCCAGTACCTATGCAACATCAGTTCTCCTTTGCCTAACAGCTCCCAGCCAACATCACCGGCCAATCATCTACCAGCACCCAGGCCAAGCCAACATCAATGCTTCTCTACACACAACCAATCAGCCGACACGCACTGCTCTTCCATCTACCAGTGTACATAGACATGACTGCTCCTGCACCTACAAGTGCATTGTCAAGATCCAGCACCTAATCAACATCACTCTTCCCCCACCTAATTCTCACCACACCTCTGAACACTTTCATGCCACACTCCTGACATGCAGCATCACCGCAGTATGATCACAGTATGATGATTTTTCATTAATACAAAATATTTTGTCCGATTTTTTTAATATAATATGACATAGCCTGTTTTCAACCTCACCCTGATCCACTCAACACTCTTGTCTCACTGCTCCTCTCCTACACAACGGCTAGTGTTCCTACTACATGTAGCAATACACACTAACAGGATTTCTTGTCATTCATTCATTTTCTGTAACCGCGTAATTCTAATTAGGGTTGCGGGGAGGCTGGAGCCCATCCCAGCCGACTCTGGGCAAGGGCAAAGTACACCCTGGACAGCTTGTCAGGCCATCACAGGGCGGAAACATGCTGATGGCTATGCAGCTACTCTTGTCAAAAGTCAGCAATGGTTCTTTTACATGAACCTCTCACCATACAGTGAGAGACATGGCCGGTCTCTCACTGTCTATGGTGAGAGACCGGCCATGTCTCTCACTGTCTATGGTGAGAGGTTCATGTAAAAGAACCATTGCTGACAGTGAGAGACATGGCCGGTCTTTGATAACCCAGTTATCTGCATTGGGGGGAACAGTGACAACCCGCTGAGAGTGGGGCTTGAACCCCCAACCTCAGGATCAGTGATCTAGCACCTTTACCACCAGGTCACCACTGCCCAAGGATTTCTTGTATAAAACAGTAATAAATAATAATGCATGTATGGTTTCTTATAAAATATGACACTAGAATACACATTTCCTGTAATTCCTTATTGCTGGCTTATCTGAAACATTCATTCCAAGGTTACTTCAGCACTCCTGATCTGTGGCCTCACTTTTTCTGACACCTCACAACAATGTTACTACCACAGTAGGTTACTAGTGTATCATACAGCAGGGTACAGTGGTACCTCACCTTACAAAAGACCCAACAAACGAAAAATCCAAGTTACGAAACGTATTTACCTAAAATTTCCGTCTCTGGATACGAAAAAAATTCATGTTACCAAACACGCCATCTCAAAAATTCAAACAATACACGAGTTGCTCTCCCATTGGCTATCTCCCAACACCCCGCTCCGCTGGCCTCCCATTGGCTAGGTGGGAGCTGCATCTCCATAATACCCATGATGCTTTTCATGTGCATTCGACCTATTGTTCGTCACGAAGATGCAGCACCCTCCTATTGGCTAGGAGGGAGCTGTATCTCTATAATACCCATGATGCTTTTCGTGTGCATTCGACCTATTGTTCGTCACGAAGATGCAGCTCCTGCCCATTGGCTAGGAGGGAGCTGGATCTCCATAATACCTATGATGCTTTTCGTGTACCTTCGACCCATTGTTCTTCATGGAATTATAACATGCGTAAAGGACAGAGTTACTGTTGTTTCGTGAGTTTTTTGAGTGTGCTCATTGCAACTTTATTTTTCGTCATTCATCATGGGCCCCAAGAAAGTGATTGCCGGTGTGAGTGAAAAGAAGAAGCGGGCTCGCTCGGGGGAATGCGGTTGAGTGATATCGCAAAGGAATATGCCAAACCCGTTTACCATCGGTATGATATTGAAGCAGAAGTAGGCGTTAAAGGGTATACTTTTATCATTTTTAAAGGGTTTAGGGGGGCCTTGGAACGAATCAGGCCTTTTACAAGTAAAATGCTACTCAACTTAGGGGTCATTCAACATTTTCAACATTTTCCTAAGCGTACAAAGCGTACGCAGGGGGGGAGGGGGTAAGATCTCTGTGTATGCTTTTTAATATAAAAATGTCGTTCTGCATGACTAGAGTCAGGAAGTAAACCGGAAGTTAACGTGTAATGGGCACTGTGCATGTGCACGCCCGACCTGACCAATCAACAAACATAATATCAGTAAGCAATAATAGCTGAACACTGTCAATCAAACAAAATGCGAGTGTGAGAATAAAGCACAGTTTGTTAGTCCCGCCTCCGGCTCCTGCACATGTGTTAGAACACAAACATTGACACCCAGAGAATGAATGGCTGAACTAATCATAAGCCATCCAGCCTGGATCTGCAGCCTAATGCTCAGTACTTTTATAAAATTAATAGTATGTTTTTGTGCTGTAAATATGTATTAATATTTGTTTGTGCCTTGGAAGAGATAAATAACTTTAGCTCAATTTGTAAATGTATTGAGCACATGTACTTGCAGATGTAGTTTGAAATATATTTGAGAATGTTTTTGGGTTGAACTGTAATATTTGATTCGTCTTCTGAGAGTAATAGATGAATCGTCTTCTGCGTGTTGTTGGCGTTGGATTCCATGTGTTTATATCATATGCTGTGACATGCTTGCACTATACTTTATGTGGTACTTTGTATCAATTCAGTGACGTCACAGTAACTTTGTGTAGGCGAGCACTTAGCGATGGCGGCTTTCGGGTCGATAACTTATACGACAAGCACATAAAACAAAACCGCTGTGTGTGTGCAATGGTTTATTTATTATATAAAATTTAAGCCACAATCGCTTCAATAAACTATACTTAAGCTGCAGACAACTTATTTAGTCGGCGTTTCATTTCCCCTTTAAGGCTTAGGCTCCAGTCAACCGAGATGTGTGCATCCCCCCCACAGTCAGACCAGCCTACGCCCTTGCTGATCACAAACTGAAGTGTGGTCGTCCAAATGCCAATGACCAATAAATAATGCAGACATTTTTAATGATATTTTAATATAAAATAATATTATTAAAAACAATGTCATTTTTATTATTAAAACCAAATGTATTAATATTAATATTAAAGCAGGTGTCATGAAAAATAATTCTTTAAAAGTATATATTTTTTATTGATTTCATTATTATTTGACTAATATATTGATTTATTGTATAAAAGAGGTTTGACAATTGTTTTGTTTAATATCTCATTTAAAAATCCTGCCAAGAAATCATCAACATTTATTTGTACGCTTTCTGGGGGGGGGGGGGGGGTGTACTCTCTGTACGCTTGGGAAAACGTTGAAAATGTTGAACCGCGGGGCAGTGGTGGTCTCGTGGTATATATATATATATATAAACAAAAATAAAAGGACAGGACAAAGACTTTCTATTGAAACTCCATTTATCACTACAGATCTGTTTCGAGGGGTGGTGACACCATCCTCTCTCTTCAGGTGATTATAGAAGAAGAACAGATCTGTAGTGATAAATGGAGTTTCAATAGAAATATATATATATATATATATATATATATATATATATATATATATATATATATATATATATATATATATATATATATATATATATATATATATATATATATATATATATATATATATATATATATATATATATATATAGAGGGCCGTGGTGGTCTAGTGCTATAGGGCACTGGATCGCTGATACAAAGGTTGGGGGTTCGAGTCCCACTCTCCACAAGGTTGTCACTGTCCTCCCCAGTGGGCACCAGATGGGCACCAGCCTCCCCGCGACTCAAATTAGGATTAAGCAGTTACAGAAAATTAACTGAACTGATGTTGAACCGCCCCTTACAAAAAAATCAAGTAACGAAACCACTTCTGGAACGGATTAATTTCGCAAAGTGAGGTACCACTGTATTCACCCTTATCTGCAAAGAGTCTGTTTGGGTGCAGGTTTGCATTTCAATCAAGCAGGAGCCACACCTAAGAGTTTATTAGAAGTTCAGTTGATTCAAACAGATGGAAAATGTGACTCCTGCTTGGTCGGAATGAAAATGTGTTTCCACATCATCCTTGTGTACACCAACTCATTCTCCTCTTGCACACTAACAGGATTACTTATATATACAAGAATAGAATACGTGTTCATGATGACTTGTATAATGAATGCATTTTACCAAATATGCATTGATGTTCCTAGGTGGGGAAGTGGTGGCCTGGTGGTAAGGTGCTGGATCACTTATCCCAAGGTTGGGGGCTCAAGCTCCACTCTCAACAGGTTGTTACCCCCCACCCACCCCTCCACCCCAGTGCCGCTAACTGGGCTATCAAAGGTCGGCCATGTCTGTCACTGTCTATGGTGTGAGGCATGTAAAAGAACCCTTACTGACTCTTGACTAGAGTAGGCTGAAGAACCATCAATACGTTTCTGACATGTGATGGCCTGGAAAACTGTCAAGGGTGTACTCTGCCCTCTCCTGGAGTTGGCTGGGATGGGGGCCAGCCGCCTCATGACCCTAATTAGGATTAAGCGGTTACGATAAATGAATTAATGTTTCTAGGTGGGAGAAAAATTGTGTATTTTCTGACGGAAGCATTAATATTTACTTAATGCAAAAATGTATATAATCTTTATGGACGTTAATGTTAAAATAAATAAGCGAATGAATAAAAACAGGCAAAATATGATGATTTTTGTTGACAAATATTTTGAGCCTGGAACTTTGAAATAGTAGACTCTGCATAAATGCTTGTTATGAAAGATATTTTAATGTTTTTCTCCCCTTGTGTATGATGTTTGCTTTAATTTGAAATACAGTTTTAAGGCTTGCAGGTATCCTAAGGTGTTTTTCAGAACCAGTGTTTAAAAAGAGTCCAGGGACTAAACTGTGTACTTGTTTATAAGCTTTAGGTTTAAAGTTCATATGTTTCACTTTATTGGTAAAATTCTGAGAACTATTAGTTAGTGTTATATAGTACAGGGATCATTTTCCAAGATGAATTAACCCCCCCCCCTTCCCGACCACCCAATTCCACGAAATAGGATCAACCCCCCTTCCTGACTGACATATATGTACAATGCTCAAAAACAAGTTATTGTCTTTGAACATGGAAATTTACACATATGTTCTTATTTCCACCTGTTGTTTTCCTCCAGCCAGGTTTCAAGTGCATTCAAGACTTCAAGTTCAGTCATTTATTTTCTAAGTTGCTTTATCTTAATTAGGGTCACAGGTAGGCTGGCTCCCATCTCAGTCGACTCTTTGCAAGGGTGGGGTACATCCTGGATAGCTCGCCAGGCTAATGCTGGGCCAAATCTCACACAACCATTCACACACACACACACACACACACACACCTACAGGCGATTTGGAACAGCCAATTAGCCTACTGTGCATGTCTTTCAACTGTGGGAGGAAATCGGAGTACCCGGGGCAAAGAAACCCATGCAAGCACGGGGAGAACATGCAAACTCCACCTAGAAACACACAAGCAGGGAATAACACCCAGACCTTCTTGCTGCAAGGCTGACATACTAACCACTATCCTACCATGCCACCTGGACTTATAGTTTTCTAGGTATACATGTTGGGAATTTTATTATTGCTGATTTACTCAAATTCCACCAATATTGTCTTGTAAAAATTGGTATGTAACTGTAAATGTTACCATTCCTCCTTGTTAGCGCATTGATATATTCATTTCACCATGTTGATTTCACTAATTCATTCATTTTCTGAACCTCTTAATCCTAATTAGGGTCGCAGAGAGGCTGGAGCCTATCAGCCGCCTCTGGGCGATGGCATAGTACACCCTGGACAGCTCACCAGGCCATCGCAGGGCAGAAACCAGCTGGGAGCTATGCAGCTACTCTTGATAAAAGTCAGCAATGGTTCTTTTACACAAACTTCACCAGAGACAGTGTGAGACATGGCTGACCTTTGATAACTCAGTTAGCTGCACTTGGGGGACAACAGTGACAACCACTCATAGTGGGGCTCGAAACTTGGGATCAGTCATCGAGGACCTTACCATCAGGCACGCACTGCCCCTGATTAGATTATGCAACTAATAATTAATCTAATTTTAATTTAATCGAATAAATTTAAATGAATCTAATTCTTACCATCTATTAACTTTTTGAAAGTGCACAAAAAAAATACTCTTTTTTTCGGCAACTTTTCCCCTAGCATTTGCCACCTACTTCCTGTTACTTCCTGTTACTATTGTGCATCACCATTATTGTAAATACACACACACACACACACACATATATATATAAATATAATGGCGGCGCGGTGGCGTAGTGGTTAGCACGTCCGCCTCACAGCAAGAAGGCCCGGGTTCGATTCCCGGCCTGGGTGTTTCTGTGTGGAGTTTGCATGTTCTCCCCGTGCTTGTGCGGGTTTCCTCCGGGTGCTCCGGTTTCCTCCCACAATCCAAAGACGTGCACTGTAGGTTAATTGGCCGTTCTAAATTGACCGTAGATTCTCTCCTGCAACGGCACTGCAACCCAGTCGTATCGGCACTTGCCTTTCCATTGGATCCTTCCGGTGGCGCCGAGACGGGGGGCTTGCTGCTTGGGTAACAGCCTGTCCCTCATTACTCCCTACTCAGGCTCTGCACACTGGGGAGCTGGGGAGTATCACCAGCCGGGATACCAGCCAGAGCGCAGCCATAGTCCTTCGGGACTGACGGAGGCCTACCAATATATATATATATATATATATATATATATATATATATATGGGCTCTGAGATGAAAAGCCTATCAGCTAGATTGCACATTCACACAACCAACAGCAGCTAGCAGTGGAACACCATATGTCACAGAGAAGGCTCCTCAGGGTTACTGCAAGATAGTGAGTTTAATTTGTGTTTCAAGGCGGTCAGAAATTTATGCATTAGCATATTAGCCAACAGCAATGGATTTTAGGCTAGTTGTTCCTTTGACTGATTGCTAGTTTGAACAACTTGTGATTAAAAGTGTGATGGAATGCATTCAATAGCCTTGCTTTTGTAATGACTCCCACCTTTTTATTTCATATATTTTTGGATTTAAGAGAAATTGTCATTTCAGTAAATATTAATGTTAACATAAAATAAAATTAAATATGTATTCTTTAAGGAATAGATTAACATTACCCACAGTGTAGGTAACCTTATCAAAGGCCAGCCATATCTCTCACTGTCTATGGTGTGAGGTTCACTAAAAGAACCATTGCTGACTTTCAACAAGAGCAGGCTGCATAGCCGTCAGTGTGTTTCCACTCTGCGATGGCTTGGCAAACTGTCCAAGGTGTAAATATGTATATATATTTATATATATTGTTGGTGGCATATATATAAATGTGACTGCGTAGGCGGTTTGCATGGTTGGATTTTGGATTCGGAGTGTGCTGTGGCTAGTGTCACATGGTATGACTCAGCTGTAAGGCGGTCTGGAAACTTTGAGATGGACCTGGTTTTGCAAGCGCTCTGGTGGCGGGTCAGGTGATTCAGAAACTTTGAGAATGGAACTTTCCAGAACTTTGGGGAGGTTATATTAAGGACCTGGTGCCAACTGGCTCCGGCCTCTTCCCATCTCATGCAGCCTCTTCCAGTCTCTTCGAGGCTCTTCCAGTCTCTTCGGCGCACAGATCCTCTAAGGAAACTCATTGCGGCGGCTCATTTCATCCAAGGCGGATCATGGAAACTTCACCCAAGTTTTGTCGTTCAGGACTTCATAGCCAAAGTCCATCGTCCACGTTCACCCACAACCAACGCGAGGATTTTCATTTGTTTCTGTCTAACACGGGATTAAAGGCTTCCCCCCCAGCATGCGCCGCTTCTAATTTTACCATGCTGCAGGGGCTTAGTGACTCTGGGACCCTTTGTTTAACTTGTATTTTGGTTGAGCTTTGCTGTAAGTATTATTTTGCCTTGCCTTGTTTATATTATTAAATTGTATATGGTTTATGTCGTGGTTTGACGTGCTTTACTGGTTTCACGGGGCAATTTACTTCTAAATTCCATACATAACAAAATTGGGGGCTTGTGTGATGGAATCCATTTGGCATATGTAACAATATATACACACACCGTAACCAACGTGATAAGCACCCAGAGCACTTAAAAAATTTGAGTGGGTGGGTGCTTATTAAAATGCTTACCAGAGGAGTGGAACATTAAGTGCTTACTACCATCAAGGTGGAAAACATGAATAGTAACTGAACAATAAAAGTGTTTTACTGGTATTTGTATTATTCATTTTATAATATCAACCAAACTACTTACATGAAGGCTGAAACTAAACAGAAAACAGCATTTAAAAAAAAAAAAAAAAGACCCCTTAGTTTTCCCCTCCAGTGCTGTTCCTTTAAACATTTTCCCAGAAGTAAAATCGAGCCAGTTAACACAAATGTCAACTTTAGCACATGGCATATTGATCCAATCAACACAAACATAAACAAGAGCACATGGCCAGGAGCGTATTTAAATTTATGAAGTTAGTGAGCAGGAGAATCGGGTAAAAAATACTCATCATCACTTTCTGATCGGTCCACATCTGGCTCATCGCTCCATTCATTCAGAAGCATCCCATAGTTTTGCTGTAGCAGTTTCTCATGGTTCATCGGTTGTTGGATATTTACCAAGAGAACACAGCAAAATATTTTCCTGTTTTTTAAAGCACGATGTAACAATCAAATGTGTTAGTACTAATGAACATTATAGACATTCTCCAGTGGCAGGAGGTCTTGAAATACCGTGTAAACTCACTTTTACAGGCAGTGAATGCCTCATTTTACAGTTACAGAGACTGATTGAATAAAATTGGTAAGTTTGATCTACGATTTTGAGACCAGTATACATGGGCGGTTATTAGATGTAAGATCAAAAACACTGGTGGGGGTGCTGATTGGAGAAGGGCGCTTATTACGTTATTACATTATTACGGTATACTAGTATATGAGTGCAAGTCTGCCAAGTTTCATGATTCTGATCACAAATTGTCCTTGTCCATAACAACAACCTCAACAACAACACCAAGGTGACAAAAACTGTAACAATGGATACCTCTCATAGGAAAAAACGAGAGTGAAAGAATTACAGTGTGTGTGTATAGAAAAGAATTTCCCACCACTGCGCACCCATTCAACTTTTAAAAAATATGGGATTACCACCACCTACCACCATCACAAAAAAAAAAGTGAAGCATGAAACAGCCCTGTTTAGAATTAAAAGATGACTTGATTCCTTCATGCAAGTGATTGTAACTCATATTTTTTAGTAATTTTTAATTCCTATCATGGAATCATTTTTACTTCCTATGTGGGGAAAACAAAAATATACTAAAAATAATTCCCTTCTTAACTCTCTTTTACGAGTACAGTAAAACCAACTACCTACAAATCAGTGAGCCGGTCTTAACAGTTACACCGATCTGACTCAAGCCGAAAAGGTGGCGCGGTGTGTCAAGGGGATTAAGCAGACGCATGAATGCTGTCAAATGATAAACTTGTCAAGGGTTATGTCGAAAACAGAGAGAAGGTCATTACATCTCCTTAACACTGCATTACGCATGATGAAAAGGGGTTTGGTCTTCAAAACACAAGCATTAAGAAGAGGTTAGAGTGATAAATGGAAAAAGACATCTCTTATCCACCAATCATAATAAATCCTTTGGATGGGTTAAAAAAGTGTCATACGATGCAATACAGGAAACTGATTTTGAAGTAACCTGAGATTAAAGAACATATTTTATTAAGTATACATTTGAAAAACATTGTATGGATTTTTTTTCTTTTTTCCAGACCACGTTCAATCAACTGCAAAAGATAATTAAAAGGTAATGTGTGTTTATGTGCTGCCTGATTCTTTTGAAAAAAAATCTGATTAGCGGCATTTGATCAGGTCAGGTTTGAAATCGAAACATTGCTGGTTTTATTCGCAACCCAGTTGATGCAGGTATGAAGAGCTCTTTTAGCATTAGCAACATTTTTTTTTCATTACCAAAGATATTACAAAACTAAATTATTTTTGAAAATATCAATACTATTTCCCACCTATTCAGAGCAGGGGCTGCATGGTTTGCTCAGCTTGATTTTCAGTATAGTACAAAACTATGTGGGTGTGATCTCTGAAGCTTGTGCATTGATTCAGTGTTCATGGGTCGACAATGTAGTTTCATGATGGTCTTACTTTGTATAAATTTTACCTGGATGGTTTTATCTGTTTCATTCCCATTATGAAATTTTTTAGCGTGTATCTTTGTGACAGGAAGGTAATACGGCACATTTCAATGTGTGCATTTATGTGACCATACTTGAACCCAAGCATAAGCATCACATAAAGTCTGATCAAGGAACTCTGTGCTGTAACAGGCTTAAAGTTGAAAAAAAAAAAAAAACAGCTTTATATTCACTAGTTATATTTCCATCTTTCTGTCAAAATTCTAAAACCATTCTTCCTGTTCCATGCCTAATGTGTAAGCCACGGGGGATTAAAGTATTGATGGTATTTCCCTCCTGCTGGAAATTCAAATCTTTTGTGACTCATAAGTCATAAAAATATCAGAATCAATTTTTCTAAGAAAGATTTCGAGCTCTATTTTAAGCCGGGTCAGGTCTGTGTAATAACTTCCTCTAAACCTTTGATGATGGACCTCGCTCACTTATGGTAGAGGTGTATTTTTACTCCAGAGGCTTTTTTCTTCACTTAAAGTAGACCTGACTCCTGAGGGATGTTAAACCATGTGTGAAATCTCTATCATGACCACCTGCCACAGGCTTTGTAAATCTTTGTAAAATGCTGTGAGAAACTTACTAAGAAGCTAGAACTTATACAAACATGCTGGCTGGAGTTTGAGGGAAGAGTCACATAAAATCCTTTTGCTCACTGAATAATCCATAGTATAAAGGTGCCAGCAAAAATGAGTACCTTGTTTTATACATACACACACACACACACACACATACATATATATATATATATATATATATATATATATACGTGATAAGTGCCCAGGGCGCTTAAAAAAATTTGAGTGGGTGGGCGCTAATCCATAGTATAAAGGTGCCAGCAAAAATGAGTACCTTGTTTTATACATACACACACACACACACACACACACACACACATACATATATATATATATACACGTGATAAGTGCCCAGGGCGCTTAAAAAAATTTGAGTGGGTGGGCGCTTATTAAAATGCTTACCAGCACAGTGGAATGGTAAGTGCTTATTACCATCAAGGTAGAAAACATGAATAATAACAGAACAATAAAAGTGTTTTACTGGTATTTGTATTATTCATTTTGTAGTATCAACCAAACTACTTACAAGAAAGCTGAAAATAAACAGAAAACAAAAAAACGACCCCTTACTTTTCCCTACCTTTAAGCATTTTCCTATTTCCCTGAAGTAAAATCAAGCCAATCAACACGAATGTCAACTTTAGCACATGGCATATTGAACCAATCAATACGAACATAAACAAAAGCACATGGCCAGGAACGTCTTTTAAATGTATGAAGTTAGTGAGCAGGAGAATCAAGTGAAAAATACTCCTGATCACTTTCTGATAGGTCATATTTATTCTCTTCAAAAACAAAATAGAAAAGAAGCATTTCTCTATTCCCATGTTTTAAAAATCTAATTTAAAATGGCCCCTAGTTGAGACACTGTGTAAGATTAAAAAGTTGGATGCCTTTAGGGGCATAATGGTAGTACAGCAGTTAGCGCTCTCACCTCAAAATAAAGCTTTATAGAAAGATGAAATTGAACACTGGTTGTCATATTTGCAAATTACTAAAGGAATTTACAGACTAACTACCTTTAAATAGACACAGTCATATAATCAGCTATTTAACTTTATATAAACATGCAAAGGCAGTAAAGACTAACCGGTTGATCTTATATGCATGTCTTTAGAATATGGGAGGAAACTGAAGTAGTTACAGGAAGTCCATTTAAGTCAAGTGAGAAACTGTAAACTCCACACAGAAATGCCCCGAGCCCAAGGATTGAAAAAGCCAGTGACCACCTGAAGACTAAAACCCATAAATATCACTAAATGTTGTGTTTTCTTGTATGTGTATTTAGTTTTTTCTCTAGTCAGCAAAAAAATGTGTTTGATTTGACTTACTTCGCCATTTACTAACATTCCACCGTAGGCATTATGGTTTTTAGCAGGTTGCTTGTATGTTTTGGGTCATTATCCATTTGAACTCAGTAATGCCTTCTTATTAGTTCTGCAGAATTTGAATGAATCTGAGCAGAAAGTATATTCCTATACACTTCAGAATTCATCCTGCATTATTTATCAGCAGCCACATCATCAATAAACACCAGTGGCCTAATTTCACCAAATCATCAATGTATGTTTAACAGGTGAAACAGGATGCCTTGGCTGAGCCTTTCTTTTTCCTGTCCATTATTCTTCTCTTCATAATATTCTGTTACAAAAATACATTTGGTTTCATCTGGTCAAAAATTTTAAAACTTAGCAACCTTTCTTGCAAAGTCTAGTCCAGCCTTTCAGTTGTTAAGTTTGACCTCTGGTTTGCATGTTAATGTAATTTCCTGTATTCCAGAGGGTGTCCATTTCATTCCTAATACACATTATATTACATTCTTAAGGTGTGTATTTTTTCTTTTTTTTTTTTTTTTTTGTAAGAATGTTCCAAGCTGTTGATTTTTACCATTTCTTAAGCTTCGGCTCTCTCTATGATGATCATGTTTTTGCCAGCCCAATGATAGCCTCATTTACTTGCATTGACATGTCTTATGAACACATATTGAGGTTCTCCATAAACAGCTGTCAAATGCAAATTCAACACTTGGAATCAACAGTACACGTTTTATCTTTTTAATTTCTTATGAGATAATGACTCATAAGTGGCCATGAATCAGTCAACTGTTCAATTTGTCTTAAGAGTCTGAAAATGCCCCCCCCAAATCAGGGGACTATATATATATATATATATATATATATATATATATGTAAATAGAGGATTTTTTGAGTAGATCCTTCCGTAGGAGAGTGCTCAATACTTTTTGGTAGAGCAAATAACAAAAGGACAGGACAAAGGCTTTCTATTGAAACTCCATTTATCACTACAGATCTGTTTCGAGGGGTGGTGAAACCATCCCCTCTCTTCAGGTGATTACAGAAGAATTCTTCTGTAATCACCTGAAGAGAGGGGATGGTTTCACCACCCCTCGAAACAGATCTGTAGTGATAAATGGAGTTTCAATAGAAAGCCTTTGTCCTGTCCTTTTGGTATATATGTAAATATATATGTATATATATATATATATATATGTAAATATATATGTATATATATATATATATATATATAAATTATATATATATATATATATATATATATATATATATATATATATATATATATATATATATATATATATATGTATATATATATAAGTGTAATTCCAACAAAGACCATAATTTACACCATTTGGCAGACCGCCTTATCTAAAGTGACTTACATTAATCTTTTCTCTTTTTTTTTCAAATGGGCCTGGCTCAAGTGCCCAACAGTGCCAGTTTGGCGGTGCTTGGTTTGAACCCCTGACCTTAAAATAAGTACCCCAGAGCCTTTACCACTGACTTTAAAACATTGTGACTTCTTTATTTCAAGCCCTCTGTGATGATGGACTGTGGTACGAATGTAAACTGACAAGAACTCTGGCACCCTCCCAATACTTATGGCTGGCCTTAAGTTGTCAACAATCTCTATACATATTTATGCTATCATCTAAATGCTAAATATCCCCTCACCAGTATTAAACAGCATTGTTCAGCACGGAGTGTTGTCCCCACTGCTCAGTGACCTACTGACATCATCAATTTTATCCTGAGTGTTAACTGCTTGTTTTAGTTTGTACAGAAAGGCTTATATTGCACATTGCACTCTGGCTTCTGATGCCTTGATGTTGTGGTGTGAGTTCAAAAAATGTCTCTGGAAGGTGTACTTCAGAAGTTTTTCTAGACAGTCATGTTCTTTCTGAATCAGGTGGTCAAATTGACAGCCATAACAGGACCTCTATTTTGTGTGCAACTAAGGCTGCATTAGCTCCATTGGCTAATACACAGCGCGCTAACACACAGAGACCATCATTTACCTTACATAAGGAATGAATGAAAACCAACAAGCAGTAGAACTAAGTGCTCAGTGATAATGTTATAAATAAAATAATGTCTTATCAGGACACCAACATTGTCTTGACTTCTAATGAAGCTCTTAACAATATAACTATTCAGTCCGGAATGTTAGTGCTCTTAAATGTTAATATTGCTTGGGTAATTCTGAATAAATAACCACAAACTAACTTGATGGGTTTTGTGTATGCAATTTCCTGGTGAGGTAGAGTCTCCTCAACAAATAATTGAAGTAATTTAAATAAATTTTTCACATATCCAACCAACGCCAAGAAAACAAGTTTTACACACAATGTATTTTTGATATTCATCAGGTATCATCTAAAATGCTTATCCATCAGGGTCACAGGTAATTTGAAGCCAACCTCAGCTGACTTTGAGCAAGATGCGAGGCACACACACAATGAAATTGGATTGCATATTAAACACAAAGTTCTTCATTACACTGGTACAAAGTCTTCTTCTTTTCCTTTCAGCTTTTCCCTTCAGGGGTCGCCACAGCGAATCATCTGCCTCCATCTCACCCTATCCTTTGCATCTTCTTCTCTTACACCAACGACCTTCATGTCCTCCTTCACCACATCCATGAATCGTCTCTTTGGTCTTCCTCGAGGCCTTCTGCCTGGCAGTTCCAGCCTCAGCATCCTATTACCAATATACTCACTATCCCTACTCTGTACATGTCCAAACCATCTCAATCTAGCCTCTCTGACTTTGTCTCCAAAACGTCTTACATGTGCTGTCCCTCTGATGTGCTCATTTCTGATCCTATCCATCCTCGTTACTCCCAAAGAGAACCTCAACAAGATACACTGGTACAAAGTGTTATGGTAAAATCATTTTGCAGATATAATGTGAAAATATGTAAAATGTGGGTTCTTCATTTTCAATAGAAGTGTTATTTGGGGTGTGGGGGTGTAGGGATGGATGCTGTTCTTCAGGTTGTTGCTGTTGATGGATCTACACCAATTTCCCAACAGCAAAGAAGCAGACAAGTTACATGCAGGGTAGATTCGGTCTGTGCTAATTTTGCTAGCCTTCTTGTTAATGGGTTAGTATGTAAAGTGTCCAAGGTCCAGGTGGCATGGGTGAAGCAGTGGTTAGCACATTTTCTTCACAGCAAGAATGTCTGAATGTGATTTCCATTATTGGGCATTTCTGTGTGGACTTTGCATGTTCTCCTCATGCTTGTGTGGGTTTCTTCCATGGGACTGTGGTTTCTTCCCACACGTCAAAATGCATGCACAGTAGGCTGTTGCCCCTAGGTGTGAGTGTGATTGTAAATTTTTGTGTGTGTTAAAGTCTTGTGATGGCAAGTTTACTAAGGTGTACCCTGGCCTCACATAAGATTGGCTGAGATAGGCACCAGCCTCATCGAGACACTAATGTAAAGTGTCGAGACTTGAGAGCTCAATTTTTGTAATCTTCTGTGGCATTTTTACTAATTCACAGAGTCAAGAGAAATACATTAAATTATTTAAAATATTTATGTTAACAATTATTTTTAAATTTTAAATGATATTGTAAAAAGGTTTTTCCGAAAATCTTTAAAATGTGTTTTAAATATTTTTTAAAGATTTAAAAAATGTCAATTGATGTACAGTAGGCCCTTGACTCTTCATGGTTTTGCACTCACAGTTTGAGTATTCGCGGACTGCCAAGCAACTGACACGTCACTCAAATTCAGCCAATGGCTGTCCTCCTTCCTGCTGATTGGTTGAGATAATGTAACGCCCCTTTTTCCTCATTCGCACACAAGTTTTCAATGAGCCTCTTTTTTTTAGTGTGTTTTAATTTCCAGTTAAACTCTATGATGCCACTCAAACGCTGTGTTTCGTCTCTGGCTAAGCGCTAGAAAAGGTAATGATGTTGGATGTCTCTTCTGAAGAAATAAGACTTTCTCCTGAATAAACGACAGTTTCCTCTGAAGTGCCTGAAGAGAAATAATCATCTGAAAGCACTCTAGTGTTAAAATCTTTTTCAGTCATTATTCCATTACAGTACCTAAGTTAATGTTTAGAATATTTGTGTGTGTGATTTTATGTACAGTGGTGTTGCATGTTTAATCGTTTTGTTTTGTTTATCCAATTTATTACATTTCATGTTCTTTTATGTTCTTTTTGTTATGGTCTGTGTTTTGGGGGACTTTGATTTTGACGGCTGTGTTCTCTAACACTCTGCTCCGGCTGAGGGGCGTGGCTGAGCTGCTCCGTGGCTTCTAAACATTCTAAACATTAACTTAGGCACTGAACTGGAATAATAATTGAAAAAAACTTTAATACTACAGCTTTACAACAGTTCAGATGATTATCTTCAGGCACTTCAGAGGAAACTGTTGTTTCTTCAGGA
Organism: Plotosus lineatus; assembly: GCA_024760905.1. Taxonomy (NCBI): domain Eukaryota; kingdom Metazoa; phylum Chordata; class Actinopteri; order Siluriformes; family Plotosidae; genus Plotosus; species Plotosus lineatus. The sequence goes on along the minus strand of CM045728.1, from coordinate 120,620,294 downwards.
GAAAGTCTTATTTCTTCAGAAGAGACCGCGCTTAGCTGGCGTTTGAGTGGCATGAGCTTAATTGGATAATATATTATACATACAAAATGAAAACATATACATACTGTATGTGTATAGATAGATAGATAGATAGATAGATAGATAGATAGATAGATAGATGGATAGATAGATAGATAGATAGATAGATAGATAGATAGATAGATAGATAGATAGATAGATAGATAGATAGATAGAAAGTATGCTGTATAAAGTTTATATAGTTTACTAATAAATATCACAGTACAAAATTAAAAGGTTTTTCTTAATCATTACTAAATTTTACTACATTAATACTGTATTAATCATAAGACTGTCTATAGAATGTGTTTAAGAAGCATATTTTAGTGCATGTACTCTTGGACTATCTTCATTCGCGGGAGGGGCCAGAACCAAACCCCCGCAAATATCGAGAGCCTACTGTATTTTAATATAATTAAGACCTTATTTCAGATTAAAGAATTCAAAACATTTGACTATCGTTTCTGTGGAAATCCTGCAATGCATGTGTCCTTATAAAAATATATGTTATATGAGACTGGTATATATAAAACTTCAAACCCCAAAACTTAGGTTGAACCTTGACTTTCTGGTATAGTTCCACCATCTAACTGCTGATACACCTGGAAAATTACTGTATTGATGTATCATAAAGCTAACACAATGCTTTTTATTCCATGTGTATGGGTAAGAGTAAGATAATATGAGGTTCTTCAGGCACTGCCTGATTGCTGATAGTCCCTTTCTCAGCATCTGGCACTGTGTTTGGTGGACAATTCGGCTGGTACCATGGAAGTTTGTTGTGTGTGAATTAAAATATGAAGTCACCTGGAACGGGGACACAAAAGCATCACCATGTGTACTATTCAATTTTGTTTCAATAACACCTCCATGCAAAAATCTCCCAAAATTGAATCTGATTAGTTCTAAAGAGAGCATGAAAATAATATATAAGAGTTTACAAATTATCACTACATGGTTGCATAAAGTGAAGAAAATTTGATTCCTTGAGGTGTCAAACCCAAGATCTTGCTGTGAGCCAGATGACCCTCTACACCACAGTGACGCCCTAGTTACACTCTACTGATTTAGACATGCTGCGCGGTGTGTGGTGGGGTTTGTTGTTGTTGTTTGTTTGTTTGTTTGTTATCTTTATGGCATTTGGCAGATGCCCTTATCCAGAAGCTTGCCATTTTTTATATACAACTGAGCAGATCACGGTCAAGGGCATTGCTCATGACCCAGACAGTGGTGGTATTGGGCATTGAACTCAAGACCCACAGAACAGTAAACTATTGCCTTAATCACTAAGTTACGGCGTTTTATCAGAAGGGTCACCCCAATACACTATGATCCAAAAACTTTTATATACATCCTGTCCTTTTACCTGTTTTGTAATTCAGTTACTCGTTCTACTATTCTGCAAACACAGGAACAACATGCAAACTTAACACAAAAAGAGCGAATTCAACCAAAATATTCAAGCCTAGAACCTTCTTGCTGTGATGTGATCATGTTGACCACAGAGCCACCACGACCCCCCCAAACAAATCCTGTATCAAAAAAATCCGATATTTTATTATTTGTGACATGATTATTGATATCCATGGGAATTATAGCGAACACAATATAACTGAGGCATGTTTTCCATTTAAATTTTAAACTCTAATTCACTTGGCAGTGGTGGCCTGGTGGTAAAGGTGCTGGATCACTGATCCCAAGGTTGGGGTTCAAGCCCCACTCACAACCCCACAGGTTGTCACTATCCCCCCCGTCCAGTGTAGCTAACTGGGTTATCAAAGGCCGGCCATGTCTCTCACCATTCTCGAACCATTGCTGACTTTCGACGAGAGTAGGCTGCAAATCAGTCAGCGTGTTTCCGCCCTGCGGTGGCCTGGCAAGCTGTCCTGGGTGTAATCTGCCCTTGCCCAGAATTGGCTGGGATGGGCACCAGCCTCCCTGCGACCAGAACAAGGATTAAGCGGTTACAGAAAATGAATGAACTGAGCTCTAATTCTTGACGCCCAGATTAACTATTGGAGTGCGGGGACCGAAAGGTCAAATCCCATTTGTCATCCGTTAACATGGGGAGGATAAAAGAACACAGAGAAATCTCAACAAACAGAGGAGAGTGTGTTAACCTTCATTAATAATGGAATAGTTATTAAAAAAAAAAGGAAAATGTAAAAAGTACACATCAACTGGAACTTTTAACAAATGTGAATTAGTAGAACAAGTTAAAACTTGTAGTGATCAAACATTCAAACTCACTATAAGATCCCACGCTGATATTGGTGGGTTATTTTGAAAGTGTGCCAGAAAAAAAGCTTTTTGTGTCAGTGAAACACACAGTTACTGCAACTTTGACAGGAACCATAGTCTTCTACGGTCTGATAAAAGTAATTTGGTGCACTTAATGGCTCTCATGAAAAGAATCTTATCCCAGTTGTAAAAATGGTGGAGGCAATGTCACACCATAGGCCGTTTTTCCCTCTAAAAAAGCCAAAGACAATCTGTTGGGAATATGGCACCATGGACTTAAACCAAAATCAGACTGCCTCTCCCAATGAAACAAAACTAAATCATCATTGGTGGTTTACGCAGGGCAATGTTTCAAAGCTGACCACAGAAGAAACTTATACGATGGCCATCTCATTACCCTGATCTGAACCCCACTGAAAATCTGAGTGGTGCACTGAAGAGGAGCGTGCACAAAAAGGGAGTCTAGCTTATTTGGAGAGCTTTTATAAGGAAGAATGGTCTCAGATGTTCTGATTTGTAAATCACTTATTTGTATTAGGGTCACAGGGAGGCTGGAGCATATATCTGCCGACACTGGGCAAAGGCGGGGTACACCACTGAGCCACGATGCCACCCAAACAAATCCATTATCAAAAAAATTTTTTTTTTTTTTTTTTTATTATATGTGACATGATTATTGATATTCCTGGAAATTATAGTGAACACAATGTAAGTGAGGCATTTTTTCTATTTTTCACAGTTTACCAGGCAAGCACAGGGCAACGCACATACACAACCACTCATATCCACATCTAGGGGCACTTTGGTGAAGGCGGTTAGCCTAATCCGCATGTCTTTGGACTTTGAACCGTCACGCTCAGGGAAAATTTCCTTTGCCCAGAGTGGTATGGTATAGTATCTCTGGTATAGTATCACAATAAAAAAACCCTGAACTGCATTGCTGTTCACTGGTCTATTGATTTCACACTAGACTTGTAATAGGTTTGACAGATTTGATGCCCAGGGTAACACAATGCTATAGCTTTAGCACTACCATTGAGCAAGACATACAGAAAAAAATATATTGTTGACAGTTTTTTATGTTTTTTTTTTCTCTAATTAGACTAATTTCACAATCTCAAAGATTCAAAAAAGTGTGAAGTTTCACAGGGGCGTTTAACCTTTTAAATGTCCAGTGGGACCATATGGTCCTCTTTCAAAAATGCTAACTACTCGACACATTGTACTCGGTGCTGCTGCCGTTCTGAACGTGTTCTAAAGTTATTGTGGCGTCACCTGATGCAACACAGCTTGGTCCCATGTGCCTCAGTCAGCTGTGAGACCACCTTGAGTGCACAGGATTGTTCTGTTGTTCACGAATTTGTGAGGGTATTATTTGCTATTATAATTCTTATTATTTTAGTTTTGTTATAATTCCGTTGAAAGAAATGTTTCAACTGCATATCCATCCAGCGTTGGATAAATTGAAGCAATTTTTAAAAAAAAACCTGCAATACAAATACAAATGCAACACTTGTAATCACATCAGTAGTGGAAGTTGAGAAGATGGGTTGTGGTGGCTATTGCCGGCTGTTGTTCTTGTTGTTGTTGATACTCCATTCATCATCAATACAGCCATTAATTCATTCCTAATTTTACTTTAACAGCTCTATTTTTATATTCTTTATCCCTCAACTTACAAAAGTTGCTTTAAAAATTTAGCCAGAAGGTAAATAAATGTAAATTGAAGTGTAGATGAAGTAAATGAAAGTACTAGTGTATTATATACAGTTTACTTCCTATTTTCTCCACTATACAGGAAGAGGTGGCGGATTCGAAGAAAATGAATTCCATGTATTCCCAAAATATAAATGAGGATTGATGATAAAGTCAGGCTTGCTCAGTTCTTCCACTCTGAATTTGATATACATTCCTGCAAATGAGAAAGAAAAAACTCAGGAATCTCATTTCTTTAATCTCAGGAAACACTCCAGGCTCTCTGAAACTCTCTCAGCATAAAGAACACATTATTAATGAATTACTTTAATCATAAAAAATTACATTAATTACTGACTGAATAATGAATAATGTTTTAGATTATTGATACCAACTCTACCAGATTTTATATTATGGATGAAATAAAACTGGACATGGTAGTGGAACTGGCTATAGTTTAAAGAAACTCATTCATTCATTCATTTTCTAGGCCACTTAATCCTAATTAGGATCGCGAGGAGGCTGGTGCCCATCTCAGCCGATCCTGGACGAGGGTGGGGTACACCCTGGATAGCTCGCTAGGCTATTGCAGGGGCATTTAAAGGAGCTCAATTAATATATCACTTCAGCATTCATATAGGGAAGAAAGTGTAGTAAGTCGAAGCCTGCAAACAGGTTCATAAACAGAAAAGGAAAATCTGGAAAAACAATCAATTTTCAATAAAAATTTGTTAGCGACACCATGACAATTTTGAAACTGCGTGCTTTCATTCTGCTGAATCAAAGGTCGATGTATTCTTCTGGATCTCTACCATATGGTGTTATCAACAAGGGTATGAAATTACCTAGAAAACAACATCCATCAAACAACATCAAAATATCTATACCACCTGTCCATCAGGGTAATGAGGCAAGAGGGGGCGTACACTCAACAGGTCACTAGTATATAAGAGGGTGGGGCTGGTGGCATAGTGGTTAGGGTGCTGATGTTTTGCGTTCAAATCCCAGTTAGACCCCCACCGTGCTAAGACCCCTGGGTAAGGTCTTAACCACAAGTGTGCCTCTGTTCACCCAGCAGTACAAATGAGTACCAGTAAAATATACTGGGAAGGTAGCCTGCAATGGATTAACGTGTCTTCCCACCCAGGAGAAGTGGAACTCCTGGTAGCTTCACGCGACAGAAACCGTAAATAAGCACTAGCCTGATAAGCCACGAGGCTTGGGTGTAAAAAGCCAACAACTGTATATAGGAGGGCTAACACAGGGACAAGCAACAATTCAAATTTACTTTCATAAATGTGGGAATTTTGCAATACCTGCATGTTTTTGGAGTGCTAGAGGAAACCAGAGCACCTGGAGGAAGCCCACAGAAGCACAGAGGAAACATGTAAACTTCACATAGAAAGGCCCTAATCCAGGGTCGGACACCTTTGCCATTTAAAGAGCCATTTGGACCCTTTTTCCACAGTAAAGAAGACACTGGGAGCCACAAATATTTATTGACATTTAAAATCAAATAACACTGCAAATACTTTGTTGTCCACTTTTTCATTTATGTTAATATAAAAAACAATGTGTTGCATTGATTTGAACGACTGCGGAGACATTTACAATTCTGCTTGCAACAAAAACATTTAGATTCAATAAAAAGACGTTGAATAAAAATTTACTTTCAATGAAAATTCCTATTGTCTTTTTGAGTCCTGAGGCAGTGGTAGCCTGGTGATAAAAGGTGCTGGATCACTGATCCCATGGTTGTGGATTCAAGCTCCACTTTCCACGGTTTGTCACTGCCAAGCCCAGCCCCCACCCCACCCTCACCCCCCATTGCTGCTATGCCGGCCACGTCTCTCACTGTCGATGGTGAGAGGCTGTAAAAGAACCATTGCTGACTTTCGTAAGGAGGAGCTGCATATCCATCAGCGTGTTCCTACCTTGCGATGGCCTGGCGAACTGTCCAGGGTGTACTCTGCCCTCGCCTGGAGTCAGCTGGGAGTCAGCTGGGATGGGTACCAGCCTCCCCGTGACCCCAATTAGGATTAAACGCTTACAGAAAATAAATGAATGTGTTTGAGTCCTTGTATTTTTATAAAGAAAAAGAACACCTGTCCCAGATGTGTTAAAGGGTTGGATATCCTTTATATTTATATTTATAAAGTATATGAAGAGTTATTTTAAGAAGGAGTCTGTCTGCTCAACATTCTTTTAAAATGCTTAATACTGCACTGAACGCCCCATTCTCAGCGTGAAGACTCAACCAGACCACAGTCTTTAATTTTGTCACTGGGGGGAGAGTTATTTAATTCGGAGATTTATGTGTATAAACAAGATCTCATCCACTGTCTCTTACTTCAGCTGTGATTTCCGTTTCTGGATTACAAACCCTGGCAGCGGAAAAATCTCTCTTGCTCGCTGCGCTGTTGCTAGGATGTCGAGAACACTCCTTGCCATGAGCACAAGGATTTGGAAATACCGTCACATGATCCCTCCACCAACACAACAGATCAGAAACACTGAGATTTTTAATGTAGCTGATTAATATAACGATAGCCATGTCCACAAGAACACACACACACACACACACAAAATCACCCTGCTCACACCTGTGAGTGTTAATTTTCATCTATGTAAATTTCAACCCTCAAAGAATTTTTCTTCAAGGTTACCCACTGGGTACCTGTGGGTCCCAGGCCATTGCAGGACTCTCTGCCTTAGGCAGATTCTCCTGTCATTCAGGTGAAAACTCCTTTCACTCACTACCCCTGGGAGCTTGGAGTGTTTCCGTTGTGAGTAAATATGCAAAATTTTCTTTTTTCAGTTGTTTATGGTTACGTGGTGATTTTTGTATATGAAGCATGTTTGCACCTGTTGGCCACCATAAAATACAAATTCATTATTTTTGAAAGCTAAGGAGCTGCATCAAAGTGGTGAAAGAGCTGCATGCGGCTCCGGAGCCACGGGTTGCCGACCCCTGCCCTAACCAGTCTTCTTGATTTGAAGAGACAGACCTTTTTACACTACACTACACTACCATGCCTGCCAGAACACAACCTATACAACATAGATAATGAAACAGACCTGGTGGGGAACTTCACCGAAATTTAACTGAATTTTTACTCTAATCATGAATTATTCTGAGTCACTGAGTCACACATCCCCAATGAGCATCGCGCGTGGCAATGGTGCCAAGGAAAAACTCCCACAGTAGATGCAAGGAAGAAACCTTGAAAATAATCAGGCCCAAAAGGGAAACACATCCTTATTTGGGTGAAACCATAAAGATACAAACCGTAGATATGAGAAATTCATTACAGTTCAAACAGTCGTCCGGCTGGTTATATAGCAACTGCAAATCCTAAATAATTGTGCAAAAGAATATATATCACCAGCAGTGAAAGGTCATTTTAACAGTCTGTTTGTGCACATCTGGGTTCATATAGATCTTCATCAGCAGAAAGGATGGGAACCAGAAGGAAGCCATACACAAGGGCACTCTGTGATGTTGGGCAATCAGTCACCCCACTGTCAAACGGACCTGGGTGAGCATGTAGAGTGAGGGAGCGACAGCATCCCAACATCACAGTTTACCAGAACTCCCTCAGCCTGAGACCCTCAGATCTGCATCTTATACTGAATTAAAGACTATTCACTAAATGCTTGACTAACCAAGTAAGTTTCCAGCCTCGTCTCATAAACAGACACTGTGTCTGAGTCCCGAACATTAACTGGAAGGTTATTCCATAACTGTGGGGCTTTGTAAGAGAAAGCTCAACTTACATTTCTGTTACGTTTGGGTAACAGACACAGATTCTATAGGATTGAACTTGACCTTGAGTGACAACTCTGTGCAGCTAGCAGACGATCAGATTAGCCTGTTCTTAGACTATGTGCTATGCTGTAGGAAATGAGAGCATGAATAGATTGTGTATATGGATATGTGAACTTTGTCATGTGGAAGATTATGCTTTGTAGGATGTGTTTTTGACAATAACACACTTTCATCCAGGTAAACCATTTTCAACTTACTTTGGCTCTTACACAGAACACTACCTTGCGACGTAATATGCATAATGTTGGAGTGGGTCACGAATCATTATAACATCCAATTATCCATCTACTTACTGAACCGTTTAAGCTTACTCGAGTTGCTGGAAGGCTGTAGCAGGTACTGTGAAAAAGACTCTCCCAAATAAGAAGAAAAAGATGATGATGAAGAAGAAGAAAAAGAAGAAGAAGAAGAAGAAGATGAAGAACAACAACAACAACAACAACAACAACAAAAGATGTTGGAGAGGGGTAAAACCATAATGGGTTCTCTGCTTGCATATCCATCACCCCCCCCCCAAAAAAAAAAAAAAAAAAACATAATAATGAAAAAGTTAGAAACACAAGGATGCCTACACAGCTTTGTTACTTGACCCTGAAATAGAAGATGAAAAATGGCTGTCACTGATGTAAAGAAAAGGCTGCAAAGGGTGCGAAGTAGAAGGTTAATGTTATTAAGTTGCATCAAGCAGACATATGGTGCTACCTTTACTGCTGCTGTTCAACTGATAGATTTTTTAATAATGCCATGGCAGTGTGGTTCTGAAATTAAAGTGCCTGGACTGAATTCTGCTAAAATGAGATGGGCGTGTGGAGTTCGAGGAACAAAGGAAGAGACAAAACGCATATTTCAAATTCTTATTAAAGTTCTGAAGCCTCAGATTTGGCGAATCATTTTAATCTTAACATTCTGCTGGTGTACTATAGAAGCTTTGGCAGCTTTCCATCAGAGAGTTTAGCCAATGTGCAGCGATTCGTTGATTGTTCGTCTGTCAAATCCTCTTCCTCATCAAGCTCACACTCTGCACCTTTCTCTGCACACACACACACACACACACACACACACACACACACACACACACATATATATATATATATATGTGTGTGTGTGCGTGTGTGTATACTAGTATATATATATATATATATATATATATATATATATATATATATATATAGAGAGAGAGAGAGAGAGAGAGGATTTTCTGAGTAGATCCTTCCGTAGGAGAGTGCTCAATACTTTTTGGTAGAGCAAATAAACAAAAATAAAAGGACAGGACAAAGACTTTCTATTGAAACTCCATTTATCACTACAGATCTGTTTCGAGGGGTGGTGAAACCATCCTCTCTCTTCAGGTGATTATAGAAGAATTTTCTTCTATATTCTTCTATATTCTAGAATATTCTTCTATAATCACCTGAAGAGAGAGGATGGTTTCACCACCCCGTGAAACAGATCTGTAGTGATAAATGGAGTTTCAATAGAAAGTCTTTGTCCTGTCCTTTTATTTTTGTATATATATATATATATATGTGTGTGTATATATATATATATATATAAACACTCCCCAGAAGCCCTTTGTAGCATTCCCTGTCACCTGATCACAAGATTCCAAGCACACTTGATGGTCACACATACTAATTGGAGGGAAATGAAAGGCAAGCTTTCCAAATTCTCTTGCTATACATGAACATGTGTATATTTTCATTATCAGGTGGTTTTTACTTACATTTTCAAAGTTGTAACCTGCTAAATTCAGCTAAAAAGTTTGTATCAGCCAGTTTGAAATGACATCTGTTTTTCTCTCAGAAATGTGTGGAATAGGAAAATGGGGCATAAATTTGTCAATTCATATAAGGCAAGATAATGTTAAAAAAAAAAAAAAAGTACAGTCGGCCCTCAAGTTACGAAGACCCCTGTGTACGAAATCCCCGGATTACGAAAAACATTTTCCTGAGTTTCCATCACGAAATATGAAACAACCCCCTCTTACAAAAAGAAATTCAAAATTCAAACGCGCCAATCAAAATTTCCCTCGACGCGCGAGTTGCTCTCTCATTGGCTGTCTCTCAACATCCCGCCCGCTGGCCTCCCAGATACAGACAGAAGGAAGCTTCACTCTTTAGTTTTTAGTTTAGATTTTTTAAGTTGTTTTAATTCAGTAAATGTTTAATAAATGTCGGCGCATTTGAGCTCATCTGGAATTCCGATCCCTCAAGGAATCAAATTAAAGTTGAGTTTGTCAAGCAGGGAATGCGCTTTGAATTCACGTCTTGTGGGCGTGGCCCGCAGCGCGTGGAGAGAGAGAGAGAGAGACAGAGAGAGAGAGAGAGAGTGAGAGAGAGAGAGAGAGAGAGAGAGAGAGAGAGAGAGAGAGAGAGAGAATAAAGCTTTAGTTTTTAATTTTAGTTTTTTTAAGTTGTTTTAATTCAGTAAATGGTCAAGCAGGCTTTGAATTCCACATGTTCTGGGCGTGGCCCGCAATGCTAGAATAAACATGTGCATTGTAATGCGCGTGTGTGTGTGTGTGTGTGTGTGTGTCTATGAGAGAGAGAGAGAAACACAGAGAGAGAGAGAAAGACAGGTGTGTGTGTGTGTGTGTGTGCGTGTGTGTATGTGTGTGTGTATGTGTGTGTGTGTGTGTGTGTGTTAATAAAAATGTTTAATAATGGTTTAATTAATAAATATGTTAATAAAATGGTTTAATATGTTAATAAAATGTTTAAATGGTTTAATAAATAATTTTCTTTTACTTTTACCACATATTTCATACAAAATTGGTGTACTTTTATCATTTTTAAAGAGTTTATGGGGTTTTTCCAGTCCAAACACTGGATGGAGCCTTGGAACGAATTAGGCGTTTAACATGTAAGATGTGACCCCTACTTACAAAATCCCTGCTATAGGAAAAAGGCTATGGAACGGATTAATTTCGTAAATTGGGGGCCGACTGTACAAAAAAACTATAAAACTAACATATCAGATATAAACTAGTGAACTTCTGATTAAAATAAAATTAGGCACATATACACATAATCCGATCTTCTGTTTACATACAGCAGATAACTATAAACGTGTTTATACTAACAAATGGTATGTCCCAGTATTTATATGTCTGTCTTCCTTTCGGCCTTTTCCCTTTTACTCGGGAGTCGCCACAGCGAATCATCTGATTCGCACGTTTGATTTGGCAGAGGTTTTTACGTCGGATGCCCTTCCTGTCACAACCCTTTTTAGCAAGGGACAGAAACACGCTGACGACTTTGCAGCTACTCTTTACGAAAGTCAGCAATGGTTCTTTTACATGCCTCTCACCATAGACAGTGAGAGACACGGCCCGCCTTTGATAACCCAGTTAGCAGCACTGGGGGGGGGACAGTGACAACCTTGTGGAGAGTGGGACTCGAACCCCCAACCTTTTGGATCAGCGATCCAGCACCCTATACCACTAGACCACCACTGCCCCATGTCCCAGTATTTATATATATATATATATATATATGATTTTCTGAGTAGATCCTTCCGTAGGAGAGTGCTCAATACTTTTTGGTAGAGCAAATAAACAAAAAATAAAAGGACAGGACAAAGACTTTCTATTGAAGCTCCATTTATCACTACAGATCTGTTTCGAGGGGTGGTGAAACCATCCTCTCTCTTCAGGTGATTATAGAAGAATGTTCTTCTATAATATAAAGAATTCTTCTATAATCACCTGAAGAGAGAGGATGGTTTCACCACCCCTCGAAACAGATCTGTAGTGATAAATGGAGTTTCAATAGAAAGTCTTTGTCCTGTCCTTTTATTTTTTGTATATATATATATATATATATATATATATATATATATATATATATATATATATATATATATATATGAAAATTACTTTGGTATTTACCCGTCACACAATGTGAATCACATGCTTTTTTTATACAATATTCAAGCTTTCATTAATGAGTTTAATTTCCCTTTAAGAATTGTTTCTCATTACCAAGCTCATCAAGTTTGTACTTGGAAATATGGATTTATCAAGTTTGACTTGAATACAAACTCCGGGCATGAAGCAAGCTTTGCCATCATTTAGCAATTGGAGAAGCAGAATATTTAATGCCATATACATTTCTGTTTTCCTTCTGATTATATTCAGCATGTTAACTTTCGACTGGAACTGTACTCAGGCTGCGAGTTATAACGATTCACAAATCTGCTAGAACAAATGCAGACAACTACGCAAATTGAGAAACAGCTGCGGACTGTTTACTCTTCCTGATTGCAAAGTATTGGCTCAAAGTTCTTTCATCCTGTTCGATTTATTGTTTCACAATATACATATAATATATGACCTGTCTTCCATTTCTTGATCTCTGGAACTCTTCTGATGATGAAAACCTTGTATCAGATCATTTCCAGTTTCCTAATTCTGTGTTCTAAATCGCCTATTACAGTATACACTATTTTTCTGATCACCTGACCTACTGCTTTCTATTTCTTTTTTTTTTTTTTTTTTTTTTAATATTGTCTGTCTGCTTTGTTTACCTGAACTGTTTAATAAAACCAGCCATCTGTGCTTGCATCTCCTGGTTCTCTTGCCTTGTATGCATGGCATGATGAAAAGGAAAAATTAATCACTATCAAAAAAATTGCTTCAAACTCATCAGAAAGTCCATGAACTACTGATCTGTTACCTTCTTAAAAGAAATTACACTTAATAACAACACTAAGTCCATTTTGGATCAATATGAACCAAAGATGCAACACACACACACACACACACACACACACACACACACACACACACACACCAACACTTTCAATTGGATTTTCCATATTCAGCACCAAATCCCCCGGGAACAGTGACAGACAATGAAAAGAAGAGTAATTTATTTCCTTTATGAATCACCCAGATGTGAAAACATTAATGAGCTTGCAGGAGAATCATGAAATAAAAGCTCTCAAGTGGAAACGAGCCATCTGTTGGCATTTACCCAGCATCTGTCCTGTCCTTATTTATCCAGTATTGAATGACTGAAAGGGAAGACACAGAATTAGCTGACTGGAAAGGACCTGAAATAAAGAGAGATAAAAATTGGGGAGGGGGGGGGGGGATACAGAGAGAGAAAAAGAAAAGAGAAGATAGACTAGAGAGATAGAGCAGAAAGAAAGCTAAACTAGTAGTGAGGAAAGAGACAGAGGAGTCGGATGCTTAAGGGATAGAGATCGACCGAAAAGAGTGGAATAAGAGATATTGTACTTGACTAAAGGAGGATTAAATAATGAGAGAACAAATGGAGACAGAAGGAGGACAAGAAATAAGGTAGGGCGCTAAGATGCAAAAGAAGGAGACAGCTGGATAAAGGAAAGATGGAGAAAAAAAGGAAAACGGATTTGATGTATCGAGTGATGGATAGAAGGATTTGACCCAACCAAGACACTGAAATGGGAGGGACAGGTGAAGAGATGATGAATAGGGAGGGAGAAATTTGGAAAAAAAAAAAAAAAAAAAAAAAAAAAAACATATAAAATAAAGAAGGAGGAAAAGAGCAATAATGAAATTACAGAAAGGTAAAAAAAAAAAAAAAAAGAAAGAAAGAAAGAAAGAAAGAAAGAGGAAAAACATGGAGAGACAATAATGCTATTGGTTTATACAGTACATTCCTTTGCACCAACATCACCTCTTCACCACTCATCATTATCACAGCTCAACAATCAGCGCACACACACACACACACACACACACACACACACACACACACACACACACACACACAAATTGTGTAATTTCTCTCCTCCTCAGGCTGTGTATTGCTCTCTAATCTCTCAGGATGTTGTGAACTTTGTTCAGGTTGTGTTTCTTGCAGGTTTCTTTCTGCTCCACTCTCTGCGGTTACCTCTGTGCTCATTTTGCACTCTCTCTTCACATATACTTCACTGAATTCTGCCAGGTTCCATTGCACTTCCTTAAAAGAAAGTTGCGTTCATAATTTCAAAACGTAAATTATGCAATCATTGAGACATATCCTACATACACTAGAAAATAAGCACTGAGACAGTGTATGAATTTCCACTGTGTGGTTATATCAGTGCTTCGCAAATCGTAGGGGGGTGCGGTGTAATGCCGGGGGAGAAGGGGTGCGCATGACCCTGGGGAACATGCTTTTCTGGAATAGTGTATGAGAATTAAGTGTAATTGCGCCTCCACTCCACTAGGGCACAGGCTCACTGATCCTAAGGTTGGGGGTTCGAGTCTCACTCTCCACATGGTTGTCACTGTCCCCACAGTGCAGCTAACCGTGTTATCAAAGGCCGGCCATGTCTCTCACTGTCTATGGTGAGAGGTTCAGGTAAAAGAACCATTGCTGACTTTCGACAAGAGAAGGCTGCAAAACCCTCAGCGTGTTTCTAATTGGGTGTCGGAGTCCAGTGAGGCAGTTCGTTCACAGCAACGTTCTGGCAACTCCTGCAGTGGCACTGGAACCCAGTCATATCGACTTCTGCCCTTCCATTGGATCCTTCCGGTGGCGCTGAGAGGGGGGATTTGCTGCTTGGGTAACAGCCTGTCCTCCATACTTCCTACTCAGGCTCTACGCACTGGAGAGTATCACCAGCCGGGATAGCAGCCAGAGCGCAGCGCCATAGACTTTCGAGGCCTACTACTACTACTACCTGCACTCCACTAGTTGGCAGTGGCGCTCTTATTGTCACACTACAGTGTAGCGGTTTTTCACACGAGCAAACGATATGAAGTGCAGTAAACAATCCCTGAAAAACAACACGGAAAAATTTCTAACAGGGACGAAGAGAATGGTGGAGAAAGACGGCGCTATTAAGACATAAATAAGTTGAATGAGTTTAAATAAGGATGTATTTTTTATTTCAGGCACGTTGGCGCTGTTCTGTTACAGATTAAAAAAACAATGTTAATGAAGTTTTTCATTATTGTAGCTTGAGCGATATTTCTTTGTTTCTTGGTTATAATGATAATAAAGATACAATCCTATGCAGCAGTGTACTCATAACAATTTTATATATTTTTATAATACTATTTATAGTCGCTTCCGGGGCAGTGTGGGGGGTGAGTGAAATGTTTTTTTCTTCCTAGAGGGGGAGCCACAGAAAATAATTCAGAAGCACTGGGTTATGTACACCTGTTTGGCGTAGAAATGTGTACAGGCTTATCGCAGTAACTGAACTTTTGTAAATGTTTGTTATCAATCCTTTCACTAATTCCTGATGGTGATCCAGATCTGCACCAAACTTTAACAGGTTCTTCCCTAACTCACCATTCCACCAAGTTTAACAAAAAATAGTTGCAATAATTATTGCATAATCCTGTTAACAGGACCATCTTTATTAAAATCCTATATCCGAACCAATCCATATCTGCTCTGAACTTTAATGAATTCTTTTTAGAGGAGCTCTGCAGAGTTTCAAGCAAATGTTGCAAATGTCATAAACCCATGAGCTCAGTTTTTTATCATGCCCACGTTCACATGCCCACACAGTGAACCTAATAAATGAAGAAAAAGATCGGAAAAATATATTGTGAGTGTGCACCGCCCCAGTCAGCCTTGAGTACACATGCACTTTGCGGAACATTTTCTTGCTTCATCAATGGTTTTTTTTCTTCTTGAGGCGAAATAAGCATTTAATTACCACTGAAAAGTCAATTTCGGAACTCTGATCTTAGGCAGGGGATTAAAAAACGGTTGCACATAGAAATATGTCGTTGGTCTACTTTTAGAATTGATTACAGCATGTAATCGTCATGCCATTGTGTCAATAAACTTAAGCAACAGAATGTTACGGATAGGTAAATTTAGAAGATGGAAATTGCCCCGTGAAACCAGAAAAGCACAACAGACCATGACATAAACTATATACAATTTAATGATGTGAACAAAATAAGACAAAATAATAACTTACATCTTATAGCTTAACCACATACAAATTAACAAAGGGTCCCATAGTCACCAAGCACCCGCAGCAGAGTAAATTTAAAGATGGCGCATGTGCTGGCGGGGAATGGCTTGCAATCCCGCGTGTCGAAAGAAACAAATGATGAACATCCTCGCGTGGGCTGTGTGTGAACGTGGATGATGGACTTTGACGATGAAGTCCCGAACAACGAAACTTGGTTGATGTGCGTTCCATGGTTTACCTTGGATGAGTTGATCTGCCGAGATGAGTTTCCTTAGATGATCTGCCCGAAGAGACACGAAGAGACTGGAGCCAGTCGGCAACAGGTCCTCAATATAGATTACCTAAAGTTCGGAAAAGTTCCATTCTGGAAAATTCCACATCACCTGACCCGCCACCAGGGCGCATGCGCAACTAGGTCCCCGTATGGAAAATTTCAGACCCAAACAGTTGAGTCATACCACTATTTACAGCACACTTACTGAATCTAATTATACACAACATTTATACAGCCATAATTTTTAGATTTACATTTATACAAATATTTGCATGCCCATAACACAGAACATTTATTTCCATCCAGTGTCGGGTTCATTTTTCACCAACATCTTGAACCTCTACATAAGGTTTTCTCCAACACATCACAAACACTTTCAGTAGGGTTAAGGTCAGGACTTTGGGGTGCCAGTACATATCTGAAAACGATTCTTCATGCTCCCTGAACCACTCTTATTATTTGAGTCCCAATTCTGTATCTGTGACATTAGGAAAGAAAAATCCATTGATGTGATAACCTGCTCATTCAGAACATTCAGATCATCAGCGGTTTCTTGTATTGCCGCATTATTGTTGCTGAGCCTCAACCAGACCAACTGGAGCAACAATGTCATGGAGATTACATTCCATGATCAAGGACAAATGCACTCCATTACTTTTTTTTTTTTTTTTTGGCTGACTGGTGTATAATATACTCATACCTCATTTCTCTACTACAGGGGTCTCCAACTCTTTCCACAAAGGGCCACAGTGGCTGCAGATTTTTGCCTCAACCAAGCAGCAGAAGACCAATCTCTGTACACAGCACACAGATTGATCAATCAACTGCCTGAAGACTCAGATCAGTCTATTAAATGAGTCGTGTTAGGTGTGCTGCTGCTTGGTTGAAACAAAACCCTGCAGCCACAGTGGCCCTTTGTAGAATGAGTTTGAGGCCCCGGCTCTACTAAGTTTGGTGAAAATTGGTTCAGCAGTTTTTTTGCATAATACTACTAACAGTTAAGCAAACAAACAGACGTCGGTGGATAGATAGCCTCACCCTTAAGCAGCAGAAATGACAAAGCCAATGCATGTTTATGGAGACATGGTTATTGCACAATTTCATTCAGGACCAATAAAGTACAGACGCTCCTCAACTTACGTTTTAGTTACGTTCCGAACAGCCGAACGTAAGGTGAAAAAAAAAACGTAAGTTGTTACTGTACGTTCCAGTAACATACGACCGTTTACTATTTAACATGCTCTATGATGTGATCTTTCTGCTTATAAATGATTCCAATGGTCGAGGGAGCCATTTGGAAGAAACGTGCAACGTTCACACGTTTTTCACCAGCATCAATTTTCTTGATAATAGCCATCTTCGTTTCAAACGAGATGGCTTGTGGCTTTTTCTGATTACCACTATCACTATTACACTTCTACTACACTATTACACTAATCACTATTACGCTTCTGACCAACCATATTTGCTTAGGGTTACAAATACGCAAAACAGTGTAAACACAAAGATCACAAAGATGATGTCTTAACATATGGGTAACATGCGGTGAACTGGGAAGAAGCAGAGCACATTCAGTCTGTCGTTTGTAAACAATGGACGCAGCGTCATGCGTAAATAATATACTACGTAAGACCATCTGGTACTACGGAGAGCGCGCTAAACTCAAAATTTGACTTACTCGATTTTTTTTTTACAAATATTTTTTACAGTCAGTTCAAACGTAATCACTATTACGCTTCTGACCAACCATATTTGCTTAGGGTTACAAATATGCAAAACAGTGTAAACTCAAAGATCACAGAAACAATGTCTTAACATAAGGGTAACATGCGGTGAACTGGGAAGAAGCAGGGCACGTTCAGTCTGTCGTTTGTAAACAATGATCGCAGCGCCATGTAAACAATGGACACAGTGTCATGCGTAAGTAGCGTACTACGTAAGACCGTCTGGTACTACGGAGAGCACGCTAATCTCAAAATTTCACTTACAAATTTTTTTTTTTTACAAATATTTTTTTACAGTCAGTTCAGACGTGAAATCGAAAAAAACGTAAGGTGAATAAATGTAAAGCAAGGAGCGTCTGTATTGTGATTGTGATGAAAGAGCTATTTTAAACGCATCAAATGCTATATTTTGAGTGGATATAAATATCATCAAATAGTTTATGATTTGTAAGGATCTTTTGTCATTTGTCATCAATCACTTCGGCTGGGTGAACACTATGTGATTATAGAACTGCCCACGTTAAATGCCTGTTTCAACTGTATGGGGGAGTCATTGTGACGGTTCGCAGTAGAGCGAACAATAAAGATATTCGCAGTTCAACGGTTGCGGCCCCACATACTCGCGGATTAGAGGCAAATCTGGAAGTTACCATTTGGGTTTGACTTGACTGCTCACACTATACATTTGAAATAAACGCACCTGAACCGCGAACCTGGAACTGTGTGGCTTTTTCAAACATAGAGCTGAAATTATGAATGAATGAGTACAGAATTACACATGCGGAACTAATCCCAAGGATGTTCACCTATTAGAAACACACACACACACACACACACACACAAATGGGAACATCCAATTTCTTTATTCATTCATTGGCCAAGACACTTCTCTACAAGAAGTAGAGAAGCTGAGTAGCTCCTTCAGTGGACGACTGAGACATCCTCAGTGCAGGAAGGAGCGCTACCGCAGGTCGTTCATTCCCACCGCTGTCAGACTGTACAACGCCACTTTGTAACTGTATATATAACATAAAAGTATATTGTAAAGCATGGGTGAAAGAAGACTGAAGAAAGGCTAGGCTCTATTCTCCAACTACCTGCAGACTGTAGCATAACCGTCTGCTGATATAGACAATTGCAAGTCTATACGCATGATTCTTTGGGGGTCTTTTTCCTTCTTCTTTTTATTGCCATTTTGTTATCAGTCTTTTGGGGGGTTCATTTTTATAGGGAGAATGGATATTGCAATCTATTAAATTTGATACAGGCAATTAAACAAAGCTAGAACGATGGTTAGGTAAAAAAAAAAAAAAAAAAAAAAAAAAGTAAATCCCTGTTATGGAAATTGATATTGATGTTGCAAGTTATTGCAGCAGTGTGAACACCCCACACACACACACACACACACACACACACACAAATCCCAGGATATGAAATCTTTGTTCCAAAGAGTTGTGAGAATTTTCAGGTTCAAGGAGTTGTAGCTCTTCTCGTCATATATCCTCAGGGCAAACCGGGCCTTGGAGGGCATAAACATTGTCTCTCATGATGATATTAAAAAGTACCAAATAGTCAACGTCATTACTAGCGTCTTGGGGTTCAGTATAATCTCAGCGCATCATTTATTTTATTTTTTTTTAATTATTAATTTTTTGAAAGAGACAAATCTATAGTTTGTACATACACTTCAAAGCTTAACGGACACGTCTCACTTGCAGCACAGTGACCCAGTAGTTAGCACATCTGCCTCACTGTTGGAAGGCCTGGGTTCAATGCCCTGGATGTTTCTGTGTGAAGATTGCATGTTCTCTCCACCAGGTTGTCTAATTTCCTCCCACAGTCCAAAGACATGCACACTAGGCTAATTAGCTGTTCCAAATCATCCCTAGGTGTGAATGTGAGTCTTTTTGGGGGTGTGTTGTCCCTGCATGTACCCAGAGTTGACTGAGATGGGCGCCAGTCACTCTGCAACCCTAACTGGACATACGCAGCTTAATGAATGAATGAACCACATTTCAGTGTGCAGAAGCCTGCTTAATAATATTATGTTTGGAGGAAGACTGGGTGAAGGTAGGCTACACTCTGAATAGCTCTCCAGACCATTGCAGGGTCAATATATAACTATTCACACTCACACCCACATATAGAGCCAATTTGGAACAGCCAATCAGTCTCTTGTTCATGGGACGGTATAAGGAAACCAGAGTACTATGAGAAAATCCACGCAAACAAGGGAAAGCAGGCAAATTCCACGCTAAAAAACTCCCAAGCCTCGGAAGTAAAACCGCGAGCTTCTTGCTGTAAGGCGAACGTGCTAACCACTACACCACTGTGCGGCCCTATTAATAATCTCAAGGGAGGAAAAACATTCATTGATTCATTCAATCTCTGAACTGCTTATACCTAATTAGGGTTGCGGGGAGGCTGGCGCCATTCTCAACCAATTCCGGACGGGGGCAGAGTATACCCTGGACAGCTTGCCAGGTCATCGCAGGGCAAAAACACACTATGCGGCCTACTCTTGATAAGAGTCAGCAATGGTTCTTTTACAACCTCTCACCACAGACAGTGAGAGACATGGCCGGCCTTTGATAAGCCAGTTAGCTGCACTGGCGGTGGGGGCGGGAGCAGTGACAACCATTGACACTGGGGCTTGAATCCCCAACCCTGGGATTTGTAATGCAGCATCTCACCACTTTTGTTTTTCTAATTAAAAATTACTTTTTCAAAAATTCCAAAACATTTGAAACATGAAATGATATGAAAAACCACTAAATATTTGCATACCGGACCTATTTTATATAATTATTTCCTGTTTCACTCTATCCAGTCTTAACATACTCCACACCTTCTATATTTGGACTGGAAATTAAAATAAATAAATAAACCTATCTAAATGTCTCTATAGTTCCTCCAGGCAGGAAACTGAGAGCCAGACTGCCATCAGCTGAAGCACTGAGGAGAAAGAGACAGCCACTCTGGATACGTGTTTTCATGTGAGTGATGCAGTCAACATGAGAGTGAATGCTTGATAGCATCTCTGGTGCCTTATTAATTAGACTCTTGGATGGTTGGAGACAGTATTCCTGATACAAAATAAACCAGAAAAATAGATTATTTTCAACATAATATCTTCAACTCAGAAGTCTATCATCATAGTTATCATCCACATGTGAGGACGGATGTGTAGTGCACGCTCCAGATCTGTATATAGAACAACTAGGCCGAAGATATCTCCTCTGAGGTTTACGCATTCAGGCTAACAAAACATGTGCAAGCCGGTTTATTATCAGGGGGAAAAGATTCACATGATAAAAAAAATAAATCAATAAATTACTGCTCATGAACAAAGTTGGTTTGCCTCAGTACAAACTAAATAAGTAGTAACTTCCTTATAAATTTGGAAATGTTTTATTTATAAAATAATGGCTATGGATAGCACTGTAGTGTCGTGGTTAGCATGTTCGCCCCACAGCAAAAGATCCAGGTTTGAAATCCTGGCATCGACGTGGGTGTTTCTGTGTGGAGTTTGCATTTTTTTTCCCCCGTGATTGCCCAGGTTTCCCTTCCAAAGACATGGACTAATGGGCTAATTGGTTATTCCAAATCCCCCCCAGGTGTGGATGTGAATGTGAATGCTTTTGTGTGTGTTGGCCCCGCGATGGTCTGGTGGGCTGTTTAGGTTATACCCACCATTGTCCAGCGTTGGCTAAGATAGGGTCCAGTAACCATGCTATCCTAATAGGATTAAGCGGTTCGGAAAAGAATTAAGAGATAAAAAAAAAAGTGGAAGAATAGTATCACTACATGGTCATTTCATGCAGCAAACTGTAAACATAAAAGGTGATGCATCCTGGGATTTGTTAAAAAAGACAGCCTTTCATTCATTCATTTTCTGAACCGCTTCATCCTAATTAGGGTCACGGGGTGGCTGGCTCTTATCCCTGCTGACTCCGGGCGATGGCAGAGTACACCCTGGACAGCTCGCCAGGCCATCACAGGGTAGAAACACGCTGACAGCAATGCAGCTACTCTTGTCAAAAGCAAAAGTCATCAATGGAGACATGGCCGGACTTTGATAACCCAGTTAGCTGCACTTGGGGCAGGGCAATCCATTGAGAGTGGGGCTTGAACCCCCAATCTTAGGACCAGTGATCCAAAAAAGGGAATCTTAAAATAAATACTGGGATGCTGGCCTGCCCAATGTGCAATCATTCATTAATTTAATCCTAATTATGGTCGCAGCTAGTCTGGCACCCATCTTAGCCAACTCTGGGCTCGGGTGGGGTACATCCTGGACAGTTTACCAGGTTATTGCAGGAAAACACACATACAACCATTCACACTCACACCTAGGGATGATTTGGACCAGCATGCAAACTCCACACAATCAAACCCAGGCCTTATTACTGTGAGGCAGATATGCTAACCACTGCGCCACCATGACCAGGACTCCACAAGACCAGCATACACTCTGTAGAATGTGCAGAGAGAAATATTAGACACCAAGTCACCTCATTTGCAGGGGAAGCAAATTGGCACATAGTCATTTGCCAAACCATTTAATTCCTACTTGGGTCTCAGGGAGGCTGAGGCCTCTCTCAGCCAATGCACTCTCAGTCAAGAACACTCTCCTGATGTGCATGTCTTTGGACTTTGTGAGGAAATCAGAGTACCCCAAGGAAGCAAAAGCGAGCATAGAGAGAACAGGCAAACTCCACACTCAAACATGTCTGACTAGCCCAGAACTTGAACCCAGGACCTTCTTGCTGTGAGGTGGAAATTCTAATTACTCAAATTGTTCAGTTCAGTTCATTGTTCTGTAACTGCATCCTAATTAGGGTCACGGGGAGGCTGGTACCCATCCCAGCCAACTCAGGGCGAGGGAAGAGTACACCCTGGACAGCTTGCCAGGCCATCACAGGGCGGAAACATGCTGATGACAACCCAATGATCTACTCATAATCTCACCATAGACAGTGATAGACGTGGCCGGCCTTTGATAACCCTGGGGGGGGGGGGGGGGACAGTAACAACCTTGTGGAGAGTGGGACTCGAACCCCCAACCTTTGGATCAGCGATCCGGCGCCTTATACCACTAGACCACCACTGCCCCGCCTCACTCAAATCGGTAGAGGTAAAATATACACACTGTCATAATAGTGTAGCCAAAGTCCTCCAGTGAAACATTTCCGGATTTCATTGATTTAATGCAACAAGTGGTACGAGCGTCAGCATGAGCAACAAGGAGTAAGAGAAAGAGAAGAGGTGAAACTGTTGTGGGAATTCACTATCCAGACAGACACGCTCGTACATGCTAGAGAACCAGATGTGAGGATCGACAGGACGAAATGTCAATGTTGCATTATTGACTTGGAGATGCTGGAGGTGCTAAAAAGGGAACAGGTGAAAATAGAAAGAACGCAAAAGAAACTAGCAAGGTTACGGAACCTTATATACACGGAGTATAACCCACGGCAGCTTTCAGTGGAATTATTGAAGAGTGAAAAGGTTCTGAGGAAGCAGTTGACTTGGCCCTGGTATTTGGATTTTTGAGACACCTGTGTTTGCTATACTATTGTATCATGCACGCAACAGAGAACTCAACAGGTAAGTTCCAAGTACACATTAGTAGTCTCATAACGCCCCTCTGGTGAAATCATAGCTAATCTTTCAGTTGCTAATTCTTTTATCATGGCCTTTGGGTGGCACGGTGACGGAGTGGTTAGCATGTTCGCCTCACAGCAAGAAGACCTGGGTTTGATTCCCAGCCTGGGTGCTTCTGTATGGAGTTTGCATATTCTCCCCGTGTTTGTTTGGGTTTCCTCCAGGTCTTCCGGTTTCCTTCCCCAGTCCATAAACAAGCACAGTAGGTTAATTGGCTGTTCCAAATTGCCCATAGCTGTGAGTGAGTCTGTTTGTGTCCTGGCGAACCATACAGTAGATCATTGTGATCATAGCCATGACAATCTCTGTATGATCATCATTCAAGCCTCAGGGATCGACGTCAATTCCTCATGATTGGCTGTAGACGTAGAGAGATCATAGCCTTTACTAAATGTTTTCATTCACTCACTCAACCACTTACTCCTAAAATTCTGGTCACGGAGAGGCTAGGAGTGACAAACGGCGCATCTCGAAGAAACCTACGGAACCACAGGGATAACATACTAACTTCAAATGGAATGCTCAAGTGGGACTCAAACTCAGGACCTTCCTGCTGTAAAGCAGACAATAACCACTACACCAGCGTCATCAAAATGTCAACATTGGCATATCTGGTGTTAAGGTAATTGAAAAATAAACAAAATAATGAAGTCACTGTATATTAATTTAACACTGTGATACTTGTATTAGAATAAATGCTACATTTTTAATACGCATTTTGTAATTGTATTGAAATACATTATTTTATTAACCCTCCCATCCCTGGTCTCAACTACTACCGGTATTGTATGGTTGTAAGACGTTAGCAGTAAGATGGTCTATAAATGCTGTGGAGTTTGTTTTTTACCTCAGAATATTTTCGACATTATTCTTAAAGAAATGTTTGGCACAAAAACAAGGCAGCTCATCAACAAAAGTACATTTTACCCATCGTGTCTCTTCTGGGTCGAGGGCTTCAGTCAAGAGTGAGGGGATAATGAATAGCTCCAAAAAAAAAATCTATTTTTTCATAGAATCTGCAATCCTTGGTTAGACAGATAAGGTTTAAAAATAATATCACCTTCCAGCAATGAACGGTGTCAAAAAACGAACGTAGGTGTTTTGAAAGAGCCCAGATCTAATTCGATTGGTGGTTCCTATAGCATACTAAAGGTGGGAGAACATCTGATACAATTAAACTTGGTTACATTTTTTTGCATCTCAAAATCCTGCAAATTCAACAAGAGTGTATTGAATTTCCACACATGTCCACTGTAGTTACAGTTATTTCACAGGCATTTCCATACTGAACGCTTCATATAAATAATTAACACTTAAATGAATAAACGATGGGCAGCCTAGTGGAGTAATGGTTAACACCTCCTCATCACAGAAAGAAGCTCTTGGGTTCGACCAGGATGTATTTGTGTGGAGTTTACATGCTTTCGCCCTGCTTGTGTAGGGTTCCTCTGGGTACCCCGGTTTGCTCTCACAGTCCAAAGCCCAAATGTGGCTGAGATAGGCTCCAATGTCAAAGTGACCCGAGTAGAAGGATTAAAGCAGTTCAGTACATGACAGAGTGATGAGTGAATAATGATGATTATTAAAAATGTGTTGTTATTTGATACATTAGATATTATAAATTAGTTGGAAGTACAGTAAAAGACTCACAGCAGAAGATCTTTGTTTTGAATGCGAGGCTTGGAAAAAGCATCTTTGTGTGAAGTTTCCATGTACTTCCCATGCTTGTGTGGGTTTCATCTAGGTACTTTGGTTTCCTTCCACAGTCCAAAAACATGGACATTAGTCTAAGTGGCTGTCCGAGTTTTCCTCAGGGTGTGGGAATGTGGTGTGAATGCTTGTGTGTGTGTATTGGTCATATTCAGGTTGTACCCCAAGTACGTCATGAACATTTTTCCAAACCATCACGACTCCAACACACAAGCTTTCAAAGTCACATGTATGGGCAATTTGCAAAAAACAACCACACGGGACATCCTCCAAGATCTATATTCACACCTAAGACTTTCTTGCTGTAAGTTCCACGTGCTCATCAGTACACCACTGTGCTGCTCCAAGTAAACACAGGCCAGGGGGCAAAAATTCTCTGTGCCTTCTTTTGAAGCTTTGAAACAAAAATGTTTTCTGCATGTGCTCTTCATCCGTGTTTGGGTTTCTCAAAGTACTCTGGCTTCCTCCTAAAGTCTCAAGACATTGGGCTGACTGGATGTTCCAAATTTGGCATAGGTATGAATGTGAGGGTGGCACAGTGGTGTAGTGGTTAGCACGTCCGTCTCACAGCAAGAAGGCCTGGGTTCGATTCCCGGCCTGGGTGTTTCTGGGTGGAGTTTGCATGTACTCCTCATGCTTGTGTGGGTTTCCTCCAGGTACTCAGGTTTCCTCCGACAGTCCAAAAACATACACACACAGTAGGTTAATCGGCAGCTCTAAATTGCCCAATACATGTGCATGAATGACAAGGACCCAAGAGGAACGGTGAGGTTACAGGGAGCAGAGAAAAAGAAGGTGGAGGATTTTAAGTACTTAAGCTCAATAATCCAGAGCAATGGAGAGTGTGGAAAAGAGGTGAAGAAGCGTGTGCAGGCAGGTTGGAATGGATGGAGAAAAGTGTCCGGTGTGATGTGGGATAGGAGGGTATCGGCAAGAATGAAGGGAAAAGTGTACAAGACGGTAATGAGGCCAGCGATGTTGTATGGGTTAGAAACAGTGGCCCTGGGGAAAAGACAGGAGGCAGAGCTGGAGGTAGCAGAGATGAAAATGTTGAGGTTCTCTTTGGGAGTAACGAGGATGGATAGGATCAGGAATGAGTACATCAGAGGGACAGCACATGTAAGATGTTTTGGAGACAAAGTCAGAGAGGCTAGATTGAGATGGTTTGGACATGTACAGAGGAGGGATAGTGAGTATATTGGTAGTAGGATGCTGAGGTTGGAACTACCAGGCAGAAGGCCCAGAGGAAGACCAAAGAGAAGATTTATGGATGTGGTGAAGGAGGACATGAAGGTCGTTGGAGTAAGAGTAGAAGATGTAGAGGATAGGGTGAGATGGAGGCAGATCATTTGCTGTGGCGACCCCTGAAGGGAACAGCCAAAAGGAAAAGAAGAAGAGTTCACATCGTACCAAAGGCAATGGCAAACCACCGCACTATCCTTGCCAAGAAAACCTCCATGAAGATGATAATTAAGGCGTTATACTTCATGGAAGGTCGCCAAGAGTCGTCCTGCGACTCGGAAGGTACCAGACCAGACCATGAATGTGAGTGTGAATGGTTGAATGCGTGCTGACCTGCAATGGTCTGGTGAGCTGTTCTGGGTGCACCCTATCTTTGTCCAATGATGACTTAGATAGGCTCCATCTTCCGCTTGACCCTTGTAGGATTAAACAGTGCAGCAAAGGAGTGAATGAGTGAGTATTATAGCGTCATAGTACACTGTGTTTCTAAATGTTGTTGGACTTTTTACTGGGGTAGAAATAAAGCCAGAATGACCTCTGATCCTGCCTTCATCAACAGCAAGACAAAAAAAAAAATTAATAATTTGTGCATAAAAACTCTCAAGTTATAATTATATTATAGCCCTTTAGTTATTATTCCTGTTTAGAAATGTTCTCAGGGAGGTTTTAGTACACATGCAATTACAAAGAAGCAGTAGTTTGTGTCACAGCCACAGAGACAACATGTCAGCCTGTAAAGCAATTATATCTGACAAGCAGGCCCAAATGTGAGGCTGCAAATTATCACGAGCTATTGAAGCAGTAAAATGAAAGTGAACACGTCATTTATCCTCATTGAAACGACCTGTTATACTTCACAAAAAGTTATGAGGAGTTGACGGACACCTTTCCTTTCCTTTATCAGTCATTTTGGGCCTGCTGACAGGATCCAATTGTGGCTCAAGGACAGAAATCTTTGTCGTTTAGACATGATGACTGGAGGAGGGATTGTTTCTTCTGCAGATCTTCTTTAGTGGATGAAAGTAGTGTCTCAAAATTAAAATAGAAAGAGAACATTGACAGTGCGCTTGTGCTTTAAAGTTTAATAAGGCAGATAAATACTGTAGTTGCTCCCACTCGGCCCTTTTGAAATGTTTTCCGGTTTCTAGAGACACAACTTCCTTTATTCACTGAGACTTCATTTTATCCAAAATTGCTTTTAAAATATTCCTTATGTTGAAAAAGAGTGTCTGTCTTTTGAAAGGTAGTATGGTCTGAATGTATAAGTTAAAAAAGGATTGTAAATAGAAAAGCCTTTGCAAGTATCTTAATCAAATACAGTAATCCCCCGCCATTTCGCGTTTCTTACTTCCCGTCCCCGCAATATCGCAGGATTTCCCATTGGGAAATTAAAAAAAAATTAAAGATTATTCAAAATTCACAAGCACTACATGTACATTCAACTACGCTAGCCAACATGCTATGCTTGACTTGAGTGTTCTTTGATTGGCTGTGAATCCAGCAAGCTGATTGGTCTAGGTTATATTACCCAGCATCCAACACAGCCTTCTTCCCAAATGAAACAATGACTTTTATTGAGCTCAGGGGAAGCACTGGGGTGCAGGAAAAATCGTGTTCACCGTAGTGGTGAGGAAAAAAACAAAAAACAAAATCACTGGGAGAGTATCAACATGGAAACTGGTCGAGCACGGAGCTCTTTATAGCTGATGGCTGAGTGAATTCAGGTGCACTCTCTGGATTTTGCCTGCTGGTAACAGTCATGCCCCTCACCAGCGCATGCAGTGTATGGAGAGCCAGAGAAAGCGAGTTAAACGCCTGTGAGTTTGGACACATACATGATACGTACTAAAGCAAAGGCTCTCGAGGTGCTGACGAGCCCCAACCAAGCACCAGTGCTGCCAGTGATTCTCCTTCTCGATGTGGCCATGGATTTGTTATTTATAAGGTTTGTTATACAGTATTTACATATATTTATTGTCATTATAAGGTGTATAATTTATTTATATATTAATACACGTTGCCTGCATGACATTAACATGCATAGAACACTTTAAAATTAACTTCTATACAAATTTTATATAATATATAGGTGGGTGGGTGTCCTTAAGAAGTGGCAGAAGTAATTTCGAGGTTTTTCACATTTTGCGTGGGGGGGCTGGTCCACATTAACGGCGAAATAAGGGGGAATACTACATATGTATAGAAGGGGGCAGTGGTGGTCTAGTGGTACAGGGCGCTGGATCGCTGATCCAAAGGTTGGGGGTTCGAGTCCCACTCTCCACAAGGTTGTCATTGTCCCCCCCAGTGCAGCTAACTGGGTTATCAAAGGCGGGCCATGTCTGTCACTGTCTATGGTGAGAGGCATGTAAAAGAACCATTGCTGACTTTCGTAAAGAGTAGCTGCAAAGTCGTCAGTGTGTTTCTGTCCCTTGCTAAACGGATTGTGACAGGAAGGGCATCCGACCTAAAAACCTCTACCAAATCAAAAAACGTGCGAATCAAGATGATTCGCTGTGGCGACGCCCGAGTAAAAGGGAAAAAAGCTGAAAGGAAGACAGACTATATATGTATAGAAACTATAAGATATTTGTAAGTTAATTTTGTTTCCATCTGCAAGTAATAATGCAGCAATTTCAAGTGTTCCAGACACTCCCATTGGCAGGAACAATTAACAAGTGCAATATTATAAAAAGTATTATTGTGATAATGAAACAAAGTCAAGATTACCCATATATCCCATTATATTCTCTCCTGTGAGGGACCCATACGCCAAGTTTGGTGATACTATTTAATTTTCTTCCAAAGTTATTGCATGAACAATACAGAAGGACTGACAGACAGAATCCATTTCTATAGCCCCCACCCTGCTTACCTTCATTGGCAGTAAGAGCTAATGATTATGCCAATGTTTTAAATGATTAGGGCATTTTCTCCCCCAAAAAATTTGAACATAATTTTTCTGGTTTGTGGCCACCTAAAACAGCAGATCTACGAGTGCATGGGTAGCAGACAGATGAACAGTTGTTTGAGCCAAAAAAGTCAGGTTGATACATTATGATATTCTCCAAAGTATAGTGTTTCACCATTGCCCGTCAACAATGAGATGTATCGCTCTTGATCTTGAAATAAATAACAGGATCAGGGCCACAGCAACAACGTTTGGCAAGTCACGCAAAAGGGTCTTTGATAACCACAACAATTGTCTGAGTACAAAAATTCAAGTTCACAATGCAATCGGAGTGCCAGTTCTGATCTATGGGTGAGAGACGTGGACAGTCTACTGCCACCACATGAAACAATTCAAAGTTTTCCACAGAGATAATTACGTCAGATCGTGAGTGTCAAATAGTTTGACCGTATCACCAATGCAGAAGTTCTCAAAAGCGTCTCCACAACATCCATTGAGGCCATGCTACACCAAAGTAGGTTCAGACGGTTCAGACATCTAGTCAGAACGAATAATGATCAACTTTCCAAGAATAGCTTTTTACAGGATCGAAAAAAATGAATCACCCATGAAAAGATATAAAGATGTTCTCAAACATAGTTTCAAAGGTTGCAACACTGACAACTGGAATTCAGCTCCTCATGATAGAGCTCAGTGGTGCAGATTGGTCGAAAATGGAACTGTATGATTTGAAATCGAGAGACTTGAGGCAGAAGATAAAAATAAATAAAAGAATCACCAACTAGCCTGATCTCCCTAGAAGCCGCCTGATCCATTGTTTGACACAAATATACAAGGATCGCCTTGTTCAAGTAGGGCAGCTGTGATGATGATGATGAAAATAATGATGATGAAAATGACGATGATGATGCACGCGCACACACACACACACACAAAATATACACGCTGCAATCATTTTAAACATTAATTCCCTCTGTTATTGATAAGTTAAAACAATACTTCATTACATCCTGAACAGCTCAGTAGACTATCACAGGACAAATATACATACCCAACCAACTGCACTCACACGTTGGGGGGATTTGGAACTGCCAATGAGTAATGTGCATGTCTTTCGACTGAGGAAACTGAAGTACCTAGAAGAAGCTCACACATGCAAACTCCATACAGAAACACTAGCAGGACTCGAACCCAGGACGTTCTTGGCGTGTCAGATGTGCTAACCACTGCACCACTGTA
>CM045728.1:120569797-120577297 GCA_024760905.1 Plotosus lineatus | reverse complement strand
ACCCTAATTAGGATTAAGCGGTTACAGAAAATGAACTGAACTGATGAACTGATTTCGGTCAGTAAAAACGAAGGAGTATGACTCTGAAATTTCCGAACTGTGACACCATGATTCTACATTCGGGTTGAAAAGTGAAAAAAAAAACCTTACCCCTGCAGAATTGTTGCCATTGCCAGTATAATGTTAACAAACTTCATTTGATTCTATTTTCGTATCATAGAGCAATTAGACTTTTATGGTTTTTTTAGTTGTGGCATTTGAGTCTGCCAATTTTCCTGCGAGTCTGATGGCTAATAACTGAAAAGTCAGACTTTTTTGTGCCAACAGTCTACAAAAACAACAACAACAAGGTGACAAACAGTTAGACTCCAGATACCTTCAGTGGAATAACCTTAACCTTAATCTTAAGCGATATTCACACAGCAAGCCACAAGTGATAAGAGAATTTCTTTGCCGTTGAGCTTCAAAGCAAAATCATCTATTTTTTTTCCTGGTCTATGGAATCAAATAGGAAAAAGGGTTGGGGAACTTGTGTTTGTTGCCACCTATCAATCAATGGCATGTTTAAGCTCTAATTGGTTACTGTTAGAAATGCCTGCCCATTTCACATAATTTTCTCATTTTGCATGCAAAGTTTCCCTGATGACGTGTAGATCCTTGCTTCTGTTGTAAATCCACATTGGACAGATTTTTCAGGTTCATCAATGCCATTGCCACTATAATCAATCCATTAGTGCCTGGCAGAGGTACCTTGTACTCCATGACTGCCCCGCTAGTTTAATATGGCTCAGGCAGTTGACCCATACATTCACACAATTGATTCTGTTATGGTCTGGGAGTATCATGTGGAGAATTGCTGTTAAGATTTAACCTCCATACTTACTGGACACTTTATTAGAGACACATACCTTGCTGGGGCTTCTTGTAGATGAGCAGACTTTACCTAATCCGTTTTTTTTTTTTTTTTTTTCAATCTGTCTTAATCAATTAACTTTGAACATAGATCCACATTTGGCTGCAGATTGTTCCACCTGATTCCGTCGTACCAGTACCACACACCCAGGGTATTATACGTAACATTGTCAGTTATAACAGATATTAACTGTTATATAATAGCTTATGGGTGTGAATTAATTTCCCTGTCGTTTATACTTTCTCCGAATATAATGGATACTAAATGATAGCTTTTGAGGTCACTATACATTACACGTTTTAGGTAATGAGATGCCTCTCTCTGAATCTCTCTGTGCTTAATCCTCAAATTTAGTCCATATGTGTGTTTGGAATTAAACTTGCAGGAACCAAGTCCCAGATCACTCCTGCAATCACGGCCAGATGCTCCGTTGACAGTTCTGGCAAAAAATGTTTGTGCACTAGAAAGTTCTGATCTTCTGGCAAAAAAAAAAAAAAAAAAAAAAAAAAAAGTGTCTTTATTTGTGTCTGTCTTCTTTCTGATGAATGGCCCTCACGTCTCAGTCTTTTGGTACGGCTGTGCATTCAAACTGGATTCTTTATAAATTGTTTCATACATGCATGTATATGTTGTGGTGTATTTAAAAAAAGAAATTGACCAACAGGGTCCAGATGCTCCTGCCAACAGAATAATGAACAAGTCCATAAAAATTTGGTGGATGGGGTTTCCATTGGGTGAAAAAAGGGTGGGATTACATATGGGTCAAGGTGACCCATTTTTTCCACCCTAAGAGAATCCCATCTACCAAATTTAGGATTATAGACATGAAGCTTACTACAGCCAGCTGAGCGTCCCCAATACTGTTCTTCGTCACTGTAGTCTGTCTTCAGGGATTTCACTCAGAATGATGTAAACATGCCCTGCCCATTTTGCTGAATCAAACAATGTCTTCAAAATGTCCATGACTTTTACGTACTCCTTCCACCAAGTGTTTCTGGGAGCATTTGTTGTCTTTCTTGATATAACCATATATAGCCACCAAATTTGTTGACTCGATATAATTTCCAACCAAATTTGTTGACTCGATATAATTTCCTTATAGTGTTATTGCTCCAACAACGTGCACACACAAATAGACAGATGCGATTATATCTAGATCTATAGCTCTCACTCTGCTGGTGGTGGGAGCCAATAAGGTACATCCATGACACTGTATGGCTCATTTGCATTTAGTGGCACCTTCAAAGCTAAATAAAAGTTCAAGAGCTCAAGACATGTTGGATTCAGATCATACATCATACATGATTAAGGGTAAAATTTTAAATACAGAAGTGAACATTATTTTGAATTTAAATGAATGATGAACAAAATCCAACAAAAACATTGAATAATATATAATATAAATTATAATAAGTGAGCTATATCTGTGAGCTGAGACATTTTTACCAGCCTACTGAGACAGATTTTCGGAACCACTTAATCCTAATTAGGGTGTCAGGGAGGCTACCTCCTATCTCAGCCGACACTGGATGAGGGCAGAGTACATCCTGGACAGCTCACCAGGCCACTGCAGGGCATGGACATGATGAAAGCCTTTGATAACTTAGTTGTGTGTGACTCAGCACTGGGGGGGAACCGCAGTGATAACCCATTGATGGTGGGGCTTGATCCCCCAACCTTGGGATAAGTAATCCAGCTCCTTACCACCAGGCCACCACTGCCCCAGATCAGATCATCCTATGTAAATTTAACACACTTTCTTCAAAATTTAATTGAATCATTAATTTTATTGGTCTTAAAGTTTGGGTTTGCAAAGCCGAAAGGAAATCTCTCTCTCTCAGTAGTAATGTTCTGTAGATCCCTGATCCAGTGATCGAGCATGTAGCAAGAGGATGTCTTTGAAATTTCAGTTTATTCTTGTGCATTACGCTGCATGTATGGGCAGCTATAGCCTAATGGTTAGAGAAGCAACTTTGGGCCCAAAAGGTTGCTAGTTCAATTCCTGAGTCTGATGGTGGATGAGTCAGCAGCACCCTCACTTCCTCTATAATGTAAGGCACTTAAAGCCCAATTGCTCTCTGGTCGCACCACTGTGTGTGTGTGTGTGTGTGTGCTCACTTTGGATGGGTTAATTTCAGAGGAAATAATTTCCATTACGGGATTCATACAGTATATATATATATATATATAAAAAATATCCCTCAGTCCAAAAGGCATAGACATTAGGCTAATTGGATGTTTCATGGTCACGTCCTGTTTCACAGCTTCTCAGATGAATTTGACAGATCAAATTTTTTTTTTTTTTTTTTAATGCATTTTTTTAAAGCTGTCACATAAAGTGCATGAGGCTCAGTCAGAAGATTTTTGATAAATCTGGCAATGATGACATCATTCATGTTCATTTTTAAAGCTTTTGAATAAGTCACTGATAGCAACCATAGAAATTTGAGCAGCATTATTGTATCGTTCTCCAGTCCTCAAATGACAAAATTGTTTGGACATTCTCAGGATCTGGTTGAGAGTCCATATAGTCAATTGGTATCAATACATGAATGCATTACTGCAATATTCTTACATTGCAGGTGGCATGGTGGTGTAAACACACAGGTCACACACAGGTCACACACAGGCGTCACATGCCTTGGTTTTGAGACCTGGACATAGCAAGGATATGTAGAGTGTGTATGTTCACCTCGTGTTTGTGTGGGTTTCCTCTGGGTAATTTTTAATACCAAAGAGTAAATTAGAATAATCTCAAAAGCCTTAACCCAGAACAGAGCTGGACAGATTTACCCAAAATTTCTTCTATCAAACTGCCAAATTTAATTAAAACCCATTAGGGCATTTTATTTGTAGCCACAAACATCCGTTTCATGGAAGAAAATTTTTGTTGGCACCCATCCCAGCCAACTCCGGGCGAGGGCAGAGTTACCCTAAACAGCTCACCAGGCCATCACAGGGCTGAAACACACTGACAGCTATGCAGCCCTCTCTTGTCGAAAGTCAGCAATGGTTTTTTTACATGAACCTCACACCATAGACAGTGAGAGACATGGCCCGCCTTTGATAACCCAGTTAGCTGCACTGGGGGGACAGTGACAACCTTGTGGAGAGTGGAACTCGAACCCCCAACCTTAGGATCAGCGATCCAGCGCCTTATACCACTAGGCCACCACTGCCCTGTTAAAAATATTAAAAAGATAATAGAAACAAAAAACGTACATTTACGGCTTAAAATTTGAATATATGTTAAAGGTAGAATAGATGTACACTTTAGGGTAGCACAGTAACACCAACAAATATAACAGTTTGGTATTTCATCCATCCATCCATTTTCTTTAGCTCATCTTGTCATGGAGGTAGCAGGCCTAGAAGGGAACCACTGCCATCTCTCTCTCTCTCTCTCCAGCAATGCTCTCTTACTCCTTCTGGGGATTGTATTCCCAGGCCTGATGGCATACATAATCCCTCCAGTGATTTCAGGGTCTGCCACGGTGGTACATTAGATGCTATTTTATTGAGTTAAAGTGTGTTTACTATAATTTTAAGAGATGTTTATAATCATGTCACATCTGTTTTTTTTTTTAATCTTTATTATAAATTTAAAAATAAATATAAAAAAAAAAAATTAACCCCCTTTCCTCAAGCCTTTATATAAGGCGTGCCAATACTTGTGAACACACTGTAGCTGTTCCTATAATGATAAATAGGAGGTGGCGTGATGGTTGTATGATGATGCACGTCTGCTTCACAATAAAGCAGTCCTGGGTTCGGGTCCTTGGGGTGTTTTAAGTGGTGTTTGCATGTTCTCTCTGTTCTTGTGTGGATTTCGTCCAGGTACTCCTGTTTCCTCCCATAGTCTATTCACAGGCTAACTGCTAGGTGTAAATGTGGATGTGAATGGTTGTGTAAGTGTGTTGGCTCTGGGATGGTCTGGCATGCTGTCCAGGTTGTACCTTGCCTTTGCCCAATGACGGATTAGATAGGCCCCAGCCTCCCGCAACCCTAATAGGAATAAGCGGTTTGTCACATGAATGAGTGAGTGAATGATTAATAGCAAAGTACCAATGAAATTATGTCGTTTATGACAATCCAGATCAATAATTCTGTTCTCGGTGTCAAAAGCTGAGATCCAGAGGAGACAGGCCTCCGTTTGCCTCCATGCCGGTACCGGTAACAAAAAAATACAGATTATTGCAAAAGAGAAAAAGGCATCATGGTACTATAAACCCAATTTCAAAAAAGTTGGGACACTGTGTAAAATGCAAATAAATACAGACTGAAATGATTTCCAAATCTCATGAACACAGTATTTCATACAATAGAACAGCCATTCCCACCCATAGTTCCGCGGCCCATTCATTTACCTCAGAATGGTTTCTAGTGTAGGACAGTGGTGGCCTGAGGGTAAAGGTAATGGATCATTGATCCTAAGGTTGGGGATTCTAGCCCCATTATCAATGGGTTGTCACTGTCCCCCCAGAGCAGCTAGCTGGGTTATCAAAGGCTGACCATGTATCTCACTGCCAATGGTGAGAGGCAGGTTAAAAAACCATTGCTGACTTTTGACAAGAGTAACTGCATAGCTGTCAGCGTGTTTCTGCCTTCCGATGTCCTGGCGAGCTGTCCAGGGTGTAGTCTGCTCTCACTCGGAGTTGACTGGGATGGGCACCAGCCTCCCCCGCAACCCTGATTAGGATTAAGTGGTTACAGAAGATGAATGAATGAATGGCATCTAGTGTACCAGGACAGTGGTGGTAGGGTGCTGGATTACTGAAGGTCAGCGCTTCAAGCCCCACTATCAACAAGTGGTCACTGCTGTCCCCCCAGTGCAGCTAACTGGGTTATCAAAGGCTGGCTATGTCTCTCACGGTATGAGAAAAGGAATGAATGCATGAATGGTTTGTAATAGACCATGGAGACGCTGCAAACTATTGCCAAATGGTTAGGATTTTTCAAATGGTTGCATGTGTGTTGTTGTTTGATGGTCTAGGGAGCTATTCAGGGTGTTCCCTGCTGAAATAGACCCCAGCCTCCCTAACAACCTATTAGGATTAATTGTTTGACAAATGTCCGGTTACGAAAAAGGCATTCCTTCTTTCTGTTCTATATCTTTACGAATACAGACAGTCGTCGACTTACGACCGTTTTTGTTTCCGACAGACCGGTCGCAAATCGATCTGGTCGTATGTCGACTTTCCATCCAAATACACTCATGCCTCGGTTTAAAGGACTAATGAGGGGAACACTGGTCCAAAGTACCCGATTGTCCGAAGTTTCTGATTCTATATATTTCAATGATTACGTTACGAAAAACTTTTACTTAGGCACACTATGTAATCTGCAAATGTAAATACTGTACCTATTCTCTGTAAATGTACACCATAAGATCAGGGGTTGGGAACCTATGGCTCCTGAGCCAGGTGTGGCTGTTTTGATGACTGTATCCGGCTCTCAGCTAAATCAGGTGGCCTTTCTTAACAGAATAACGAATACACAATTTCACTGTCATTTAAATAAAAATACAAAAAAATCCATCAAGTAAACCAAAAACAGATGAATAAATCTTGCACATTTAAATCTATACATCTATTTTCAATTCCATGTCACTGTGGCACGCAGCGAAGGGCCAATCCTTTCTGTACTCCAGTGTGTGGGCAGGTCTGATACCTTCAAACTCTAATTTTATTGGATTATAACAACAGCCAAAGACTGTGCGTGTTGTTTTTGAGTGAAGAGATAAATTTCCCTCATTTTGATCGGCTCATTTCCACAAAGCCAAGCACAGCTGGCAAGCAAACACAAATGGACAGACATGGAAAAACTTCAACCCGCAGACCAGTTGATTGCCAAAACTTGGGACGCGCTTCCTGTCACATAAACACTGCAGCGAGTGAGTTAAATACAATTTGAGTTTCAAGGTATTGAACCCACCCACATACAGAAAGGATTGGCTCTCCGCTTCGCGCCACATTAACGTGACATTGAAAGTAGATGAATAGATATGCTCTGAGCTCTGAGCAGTTAGAACGTGAAGCTGCATCATCTCCTGCTTGGCTTTTTAAGATGCTGGCGCTGCCAGCAGCGCAAACAACTGTCATACGCAACACTCGCACTGCACTGCCATGAATCATGCTTCACGACGGTTGTGGTTGTAAAGTCGATCAGACATAACTCGCATAGGTCGTAAGTCGACAACTCTGTACTGTATATCTAGACCAGTCGTTCTCAATTATTTTTTATGCCACCCCCCCCCCCATCCCCCAGGAAGAAACAAATATTTCACCCCACCACCACCACCTCGCGAGCGACTATAAATAGTATTATTTGTCTATAAAATTGTTATTAGTACACCTCTGCATAACATTGTATCTTTATTAACATTAAAACAAAAAAGAAACAAATATAGCTCAACTTACAACACAGAAAAACTTCATTAACATTGTTTTTTAATATGCAATTGAAAAGAAGTGCACCAATGTGCCTGAAAAAAAAAAAAGCCCCCTGGCATCACACCGCGCCTTTTGAGAAGTAGTGATCTACCCTAAGTAGAGACGTTAATTCAGATCTTAAAATATAGTAAATTT
>CM045728.1:120467297-120567297 GCA_024760905.1 Plotosus lineatus | reverse complement strand
ACCACCAGGGTGTATTATTAAGCATTATCATATTATAGCATTATCACATCTATTTTAATCTCATAAAGCACATGTTAATCTTTTAATAATCTACATCACTAAGCTTTTGTTATGGTTGTTTTGGTTGAAAATTGCCATTTTTAGTCATATACATCCAGTGTGCACATGCTGTGTTTCTCAAATAGCTGGTTTACACACATCACTACATCAAACAAATTTCAGTTCATCACCAACTGATTCACAAGCCTCTGTTTTATCTCGTAAATTTGAAAAGAAAGTCAACTAATGGAAACAAAGGCAAGGAGGAATCCTACTTAGAGGATCAAAAACCAGGCACTTCATACTCGAGAGGCCACAGACGCATTACTGTTAAAAGACAGATGCCTTTAGCGACTGCCAGGCCCAAAGGCCAGTTCACAGCCAAAGTTATTTCAAACGCTCTCTCTCTCTCTCGCTCTCTCTGTCACACACACACACACACACACACACACACTCACACACACTCGCACACACTAATCCCACAAAGACACTTCAAAAGGATCTAGCCTTCAGCAGGGGAAATGAACCACACAGCAATGTTCAATTAACAAGTCTTTTTCATGTTTTCTTCTGTTCTCTTGTGCTTGTTGTTCTTGTTTACTTCGGATCTAATTCTCTCTATCATCACACAGTGCGATTGTGTCAACACTAACAATAATGCTCAGGCCTGTTAGCCTACGAGTTCCTGTGCAGAATAGCTTGCTAGTGGTGTGACTGCAAGACATGAGTACACAGGAAGAATGGTGGGGGGGAAATTATATTAAACCACATATAATATGGCATTAAAGAAGAATTACCCCAAACTTGTATGCATAGTATATGCACATGACCAACCCAACAATTGTTATCTTCTTCATTTAAAAAATAATAATAAATCCGTACACAGTCAGCACCACTGTACTGCAAAGAGGGTTAAAGCAAAAGTTGTCACCAAACTATATATACCATGTGTTCATGTAAATGAGAAGATGCCTGTCAGATATACTAGTATGTAAATAGTACATTTCATGTCTGCTTGTGCTGTTTTATTTTATTCAGAATTTCCCGTTATTTATCTGTATGCTGTTATTTTTGCCATTATCATGCCTTATTGGAACTGATGTATCCATGTCCTGTTCTCCCAGGAGAGTGAAACAAACTACAAACAGCAGCCTTTTCACACAGGCTAATGCAAACTATTGAACACATTTTAGCAGAGTGCAACCTCTTAGATGTCAGTTAAAAACAATCTGATGATGTAAATACACCTAGTTTCAGTGTAACAGGGGGCTCTGGACAGCTTACTTTATATTTCCTTTAAAAAAAATATTTAGCAAAAAGTGCTCTCAAGTAAAAGTAAAAGAAAAGCATGTGCTTAAATATAAATGATTTTCAAATGATTCTTTTATTTCAAGTGTCCTTCTGACAGCACCATGTTCAGTTCAATGTTTATCATTGTTGCCACGTCAACTTTTGTATGGAGTTGAACTTTTTGACTATAATTCCAAAAGATCCGTTTGAACAAAAATAACATTGCGCATCACCAAAAGAACAGAATATCCATGATAAAGCATAATGGTGGCAGGGCTGTTTTTCTTTAGCTGTGATACGTTTGCGTGTTCTCCTTGTTTCCTTGTGAAGGTTTCAACTGGGTCTACCAGTTTCCTCCTACAGTCTAAAGACATGCACATTAGTCTGTTTCAAAATGCCCCCGGATGTGAGTGTGAATGGGTTTCTGTGTGTGCTGCCCTACAGTGGTCTGCAAAACTGTTTTGCATGTAATCTGCCTTCTACTAGTCTCAACTGACATGGGTACCAGCCTTCCAATAACCCTAGAGGATTAAGGGGTCTCAAATATGAGTGCTGGAGTGTGAATTTTAGAAAGACCCAAAGTGTCTCTATAAATAAACTGAGGAATGGTTTCAAAAGAAGATTCTGGAAGTTTTGTAATTGCCCAGTCAGAGGCCAGACCTAAATCTTGTTTAAAATTCGTGGGGTGATGTGAAGAAGGTTGCGTACAGATGTTCTCATAGTCTGGTACATAGATATGGAGCACAGATTGTCATGTCAAGAAACGACTAGATGATGTACAAAAAGAAGAAAATTTAATTTGAAAAAATTTAAGGTTGTGAATATTTGTGAAATTTTTGAAAAAAAATTTATGTCAAATTTTGAGTTTAGCGTGCTCTCTGTAGTACGAGACGTACCTACGTAGTACGCTGACATATTGACGCAATGATGTAATGATGCTGCATCCATTGTTCACAACGACAGACTGAACGTGCCCCTGTTTCTTCCCAGTTCACTGCTTGTGATCCTTGTGTTAAGACGTCGTCTCTGTGATCTCTGTGTTTACACTGTTTTGCAGACTTTTGTAACCCTAAGCAAATATGGTTGGTCAGAAGCGTAAGCCTACTAGCATAGGTGCAAGTTTTCCAGCATATGCTGGAATTTCCGGTTTTCTCAAAACTGAATTAATTATCTGCTCGGATCGGCGCAATCTACCATGCATACTTAGTTGTGCAAAGAGAGTTGTAAAATGAATGAAAACCCGAATCCAGATGAATGAAAACCCGAATTCATGTGGCTTCAGTGCATCACGTTTTTATATATATATATATATATATATATATATATATATATATATATATATATATTCATCGAATAAAAAAATAAGGAAATTAAGGAAGAATAGGGGGGAAGTTAATGAAAATGCCTCAAAACAAGGCCAATTATGCAAAAAAAAAACCTAAAGCAACACAAACCAAAAAAAACAACCCAAAATCTCCCATGAAAACTACTTACATTGTTGCATCTGTGTGTATGTAGGTGTGTCGTCTTCTTCTCGTGCAATACCATCTGTATGTGTGGATTTATATTTTATTGACATCTTATGTTTTTTTAAATGTTTAATTGTTATTATAAGCATTTATAGCATTGAATATGTATTTATTGATATTATATATACATATACATATATGTCAGTCGAGGGGGTGATCCTACTTCGCGGATTTTAATAGGTCGTGTCGGGATCTCGGTCCTAATTAACCGCGGAAAGTGAGGGATCCTTGTAGTCTCATTCTGTTTCTTTTCCCTCTGAACAAAGAACACAAAACAGCTGTATTCATTCAGTAAAACTTATAACAACATATAAAAGTAAAATATATTATAGCAACAGTTCAGAAAAACAGAATTGCTGAGATGGTTTAAGGATTACTTTCTCTTACTTGTAAACTCTTACTTATTTAACTTGTAAACTCAACTTGTAAACTGTACTTATAAACTCAATCAGGTGCTACTAATCACCTTCTCCATTGCATACTACACTGCATGCCTAAAAACGTTGGAATTATATATATATTATATAAAAATAATATATAAAAATGATAAAGGTCTTTGTTGGAATTGGTTAGAGCACTGTTTTCGATTTTATGGCATTGATCCATTAGGGGCTTCCCTTTATCTCCTCTCATTGATTTTTGGATATAAGCATTTTGACTTTTGTTGTTCACATCATATAATGGGTTGGTTTACCCTTGGCTTTGAGATGTCATGTTATATCAGTTTTACTCAATGACTCTTGAGAAATCCAAGGGTTTTTTTTTCTTCCTTTTTGGGATTTGACGTTTTTACTTTCATTCCCTAACTCATTGAACTGTAATGTCATGATATTCATGGAAACATGGTTACACAGCAGAATACCCAGCAATGTTACTGAGCTGGCCAGGTGCCACATTCTCCAGGCAGAAAGAACAGCAGAGGACTCCAATAAAACAAAAGGTGGAGGATTGTGCATTTATGTCAACAAGGCTTGGTGTACAAACTATGTCGTTGTCGGAAGACACTGCTCAGCCAACCTAGAGTTTCTTATGGTTAAATGTAGATCTTTCTATTTGCCAAGGGAGTTTACTTCCACAGTAATAATAGCTGTATATATATATATATATATATATATATATATATATATATATATATATATATATATATATATATATATATATCCAGATGATAATGCTAAGCTTGCTATGTATAAACTTCATACAGTCATTAACAAATGACAAACTGCACACCCAAAGGCTGCATTCATCATAATGGGCGACTTCAACCATGCAAACCTGAAATTAGTGTTTCCCAAAGTCATGATCAAGTTTCTTGCCACACTAGAGGGGACAAAACCTTGGACCATGTTTACATTAACATCGCTGAAGCCTACATGGCAACCTCCCTCCCCAATTTTGGCTAATCTAAGCACCTGTCTTTGTTTCTCACTCCATGTACACACTACTCAATGACCATGTGAAGCCTTCTGTGAAGACTATCAAGGTTTGGCCAGCAAGGGTAGAGTGGTGTGTACTTGGGGGTGAGACAGGTGGCTCTAACACAGACATTGCCTTGTACACTCACTCAGTACTGGAATATACCAACACCACAATTAAAAGTGTTACCACAAAGAAACAGATCATCACATACCCTATGCTAATCGGAAGCCACGGATGAACAGGGAAGTGCGGCTTCTGCTGAAGGCACACAACAAAGTCTTCAGAGCTGGTAACGAACAGGCCTACAATACAGCCAGGGTGGACCTGAAGACTGGTATCAAAAAGGCCAAGCATGACCACAAGCTAAAGGTGGAGGAACACTTCATCAATTCTGACGCATGTGAGAGGGCATTCAGGCCATCACCAACCACAAGCTCAGCAACTCCACACCAACTACAATGGACGTGTCCTTCCTCATTGAGCTGAATGACTTTCATGATCATTTTGACAAGGACAACAAGGACAAGACAGTAAAGACCAAACCATTGAATGACCAACAGACCCTTACACTCTCCCCATAGAGGTCCATAATGTGATCTGAGCCGAATTAACACATGTAAAGCTGCTGGCCCTGATGGAATTCCTGGTTGTGTGCTCAGAGCCTGTGCTGAGCAGCTCACAGGGGTCTTCACAGACATATTCAAACAGTCTCTTACCAATTTCTAAAGTACCAGTGCCAAAACAATCCTCTCCGACATGCCTGAATTACTACCGACCTATTGCACTAACACCCATTGGGATGAAGTGCTTTGAACAATTGGTCCTGGTACACCACAAGCAAAGTATGCCTCCCACACTAGACACACATCAATTTGCATTCCAATGCAATAAGAATACAGAAGATGCTGTATCCACAGCGCTGCACTATGCTTACTCACACTGGACAACAAGAACACATATGAAAGAAAGTTGTTGGTTGATTTAAGCTGAGCATTCAATGCAGTCATTCCCTCCAAGTTAACCACGAAACTTAAGGATCTTGGAATCAACACCTCCCGCTGTAACTGGATCATGGACTTTCGAACAAACAGACCCCAGTATGTCAAGTCAGGCCACAACTGTTCCTCCACCATCATACCCAACACTAGCACACCTCAGGGCTGTGTGCTGAGCCCATTCCTCTACTCTCTCTCTTCACGCACAACTGTAGGCCTACATATGGCTCCAACTCCATCATAAAGTTTGCAGACAACACCATGGTGATCAGACTCATCAATGACAATGAGTCTGACTACAGGGCAGAGGCAAAGCACCTAGCTGCATGGTGTGCTGACAACAACCTGCTCCTGAACACTATCAAAAACAAGGAGCTAATTGTGGACTTCAAGAAATAAAATATAGACATTCATGGCCCTATACATATCGATGGCATTGCTGTCGAAGGGGTCTCCAGCTTCAAATTCCTGGGCACCCAAATCTCGGAGAACCTATCCTTGTCAACCAATACCTCCAGCCTGATTAAGAAGGCCCATCAGTGCCTGTTCTTCTTGGCTTCACATCCTGCTATTGAGGCTGTCCACAAGAAGAGATTTCTTAACCAGTGTGCGTTCTTAGAGACTCCTCTCATCCTGACAACAGACTCTTTTAGCTCTTCCCCTCCAGAAGTCGCTTCAGGAGCCTTCAGACAAAAACCAGCAGGTTAAGGAACAGCTTCTTCCCCATAGCTGCCACCTGACTGAACTCAATCCCCTGATGGACCTGCGCTTCCAATCCACACTACACCATATAAATACCATTCGTACCATACATATAATTCATTATATGTAT
Source organism: Plotosus lineatus (assembly GCA_024760905.1). Taxonomy (NCBI): domain Eukaryota; kingdom Metazoa; phylum Chordata; class Actinopteri; order Siluriformes; family Plotosidae; genus Plotosus; species Plotosus lineatus. Next base: position 120,561,193 of record CM045728.1, on the reverse strand, counting down.
AATTCATACCATTCCGTACTATTCATGAATTCGTACCATACATATAATTCATGCATATTGTAATTTATTCATAGTTCTCTTCTAGTACTACTGTGTATACATCCATAGCACACCATACATATATATATATATATTTTTTTTTTTTTTTTTTTTTTTGATTGATTGATTTGGGATTTAACACCCGAGCCTAGCGGCATATCAGGCCGGTGCTTATCCCCAGTTTCCGTAGCGTGAAGCAATCAGGAGTTAAACTCCCCCTGGATGGGACGCTAGACCACAGGTTACCTTCCCAGTATATTTTTACTGGTACCCATTTATACTGCTGGGTGAACAGAGGCATACTTGTGGTTGAGACCTTGCCCAAGGGTCTTAGCACAGTGAGGGTCTCAGTGGGATTTAAACTCACAACCTCCAGATCATGAGCCCAACACTCTAACCACTACACCACCAGCTCCACACACACATATATATATATATATATATATATATATATATATATATATATATATATATATACACACCTCACGTCTGTATAATTGTACATACTACATCTGTATATTTGCATATACATATATACATAATGTAGATCTGTACATTACATCTGCATATTTTATTTTTTGGTACAGTAATATAGAACATGTGTATATTACTCCTAGGTAAATTAATGCTAATTTATTCTCAGCCTTACTGCCATATCATACATAACTGCTCACATAATTTATTCATACACAACTTATTTATATATAAGCTGTACATAACTCTTTCCTCACTGTACCTACTGTACTACCATTACTGTTCTCTGCACTTCTGATTGGATGCTGAACTAAATTTTGTTACCCTGTATTTATTACATGTGCAATGACTAAGTTGAATCTAATCAAATCTAATTTGGGGTTTTCTCATCTTCACATCATAGGAGCTTTTCAACTCTGCATGAGACTGTCGTTATAAATTCATTGTCCCATATACTGTGGTGAAGTCTCTTTGATGGTGTTGGATGCTCTGTGTTCTTGAGTCTGAATTGAATGTCAGTTGTTAACAGCTGATGGTCACTGTTGCAATCAGCTCTCTGTCTCGCCATTTGCATTTTTTTTTGCTCATCATGATGTAGTTGATTTGATTGCAAGTTTTTTAAAGTGCTTGAACTCACACTAGGCAAAAGACTAGTGATATTAAGTTTGGTCACCAACAGACAAAACAGAAAAGACAACGTGATACTACTCTTGAGCTTGTGTGTGTGTGTGTGTGTGTGTGTGTGTGTGTGTGTGTGTGTGTGTGTGTGTGTGTGTGTGTGTGTGTGTGTGTGTGTGTGTTAATATAACTGCAGTAATGGCAGCTCTGCTTTAACTTGCTATAACTGATATTGATGGCAGCCTTTTCTTCCACACTTGCACTTGCCTCTCAAACAGAGATCACCACTGACCTAAAACACATCATGCTCACTTCAAACTCTCACAAAGTATACACTGCCAAACTAATACACAAGGGCCAAAAGCAGACAAGACATTTGAAAGTGTGGAAAGTTTGAAGGTCTTTAAATAATGAAAAAAAGTGCATTGTAAACCAATTTTGGATAGCCAATTACCCTAATGTGGGCAATATGGTGGCACAGTAGCATGTCTGCCTGGCAACAGGAAGGTTCTGGCTTCCAGTGTGTGTGTGTGTGTGTGTGTGTGTGTGTGTGTGTGTGTGTGTGCTGCCCTGCAATGGTCTAGCAAGCTATTCAGGGTCTACCCGGCCTTCCACCCAGAGTCAGCTGGGAAAAGCCTCAGCTTCCCCATAACCTTAGTAAGATTATGCAGTTCAGCGTGTGTGTGTGTGTGTGTGTGTGTGTGTGTGTGTGTGTGTGTGTGTGTGTGTGTGTGTGTGTGTGTGTGTGTGCTATTCCAGAAGCAAACACAATATTAAAGAATAAATATGTTTATCTGATAAACCTCTCATCAGGGGCCTTTCCAAAGTCACACCCTCATCCACACATGTAAGCTGCACCCGCACTTCCAGTTTACGCATATTTGGGTCACACACGAGCAGAGAGACGGAATAGCATCTGGTCCGATATTTCTCAGCGGATCACAATGCACTGAGTAGGCTGGGATTGCTTTTGCAGGATTACAGCGGCTCTAGATTTTTTTACCTTTTTCAAAAGTTTTTAATAGATCACTGTTAGTGTATGTGTGTGTGTGTGTGTGTGTGTGTGTGTGTGTGTGTGTGTGTGTGTGTGTGTTAAGACCATTTCAACCAATATAACAATTTTTGTGTACAGAAAAAGAATTAGCAACCCCAGCTTTATTTAAGAACTCAGATTATATATTTTGAACCGATTTGTGCCCGGAACCGAACCCCCGCGAATGTCAAAGGCCTACTGTATACATACATGTATATGTGTATATAATATCAATAAATACATATTCAACGCTATAAATGCTTGCAATAACAATTAAGCATTTAAAAATAATGCATAAGATGTAAATAAAATATAAATACACACACACACACACAGACACACACACACACACACACACACACACAGATGCGCTTGCACGTACTCAGATGCACACCTCACATTAAAATGTAAGTAGTTTTGATGAGGGATTTTGGGTTGAGTTTTGTTTTTTTTGTTTGTGTGGGGTTTTTTTTGGTTTTGGGGTTTTTTGGGGGGTTGTAGAATTGGCCTTGTTTTGCGGCATTTTTCTTAACTTTTCCCCCTATTCTTGCTTAATTTCCTCATTTTTTAATTTGATGAATATTTTTTTAAAAAACGCAATGCACTGAAGCCGTATGAATTGAAGCGCGAAATAGCTATTTTACGCTTCAATTCATGAGGTTTCAGTGCATTGCATTTTTTATATATATTTATATATATATATATATATATATATATATATAGATAGATAGATAGATAGATAGATAGATAGATAGATAGATAGATAGATAGATACAGATATAGCTATATAGGCAAACACACAATAACTTGTAATATATATATATATATAATATATATGTGTGTGTATAATATATGTGTATTATATATATATATATATATTATACACATATATTATACACACACACACACACACACACACACACACATATATATATATATATATATATATATATATATATATATATATATATATATATATGTAGATAGATACAGATATAGCTATATAGGCAATCACACAATAACTTGTAATGATTCACCATTATAACTGTATTTAAATTTGAAATATGTCTTTCTTCATATCATGCCTTATACTGATGAAAACAGTCCTGCATGAGTCCCACATGAGTCCCTGTTATCTGATTCCTTTCAGGCCTTCCCCTTGCAGCAGGTTAGTGCACACAGGTACAGAGGAAATAAGAGATGAATGGAATTGAAAAGCAATAAAGCGCAGCATATAAAGCTTCCTGTACAAAGAGCAACTTAAAGCTCACCTGTCCTGTGACATCTCTGCACTGAGCACATCATGTTCAGGTCTCTCAGAATGATACCAGTAATGTGGGCAGATGGGAGTGTGATGCAGACTGTGAATTTTTACACTGGCAGCTGAACTCTTGCTTAGAGAAAAGAACATAAAAGCATATATCTTTACTGGTAAAGGAAACAACAAGCTGATGGAAGAGTGTGGGGGTTGGGGTGGGGGGGGTTGACAGGTAGATAAAATGGCATATTTCATATGTACTGTATGGGCGAAATAACTCCTACAGATTCAGGTGTGTATGAAGCAAAGAAAGGCACTGGGAATATTTTAATGATAAAACACACTGAATTAAAGATGGCATAGGGATTTGCACATCCGCCTCTCAGCAAGAAAGTCCTGATTTCAAATCCTGGGCTCAGAAGTATACTTGAAGAGTGTGCATGTTCTCCCCATGCTTGCATGGATTTCCTCCTGGTACTTTGATTTCCTCCCATAGTCCAACCACATATTCATTTGGCTTATTCCAAATTGTGAGAGTGTGAATGTGAATGGCTGAGTGTGTTGGCCCTGCAATGGTCAGTAAGCTGTTCAAGCGTAGGCTGAGATAGGCTGCAGCCTCCCTGAGACTCTATTTGGCTTAAACAGTTCAGCAATTGAGTAAGTGAGTTTTATATATAATATGTATTTACTTTTGAACATTGAGCTTCACCACCATACCCGGACCAAGAGATCTTTTGGATTGACTGAATCACTGTGGAGCTTGTGGCTGTAAGCAATATTAGATTTTCAGCCCACATAGCCCTCATGTCCTATTTTCTCAGGCTCAGGTAACGGCCAATGTCCAGGTCTACCAAGCTTAAAATGTATCCTCTATGTGGAGCATGTAGAAGGCAGTGCTGGTACCAGTGTCAATGTCCACATAGACACTTCAAATAAATGCGTTTTCCTCCCGTGAACCACAGTCAATCATGGACTAGAATTAGTCTATAAACTCCTCCCATTGCATGCGCACCAAACCACTGGAACCATTATGTGATTGGAACTCAGATAAAAATACATCAAAGCGGTTCTGATAGTGCAGCAGGAGTACTGAGACATAAAACTCACTGTAACAGGACATGATGCATCAAGAAAAGTTGTTTTATTCAATTTATTAATTTATTTACTGAACCACTTAATCTTGCTCGAGTCGCACAGAGATTGAAGACGATCTGTGAGTCAGGCGGTGTACGCCTTAAACGGCTCACCAGTCAATAGCACGGCAACACACAACTATTCGCACTCACACTCAGGGGTAATTTGGAACAGCTACTCAGCCTAATGGTGGGGCCGGTCGTGTAGTGGTTAGGGTGCTGCGCTCATGATCGGGAGGTTGTGAGTTTGAATCCCACTGAGACCCTCACTGTGCTAAGACCCCTGGGCAAGGTCTCAACCACAAGTGTGTCTCTGTTCACCCAGCAGTATAAATGGCTACCAGTAAAAATATACTAGGTAACCTGCGATGGACTAGCATCCCATCCAGGGGGAGTTGAACTCCTGGTTGCTTCATGCTATGGAAACCGGGGATAAGCACCAGCCTGATGCCATGAGGCTAGGGTGTAAAAACCCAACAGACTTTACCTACTTAGCCCAATGTGCATGTGCTTGAACTGTGGAAGAAACCACTGTTCCCAAGAGAAAAAACAACCATGCACAAATTAGTGTGTGTGTGTGTGTGTGTGTGTGTGTGTGTGTGTGTGTGTGTGTGTGTGTGTGTGTGTGTTGGTCTGGTGAGCTATTCAGGTTGTACCCCCTGCATTTGCCCAGTGTCAGCTAGGATAGGCTCCAGCCTCCCCATGACCCTAATAGGACTAATTGGTTTGGCAAATAAGTAAGTGTGCTCTTTTATTTATTTATTCAATTTAGTCATAAATGAGATTGGGCAGTGGTGGCCTAGTGGTAAAAGGCGCTAGATCACTGATCCTAAGGTTGGGGGTTCGAGTCCCACTCTCCACAAGGGTCTCACTGCCCCCCCCCCCCAGTGCAGCTAACTGGGTGACAGACCATGTCTCTCACTGTCTATGGTGAGACGTTCATGTAAAAGAACCATTGCTGACTTTCAACAAGAGGAGCTGCAAAGCCGTCAGCGTGTTTCTGCCCCTTGTTAAAGGGTTGTGTCAGGAAGGGCATCTGATGTAAAAACCTTCGCCAAATAAAATGTGCAAATCAGATGATTTGCTGTGGCGACCCCTGAAAAGGTGAAAAAGCCGAAAGGAAAAGAAGAAGAAGATAAATGAGATTAAATAGTGGTGGCACGGTACCTTTTAATGGCTGGCATATTCGCCTCACAGTAAGATCCGATTTCATTTTTGTGTGGAGTTTGCATTTTCTTCCTTCATGCTTGTGTGGGTTTCCTCCTAAAGCCCAAACGCATGCACAGCGGGGCAAAGGTAGTCTAATTGTTGGAGAAGCAGTTTTAGGACCAAAAGGTCACTGGTTCGATTCCCGAACCAGCAGGAAAAATGTGTGGCAGTAGGGAAGTGAGCAGCACCTTCCCCTCCTCCACATAAATGCCTGAAGTGCCCTTGAGCAGGGTACCTAACCCCCAACTGCTCTCCGGATTCCCCCAGTGTGTGAGGTAGCCTGCTCTCCGTGTGTGTGTGTGTGTGTGTGTGTGTGTGTGTGTGTGTGTGTGTGTGTGTGTGTGTGTGTGTGTGTGTGTGTGTGTGTGTGTGTCTGTGTACCACAGTTCAGGGTCATGTACCCCATCACAGTTCAGGGTCTACTTACCCTTGTTTGCAAAGTGTCGGCTGAGATAGGTTCCAGCCTTGATGGGATCATAGAGGGATAATGCGGCTCAGAAAATGAATAAATGAGTGAATTAAATTAAATACGCTTTAAGTAGGGTTTAAAAACAAAAAAATATATATAAAATTGAAAGATTAAAAACTCTAAGCTTCTTTACTCACTGAAAAATACACATCCTATAAAATACACACACACACACACACACACACACACACACACACATTAAAATCGCCTTGTCTTCTTCTGTAAAGCTGACTGATCTCACCTGAAACAGACTTTGCATCTTGATGAAGTCTTCTCTGCTCAGCCGACTTTTAGCATCTCCACCTCCTTCACTGTTGCCATGGATTCAGCTGTCAATCAAGGCTGAGAGGACACAAGCATGCAACTCCTTTGGAGGTGGAAATGTAAAATTTTCACAGAGACCACTTCTACTGCCCAGGATCTGATTAAACAAAGATGTACCATTGAGGTGAGAGTTAATGAATCAGCACTCCTCTGATGCCGCAACCAAGGTTAGGGCAGAATAAATTATCTATGCATATTAGTGTTGCTGTCGTTTGTAAATAATATTGCTCAGCATTTTAACATAACCTTCAACTAAAATTTCACAGTGGTAGCTTTTTCAAGTGGTAACCTCTCAGTGGCATTTCCCAACAAAAGTATATCTGTACATTACACACACACACACACACACACACACACACACACACATATATATATATATATATATATATAAACTATGACTATAATATTTACATTAAAGGGCTTAAGCTGTCCAGGGTGTACTCTGCCCTTGCCCAGTGTTGGCTGAGATGGGCATCAACCTCCCCATGACCCTAATTAGGATTAAGCGGTTCAGAAAATGAATGAATAATTATAGGGTTTACTTTTTAAAAATCTGAATTATAATAATCCTGTAGATCTGAGAATATCATAAGTCAAACAATTTAATCCTGTTAGGGTTGCTGGGTTGCAAGTTGCCCCCCCCCCCCCCCCCATGTTTTTGATCTTACGTCCAATAACTGCTTATGTGTACTCGTAGCAAAATTGTAGACCAAACTTACCAATTTTATTCGATCAGTCTCTGTAATGGTAAAATGAGGCATTCACTGCCTTTAAAAGTGAGTTTACACGGTATTTCAAGCCCCGCTGCTACTGGGCAATGTCTATAATGTTCATCCGTAACAACACATGTGATTGTTCTGCCGTGCTTTAAAAGACAGGAAAATATTTTGGTGTTTTCTCTTGGTGAATGTCCTACAACCGATGAACCATTAGAAACTGCGACAGAAAAATTATGGGATGCTCTGAATAAATGGAGCAATGAACCAGATATGGACCTATATGAAAGTGATGACGAGTGTTTTTTACCCAATTCTCCTACTCACTAACTTCATAAATTTAAGCAAGTTCCTGGCCATGTGTTTTTGTTTATGTTCGTGTTGACTGGTTCAACGTGCCATGTACTAAAGTTGACATTCGTGTTGATTGGCTCGATTTTACTTCCGGGCAAATGTTTAAAGGAACAGCACCGGGAGGGAAAAGTAAGGGTCTTTTTTAAAAAAAAAAATTGTGCTGTTTTCTGTTTATTTTCAGCTTTCATGTAAGTAGCTTGGTATATACCACAAAATGAATAACACAAACACCAGTAAAATTCTTTTCTTGTTCTGTTATTACCGTATTCGACATGATAAGCGCCCAGGGCGCTTAAAAAATTGGAGTGGGTGAGTGCTTATTAAAATGTTACCAGCGGAGTGTTGCGGTAAGTGCTTATTACCATTGAGGTGGAAAACATGAATAATAACAGAACAATAAAAGAGTTTTACTGGTATTTGTGTTATTCATTTTGTAGTGTCAATCAAATTATTTACATAAAAGCTGAAAATAAACAGAAAACAGCATCATTTAAAAAAAATTTAAAAAAAAAGACCCTTTAATTTTCCCTCCCAGTGCTGTTCCTTTAAATGCCCCCCCCCCCCCCATGTAAAATCGAGCCAATCAACATGAATGTCAATTTTAGCACATGGGTTTAACCAGTCAATACAAAGGTCAACTTTAGCACTTGGCATGTTGAAAAGCACATGGCCAGGAACATCTTAAAATATATGAAGTTAGTGAGCAGGAGAATCGAGTGAAAAATACTCATCATCACTTTCTAATATGTCTATATGTGGCTCATTGCTCCATTCATTCAGTGCATCCCATAGTTTTGCTGTAGCAGTTTCTAATGGTTCATCTTGTTGGACATTTACCAAGAGAACAGTAAAATATTTTCCTATTTTTTGAAGCACAGCGGAACAATCAAATGTGATGTTACTGATGATTATAGATATTCCCCAGTGGCAGGGGGTCTTGAAATCCCATGTAAACTCACTTTTACAGGCAGTGAATGCCTCATTTTACCATTACAGAGACTGATCGAATAAAATTTGATCTACGATTTTGCACCCGGTACACATGGGCGGTTATTAGACATAAGATTAAAAAAAAAAAAAAAAAAAAAACACTAGAGGGGAGCTTATTGGATCAGGACGCTTATTACGTCGAATGTGGTATTTATGTTTTCCACCTCGAATGGTAATAAGCACTTACCGTTCCACTCCGCTGGTGACATTTTAATAAGCCCCCCCTCCAATTTTTTAAAGCGCCCTGGGCGCTTATCACGTCTAATACGGTATATATACACATGCTCACTTTTACTTGTTCATTCTTGTTTTTTCCCACGCTTTTTTCGCTTTTGGTTTCTGGATTTTGTTAGACTTCTGGGACAAAAACATGTTGGATTGAACTGAACTACTTGATCCTAATTAGGGTCACATGGAGCCTGGCACCCATTTCAGCCAGCCTTGGGTGAGGGTAGAATACATGCTGGACAGCTTGCCGGGTCATAGCAGGGCAGAAACAGGCTGACAGTCATACAGTACTCATTTCATTTCTATAACTGCCTAATCCTAATCGGGCCAGCCGACTCCAGGAAAGGGCAGAGTACACCCTGCACAGCTCGTCAGAACATCGCAGGACGGAAATACATTGACAGCTTTGCAGCCTACTCTTGTTGAAAGTGAACAATGGTTCTTTTACATGCATCCCACCATAGACAGTGAGAGAAAGTCCAGCCTTTAATAACCCAGTTCGTTGCACTGGGTTAGAGCAGTGACAACCATTGATAAAGGGGTTTGAACCCCCGACCTTCCGATCAGTAATCCAGCAGCTTAACATCGGGCCACCTATGAATGTATGTGTGTATGTATGTATATAAGATGAAAGTTAGTTGATTCATTGGCAAAATTTTGTAGACCAATATTTCTATAAATAAATAAATAAATAGCACGAGCAATATTCTACTTTTTTTTCCTGTGTGATTGCATTATACGTGATATTATGAATTTTATTTCAGAAAATGACAGACTGTGGAATACGAGAACCTAAAGCAAGGTTTTATGAAAGCCGTAGCTGTCATTAAATTAGCCAGCAAGTTCCAGCTTTTAGATTTATTCTTTCCTTCTAACTAACTGTAGTGTACATATTAAAGCACTTTCAAACCATCCAGTGGAAGTATTTATAAAGTGGATATTCAAAGCCCTGCTGATTCATGCCGCCATGCTGCGCCTGAACTACTTTTGTTACTTCGTTCGGTGCTTTATTTTATTTTGCAGACGATGCTTCAACGCAAAGTTCCACCTTTGGTGTCAGATACACGGCGTAAAAATCCAGTGAGAAATTACTGAAAAGATCTGGGAAATATGGTGAAATGGGTGTTAATAATAACATGGACTAGAGGAACAGGACTATGTAGACGGAAACATTGCTGTATATAATTACATTTAAAAAAAATCACAACTTTTTTTTTTTTTTTTTTTTTTTTTTCCCCTAAATGCATTTGCAAAAAAAACATATTTGTGTCCCATCCCAGAGCTGGAGGAACTGGCTGAGAAGAAGGACGTCTGGACCTCAGCGCTTAGGCTGCTGCCCCCACAACCTGACCACAGATCAAGTGGTAGGAGATGAAGATGAAGATGAAGATGAGGATGAAATAATTATTAATACAGTACTAGAAAAAAAAATCCCTACCTATTACTATATATGTGAAGTGGATCCAGGACATGAAAGTTTCCCGCAGGGTCTTTAGCAATTAGGCTTTAGAAGCCAGGTGAGAATAAAAACCATGTGAAGTCTCACAATGGACAGTGCAGTTCTCAGAAACAGACAGAGAGAAAAAATAAAGAAGAAGGAGCCACCAGCTGTAGGACTGCCGGTGGTGAATCTGAATACACCACATGCATACACACATCTAGACATCCCTTTTCTTTTATGATCTCTTTCTCTTTTAAAGCCCATCCAGGTCTCCAGGCAACCATGAAGCGAGACGAGGACGTATTTATGCACCCAAGCCATTCCTCTTTTCACAGATTGGACACTAGAGAAAAGCTTATCTCAGCCTGGGGCATTTTTCCCCCAAAACACACACACACACACACACACACACACATACACACACACACACACACACACACACACACTGGAGAGAAGCAATGGAGGAACGTGTTTTATTACAATCTCTCCATCCCTTGCTTCTACAGCTCTCTGAAGCTTTAAACAATTGTTGTCCTGGGCTTTTGTAAGAACAAAAGCTGCTCTCTCTCTCTCTCTCTCTCTCTCTCTCTCTCTCTCTATCTATCTCTCTGTCTCCTCGCAAAAAAAATACATGACCTTGGGTATCCAGTAGTGCTGCATTCATACCCAGAGAGCTCTCTTGTTTAAAATTCTATCAATGAAAGTGCAGATCTCTCCATCTCTTGATTCCACAGCTCTCTCTCTCTCTTTCTCTCTCTCTATTATTTTTTTTTAACTTAATCATCTATTTGAAGAGGGCGGCGGCATGGTGGCGTAGTTGTGATAACATCTGCCTAATAGCATGAAGGTTCTGGGTCCGAGTCCCGGGCTCAGGGAAGACATTTCTGTGTGAAGTTTGCACATTCTCCATCTGCTTGAGTGGGTTTTCTCCAACAACCAAATGCATCACATTAGAATAAATGGCTCTTCCAAAATACCCCAGGTGTGCGTTTAATTGGTTGTGTCATCTTAGATAGGCTCCAGCCTTCCTGCAACGATGGTGGGATTAAGTAGTTCTGCAAATGAATGAATGTATTTTTCATATTTGAAGATTTAGTGATTTATATGGAAGATATTATGATTTCTCTCTCTCTCACACACACACACACACACACACACACATAATATATATATATATATATATATATATATATATATATATATATATACAGTTACAGTGGGGCAGTGGTGGCAGGGTGCCAGGTTTACTTATCCGAAAGAAAGGGTTCAACGCTTATTATCACCAAATTTTCACTGCTGTCCCCCAGTGCAGAGAACTGGGTTATCAAAGACCAGCCATGTATGTCTCTGACTATCTGTGGTGAGACGTATGTAAAAAAAACAAAAAAACATTGATGTTGTTCATAAAGAATAGGCCATTGGGTTGCCATCAGCGTGTTTCTGCCCTGTGATGGCCTGGTGAGCTGTCCAGGGTGTAGTCTGCCCTCATGCAGAGTCTGCTGAGATGGATGCCAGCCTCCCCGTGACCCTAATTAAGATTAAGCAGTTCAGAAACTTAACAATTGAATAATGAATGTTATAGTGTTGACTAGCCAACTTAAACAATGCCAGAGTGTCAAATAATGAAGTTCGCACATGTTAAGGTTTTCCCCTGTGGATTGTTTGTGCTGGCTGTAAACACAAGGTTGTTGTTGTTGTTGTTATTTTTGTTGTTGTTGTTGTTTATTATTATTATTTGTTTGTTTGGCTGTTTGTTTAAAAATATGCACCACTGTATCTCTACCATAGAGTAAGAACGCAGAGTGGAAATACCATAAATTAGAGGAGGAAGCCAAACAGGCCACTGTGTCAGAGGTGGGGAAGGTTTTTATTTATACATTTGTTAGTTAAAGCTGAGACAGTGGCCTGTTTGGCTTCCTCCTCTTATTTATGGTATTTCCACTCTGCGTGCTTACTCTTCTTCTTCTTCTTCTTTTACTTTCGGCTGCTCCCTTCAGGGGTCGCCACAGCAAATCATCCGCCTCCACCTCACCCTGTCCTCCGCATCTTCTTTTCTGACTCCAACGACCTTCATGTCTTCCTTCACCACATCCATAAATCTCTTCTTCGGTCTTCCTCGAGGCCTTCTGCCTGGTAGTTCCAACCTCAGCATCCTACTGCCAATATACTCACTATCCCTCCTCTGTACATGTCCAAACCATCTCAATCTAGCCTCTCTGACTTTGTCTCCAAAACATCTTACGTGGGCTGTCCCTCTGATATACTCATTTCTGATCCTATCCATCCTCGTTACTCCCAGGGAGAATCTCAACATTTTCATCTCCGCTACCTCCAGCTCTGCCTCCTGCCTTTTCCTCAGCGCCACTGTTTCTAAGCCATACAACATCGCTGGCCTCACCACCATCTTGTACACTTTTCCCTTCATTCTTGCTGACACTCTCCTATCGCACATCACACCGGATACTTTTCTCCAACCATTCCAGCCTGCCTGCACATGCTTCTTCACCTCTTTTCCACACTCTCCATTGCTCTGGATTGTTGAGCCTAAGTACTTAAAATCCTCCACCTTCGTTATCTCTGCTCCCTGTAACATCACCGTTCCTCCTGGGTCCTTCTCATTCACACACATGTATTCTGATTTTCTGAGGCTAACCTTCATTCCTCTCCTTTCCAGGGCATACCTCCACCTCTCTAGATTTTCCTGCACTTGTTCTCTGCTCTCACTACAGATCACGATGTCATCTGCAAACATCATAGTCCATGGAGATTCTTGTCTCACCTCGTCTGTCAGCCTGTCCATCACCATAGCAAACAAGAAGGGGCTCAGAGCTGACCCTTGATGCAGTCCCACCTCCACCTTGAATTTGTCGGTCACACCGACAGCACACCTCACCACTGTCTTACATCTCTCATACATGTCCTGCACCACTCTAACATACTTCTCTGCCACTCCAGACTTCCTCATGCAATACCACAGTTCTTCTCTTGGCACCCTGTCATATGCTTTTTCCAGATCCACAAAGGCACAATGTAGCTCCCTCTGACCTTCTCTGTACTTCTCTATTAACATCCTCAAGGCAAACATTGCATCTGTGGTGCTCTTTCTTGGCATGAAACCAAACTGTTGTTCACAAATGCTGACCTCTGCCCTTAGTCTAGCTTCCACTATTCTTTCCCATAACTTCATCGTATGGCTCATCAACTTTATCCCTCTGTAGTTGCTGCAACTCTGCACGTCTCCCTTGTTCTTAAAAATGGGCACCAGCACACTTCTCCTCCACTCCTCCGGCATCTGCTCACTCTCTAGTACCTTGTTGAATGTTCTTGTCAGAAAATCTACTGCTACCTCTCCTAGACACTTCCATACCTCCACAGGTATATCATCAGGACCAACTGCCTTTCCATTCTTCATCCTCTTCAATGCCCTTCTCACTTCACCCTTACTGATCTTTGCTACATCCTGCTCCTCAATGGTTACCTCTTCTACTCTTTTTCTCTCTCATTTTCCTCATTCATCAGCTCTTCAAAGTACTCTTTCCATCTTCCCAGCACACTTCTGTCATTAGTCAATACAGTTCCCTCTCTGTCCTTTATCAATCTAACTTGCTGCACGTCCTTCCCATCTCTATTTCTCTGCTGTGCCAACCTGTATAGATCATTTTCTCCCTCTTTACTATCCAACCTATCATACAAGTCATCATACACCCTCTGTTTGGCCTTAGCCACTGCTACTTTCGCCTTACGCTGTGTCTCCCTGTACTCCTGTTTACTCTCTTCGGTCCTCTCAATGTCCCACTTCTTCTTGGCTAACCTTTTCCTTTGTACACACTCCTGCACTTCCTCATTCCACCACCAAGTCTCCTTATCTACTTTCCTTCCAGAGGACACACCAAGTACTCTCCTACCTGTGTCCCTGATCACATTTGCTGTGGTTGTCCAGTCATTTGGAAGCACTTCCTGGCCACCCAAAGCCTGTTTCAACTCCTCCTTGAAGACAACACGACACTCTTCCTTTTTCAGCTTCCACCACTTTGTCTTCTGCTCTGCCTTTGCCTTTTTCACCTTTCTCACCATCAGAGTCATCCTGCACACCACCATCCTATGCTGTTTGGCAACACTCACCCACGATGACTTTGCAGTCACTGACTTCCTTCAAATTACATCGCCTACACAAGATGTAGTCTACCTGTGTGCGCCTACCTCCGCTTTCATAAGTCACCCTATGCTCCTGTTTCTTCTCAAAGAAAGTATTCACCACAGCCATTTCCATCCTTTTTGCAAAATCTATCAACATCTGTCCTTCTGCGTTCCTGTCCTGGATACCAAACCTGCCCATCACTTCCTCGTCCCCTCTGTTGCCTGCCCCAACATGTCCATTGAAGTCTGCACCTATGACCACTCTTTCACCTCTGGGGGTACTCTGGATCACTTCATCTAAGTCACTCCAGAATCTCTCCTTCTCTTCTAGCTCACATCCTGCCTGTGGGGCATAAGCACTAACAACATTGAGCATTACACCTTCAATTTCTAACTTGAGATTCATCACTCTGTCTGACACTCTTTTCACTTTTAGAACATTCCTGACAAACTCCTCCTTCAAGATGACTCCGACTCCATTTCTCTTCCCATCCACACCGTGATAAAATAGCTTAAACCCTGCTCCTAAGCTTTTAGCTTTGCTACCTTTCCACCTGGTCTCCTGAACACACAGTATGTCCACCTTCCTCCTCTGCATCATGTCAACCAGCTCTCTACCTTTTCTGTGCATAGTTCCAACATTCAAAGTCCCCACTCTCAGTCCTAGACTCATGCCTTTCCTCTTCTCTCTCTGCCTACGGACACGCCTCCCACCTCTCCTTCTTCGACGTCTTCGACCAACAGTAGTCCAATTTCCATCAGCACCCTGTTGATTGACAACACTGATGGCGGTCGTTGTTAACCCGGGCCTCGACCGATCCGGTATGGAGGTAATACTTTTGATTTGCATAATCAATAATTGGCATTGGTTTTATGTCGGATGCCCTTCCTGACACAACCCTCTGCATTTCTCCGGGCTTGGGACCGGCATGAGGGGGAGAGACACTGGTTAGTGCCCCCCCACCTCATGGCTGCATTACTCTGCGTGCTTACTCTATGGTAGAGATACAGTGGAAATACCATAAATTAGAGGAGGAAGCCAAACAGGCCACTGTGTCAGAGGGAGGTGGGGAAGGTTTTTATTTATACATTTGTTAGTTAAAGCTGAGACAGTGGCCTGTTTGGCTTCCTCCTCTTATTTATGGTATTTCCACTCTGCGTGCTTACTCTATGGTAGAGATACAGTGGAAATACCATAAATAAGAGGAGGAAGCCAAACAGGCCACTGTGTCAGAGGGAGGTGGGGAAGGTTTTTATTTATACATTTGTTAGTTAAAGCTGAGACAGGTCCAGTCTTAGACTTCAAAGTCCTTGGTTCAACCGCTGAGCTCAGATAACTACTTTAAAAAATGTGGGAGACCACAGATATAACAACATCGTTGACTGTTTCACTCATTCATTTTCTGAGTTGCATAATCCTACCACTGGGGTCATGGGGAGGCTGAAGCCCATCTCAGCCAACATCAAGTGAACGAGTACACCTTAATCAGCTCCACAGCCTTTTGTAGGGTAGCAGATAAGAACTCTTCACACTTACATCCCCCTGGTGTAGATTAAACTGATTTTAATTATTTTAATCACAAAAGCCCATACACGAGATGATTCTGTCGGGAGTCTGAACCACACACTTGGTGATTGTACTGAATGATTTCAGAGTGGTGATTAAAAGGTTCCTTATTAAACTTGGAATCTCACACAAAAACTTGCTCTGAAAGTTTCAAGCACTTAAAGCAGGGAGAAATGCAGTGTGCTGAAAATAAAGACCCCAGGCGCAGTGGACCCTTATACATTTTGCAACGTGAGCTTGTGCGAGCTTCTGCAACCAGAGGGAAAGTGAAACCTGCGATCATTACGAATGTAGTCACTTTCAGGGGCGGATTCAAATATGCGTAGAATGGACAGTCGTCCACATGATGTTATCCGTCAGCTCATTTAAGCTATGCTTAATATTCCATCACTGTCTCTTTCACACGAAATGATTTCTGGTAGTAAATGTCAAACTTGTTAAATATTAATGATCATAATTTGGGAAGCCTTTGAACCAGTCAGTGACCTTAAGGTTATATCTGTAAAGCCTTCAAACACTATATCATTACTTGGGCAGATAATCACTTCTGACTGGCATCAGGGGCAGGTTACCTGGTGATAGGGTGATGAATTACTGATCCCAAGGTCGGGGGTTCAAGCCCCACTGTCGACGCTTGTCACTCCTGTGCAGCTAACTGGGTTATCAAAGGCCAGACATGTCTTTCATTGTCTGTGGTGAGAGACATGTAAAAGTTGCTGACTTGCATGAAATAAGTGCTGAGATAAAGAGATCTTTATTGGAAACTGCTGCATGAAATATAGTCAAATAGCAGCGATTATAAAAGGAAAATGCACAAAAGACAATCAAGGGACAAAGCTATATGTTGCATATAGCTACCTATACAAACATCTTATATGTACACATAAAGACACATATGCATACATATACCCTAGATACACCTATATATCTATCCACATACTCACACATTTACAGGCCTATACATATATTAACATATTCATACATAATACAGAAGGGTGAAGAGGTGAGGCTTTTCGTGTCCAGGAAGATGGTCTGAATGATGTTTATTCACTGTGTGATATGGTGTTGGTGGTGGTGGTGGTGGTTAAACATTTACCAGCTGGTGGGAAGAAGCACTTTTTGAGTCCATTAGTTTTTGTTTTTAGTGTCAAGTACCTTTTTCCATAGGGAAGAGAGGAAAAACGGGGGTGTCCATTGAGGGGTCACTGATAATTCCATTGACCCTCCTCCTCTGAAGTCTTCCAGTGTACATGTCACTGAGGGGGGGGGGGGGGGGGGGCTAGTGTAGTTTCAATTACCCGCTCTGCCGTCCTCACCACGTGTTGCAAGACCTTCCTGTCCACTGCAGTACAGCTGCTGAATCACACTGTACAGCAGTAGGTCAGGAGGTTCTCTATGGCAGTGGTCAGAGTACATCCGTAGAGGTTGGGGTAGACGGGCGATTTTTGTTGGAGATTCCCAAAAAAGAACATCCTTTGTTGTGCTTTCCCCACCTGGTGGGAGATGTCTGTAGTCCACGTGAAAGTCAGCAGAGATTTGAACTCCAAAAAACTTGAAGCACTCCACCCACTCTACCTGCACTCTATCAATGTAGATGGCAGAATGCTCAGGTTTTTTTTCGATCTTCTAAAGTCCATTAACATCTCCTTGGTTTTGGATGTGTTTCGATCCAGGTTATTGCTGTCGCACCATCACCACCGATGCTGGATCTCCTTCTTGTAGGCTGACTCGTTGTTATCTATAATCAAACCTATGATGATGGTGTCGTTGGTGAATTTGACAATGTTGCTGGTGTGAGTGGGGGAACATTCATGTGTGGAGAAGGAGAAGATTAGGGGGCTAAGAACACACAATTGTGGCGTTCCGGTGTTCGGGATGAGAGTGGAGGAAATGTATTCTCCTAGCCTAGCATGCTGAGGTTTTTGAGCCAGGTGGACGTTAAAGATAGTGGTGAAAACCTCCACTAGTTGATCTGCACATGCTTTAAGTTCCCTTACTGTTACTCTGGTTAGACCAGTAAATGTTCCTCGCATGATGACTCTCCGTAGGGTGGCTCTGAAATAAACTTGGACTATTGTCAAGAGTGAGCTGCATAGCCATTAGCATGTTTCTTGACTGCAGTGGCCTGCCGAGCTGTACAGAGTGTCTTACCCTCACCCAGAGTTGGCTGGGGTGGGCGTCAGCCTCCCCATGAACATAATTAGGATTAATCAGATGCCTCCATAATAATCAAAAGAAGCAAATTGGACTTAACATCATCTCAGACTTTATCATGTCAGCAGCTTTACTGATTCATTTATTCATTCATTTTCTGAGCCACTTAATCCTAATTAGGGTAGCGGGGAGGCTGGCGCCCATCTTACCCGACTCTGTGAAAGGGTGGGATACACCCTTGACAGCTCACCAGGCCATCGCAGAGTCTACTGATTGAGCAGTTTCCCATTATGAGTGTGTATTGCATGCCCCATCCTTGAATTGTGTCATTCTTTTTGACTAAATGTGTCTGTGCTCACAGTGAAAAGAATAATGTCAGGGTAGAGAATGAGGCAAAACATCCCACTTTAAACATGTTCTTCCAAAGGTTGGTTAAATAAAAAATTATCAAAATAAAAATTTCTCCCACGAGAGAAAACAGACCTTGGATTGTAAGTCATAAAACAAGATAGACCATTCATTCATTTATTCTTTCATTTTTCTGAACCATTTAATAACAATTAGGGTCATGGTGAGGCTGGCACCCATCTCATATAATCTACCGCTATTGGAACCAGCTCACCACCAGGTGGTGATTGGTTGACAGCTCAGCTCTTCTCTAAACCCAAGTATCCAGAATATGTGGCCACAAATCTGATGACACAAGTACAAAATCGATTATTGAACTGCGGCCCAGGGTGTCCGGTTGCCAAGTGCACTGATGGACACCCTTATATTCACACATGGTGTTTGTGATGGACAAACCATGACTAGCATAGAAGTCCAACAGCAAAACACCATTCAAGTTCAGATTGGAGACACCATACCTACCAATCACACACTTCCAGGTCACACTGTTGTTGCCAATATTCCCTCTAAGCTGCGTGCTTGCGCAATCGCGAACTGCTTGCACATTCTCAGCGCACAAGAAAATCTATGCAGCACATAAAATAACATTCAACAGAAACGTATTAATTAATATCCAATATTACACCTAATCTAATCTAATCTAATCTAATTAATTCGACCAATAATATTGCTTTCTGTACCATTTTGCCATGTAACTCCGTGAGTGACAGGTGTCCAGCCAATGATACGATACAATTCACTTATGCTACGCAGCCAGTCATAGCATTGACAGTGCTTGTATATGTGCCCTTCGCATATGCGCCATGCAGGTTAGCTAGCTAACACAGTTCAGAGGAATTAAGAGATGCAAATGTAACCCCTTATCATGTGAAAATTGTTGCTGTAATTTGATTATTTAAGTTATGTAACTTGCTATGATCCAAGGTTTTGAACAGGTGTGATACTGGTGTGTGGCTACAGGATGCACAGCTGGTGCTGCTCACAATGGTCCTCAGTGTGCTCAAGGAGCTTGTGTGTATGCCCAGACACATGAAAAATTAGAGGGAAAATTAGTCATTGCCAACATGAGCATTGAAGTCTCCCAGGAAGATAAGTGAGTCCCCAGGGGGAACGATCTCTAACACACACCCTAATGGTTAAAGAAGTGGCTTTGGAACTGAATGGTCTCTGGTTCAAATCACGAACCAGCAGAAAAAAAAGTGTGATGAGGGGAGTGAGCTCACCAGAGAATCCTCTGTATTCGTGTCTGAAGTACCCTTGAGTAAGGTACCTAAGCACCAACTGTTCTCCGGGTTCCCCCAATGTGTGTGGCAGCCCACTGCTCCAAGTATGTGTGCTCATTTTGGAGCTTCCTTCCACTTCTGGAAGTTGTGACAGTTGACAGTTGTTGGACCCATCTCCCGACCCAGAAGTGGAAGGAAGCTACCCTTTCGTCAATATGAAGAACCTCAACATGCGGGCACCGAGACGTGTAATAAGGATACCCACATAGGCACACTGCCTATCCCCATGGGCACCTCCAGAAGGGAATAAGATCCAGCCCCTCTTAAGATGGGTGACTTCAGAACCCAAACTATGTTTAGAGGTAAGACCAACGAGATTTAATCAGTTTCTCTCAATATTGTTCACCGGCTCAGGCCCGGGCCTCACCAAAGAGGTGGCATTGCACATTCCAAAAGCCAGTGTCTGGGGACAGGTCAGGCAGAATCCATGCCTTTGGCTGCCACCCAACTCATAACACACCCAATCCTTATAGCCCCTCATACAGGTTCATAGGAGAGATGTTTATGATGTAGCATCTCATAATTATGACTTAGCATCTCATATTCATGACTTAGCATCTCATAATTATAACTTCTGTTAAATTCATGACTTAGTATCTCATATTCATGACTTAGCATCTCATAATTATAACTTCTGTTAAATTCATGACTTAGTATCTCATATTCATGACTTAGCATCTCATAATTATAACTTCTGTTAAATTCATGACTTAGTATCTCATATTTATGACTTAGCATTATGACTCAGCATTTTATAATCATAACTTATCTCATATTCATGACTCATTATCTCATAATTATGACTTAGCACCTCATATTTTTTTATTTATCTATCATATATTTATGACTTAGAGAAGTGGTGGCACGATGTTGGACTGCTGGATTACTGATCTGAAGGTCAGGCTGTTGTCACAAGCTGTTGTCACTGCTGTCCCCACAGTAAATCTAACTGGGTTATCAAAGGCCGGCCATGTCTCTCACTGTCTGTGGTGAGAGACATGTAAAAGAACCATTGCTGACTTTCGTAACGAGTAGATCATTGGGTTGTCGTCAGCATGTTTCTGCCCTGCGATGGCCGAGTGAGCTGTCCATGGTGTACCCTGCCCTTGTTCTGAGATGGCTGAGATGGGCACCAGCCTCTCTGTGACCCTAATTAGGATTCAGCGATTTAGCAAAATGAATGAATGAATATTTATGATTTCCCCTTCCCAATATTTTTGAATTACCATCTTATTATTTTACTTGGCATCTCATATTTCTTAGGCAATAATTCGACCTCTCTAAAAATCTGACAATTTTGTGATTTATATTTAACAAACTCGAGTCAGACTGTTGTGTAAAGGTCCACAAAGTTGTGTTAAAGTTTTCTAAGCATGCTTCGCACTTTAGGGGCTCAAGATTGTCAGATTTTCAGAGAGATGGAACTGTGGGTCAGTCCGAGGGTGAAATCAGCCAGCGACAAATAGCCAACATTTTGAGTATTCCTCTGTCATGAGTAAAAAATTAACGGTGATGGTAAGACCACTACAGATCCACTAGCGGGTCAACCTGAACCATCAGAATGATGCGTTCGTTCCATGGTGAGAGCATGTATTCATTCATTAATTCGTTTTCTGAACTGTTTAATCCAATATTTGGGCTATGGGGTGGCCGACACCCATCTCAGCCAACTCTGCGTGATGGTGGGGTACATTCTGAACATCTCACCAGGCCATCGCAGTGAGGAGACCAGTGGAGAAAAATCCCATTTCCAAGGCCGCAGACATTGCAGAAGACTCCAAACCAGCTGAAAACCATTTGCATACTATCTTCATCAAATGGACTATTACAGCTGAGCAGCATGACACAAGCCTCTTCTTCAACCAGTAAATATTCACTCTGAATTTTTGGGAATTCTTCTTTTTCTTCTTCTTTTTCTTTCGGCTGTTCCCTTCAGGGGTCGCCACAGCAAATGATCTGCCTCGATCTCTCCCTATCCTCTGCATCTTCTACTCTTACACCAACGACCTTCATGTCCTCCTTCACCACATCCATAAATCTCCTCTTTGGTCTTCCTCTGGGCCTTCTGCCTGGTAGTTCCAACCTCAGCATCCTACTACCAATATACTCACTATCCCTCCTCTGTACATGTCCAAACCATCTCAATCTAGCCTCTCTGACTTTGTCTCCAAAACATCTAACATGTGCTGTCCCTCTGATGTACTCGTTTCTGATCCTATCCATCCTCGTTACTCCCAAAGAGAACCTCAACATTTTCATCTCTGCTACCTCCAACTCTGACTCCTGTCTTTTCCCCAGGGCCACTGTCTCTAAACCATACAACATCGCTGGCCTCATCACCGTCTTGTAGACTTTTCTAGTATCTGTTCCGTCCCTGTATTATTATTGAATATTTAAATACTTAATTACTGTGTATCTTTATAAAGTAAGTGATCATGCATTTAAAATATACTTGCATTGTAGGATCTTCTTCACTGCATAGGTTCAAAATTACTCAGTATTTTTTTATTAAATTACAAAAAGATAAATTCACAAACTGTCATGATAAACCATTACTCTCTGATGAAAGAATTTATTTCTAAAAATGTTGCTGTTTAGAGGGGCATTTATCAAAGAAAGCTGGGAATTTGTGAAAATTGTGTTTTATATGTTTTTGGTACCAAACAGTTTTCTTTTAATATCACCTGCTACTGTCCACTGATGTCTTGTCTGAGTCTTGTGTGGGCTTGGGAATCAAACTGTATCGTCTTAATAAAATTATATTACAAAGCAGAGCATTATAGCTGAAATAATTAATTTTCTCATGGTTCAAACCCTTGGGGATCATTTGTGATTCTGATTTCTACACATTATTTAATAGCCTGAGATAATAATAATTAGCTGATGACCGTTTTTTTAAATGCAAAGATAGGGTTTTAACTCAGGTCACAGTCATTTAAATTCATTATCCCCTTTTAAACGTAAGTTTTTTAGAGATTAAAAATGAAAAGAGAGAGAAAATTCCTTGGGGGATTATACACTTCTAGTATAAAATGTCCATCATATTGTTATATTCTGCAGTAATCGTCATTCTGGCCCATTAGATGCACGTCTCATTTTTGTGCATTGCCTTGTGGGTGCAAGTTACATTTATCTCGAAAGCATTTTCTTTTTCTCTGCATATTTATACTCTGCTGGCTCTAAAAAAATATGCATTTATTATTGTTAGGAAACTAATTGTTAACTGGGGTGAAGACGTTTCTGCTTTTATATCTGTGTAACAGAACATGCAAACTCCACACAGAAACATCCTTACCAAGCAAGAGGACTCAAACCCAAGACCTTCTTGCTATTAAATGGAACCATTACACCACCATGAGTTCTCATCCTCGCTCCTGTCCCTCACTCATGTTGATGATGATGATGATTCATATAGACCTAAATATACACTCGGAAACTGTGAAGATGACTTGACCTGGCACACACCCAGGAAATTAACTGTTTGTACCACCTCCTTTGAGAAAGCTGTGCAGAAACATCAAGACCAAAACAACCAGACTCAAAAACATCTTTTACTCAAGACCAGCAAAAGCCATCACCCCACACCCCTCACAATCTCTGTCTCTCTCTCTCTCTCACACACACATATATATAGATATATGTAACCATCCTCCACTGACACACACTCTCACACAGACACCAGTTTTTTTGTAAAGGCAAATTGAATCCACAAACTCTATGACTGTATTGCACTGCCGCACTTTACCTCATTTACATTCTACTCCATCCAGCTTTCCGCTATGATTTATTTATTCCATTTCACGATGCCTCAGTGTTCATTTCTCATTCATAATTAGAGACTAAAGGGCAATGGTGGACTAGTGGTATAGGACATTGAATTGCTGATTCAAAGGTTGGGGGTTCGAGTCCCACTCTCCACAAGGTTTTCACTGCCCCCCCGTGCAGCAAACTGGGTTATCAAAGACCGCGACGAGAAACAACCATTGCCGAGTTTCGACAAGTGTAGGCTGCAAAGCCGTCAGCGTGTTTCCACCCTGCGATGGATGGCCTGGCGAACTGTCTCGGGAGTACTCTGCCTTCACCCGGAGTCGGCTTGGATGGGCGCCAGAATTAGAGACTATATAAAGTTTTCATTTCTATTTTATATTTTTACTTAAGGTTTAGTGTCTCGTTTGCATCTTTTAATGCTGAGAGCCTCGGACCAAATGTCATTATGTGTGAATATAATGACAATAAAGACTTTTGAATCTTTTCACTTCTGAGGATTTCCATTACACTTTGATATTTTACATTTTACAATTTTACCATTTTACAATTCCATTACAATTTCCATTACAAATAACCAACTAGCCAACATGTTAAACTATAGGTAAATTTCTGCTACATGGTTTGTATTTTTATTTCGTTTCACTCAAATCAGGATTCGTTTCTCTTTTGAGTTTTGGTTCCACTCAAGGTCCTCGAGTCATCTGATGGAGTTTTTCCTTCCCATCATCACTACAGGCTATCATACAGGGATATGTTGGGTTAATAGAGAAATGTTTAAAAGCATAAGTTTAAGTTCTTTGCCAAATGTCTTTTTCTGTGTAAAGCTGTTTTGCAAAATTGTCAATTATAATTATGCAAATAAAACTGAATTGAACTAAATCTAACTATTTTTACTTTTTTCTCATTTTTTTAAAATACAGTGGTAGCTCACCTTCCGAAATTAAGGTTAATTAATTATGGCAACATAGATGACAGGTCAAAAGTTTAAACTGAGAAAATGTATAATTTTAAGGGAAACATACGTTGATTTTAAATTTCTTGTTGTCAACAAATCTCAAAAATGTTGGGACAGGCAGCAATAAGAGGCTGGAAAAGTCAATTGAATTTAAAACAAATAGAAGACCAGTTACCACTAATGATAATGATTGGAAACATGACTGAGTATAAAAAAGACCTTCTCAGAGTGGCAGTGTCTCTCAGATGCGAAGATGGTTCGAGGAGCACCAATTCTCCAATCTTGCGCAGAAAGGTGTTTACCAGTGAAAAATTGCAAAGAGTTTGAAGTTATCATCATCCACAGTGCATAACAACATCCAAGATTGAGAGAATCTGGAACAATCTCTGTGCGTAAGGGTCAAGGCCAAAAAAATCATACTGGATGCCCGTGATCTTCGGGCCTTTAAACAGCCCTGAACAACAAACAGGAATGCTACTTTCAGGGAAATCACAGCATGGGTTCAGCAATACTTTCAGAAAACATTGTCGGTGAAAACAATCCACCGTGCCATCCGCCAGCTGAAATTGTACAGTACAAAGAAGAAGCCATTTATAACGCAGGCGTTTTCTTTGGGCCAGGAGTCATTTAAAATAGAGAGTGGCAAAGTGAAAATTGTTCTGTGATCACGATTCGAAATTCTTTATGGAAAACTGGGACGCCATGTCATCCGGACTAAAGAGGACAAGGACAACCCAAGTCGTTATCAGCGCTCAGTTCAGAAGCCTGCATCTGTGACGGTATGGAGTTGCAAGAGTGCATGTGGCATGGGCAGCTTGCACAACTGGAAAAGCACCGTCAATGCAGAAAGGTTTATTCAGGTTCCAGAACAACATACCGTATTTTCTGGACTATACGTCGCTCCGGAGTACAAGTTGAATTGGCCAAAAAATGCATAATAAAGAAGAAAAAACATATATAAGGCACACTGAACTAAAAGTCGCAAACTCATGGAAACTGTCTAACTTGGTTTTGAAATCTGCTGCCAGTATTTGTGACGTTGTGGTCCTCGCTCTGATTGAGAGGCCATTGCGTTGCATGAAGTGGTATCACAAAGAAAGTCCTCACCCAAAGTAATTTTAATTCATCTCCTTGACAACTACCTGGACGCTGTGGCCATCTAGCTTTTAGCCTGCGATTAGCTTCTTTTGTTTTTTGGTTTTTTTTCATTGCAATACTAATAATCTCCGCTTTTCTCCAGTCCCTCACAAGTTTCTCGTTCACTCCAAACTTACTTTCTGCTGCTCGATTACCATTTTCTGCTGCATAATTCACTACTTGCAGCTGGTAATCTGCAGAATAGGATTTTCTTTTTTGGGGCCATTTCTGCAGTGGTGGATGAGCAGGTAGTGATACCCAAGCCTAGAGTGCCCTCTTGTGGTCGTGAGTGTAAAAATAACAAACGTGTGAAATTAGTCTTATTATTATGACGAACAGAATTATATGTAATAATTTCACATACAAGTCGCTCCGGGGTATATGTCGCACCTTCAGCCAAAGTATGGAAAAAAAAAAAAGTGCGACTTATAGTCTGGAAAATACGGTATGCTACCATCCAGACGTCGTCTCTTTCAGAGAAGACCTTCCATTTTTCAACAGGATAATGCCAGACCACATGCAGCATTAATTACAACATTGTGGCTGCGTAGGAAAAGAATCTGGGTATTGAAATGGTGAGCCTGCAGTCCACATCTTTCACCTATAGAGAACATTTGGCGCATCATAAAGAGGAAGGTGCAACAAAGAAGGCCCAAGACATTTGAACAGTTAGAGGCCTGTATTAGACAAGAATGGGACAGTGTTCCTGTGTTTAAACTTGAGAAACTTGTCTCCTCCGTCCTCAGATGTTTGCAGACTGTTGTAAGAAGAAGAGGGGATGCCTCATAGTGGTGAAAATAGCCTTGTCCCAACTTTTTTTAAGATTTGTTGACACCATGACATTTAAAATAAACATATTTTTCCCTTAAAATTATACATTTTCTCAGTTCAAATTTTTGACCTGTCATCTATGTTCTATTTGGAATAAAATATTGAAATTTGGCACTTCCACACCATGGCATTTAGTTTTTATTCACAATTTGTACAGTGTCCCAAAATACAGATTGTTTGTACTTTTGTTACAAACACTGTTGGTTTGTACTTGTCAAATACCTTTTTCATGTTTCTACAACTGAGTAGCATGGAGCATCCAAACTGTGCCCAGTGAAGATGAACCCCATACCCAGTTATGGCATTTTCTCTTCATGCTTGTGTAGGTTGACTCAGGGTAGTCCATTTTACTCCCACTCCAAAGACATGCCCATTAGGCTAACTAGATATTATTGATTACTCCTAGGTGGGAACTTGTTTGCTGGCCCTACAGTGGTCTGGCAAACTGGTTAGAGTGTACAGAGCTGACTGAGATGGGTTCTGCCCTCCCACAACCCTAAAAAATTCATCAATTCTTAAGTGATGATAAATCTGTTGGCTTTTTATACCCCAGCCTAGTAGCTCTTCAGAGCCGGTGCTTATCCCCGGTTTTTGTAGCATGAAGCGTTCAACTCCCACTGGATGGGAGGCTAGTCCATCACAGGTTACCTTCCCAGTATTTTTTTACTGGTACTCATCTATAATGCTGGGTGGACAGAGAACATTTGTATAAATGTATTCATTTATATGGACAACCATCACCAATGTATTGAGTACGTATTTTCAAATTGAATACGAAATTACTTACGTTTGGCTAAAAATTTAAAAAAAAAAATGAATAAAATGAAAATAAAATCCCCATACATATTAAACTGTTATTATCAACAATGCGAGTAAGTTTATTACACAATGATTTTACCAATACAGATTACTTTTATGAAGCGGCATTTCAATGAGATTTCATGTAATCTAAATGAAATAAATATTTAGTAATTACTCGAGTGCGCTTGTCTGTCGGAAATAAGTGCAATGCATCCGCGAGATCCATAATTGAGCAGATCGTTGCAATAAACACACAACACCTTGCCGGCGATGGCAGATTTCTTTATGAAACTTCCTAAAGGTTCCGATATGTTCCGAGTCTGTTTCAGATTTTCACCTCAACTTTCACAATCTTCTCTAGCCATTCTCACTTAAACTTATTCTTAACATCCTTATTTATTTCTCCCATGCGGGATTCCTCTTCTTTCATTAAAGTTTGTACCATTTTCGGGATTTTCTAACCAGACATTCTCTTCATAAAAACACAACACTCTGCCATTTGCATTGAGCCGGATCACTTTACATTGTAAAGCTTAAAACAGCCAATCAACGAGCGGCTTACAATATGTGAGGCGCTCCATCGAAAGTAGGCGCTTGTAGCAAGTTCACTTGCTTGTGCTTGAGACAAAGCGTGGCTTATCCCGACTTCTGAAATTTTCCGCATATCCACAGAATTCCGCGGTTTTTATCTCAAATTGGTCATTTCTGTGAATCGTCTAAATCCGGCGAGAAAAAAATTTGGGGGGGGGGGGTAAAGGGCCATCGAAAGGAGGCGCTTGATACAAATGACGTATGGTGTTTATGAGACAAAGCGTGGCTTATCCGGACTTCCGATCTTTCAACTGAGCAAGTGAAGGTTGAGTACTAAACAAGTATTCAATGGCGCACTTGCTCACTTGAAAGATTGGAATACCTGAAGGAAACCAAAGCAATCACAGGGAATACTGAGTCCGGGAATCAAACCCAGGACCTCCTCGCTATGAGGTGGACGTGTTGCCCCCTCATTGGAAGCAGATTTTACAAATTACTTAAGAACTAGTTACAGTTTTACTGTAGCATGTATAAATAAATTAAATTAAAGGAACTATGCTGTTAGTGTTTCAGCAATCTGCCAGATTTGTTAGATAACTAAATCATCTTAATGAATGCATTTCATTTGTGTATGTACCAATCTATCAAACAGCAGTAGCAGTAGTCAGACAGGTGGCACAGAGCACAACCGGTTATATCATCCATTCAGTAATAGGTCATCTTCATGACATCCTTTCCTGTTTCAAATATATACAGTATATTTTCATTATCTACATTTTAAGGACTTATTTTAAGAAATTCTGGTATTTATTATCTTCTGCTTGTTCAAGGTGGGGTCATAGAGGCAGCAGGTCTGGGAGGAAAACCAAGGCATCCCTCTTTCCACTGATTCTCTTGCTCCTCCTGGGGGTTCCAAAGGCATTCCGAGGCTAGACAGGATATAACCCTGGGTCTGCCTCAGGGCCTCCTCCCAGTTGGCAGTACCTTTAAAGGGAGGCAGCCAGGAGGATTACTAATCAGATGCCCAAACCACCACAACCTTAAGATGAGAATGTGGTTCAATATTTTTTAGCTTCAAGTATTTGGACTTCTCTCCAAGTTTAAGCTGAATATTTACATGTTGTTCAGTGTATTCCGTATCTGAGGACTGCTTTTGAAATCATGAAGTCGACTGAACACATATACCAAGTAAAACCTGAACAAAACACAGAACAGTGTAGATTCTTAATGCAGGCTTCTCAATATAACAAAATTATATTTGACCAATAAAAAGTAGGATGCTGTGAATGTTAAACAGATGCGCCCCATTTTCTCACAACCTGGATCTGGACTGGCCTGTTAACAGCAATAAATAAATGAATGAATGAACAAATAAGTATTATTTTCTGCATAATTTAGAGATATAGAATCCTTCAAACACCACAAAATCCAAACACACTAAATAGGAGAGAAAAAAGGACAAGAATTTCTGCTACCAAATATTTATTAAATATACAATTTCCCATCTTCCTGTTTCTTTCCCCACAGATTAGAGTATTAAGACAATACAGATAGTCCAGTATGAAGAGAGTACGTCAGCTGCTCTTTTCGCTAATGTCTGGAAAATCTTCCTTTAAAACAACAGAATGGAGACTTGAACTGGAGGATGATGGAGGGAAAGAGAGAAAGGGCAAAGGAAGAAAATAGCATGGAAAACTCTTGGCTCTTTATCCGGCTATTAAAGAAAATTAGAAATCAGACAAGATTTAAAAAAAAAAAAAGTAATGAATATCCCAAAGTAATTGGCCCACAAGATTAATAAATTACACAGTCCCCGATTCCCCTCCCCCCATGGTCATGTGAAGGTTATAGTATGATTAAAAAAATAATAAAGGCAGGATCGATCTCCTATGCCACCATCTTGAAGGTCTGCAGAATCAGGTTGGTTTGGTGGATGAGTCGGTTGGCACTGATAAACACGTTTATTGCCCTGGGACGGAAACGGAGAACACACACACACACACACACACACGCACACAGACAGAGACAGAGAGAGAGAGAGAGAGAGAGAGAGAGAGAACAAAGAAACATGGTGACCCCATTCCTGATTAAAGAATAAAAATAAAATGTAAGCCACATCTCATTTCCTACAGAAATGCTTCCTCCAAACCACACTGTACCACTGAAGTAAAAAATGTTTCATAGTAACACTCATGCACAATTGCAGGCAAAGTTTAAAGCATTTTAATGATCCAAAAATCTAACCTTTTGAAATATTTAACATCTTGTAATTGTAACATTGTAGTACAAGGAAAACAATTAGCAGTGAACAGGGCCAGAAGATTTCCTTTATACGGGGTTAAACTAGTTTCATAGCCAACTAAAAATAAGTACAGTGGTACCTCACCGTACGAAATTAATCCATTCCACAGCCTTTTTCGTAACCTGGATTTTTCATAAGTAGAACCACATTTTACATGCAAAACACGTGATTCATTTCAAGACCCCCAATACTACCCTTTAAAAATGATAAAATCATACGTTTTAAGGTACTTACTTCGTGTTGACCATGTCCTCTTAGCAGAGTTATAATCTTACAAATGTTTATGCAAGGCTAAAAGCCTGAGCCAAAAAAATTAAAAGTTGCAATGAGCACACGCGAAAAACTCATGAAACAAGCTGCTGCGCAAGGGAGCTGCGTCATCCGTTATAAGCCAATGGGAGGCCAGCGGGGGAGGGATGTTGGGACACAGCCAATGGGAGAGCAACCTGTGCATTGTTTGAATGGCACGTTTCGTAAGGAGAACTTGTTTCGTATACAGAGACAAAAAATTTAGGAAAATGTTTTTCGTAAACTGGATTTTTTTATTTTCTGGGACTATCGTAAGGAGAGCTACCATTGTATATCAAGAAATTTGGGTGACAGGATGGCATAGTGGCCACATAGCTGTCAACTCCTAAGAATAAAGTGAGAAGTAGGAGTCCAGGGGCACAGCCCCCTGTCAGGTCCAGGGCGATGCCCTGGAAGTCCAAATAAGCGTGCTTTGTCTCACAAGCCCCATGTGTCACTTGCGGCAAGCGCCTACTTTCGGTGGAGCACGTCATAAATCACGAAGAAGACGAGACTTCACTGCGAGAACTTCCTGTTTAACACTAAACCTGTAATGAAATTACATGTTCGGAGTTCAACCCCAACCCACACACACACACACACACACACACACACACACACACACACACACACACACACACACACAAAAATATATAAAAAAATAGCCTCTGGAGGTCAGAAAAAGCATATTTCCGCCAAAAAGCGGAAAAATCTCATGCCTGAAGCCTATTTTCACCACCGTGAGGCATCCCATCTTCTTACAACATGGGGCCCAAGGAGACAAGTTTAGAAATAGGAATGCTGTCCCATTCTTGTCTAGTACAATTCTCAAACTGTTCAACTGTCTTGGGCCTTCTTTGTTGCACCTTCCCCTTTTTGATGCGCAAAATGTTCTCTATAGGTGAAAGATCTGGACTGCAGCCTGTCCATTTCAATCCCAAGATCCTTTTCCTACACAGCCATGATGTTGTAATTAATGCTGCATGTGGTCTGGCATCATCATGTTGAAAAATGCAAGGTCTTCTCTGAAAGAGACGACATCTGGATGGGAGCATATGTTGTTCTGGAACCTGAATATACCTTTCTGCATTGACGGTGCCTTTCCAGATGTGCAAGCTGCCCATGCCACATGCACTCATGCAACCCCATACCATCACAAGTGCATGCTTCTGAACTGAGCGCTGATAACAATTTGGGGTGTCCTTGTCCTCTTTAGTCCGGATGACCTGGCGTCCCAGTTTTCCCATAAAGAACCTTGAATCGTGATTCGTCTGACCACAGAACAGTTTTTCATTTTGCCACACTCCATTTTAAATGACCCCTGGCCCAGAGAAAACGCCTGCGCTTCTGGGTCCTGTTTAGAAATGGCTTCTTCTTTGTACTGTAGAGTTTCAGCTGGCAATGGCGGACGGCGCAGTCAATTGTGTTCACCAACAATGGTTTCTGTAAGTATTGCTGAGTCCATTCTGTGATTTCCCTTCCAGTAGCATTCCTGTTTGTGGTGCAGTGCCATTTAAAGGCCCGCAGATCACGGGCATCCAGTATGGTTTTTCGGTCTTGACCCTTACACACAGATTGTTCCAGATTCTCTGAATCTTTGGATGATAACTTCAAACTTTCTGTAATTTTTCACTGGGAAACACCTTCTGATATTGCTCCGTTATCTTTCTGCGCAACATTGGGGGAATTGGTGATCCTCTATCCATCTTCCCTTCTGAGAGACACTGCCACTCGGAGAAGCTCTTTTTATACCCGGTTATGTTGTCAATGGACCTCATTAGTGGTAACTGGTCTTCCAGCTGTTCGTTATAACTGCAATGGAGTTTTCCAGCTTCTGATTGGTATCTGTCCCAACTTTGAGATTTGTTGACATCATGAAATTTAAAATCAACATATTTTCCCTTAAAATGATACAGTTTTTCAGTTTAAACTTTTGACGATGTCATCTATGTTCTATTCTAAATAAAAAATTTGAAATTTGGCAATTCCACATCATTGCAATCAGTTTTTAGTCACAATGTGTATAGTGTCCCAACTTTTTTGGAATCCGGTTTGTATATTCGTCTAACTGACTGATCCAAATTGTCTCTGGGTGTGAATGTGAGTGTGTGAAGGACTGATATGGTGTGGCGAGCTGTTCAGGGTGTAGCCGGCCTTCACCCAGTCTCGGCTGAGATAGGCTCCGGCCTTCCTGTGACTAGTAAAAATAAGTGGCTTGGTAAATGAAGTGAGCGAGCGACTGAGTGAAATTGAGATATAGAGATTCCGTAAGCCATCATACGATTCACATCATTTTTTAAACTATTCAGTTTCCTCCCTGTCTCTGTGGACGGGGATACCGAGCCTCATTTATCAAGCTGGATAAGAACAGATTTATTTCATCCTATAAAATGAAGGCGTTAGTGTGTGTATGGCAGCTGATATGCTGCAGTTGCTGATCTGCATCACCAGGAGATCGAGTGCATGCCATGCTTTCCTCATTTAGAAGTCATTTTGTCATTTTCAGTTCTACTTTGGAATTTTGTGCCTGTCACTAAATGCAAGTCAGCTGTGCAATGAATTTATAAGTGATCTTAATAATACTTGACTCTTCATATAAACTGTTAGGCTGTTCTTTTTATTTATTTATTTATTTTATTTAATGGATCTGCCAACGTTAATATTTGTGATTAAGAAAACAAATTAAATTGGAAAAAAACTTTTTTTTTTTTTTTTTTTTTTTAAATTCCTACTGGTCTTAGCATGCCGAGTGAGCAATGAATTTTATAACTGGAACATTTCTTGCACCAAGCAGCTACCGAAATTACATCAGTGCATGTGCACTCGAACTTCTGAAGTGTTTAGAATCGAGCGTCAACAGTGCGTAGAAACATCTGACGTGCAGTGATACTACAGATGTGTAGCTTGCATGGCTTTTCACTCTTTTGCATGTGTGGATTCGCTGTGTTTCTTGTGCTTCTTGTACATACGCGATTTTTTTTTTTTCCGATTTGCCATCCATGGAAGACTCCAGCTCGATAGACCAAATACATGAACAGTCCATTTAGAAAAATAATTACATTTTTACTCGTATGTTGTTGGGGCACATGGCTGTGTGACAAAACTGTATAATTTTGTTTTGCTTTTTGAAAGTAGAGACTTTAGATATTCTCCATTCTGAACAGATGGCAGCAGCATCCAAATCTACCTGGAGGTCCACTCACTTTTAATCCCCCTCAGAGATGAGAAAGAGGAGGGGATGAGAAAGGATTTTTAGCGGAACCTCCTTTTTGAATGTTATGGAAAATGCTATGACAGTATGTGTCAGTGTTCTGGTTAAAGCACGAGTTTCATCAGAATATACAGAGTATGAAAAGTACCACATGTACGACACCAGCTCAGGACAAAACACGGTATTCAAATTACTACATCGTTATATCAAACCGGTGCTTCAGGAATCGGTAACAATACGAGAAAGAACAACATATTTATTCTTTCTTGTGTTCTTGTTGTGATGTGAAAGAACAAAAACAAAATGTGATGATTTTATCACTTTCCCCCCACATCTAGGGTTTACATAATCGAAATACACCAAACAAGGAACACAAAAAAAGAATGGCCTTAAGTTTGAATAAAAAAATTCTAAATAGAAAAAATTACTTGATGTATAGATTGCTTATTTAAAAGATGCCGTTGGTAAATTTTTATCTGAACTCATTTATATTAGCTGGAACGGTCTTTACACCCCTCAGCAGTCAAAAATCTATGGAGGGGAAAAAAGTAAAAGGTCTGTATAAGATCTAAAAATAAATAAATAAATAAATAAATAAATAAAATTCAGCTATCATCGGTGATCACTGTGATCCAGGGAAAAAACGCCAGCCAATCACTGCTTCCCCGCCCCCTGGAAATATCCAATCAAACGCGTTCATGTTTACCTGCTCATATGTGACTCCGCCTGCAAGATTCAATAGTCAGAGTGCGTGAGCAAGGAGACACAACTTTGAAAGGACCTTCAAGGGCAGGGCAGAGTTTAGCAGAAAAATATTAAATATTAAATATAATTTTACATTTTTTGCTAGCTTTCCAAACCCCGCTTTAAATCATCTCTGCGAGAATCAGGTGAGTGAAAGTGGAGCGAGTGATCATAGAAGGATCAGACTAATTCACCTAAAATTACCACTCTTTACCAACGTGTTCAACAGAAAAAGCTTCAGGTTCCACTTCCGACAGTCATTCAGGCAGAGTCACCTGAATAGGTGTTTGCCGTCATTTTCTTTCATATCTTCAACTGTCTTTTCAAATAACAGGCTTTTGTATGCCTGTGCCCACCATGAATCTGTCCAGGGAGGACCAACTTATTTATTTACTTAAAATACTGCAGGGCAAGCACGGTGGCAAAGTGGTTAGTATGTACGCCTCACATCAAGAAGCTCTTGGGTTCAAGTCCCTGACTCAACAAGGGTGTATCTAAGTGGAGTCTGCATGTTTCCCTGCTGCTTGCAGTGGTTTCCTCCAGGTACGCCAACTTCCCTCAATCAAAAAGACATGCATATTGGGTTGATTAGCTCCTCCAGGTTACCCCTAGTTACCCTGTTATACAATTCAGGATGTACCCTGTCAAATGCCCTTACGTGTCAGTGAGAATGGTTGTATGTGTGCTGGCTCTGTGAAGGTCTGGCGAGTTGTTCAGGGTGTATCCTGTCTTGTTCCCGTGTGGGCTTATATAGGCTCCAGCCTCCCTGCAATCCTAATAGGATTAAGCGGTTCAGCAAACGAGTTAATGAGTGAAAGACAGTAATTCTGAAATAAGCCCATCAGCACCAACAATAGCATCATAGTTGTGTCAAAATCGCATTTACACATTTTCTTCCTAGGTCCCACCCATCAAGTCGTGCTTCCTTGACACAATCAAGCCAGTCAGTCACGCGGCTCCAGTACTTCTCCAAATACAGGTCCACAGCTTCAGTTCACTTTCATTGTAGCGTTGTTTATGAGTGGCATAACACACTAGGTGGCCCGACACAATCCGCAACTCGTATGCAGGTGCATAATTAACTAGTGATTGCTTGAGTGTATGCCATCCCTAAATGAGAGCGCGGCCAATTAGCACTAATGAGCTCCCAGCCACAGACGGCTTGTGCATCAACCCCGGCTCAAACTCGTAAACTCATGGTTGATAGTGGTGCACCTTTCCGCTGCAGGAGCCCACTATTTTGATGTTTGAGATGAAAATGAAGTAAAGCGGCTGTCCTGCATCTGCATCATATGCATGGTCTTTCTGCACCATAATGAGTTAATTATAGTGATCCAAATAAACAATAAACTCCGAGTTCCTAATGAACTGTGAACTGTTTAATATTGCCCATTTCCATGAACAAATTTCTCTATCGGTAAAAATGACACGGAAATACTTTCATTAGAACAGTTCTGTTAACAAGTGCAGAACATGCCGACTTCCAATACCCCTGATCTTCACATTAGGAAAATTTTTGGCTTCTCTCATTTAGTAGCCTGTTATTTCGTTTGTCTACTATACCATGGTATTGTTTGTGCTTTATGAGGTGGCAAAAGAGCACTTGTGGGTTTGACTGAATAAATAAGACAATGCTTTTATGATAATATTATATATCATGAGAACAGCACTGGCTGCATGATTTGCAAGAGCTTAAGAGAGATGAATACTTAATACAAATAAGACAAGCCATTGTTTAGCCGACAGTGGACCGTACGGTCATACAGAACACGAGAACACTGTTCATCATCCAAAACAATTTGACTTCCTGAATCCTGACTGCTTCACAAAACGTTTCATATTTACATATAAATAATTACAGACGCGACCACCGAATTCCGCAAAGTAGGATCAGCCCCCCAACTGTCGTATACATACATGTATATTTATTTATTTTTTTTATTTATTTATTTAAGGGACAATGTACAGGAACATTAAGCTCATAGAGACAGAGATGTACTGTACCAGATTATAGCTTAATAGCTAGTTTCCATCTGTAGTCCCTAATTTAAAATGGCCAATTAACCTACAGTGCATGTCTTTGGATTGTGGGAGGAAACCGGAGCAGCCGGAGGAAACCCACACAAGCACGGGGAGAACATGCAAACTCCACACAGAAACGCCCAGGCCGGGAATCGAACCCGGGCCTTCTTGCTGTGAGGCGGACGTGCTAACCACTACGCCACCGTGCCGCCACATATTATATATGTGTATATAATATCAATAAATACATATTCAATGCTATAAATGCTTATAACAATTAAACATTCAAAAATAATGCATAAGATGTAAATAAAATATAAATATATACACATACAGACGCACTCAGATGCACACCGCACAAAAATGTAAGTAGTTTTGATGGGAGGTTTTGGGTTGTTTTTTTTTTTTTTTTTTGCATAATTGGTCTTGTTTTTGTGGCATTTTCCTTAACTTTTTCCCCTTTTCTTCCTTAATTTCCTTATTTTTTAATTCAATGAATATTTATTTTAAAAAAAAAAAAAAAAAAAAAAAAAAAAAGGCGATGCACTGAAGCTGCATGAATTGATGCGTGAAGTAGAGAGGGATCCCTGTATTTGTTGTGATGATTGTTTACTACGAACCGATAATATCTCAGGTAGAGTTTGTTCAGTTTTATTAAGTGATGATCCGAAAAGGTTACCAAGTAACTTACAGGACTAGATTCGGTTCTGCAGACTTTGAGAGCCACACTTGCTTCCTTATGTAAAACCCAGAAGTCGTCATAATGGCTTCATCAGAAAAGTGTAACACACTGCTTACATGCAAACTCTCACACTCATTTGCTTAACCACTTAATCCTATTAGGGTCATGAGGAGCCTGGTGCCCATTTCAGCCAACACGATGCAAAGGCGGTGTACATTCTAAACTGTTTGACAGACCATTGCAGGGCAACACGCATACAACCATTCACGCTCACTCATTGAGGCAATTTGGAGCATCCAGTTAGCCTACTGTACATGTCATTCAACTGTGGGAGGAAACTGGAGTGCCCAGAAAAAAAAACTCACACAAGCATGAGGACAACACAAACACCACAAAGGAGCACCACAGCTGAGCCCGGTTCTCAAACCCAGAACCTTTTTGCCGTGAAGCGAGTGTGCCATCAACTAGGCCACAGTGCCAGTGGTGGCTCTGTGGTGACTCTGTGGTTAAGGTTCTCGGTTACTGACCAAAGGCTGGGGGTTCAAGTCCTAATACCATCAAGCAGCCAATGCTGGGCCCTTAACCCATAGTTGCTTCATTGTATGAAAAAAGCCACTCTGGACAAGGGTGTCGGCTAAACGCCATAAAATGTAAACTAACAGATTAAAATAAAAAACAGAACTATGTGCAGGAGAAGCGTGTCATGCTTACTTTCCATCTTTGAAGTACAATTTCAGTGTGTCGCTGAAGCTTTTGGAGTATTTCACAAACTCTTTCTTCTGGTGCTCCAGTGCCTGCAAAGCAACGTTTCTCAATGATCACACTCATAAGCAGGCAAAGTGAATTTACAACCAGGACCAAATGGTAATGGTGCATTTCTTTCTTTTTAAAAATCGCTGAATAAAATCGTAAAGAAATTATTAAAAGCGACATGTGACATACAGAATTGCTCATCTTTTCAATCATTTTCAAATAATAAAGACTTTTAACATGCTGAGAGCCAGTCACAGTCCATTCAGTTTAAATAGCCTTCGATAGATGATAGCTGAGAAGGAAAAGTGTTGTTTGAACTTTAAATGATTTAACATCTTTGCAGTGGGGAAAAAAGAAAAAAAAAATTCAATAAATAGTGTTCTGGAACTCACCCTTCGGTTCTGGTATTGATATTTCTTAAAGACGGTGTTGACTGTATCCAGCAGTTCTTTAATGGCACTGGCTATATCTCTGTGTGCAGCAAACAAAAAGAGGGATTGGTAAAATGCATATGTGCGACGACACAAACAGGTTCAGTTTATGAAGTATACTTCTGTCAATTCATCTTCCAATCATTCGCTTCAGCAACTACTGATCTACGCCGTGCATGATCCAAGATGAGCAAATGGCCACCCATAAAGATATTTTTATATATTACACAGGTTTCTTTTCACACATAATCTAAACCGAGTTTGAATCATTTGAGAGGAAAAAAAAAAAAAAAAAAAAGACCAGATGTGCTAGAATTTGCTCCCCACATGTACCAGTGAGCAGCTATAAAAAAAAAAAAATTCTGATTGTCCTTTGACTACCTTTGGTAGGTACTGACACTGTATAATAAGAACATCCCACAAGACCTACCATTTGGTAGATGAATAGTCATCAGTCATTACAATACAAACGATATTACCACTGACAACATTCATTTATTCATTCATTCGCCAAAACACTTAATCCTATTAGACCATGAGGGGGCTGAAGTCTATTTCAGCCAACTCTGGGTGAAGGTGTGGCACATTCTGAACAACTCACTAGTCCATTACAGGGCCAACAAACACACAGACACACACACACACACACACACACACACACACCAAAGGGCAATTTGGAGCATCCAGTTAGCCCAGTGCTTCTCAGTTATTTTCTGTGGCGCCCCTTCTCGGAAGAAGGGGAAAAAAAAAAAAAAAAGAAAAAAAAAATCCCCCCCCACTGCCCCCGGCAGCAATTATAAATACTGTAGTATTATTTGTCTACAAAACAATTAGTACACCTATGCATAACATTTTATCTTTATTAACATTAAAAACAAAAAAAGAAATATAATTTAGCTTACAATAAAGAAAAACTTCATTAAAATTGTTTTTTAATCTGTAACAAAAGATTTAAAGTTCATCAATGTGCCTGGAATTAAAAAAAAAAGTACATTCTTAATTAAACTCATTCAACTTATTTATGTCTTAATATCTCCGTCTCTCTCCACTTTTCTCTTCATTCCTGTTACAAAAATTTCCACGTTGTTTCTTGAGGCGCAACAATGAGAGCACCACTGCTAACTAGTGGCGTGGAGGTGCAATTACACTTAATTCTCATACACTATTCCAGAAAAGCATGTTC
This sequence comes from Plotosus lineatus, assembly GCA_024760905.1. Taxonomy (NCBI): domain Eukaryota; kingdom Metazoa; phylum Chordata; class Actinopteri; order Siluriformes; family Plotosidae; genus Plotosus; species Plotosus lineatus. Next base: position 120,521,719 of record CM045728.1, on the reverse strand, counting down.
CCCAGGGTCATACGTGCCCCCCGCGGCATCACACTGTGCCCCCCCGAGGACATCATAACCCCCCCCATTGGAGAACCACCGAGTTAGCCTAATGTGCATGTCTTTGGACTCTGAAAGGAAACCATAGATCCTGGATGAAAGTGATACAAGCACAGGAATAACATACAAACTCAACACAGTAATGCCCCCTCCAGGATTGTGAATCAAACGCGTTACCGTCTTGCTGTGATGCAGACCTGCTAACCACTACACCATCATGCCACCTTGTGAATAACATTGACAGTACTTATCAGATGGAAGGGCACGATCTGATTCAGTTTATCGTCATGGGGTTTTAAAAAAAAAAAATTAATTCAGAGAGAATAATGCCCAAATCAACATGATGGACACTCACGTTTTATTACTGTCAGTTGGAGCAGCCTGCGTCATCATTACCATGCATTAAAATAGAAAAAAAAAAAAAAAATCATAATCTCATTTTACTACACTACATTTTACTACATTACTACACGGAGACATGCGTAAGTCACACTTTGTAGCACTGTAAAACTTACGCATGTCTCCGTGTAGTAATGTACTACATTCTGAACGAGTAGGCTAAACAGATGACGTTTGCTAGAGTGCTCAGCACTGGTTAAAGTACTGAGCTCACCTGACCTGCCTTTGTCATAGTTAACATAAGTAAATATAAACTATTAAAATCCTGTTTTAGATTGCTTTTCTGTAGTTTCCACATACAGTGGTATCTCACCTTACAAAATTAATCCAGAACTTTTTTCGTAACCTGCATTTTTTTGTAAGTTGAACCGCATTTTACATGTAAAACGCATGATTCGTTCCAAGGCTCCCAATACTACCCCCTAAACCCTTTAAAAATTATAAAAACATACCTTTTAAGACCTCCTTCTGCTTCAATATCGTACTGATGGTAGACGGGTTTGGCCATTTTCCTTTGTGATATCACTCGAGCCCTTTTCTTCTTCTCACTCGCACCGGAAATCACTCGTGTGTGTGCGTGTGCGCGCGTGTGTTGACCATGTCTTCTTAGCAGACTTATAATCTTACAAATGTTTCTTCTTCTTTTACTTTCGGCTGCTCCCTTCAGGGGTCGCCACAGCAAATCATCCGCTTCCACCTCACCCTGTCCTCCGCATCTTCTTTTCTGACTCCAACGACCTTCATGTCTTCCTTCACCATATCCATAAATCTCTTCTTTGGTCTTCCTCGAGGCCTTCTGCCCGGTAGTTCCAACCTCAGCATCCTACTGCCAATATACTCACTATCCCTCCTCTGTACATGTCCAAACCATCTCAATCTAGCCTCTCTGACTTTGTCTCCAAAACATCTTACGTGGGCTGTCCCTCTGATATACTCATTTCTGATCCTATCCATCCTCGTTACTCCCAGAGAGAACCTCAACATTTTCATCTCCGCTACCTCCAGCTCTGCCTCCTGCCTTTTCTTCAGCGCCACTGTTTCTAATCCATACAACATCGCTGGCCTCACCACCGTCTTGTACACTTTTCCCTTCATTCTTGCTGACACTCTCCTATCGCACATCACACCGGACACTTTTCTCCAACCATTCCAGCCTGCCTGCACATGTTTCTTCACCTCTTTTCCACACTCTCCATTGCTCTGGATTGTTGAGCCTAAGTACTTAAATCTTACAAATGTTTATGGAAGGTTAAAAGCCTGAGTCAAGATATAAAGCATAAACCAACAATAACTCTGTCCTTTTCATGAAAAGCATCATGGTGGATTCAGCTCTATAATTAGCAATGGAAGGTAGCTGCGTCATTCCTCCTCGGCAATGGGATCCCTGTCCAAGATGGCGTCAGGTGGACCTGTCCAAGATGGCGCTTGAGTGAAGGCGACATGAATGACAGCTCGATTGTTAGCCAATGTGAGGTCAGCAGGGCAGGATGTTTGAACGTCATTGATGGGAGAGCAGCTCGTGCATTGTTTGAAGGTTTGAATGGCGCGTTTTAATGCTTGAATGGCGCGTTTGAATTTTTAAGATGGCGCTTTTGTAACGTGAACTTGTTTCGTATCCTGAGACAAAAATTTTACGAAAATCCTTTTCGTAACCTGAATTTTTCGTTTGGTGAGCCTTTAGTAAGGTGAGGTACCACTGTAGTACATAATTAAACTCAAAGACGGCCAAACAGACGCAACATTATTTAAGTTTCTGGGTAGTACAGTGATCCCTCTCTACTTCGTGCTTCAGTCCATTGCGGGTTTTTCAAAAATATTCATAGAAAAATAAAAAAAATAAGGAAATTAAGAAAAAAATAGGGAAAAATTCAAGGAAAATGCCGTAAAAAAGGCTAATTATGCAAAGAAACAAAACAACCCAAAACCCACCAACAAAACTACTTACATTTTTATTTGAGGTGCGCATCCAAATGTGTGCGCACACATGTGTATTTATATTTTATTTACATCTTATGCATTATTTTTGAATGTTTAATTTTACTATAAGCATTTATAGTGCTGAATATGTATTTATTGATATTATATACACATATACATGTACGTAAACGTCAGTCGGGGGGGGGGGGGGGTTCCGATCCTACTTTGTGGAAATCAGCGGTCGTGGGGGAGGGGTCTCGGTCCCCATTAACTGCAGAAAGTGAGGATCGATGTAGATTTAAATATGCAGCAATATCCACCAAGCCTTCGCCACATAATTGCTCTGATTACTGTGGCACCTACAAGGGAGTTGGATAATTTAGGCAGAAGGTGATTAAATACATCAACTTCAAGAACTAAACAGGAAAAAATGGATTTTGGTGGCTTTGAAAATACACATTGTAAGAAAAATGGCTAAATGACTGATTCTATTCATATATATAGGGATTGGGGGTGTTCCTGTTACCTAGTGTTAAGTACGTACCAAAAGAGGTCCAGGAAAAGACAACTGGTGAACTGGCAAAAAGACTCGTCGGTGCCCAAGGCTCACTGATCCGTATGGGAAGACTATCAAAGGTAAAAAAGCTACTGCAACACAAACTGCTAAAACTGTTAATGCTGACTATGAATAAAAGGAGTCAGAACACACAGTGCACTGCAGCAAGCGCCGTGTGAAACTGCCTATCCACAGACTACTCAGGTGGTGTTAATGTTACAGCTGATAAGAGTATAAAGACAGAATATTCACACAGCCATTATATGAGGTTATACTGCACAAGAATGTTTAGCTACACCACCAGATACTGCTACGATGCAACCTAAAAATACTGTTACTCTAATAAAATGACAGAGACTATCCCTCTCCAAACAGATCTAGAGCCTAAAAACTCAATACACACTCCTATGAGGAACAAAAGCTCTGACAGATGTATTGACTATTTCAACAAATCATAAAATGTGTGACTCAATATTGGAAAATAAGTGTGTAAAGACAGAGCAGTCATATTTTATGTGCAAGTGTGTGTGTGTGTGTGTGTGTGTATACTTGATGGTCTGCAGGAAGCGCACTCTGTCGTTAATCTCGTCTGGGATTTTGCTGAGGATCTGTTTCAGGGCTCGAGCTCTCTCGTTGAGCTCCTGAAACTCACGCTCTGGCCTGTCAATCATGTACTCTGAGGACACAAAGCACATCCATACATCACTTTAATAAGACCTGACTTGGCATCATAACTTTGTGCTGAACTCAAAAAACTATTTATGACAGCCCTTTTTAAAGGAAGTGAAGAATGAGACTGCTCCCCAAACCACAAACTAGTCGCAATCGGGGAGGGGTGGGGTGGGGGAAAGAAGGAAAAGAAAAAAAAAACAAAAAAAAAAAAAAAAACCTTTCATAACGCCTCCTTTCTCTCCAATTTAATCATGGCTAATTCCCACCTTGGAAAGTGTTAACTTCCTATCATGTGAGCAGCACCAGCCACACATAAGCAAGCTCGTGCCCCCTTTGGGACATGTGATGCTGCCACCCGCGTGCTTCCAGCCATTCTTGTTCATTCAGAGGCAGCCTAACACACTCCGAGGGAAAGTGCCATCTTCTCCCTTGTCCGCATGAGCTCACAGATGCCCACGTTTGCCCACGCCTTTTCCCCTTTATCAGGGGTCGCCACAGCAAATGATTCGCACGGTTGAAATGGCATAGGTTTTTACGTCGGATGCCCTTCCTGACACAACCCTTTAGCACGGGACAGAAACACGCTGAACGGCTTTGCAGCTCCTCTTTACGAAAGTCAGTAATGGTTCTTTTACATGAACCTCTCACCACAGACAGTGAGAGACATGGCCAACCTTTGATAACCCAGTTAGCTGCACTGGGGGGGGGGGGGGGGGGTGCAGTGACAACCTTGTGGAGAGTGGGACTCAAACCCCCAACCTTAGGATCAGCGATCCAGCAGCCTATACCACCAGGCCACCACTGCCTCTGCCCATGTTTGGCTGGTAATGGCTTTAAACGACAAGGAGGTGAGTGTGTATGCCATCCTACCGCTCTATGATAGTTCAGCTGATTTAACTTTCACTGCCACTGTACAGACATCAATCTGGATTCAGCCGTGCAAGCTACAGATTGTTGTGTACCTCGCCAATGCAACAATCGGGAGCCGGTCAAAAAATTGAAGCAATTGTGCCCAAACAGGCATTTAATTTTGCTTGTCGTACTCATTTAAGATTTCTTTTCTACAGCAAGAACTTGGGTTTGAAATAATTGGCTAATTGTAAGAATTTGCTTTAGGCAAGCTACTATGCTTTTGTTTCTGTGTTAAATAAAATAACTATGAGCTTTAACAACATTGCAAAACTATTGCTCCTACATAATCGATTCTGTGCTCTGCTTGCAAGAATTCTGCCTTTTTGCTCTTTTTTTTTTTTTTAACCAACATCAGCCTTTTACTGAGCCCCTGAATCAGTTCTAATAAAATACAAAAGCAGGAACACACACAAATGGATTGTTTTGTTTACACATCAGCGCATGGGGGGTGGGGGGGGGGGCATGAACCACCGAATGGTGCTTATTGAAAAAAAATAAAAAATAAAATAAAAAAAAAATAAATAAAAAAAGGTGTAATTTTTTGTTTTAAACCACAACACGCATGTTTCTCTAGTTGGTTGGATCGAGGCGCAGTGACATTAATGCCGTAAAATTAAGCAGCGAATGATCCGAATGTACCGAATGAGCAGCTTATCACATCGGTGGACTTTTTGCTAACCTTGAAGTAATTCAGATTTTTTTTTTTTAATGTTTTTGCTGCCTTGAACATCCTTACAGAGCACCTTGCTCAGAAAATAAATCTTACCCCACTCATGGTTTAACCATGGTCAAATCGAGTCTCGCAGTGTACAATTGTACGTGACATTTTTGAAAAAGTTCCCTACACGGACCTGTCTGTAGTTCAGGCCGAAAAATGTGCCATAAGTCAACTACGATCCTTTCTAAACTCGACCTTATTAAAAATTTTGGGATGTGCTGGCGACGTTCAGTTTTACCATCATCAATCCAAAAAACGTAAGTGACAAATGAACCCGATGCTGGATGGAAATAAATGTTACATTGCTCAAGTTTGTTGAAACAATGGCAGGACGATTACATGTTGTAAGCAACGCCAAAGGTGGACCAGCATGTTGGTGTTTGTGGTTTTTGTTTGGCCAGCAGTGTACATTAAGCTATATCGGTGGCAGAGGCTGTTAAACTGTTTTATCATCATTAAGTTTTGTCCTTGTACACTGATTGGCTTGAAGCTCCTACTATTTGAAGCACCACAGAAATCCATAACAAAAAAGAAAAAAAGAAAGAAAGAAAAATCATACTTGCATGAGGATTTGATGTGATGGAAATAATTTAAAACAGGTGAAAAAAACAAAACAAAAACAAAACGTGTTATTAAAAAGATGAACAAGCTGATTGGACTCACATGCCCCTCATCGTTATGGTAATGTTGACCCCAAGCCCTGCTCACTACATGCATATAAATCAAGACTGTCTACAGAGGGTCTGGTTTAGGATACATAGGAGCACTTTGTTTCTTCAAAATTCAATTCAAATGCAAACAATTAATTCACTTAGCCTGTCGACATTCCTAACATGTAAATGCAGCGTGAGGAAGACTAAAAATTGGGTCTGTTAATAATCTCAGATCAGTTGCACAGACTTTGCTTTATTCTGTACACCCAGTGAAACTAATAAGAAAGGTATTTGAATGAAGACTGCAAGTCGGGACCCTTGAATGGCTGGGAGAGAAAACACAAGCCAAAGAAAATGAGTCTCCGATATTATTGGATTACTGGCACTGTGCAGAATGTTTACAGAGTGGAAAGCAATCCTGTGTTCGTGTCTTTTCTTCTAATGCACATAGGAGATTAAAGTCACTCTCAAGAGCTTCAGCTATTGTTATGGATGCTTTATTATTTTCCATGCCCCATATAAGCACATTTATTCACAGTTCTGCATCCACTTATTTGAAATGCATCCACCCTGTAGCTTTGCAAAAGAAATGACTGGAGAAACTTTTAGATATAAATAAATAAATATTTATTTATTTATTTTTTTTTTGAAAAGGAGAAAGAGATCTCAACTGGGAAGAAAGCGGATCAGGATGGACTGTCCAGGCTAAATTTGGCAATGAGAGCATAATACAATATAAATTATACAGAGCACACATGACAGATTTAGGAACAGAGGCCTCCGTATTTGAATAAACAATCAATGCTAGAATACACACACCGAGTGTAGAGAAGGATTACAAAAATGGGATTAAAGTATAAAAAAAGGGCTTGGCATAAAGATGGAGGGAAATTTCACATTCAAACAGAAGTGTGCCTGTGAATTCATTACTGGCATGAATCTGAAGATGTGACAAAAATGTGTCGCAGACCGCAGGAAATTAAATTATGAAGAGGGGGAAAATATTACCATAAAGCATGCAGTTTATACAGTGCATCATTTGTAGGGAAACAGCTCCACCTACAGGAGCTGCACTTAACTTAAACCAATCAACAACACCATGCATATACACACACCTTTGACATCATCTGCAGCCATGCGTAACAAAGACTCGGAGAAGTTGATCTCTACATTCTTCTTCTCCAAGATCTTCATGATTATCTCCTGTGTGAGCCCCGGGTTCTCCTTCTCTGCCTGTGTGCAGTTTAATGTTTTATTTAGATCAGGAAAGAAGGCAGGAAGGTTTGGCCTCATTACAGCTGAGAACGCTTGCACTTTTTAAGCACATTAAAAAAAGTAGAGCATCACAGTATGCTTTTCTTACCTTTATGAAAGCGGCCCTGAGGGTTTGTGCTGCAGACGGATTCACTCTTTCCAACTGCAATAGCAAACAAAAATACCCAACATGTTCCTGGTTATACAATAAAAAGTAAACGAGCCATGCCTAATGATCCATTACAAAAAAAAAAAATTTTTTAAAAAATTCACAAGCCAAGGGAGCATTATAAACAGCTCATTAGAAACTTGCTATTGGAAATAATTAATTCAAACTGGCAGAAACCTTTTAAAGGCAAACACAGCCATGGAGTATTTGGAAATTTGTACAATAATTAGACAAAAACCCTGTTTTCAACAACGTTTTTAATGGTTAACCCTCATTACAATTTATCTATTCATTACCTCCACAAGGGGTAGGACAGGAGATAAGGCATACATGTCTGTATGTCTGTCTGTGACCTTAATAACTCAAAAACTAATGAATGGATTTCCATGAAATTTTCAACAAATGTGAGTCTCGTGTCAACGAAGACCTGATTAAAGTTTGTGCGGATCTGGGATAGTTTTCACTCTGGCACGTCTTCTTCCCACTCCTTGGCAGGTGCCTCAGTAATGAGATGATCAACAATTGCGCAGCAAAAATGAGGTGGATGTTGCAGAATAGACTATTCAAATCATATTGTTGATCTAATGAGCCTGAAATGCATGGTTTAGTGTATCATACACAGGGAAAGGAGAAAATGACGCACAAAAAAAATAAATAAATAAAATTTCACACCAAAACCGCGGAACCAGCGACAGGGAGGCGCGAGAATTCCGCATCATCTGCCACCATAATCTCATCTTTACCTGGGTTGCATTTTTGATGGAGGCATGCACTCAGACTTAATTTCAGGAGCCCAACCACTTAATCTTAATTAGGGTCACGGGGAGGCTGGAGCCTATGTCACACGACTCTGAGCGAAGACAATGTACACCCTCTACAGCTCACTAATCCATCGCAGTGCCAACACACACACACACACACACACACACCTAGACTAGGGGCAAGTTGGAACAGCCAATTGGCTTAATGTGCATGTCTTTGGCTTGTGGGAGGACACTGGAGTAGTCGGACAAAGCCCAATAAACCTGGAGAGAAATGCAAACTTTAAACAGCAATGTCCTCATAGAGCCTGGAACTCAAACCAAGGACCTGCCTGTTGTGAGGAAGATGTGCTGACCACTACACATCCCATGTCGCCCCAATTTATCACATATCAGTCAATTCTAGCTTCTGGACGGTGACTGCTCTTCTTTTCTGTCTTTCTCAAGGTGACTTCGGTATAATCGGTTATGAATTGAAAAAAAAAAAAAAATTGCATCAAATAGCCTTAACCTACTAGAGCTGAAGCATGGAAGGCAAGATTAGAAGAAGAATCAAGGGAAGAGACTTAAAGAGACTGGGAGGATGACCTGCAGGGCTGCATGAAAGGAGTGTGGGATGTAATGAGCTGTATAAATTATAAGTCAGTGTAATTGTGTATGCGCATAAGTGAGTGCGCATGCAAATGACTTGGCGGATGAGTGTGGAAGTATGACCATGTGACATCTGACAATCATGCCCATACATGCCTCCAAAACTACAGACATTACTACGGACTTGGCTTCGACTTTGCTGCTATAATTGCCTCCATTCTTCTGAGAATGCTTTGCAGTAGAAGTTTGAAGTGTGGCTGTGGAGATTTGCCCATTGAATTACAACAGCATTTAGTCAGGTCAGGTACAGATACTGAGCAAAAAGGCTCTGCAGTCAGCATTCCAATTTATACCAAGGGTGTTCAGTAGGATTGGGCTCAGAGCACCATCACTCGCATGTCCATGTACTAAACCATGTATTAATGGACTGCACTTTATGCCCAAGGGTGTGTAAAGCTGTATAGCCTGAACAGGTTTGGGTCCTTTTGTACACTTCGATTTACAGTTAAGCCCAAAATTATTCGTCCTCCTGGCAAATTTTGACTTGAAATGACTAATTCAACCAGAAAGGGGGTTTTTTTTGGACTGGAAATGACACAGGCTTTTCCAAAAAGAAAATAGGATGATATACAATAGACATCATTGTGGGGAAAAAAAATATATTTCTTAGCTTTTATTTACATTTGAACAAAAAGTAGCATGTCCAAAATTATTCATACCCTTTCCAAACAGTCACAGTCTATAGGAAATTTCAACGTTCTATACCATTCTAAATAGTGCACGCTGTTTGAAAGCATCCTAATTACAATGGTTCCTTGTAACCAGCTGTTGAAATCAACTCAACACTTGAAAAACAGCAGCTCTTTGCAGCTGGTTTGCGGACGGTCATAGCTAAGACAAATGAGCTCACCGAGGACCTGCAGCTGAGTATTGGGGCCACTCAAAAGTCAGGAAAGGGCTACAAGGCCAGATGTAAATGTTTAAGTTCCAGTGTCTACAGTGCAAAGTATTATTAAAAATACAAGATGTTCTGCACTGGGAAACTCTAAGAGGACATGATCGGAAGCCAAGATTGACACCTGTGCTGGCCGGGAAGATAGTGAGAAGTGAAAGAGTCCAAGGATCACCACCAAGGCCGTCCTGATGGCAATGTGTCAAGGTAGACGGTTCAACGAGCCACTTCACTAGATAAGGCACACAAGTTGATTGTCTTGTTTGCAATTTTTTAACTTGTTCATCCTTATGTTCACACATAATGACATTTTTTCATGAAGTTTTCAGCTTTAAAAGGTGCAAAGACTTTTGAATCAAAAGCCAACATTGCCTTTGCAAACGCTGATCTTGACAAAACGACGACTTCTGGTATTCCGTTTAATGGATAGGCCAAACAAAAATGTAATTATTTAGCCACAATGATGTATCCTTCATTTGGTATAAGAAGGGGAAGCCACTGTGAAACATGGTGGTGGGAACCTAATGCACCATGAAAAAAGTGCAACAATCAAAGTCAAAATGAAGATTCTCAACAACATCGTCACGCAGTCTGCATGGAAACTTGGCCTTGGGCTACAGTAGACATCTCAGCATGACAATGACCCAAAATAATCTGCAAAAGTGATGAAGAAATGGTTGGCGTAAAATAAATAAATAAATAAATAAATAACAAGTAGTAGTCGCATAGCCAGAGTCCTGGTTTGGAATCCAATTGAGAATCTGTATAAATAGGTACCGGCAGGGATGCACGATACATTCAGGAATTGTGACACAGCTAAGCCCAACGGCTGAAAATAGTCAAACTTCAACCTGCAAATGCAGCCCTTGTAAGCAAATAATGCTGAATAAATTTAATTGTGTTAAAAGTTCATTTCATTCCTGTTCCAGTGGTACCAAATTCAGCCATGTTCATAGAGAAAAGAGAAAAAAAAAAAAAAAAAAAAAAACAGTTCAATTACAAAATACATTTCAACATTTCGACTGAGTTTGTGTTGATTTTTCACCAACCTTGATTAGAGCGTCTTTGTTTCGACAAGATCTCGAGTGCATTGTGACCTGGTTGCAAGGTATTGTCCACAAAATTGGCTCGTGCGTCATGACAATCATTTCCATATTCAACAGTGAATCTCCAGCTTTCTATACATATCCGGTTTATCGGGGGTATATTTCATGTTTTTTTTTTTTTTTTTTTTTTTGTAAACTTCATGTTTCTAAATATCCCCAAGAAGATTGGCGGTTCTTTAAAAATCGAGAGAGTATAACCCCCACAAATTAGGTACAAAAATTTAGAGATTTTTATCTAGTTTAAAATGAGATTTGAATCGAAACCCAAGAATAAACGAATGCGATGAGCCAGGCAATTCAATTGCGAGTCTCCTTTATAAAAAAAAAAAAAAAAAAGTGGTATTGGCCATCACACGCCAAGGTGGACGTAACCATGATGGACACGTCTGAGTAGGATACCGTCATTTTTTATCTATTTATTCCGTAACTGGGTGGGTAATATATACAGGTATACCTCGGCTTAAGTCGTTTCGAGTTAAGTCGTTCTCAATTATAGGTCGGTTTTCAAAAAAAGTATAGAAAAATAAAAATAAATAAATAAAAATAAAGTTTAATAAAATAGATCATATTTGTTATGGTCTGTGCTGGCTGGAGGCATTAACTCTCTCTTCATTCATTGCAAGCGCTGGTGAGGGGCGTGGCTGCTACCTGCAGGCGAGGTCCAGAGAGCGCACCCGTTTCCATTCAGAAATCAGCGGGCTATAAATAGGGGCGGCGCGCTTCCCTCCGACGTCAGAAGATTGTCCTTCCCAGTGATTCCGTTTTCCTGCTATCTCTCTGACTCCTGGTATCCTGCTTCGTGCTCGACCAGTTTTCCTCGATTAATTATTTCCAGTGATTTAGATTTTCCAAAGTGCAAAATAAAATCTTACATGGTCACCGGCATCTTTGGGTCCAACGCATATGCTCCAGGCACAACATTATTAACCATATTGAAAATTGCACTCATGAATAAAGTACAGAACTAGGAATGGTTATTTTCTGTTTAGTCTAGACAAGTAAATTTGGCGTAGCCTAGCCTAGGCTAGCATAGAGACAAGCTAATTCGACTTAAGTCGTTTTTCGACTTAAATCGTCTCTCCTGGAACCAATTAACAACGTTGGGTGAGGTATACCTGTATTTCTATGATCGGAATATAACCTTTATTGTGTATAGAATTTTCTAGTGCAGCTGTTTTGATATCTGTTGATTTTGAAATTAGAGACATAAAAATCTGTCCGAAGTCGGAAGTGCCAATTCCGTTTATGCTTAACCAGCGAGCCAAGTGACCCAATCAATTCAGTCAAAGTTTTATAGGGTCACTCGGCTCGCTGGTTAAACATGAACGGAATTGGCAGTTCTGACTTCGGGCAAATTTTTATGTCTCTAATTTCAAAATCAACAGATAGGACATGTTGTTCAGATGTAAATTAAGACTCCTACTTAGTCTGAGGCTATTTAAGAGTGTTTTTACCACAAAACCTATCACCTGAGAAACCTGAAACTCCATAATGCAGAACTAGGCTTTAGAAATGACTAAGAAATGGCATTCAGTGTTTGTAGAAAGTAATAATTCTTGTTTCATAGTCTCCCCGAAAGTGTTCCAAATGATGTCCGAGCCAGGGGCCTGACGAGGGGACAATGGAACAGGCTCCATCTAGAAACCCGTTCAAGATAATTGCATGAAATTTGGACTGGTGATTTGTAATGGTTAACCCAACAAATAGAACCTAAAACCATCAATTTAATGATGCTTTCTTTTTTTGCAGTGACGGTACCTATTGTAAGGAGCTGAAGATCAGGGTGATGACAACGAGACCCTCCAACCTAAAAGAGCCCATCACTAAAAATGAACAGGCAAAAATACTAGTGGCAACATGCCAACATTATAGAAAGAATTTGATTGCTGTAATAGTCAATAAAAGGCTGTTCTATTGATTACGGAGAAGATTATAATTCTGAGTATGTCACTTTGTTCAAATGTAAATATAAGCTGGGAATTTTTTCTCCACAATGATGCCTATTGAACATCATCATCTCTTTTAAGAGAGGACGTCTGTGTGATTACAGGTCAAAAATAAATCAATCAATAAATAAATAACACACTTGTTGCTTGAATAAAGGTAATGTTAAGTCAAAATTTTCCTGAGATATGAATCATTTTGGGCTTGATTGTAAAAACTAAATTTTTAAGTAAATAAATCATATGATGGTGTGCTGGTTTGTTTCACAGGAAGAAGGTCCAGGATTCGAGTCCTGGTCTCGACAAAAGTGTTCCTGTGTGAAGTTTGTATGTTTCTCCCTGTGCTTACCTGGGTTTCTTTGGGGTATTCTGGTTTCCTCCCACAATCCAAAGACATGCTCATTAGACTAATTGGCTGTTCCAACTTTCCCATACATGCGAGTATTTATGATTGTGTGCTGTTAAGGGTTTGTCTTGCCTTCGCCCATTCTCGGGTGAGATAGGCTCAAGCCTCCTGGGCCCCTAACAGGATTAAGTGGATTGAAAAAGTGAGTGAGTAAATCCAGATTTGACGTGTTTGTTGGGAAACTAACCATGTAAAAATGATTACCTGACCAATGAGGGTTTGACTGGATTGGGTGTCAGACAACAGAACGAGAAAAGAGAAAAAAATTAAACATCAAAACAGCCCCAAATGTAATTGTGAGCATTTGCTCTGCACCAGCGTCAGTCAACTCCAAGAGCAAAGCAGTTATACTTTACCAGACATCAACTGAACTGCCTTCTTTCTTGTTTCCCAGCATCCCGTCTCTCACTTCCGCACTATAAAAAGATTATAAAACTCTTCCTGTTTTTTCAGGATTCCACACCATGACCTAATCTCTCCTGTCCATTACTGAAGCTTAGCTAATACAAGAGCATTATTGATACTAGAGGGATAGTCATACAGTGCAAGCTACCATCACCAGACACAAATTGATTCTTATAACTTGGCACAGTTACAATGAAATGTCTCCCCCTAGTGTGCGTCAGATGAACATTCTGCTCCATATTTAAAAAAAGTTAAAAAAAATTACTTTTCAGGATTCTAGAAATGATCCCAAACACGGCTCATCTCGAAAATGTTTTCTTACTCGAACTACATCCTACTCAAAAAATAGAATTAATTAAAATCAGTGTATAAATTTTTGACTTGGGTTAAACACAAAAACAAACAGATGCAGAAACAATCTATGTGGAGGTAATTAGCTAGATAGTAGAACACTGACATGGGAATATCACAAGCGTGAATATTGCAGTACTCCGACTGAAGTTGTTTAAAAACACTTACATGTCAGTTTGACGTTTTTGTCAACAGCCTTTCTGTGCTCTTTTTGAAGGGTGCTCCGATAGCATTTTTACGTCTGTCAGGTGGTCATGTTTTTTGTTTAAACACCTGTGCAGCTAATATCATGTGCCAGCTGGATTTATTTACATAAGATTTTGTTTCTGGCATCACCTAGCAAGTCAAGTCGCGGCTAGATCTCATGCTATGCTGTGTTGTGAATAATTCACTCGCTCGAAATATCTGGGCAACAAATCAAGCACAACAAGACATGGCCCTTAACAGTAACCCATATCAACAAGGTAGGCATGTGAGCAAGTTTATTCTTCTTTTTTACCTCAGTGAAGACAGGATACATCACAGCATAGAGCGACATGGACACCATTGGGGCCGTCTCTGCTTCATTCTTAATCTCTTCCATTGTCATCGTCGTGCCAATCTGAGGATGGGCGAGGATTCATTCACTCCTGAGCCTGCTCAGTTGACTTCTGTAACTGAAGAACAGGAACAGGTGATCTACATAAACACACAAATAATATACAAAAAAGACAAACACAACAAAATCGTGTCAGCACCCCCCCGTGTAGAATTTGGGTTATCAAAGCCCGGCCATGTCTCTCACTATCTGTGGTGAGAGGTGTGTAAAAGCATGGCCTTGCAAGCTGTCCAGGGTGTACTCTGCCCTCGCCCAGAGTCATCGGAGATGGGTGTCAGCCTTCCCGTGAACCATAATTAGGATTAAGCGGTTCAGAAAATAAATGAATGTTTCATGATTTAGTACACAAAGCTATACATGGTGTACTAAATCAGTCCCTCTGGAATTGCAAATGTTTTTCCACTAAAGAACAAGCTGCTGTTTGGATGGTTATTTATGTAATGTTCTGTCTTTCATTATACTAAGTAAAAATCACTCAAGATTTGGATATGACAAAACTATTATCCTTGTAGGAAAAACAGTACATCACGATAATGTCTTTACACTGTGATATTTATGCCACATTGAACACGCAAAAGTTAGTATCTGCGTTTTTTATATATATATATATATATATATATATATATATATATATAAACATTAAAATCTCAAGCATCCTTTAAATATAAAGCATATCAGCCGCCTGCCATCCAAAATAATCACGCTAATGTGAGAGGTTCGAAAGCAGGGAAGAGACTCCAAAAATTTTAAATGGAGACATTATTACACAGTTAAATTATATCCTCTCCTCTGCACGGAGCCATTTCATTAAGTACCAGACTGTTTCATGCAGTCAAAAAAATCCTTTATTACACTGTTTAAATTAAGTGGCCTGTTGAAAGCCATTAAATCTCATTTTATGTCCTCTCAGGATTTCATAACTTACATTAATTATAAATGAGGAACGAGGACTCGTTTGGCTTAAAGTCCTGATGTCATAAACATACAAACTACTTTATAATGAAACTCCACAAAACAACCTTTCAGAATTTGCACTCTTCATTAGACAAAATAGTGACGAAGATGGACATAATTATCCCAGGACCTGGAGACGGAATCTGTAGGAGATGCTTTGATGAATTTTCTATGCATGTTTCTGTCAGTCAAATGAGCCATGCCAGCTAATTACCATCTAGGTGTTTGATTTACCTTGAAAGTCTGGGGTTTAATCTGTACACCAATCAGCTACGATGTATAACATTAAAAACTCATCCTGCTTAATTATTGTGTCGTGCCTCCAGAACAGCTTTCACCTTCTGAGGCGTGGACTCTACAAAACCTCTGAAGGTGTCCTGTGGTACATTAACATTTAACAGCGTTTGGCAGACACTCTTATCCAAAGTGACTTACAGTTATCATTGTTATACAACTGAGCAACTAAGGGTTAAGGGCCCAACAGTGGCAGCTCGGTGGTACCGGGGCTTGAATCCCGGACCTTCGGCTCAGTAACCGCTGAGCCAACACGGACCACTCATGGTACCTGGCATTGCGAAATTATCAGCTGATCCTTCAAGAACTAGAAGTTGTGATGGGCTGCCCTAATATGATTTTTAGGCCTTCAGGCAGCAATGCATTAAAAACAGGCATGAAAAACACTGCATGGCCTCAGGAACACTTCCAGAAATCTGTATTCGCACAGATGCACGTTGAACCGAGTGCTGAAACAAGCTGCGTGGTCACTCTCCTCTTTAGTCCTGAGGAAGTTTTCCAAAAAGACTTACAAATTTCCAGACATCGCACGACAGAACAGTTTTCTACTTTTCCGTTGTCTATTTTAAATAAGCTTTGACACAGAAATCATGAGAGCATTTCTGGATCATATTCACATATGGCTTCTTCACTACAAGCACTTTAACCTGCATTTGTGGATCGCATAGCAAACTGTGTTCACAGACCATGATATGTGGAAGTGTTCCTGAGCCCATGCAGTGATTCCCATGACAGAATCATGCCTGGTTTTCATGCAGTGTTGCTTGAGGACCAATATTTTCAGCCTTGTTCCTTCAGCACAGATTTCTCCAGATTCTTAAACTTATTAATGTATTACGTATTCTTGACAACAAGACAGTCAAAGTCTTCACAATTTTATGTTGAAGAACGTTATATGGCAATGTGGATGCCGTATATTGCGGCTTGCTATGCCCAGATGCTCTTTTCATATCCAATCATGTTGCTGACCTGTTAAAAATTAATCAAATTAATTACAAAATTATTTCTCCAGCTGTTTCTTTTTACTACCACCTACTTCTTCAGCTAACTTTTTTGCGACATGTTGCGCCCATCAAATTAAAAAGGAGCCGATATTTTTCATGAAATAGTAAAAAAAAAAATCTTACTTTAAAATATTTTGTTTTGTATATCCAGTTGAATAAAATATGGGGTTTTTTTTAACTGTAGACCAGTGTAGTTTGTATGTTTTTGGAATTGAAGTTGTAGATGGAAGAACGAGGAAGGAAACAACACCTCAAAACATCAGTCAGGAACTTAAAACATAGTCCCATCTGGGCCTAGCAGCAGGCTATCACAAAGGCCTGACCTGGGTCCGAAAGAGAGAAAAAAAAAATTAAAAAATCAAAAGATTGAAATGAAAGGCACTTCTGAG
The DNA here is from genome assembly GCA_024760905.1 of Plotosus lineatus. Classification (NCBI taxonomy): domain Eukaryota; kingdom Metazoa; phylum Chordata; class Actinopteri; order Siluriformes; family Plotosidae; genus Plotosus; species Plotosus lineatus. The sequence goes on along the minus strand of CM045728.1, from coordinate 120,504,676 downwards.
CAAAGAGACCCCAAACCTGACTGAGTTTCACCAGTTCTAGTTGTTCAAATTTCACCCCATGAAATTGCTTGAGAGCTTTGATTAGATCCACCATGCTGACACAATTCCTGTTAAAACAGTGTGTCGGTTTTTCACTTTTCAATTTAACATCGAGTGCTTTAATCTGGTAAACCCTGAATATCTAGAGAAGAGCAAGACAAAAAAATCACTTTATTTTTCAATCTTCACTCATAGATTACACTCTGGCTGAGCCCTGGGAGTGAACACCACTGACGCGAAAAGCCCGCATGGTCAGAAATATTCATTTTATTAAAACATTTCAGTGTTTTTAATACCCAGATAGTCATTGTTTGGCAAGGCAACACCAAGCTGGTCAGTGTGAACAACAAACCATGACTGTGATAGGTTGTTCGCAGGCATGCAAATGCTCAGGCACAAGATATAGCAGCTAGCTATGTGTGCCATGAAAGGTACGAGATGAAAAAAATGGCAACTGCCAAACATGTTCATTCAATGAATATGATAGGCGGTGCACTTAAGTGGAATTAAACCAAAACGTAATAAACAAATACATGCAAAGTTTATGTCCGTACCCACCAAAATGCACCATGCTGCAACCTTCATGAAAAAAATGCTTTCTGATGGATAGAAGGGAAAACTGAAGTGAGGTACAGTGGTACCTCACCTTACGATAGTCCAAGCAAACGAAAAATCCAGGTTACGAAAAACATTTGAAAATTTTTTTGCCTCTGTATACAAAACAAGTTCTCCTTACGAAACGCGCCAAATGAGCCATTCAAACATTCAAACAATGCACGATGTGCTCGCCCATTGACTATCTTCCAACATCCTGCCCCGCTGGCCTCCCATTGGCTAGGAGGGATGACGCAGCTCCCTCCCATTGGCTATCTCCCAACATCCCACCCTGCTGGCCTCCCATTGGCTAGGAGGAATGACGCAGCTCCCTCCCATTGGTTATTATGGAGCTGCATCTCCCATAATGCTTTTCGTGTAAAGGGTAGAGTTACTGTTGTTTCATGAGTTTTTTTGAGTGTGCTCATTACAACTTTCTTTTTTGGCTCAAGCTTTTAACCTTGCATAAACATTTGTAAGATTATAACGCTGCTAAGAAGACATGGTCAATACACACACACACACACACACACACACACACACACACACACATACACAAATACATGCGTGTGATTCCCGGTGCTAGTGAAAAGAAGAAGCGGGCTCGTGGCATACGGTTGAGTGATATCGCAAAGGAATATGGCCAAACCAGTCTACCACTGGTACGATATTGAAGCACAAGGAGGTCTGAAAAGGTATGCTTTTATAATTTTTAAAGGGTTTAGGGGGTAGTATTGGGGGCCTTGGAATGAATCACACATTTTACATGTAAAATGTGGTTCAATTTACGAAAAATTGAGGTTAAGAAAAAGGCTCTGGAACAGAGTAATTTCGTAAGGTGAGGTACCACTGTATATGCCTTTTTAGATGATCAAGACATTCTTAAAAGAAAATAAAATCCAAACTTAAAAGCTTACATGCATAATTTATGTCTATTTCTATTAAAACCATGCTGTTTCCAGTGATCAGTGACTGTGCACATATTGATTTGGGGGGGGGGGGGTTGGAATATTATTTTTTCATATGTACGAGTGCAGGCTTGTTTTAATGTATGTAAACAAAATTGCAGATGAATTATAGAAGTGACTAACTTTATTCAAAAGTTTACCAATTTATATCTGATTTGTTAGTTTAATATGTGTATAATCTTATTATTACCGTTATCTTGCCTTATATGAACTGTATACACAGAAGATCAGATTCATGGCAGAAAGAGGATATGGACACAGGACAGCCATTGAAGTCATATTTCATGCCAATGCAACTGTGCCCAGAAGCTCCACAAATACATCTTTCTGTGCAAATAAGGTATCATTTTTTTCCCTTCCAAAAGGAACACGTGAAGTACATTCGAAAAACACATGAAACAACAGTACAGTCATCCCTTGAATATCGCAGATAATGTAGACGAGACCTGACCACGATATTCGAAAAACCGCGAAGTAGGAACGCCCCTCTCATTTCTACCATGTTGTCTCATTTCTATATGTTTCCGCGTCTAAACAATATCAAGAAGTGTATATTAGACGTTACACAGTCATATGCATATGTAAATACTGTAATGTATTAATATTTAAATAGAATTTATACATAAATACTTTAAGTACTGTACTCACCTCTGACAATAGCCCTTCTCCGCGGTGCAGGGCATTCACAAACACTATAAGATCACAAAATCACAAAAAAATCCCACAGGAATGTGCGAGGCAACAGCGTCATGTGTCTAAGCCAATCAGCTTGCGAGATTGAGTTGAGTGGGCGATCTCTGCCTGAACTGGGGAGGAGGGGCACTTCAGTCTGTTGTTTGTAAACAATGGACGTAGCCTGCCTTGGGTCCCTGCCTTCCGCTTGCTTACATACGAGTTTCATCGTGAATTTTGAATTTATGATTTTTTTTTTTTTTATTAAAATACCGCGATGCTCAAATCGCGAAGTGGCAACTCTGTCCTTTACACTAAAAGCATTATGGGAGATGCAACTCCACAATAGCAAATGGGAGGGAGCTGCATCATCCCTCCTAGCCAATGAGAGGCCAGCAGGGCGGGATGTTGGAAGATAGTCAATGGGAGAGCAGCTCGTGCATTGTTTGAACGTTGCGTTTCGTAAGGAGAACTTGTCTCTGTATATGAAATGTTTTTCGTAACCTGGATTTTTCGTTTGCTGGGACTATCGTAAGGTGAGGTACCACTGTATTTAATTGGTCAAAAATAGAACTAGTACAGCTTGAGTCGCCAAAAGAACAATTTTCACAAAAAAGAGACAAATTAATTTATTTGCCAAATCACTTAATTATATTAGGAGTCCTGGGGAGACTGGACCCCCATCTCAACCGACACTTGGCGGACAGGGGTACACCCTCAATAGCTTGTCAGACCATCACAGGAATAAACACACAGATTCACATTTACACCTAAAAGAAATCAGCATAATGTGCTTGCCTTTGGCTTGTGGGGGGGAAAAACCCAGAATACACTGAGGAAACCCACACAAAAGACACACTAAATATTTTTTTTTAAAATCTCCTAAACTTTTTGCTTTAAAAAAAATAGTTCATTTTTTCTGTCACATAAGTGAAAGTGGATTTCAATTTTAAAAAGAATAAACAAACAAGTTACACAAGATCATTGTCAATAAATAAATAAGAACTTGAGCCAGAATATAACCTAATGATTATACACAACTATTACTTGTCCTTATTTATACAATAATGTTTATGTGCATATAATAATACAGTACATACCTTACTGTTATCTCCCTGTGATAATTATTTGACTATCATTTAGTTTCTTTTATAAAATTAATTTAGCTTTGCAGATAAATAACCAACTTTTTTCCCTAGACTTATTAATTTCATGTATTCAATCAAACAAAGACCATCCTGCGTTTGTGAAACTAAATGATCTTACTAAACAAAGCGAGATAAAAGCTACAAAGCTAGCTAATTATGTAGCTGGGGTTGTGCCATACACTGCATATCCCTGCGCAGCCTGAATCCCAAGGACCCCTGGTAGCTTATATTATGCCTGTTCGAAATCATATGTACGTACAGAACAGTCTGACTACGCCGTCTATTTTATTTATATAAAAACAACTCCCAGCGCCCACATCTGAAACTACATATAATTAATTTTACATATTTAAGTTAAATGTGACCTTAAATGGGTTAAAACGAAGAGTGCATATTACTGTCAGTACACTGTTTATTTCGTGAGGTAGTTATTACATGCATGGAAAATTAAAACAGAACAAAAGAGAAAAGCAGTTAGGTTTATTTAGTAAAATAAAGAAAGAAACTGGTTCAACTCACGAAATAATCATACTTTTGTGTCAGGCACATGAAGTATCTACCTAAAGAGTTGGCAGAGAAAGGCCTGGGTCCTCAGTTTTCACGCAGGATGTACAGGAAGTGTACGATATGGTACCGCATCCGCTAACTACATAAGCTAATAGTTTTGAGCTATTTAAGGCGAAATAAAAATAGAACTCTACTCTCTTTATATGTACACTAGAAAGGGTTGTAAGCAAGCAGGTTCTATTTTATTCTTAAGTGATGTCCAATAGAGATAAAATTTATAATTCGGTCATTTAAATGGACGTATATGGAACACACAGTAATATTAGAACTGACTTATTTATGTTAAGTTTAGAGACGTTAGTCCCATACCTTTTGTGTTTAAAATACAGAGTTGATTTGCAGAATGTCTTGTTGTCTGTCCCTGATTCTTGTCCACTTCCGAAATGTTCAGGCTAAAAGACGGAAGTTTTTCTTTTTTTTTTTTTTTTTTTTTTTGAGTCCTAAATCCAAAAAACATAGGTGAGGTTTTCGCACCGTCGATGATTTGCAAAGGTGTGGACACAGAATCTGTAGTCTTTTCAACTCGTAACTGCAACTAGGAATGTGGGGCGCTTGACATTTTAAGAACTACAATTCCCAATAAGAAAGCTGATTGGTTGCGTTAGCTCGGAACTCACTGGGATGACTTGTGGTTTTCCAAAGACATAACAGCGTTTTTAATGTTGTCGGTATTCTTTTTGGACGTCAACATTATGGCAGTGTGACATTATAAATGATCATACAGTTATTATAAATACACGCATATAACATATTTAAGAAGTATATGAATAAAATACCGTTTCTCAAGTGGTATATTATTGACCAATTGTAGACGAGACGAGAGGGGGCGGGGCTACTGCTGAATATATATATATATATATAAATATATATATAAATATATATATTTATTTATATATATATATATAGACACACACCAGTCAGCCACCTGCATCCATGTACTGAAGAGCAAACGTAAGGGAGAGAGCAGGAGATCTGGGTCTTTTATCATCTTTAATAGAAGGTAAGAACAAGTCAGGATATTTGATCACCACATTCTGAACTAGACCTGCACCATAGTGTTTTTAATCTCGGACATTACAGTAAATAGCCTTGTATAATGCTTATATATCAGATCTGGATTGGGATATACTTCATTTAAATTCATAACACGTTTTTATTAAGTTTTTACCTTTTGTGTTTTATAAAAAAAAAAGAAAACACATGTATGCATATATACAGTATGTGTATATATATATATATATATATATATATATATATATATATATATATATATAAAATTATGAAATTATTTTTATTATTTTTATATAAGACACAGTGATAAAGGAAATAGAGTCAGTATTTGTTGTGTGATCCATTTCTTTAAAATAATCAAATCTCAGGTAGAGTTTTGCTGAGTTCTAATAAGGTGATGATCTGTAAGCTTTACTGAGTATCTTACAGAACCAGACTCATTTCTCCTGGAATTTTTTCCCACCACAATTGCATCTATAGCATTTGGCAGATGCTCTTATACAGATTGACTTATGGCTATTGTGGCATTTGGTTGGACTTTAATTTGGAACAATTACCCCAACATCTCAAACTGTCAATTTTCAAGATGGGGTGCACATTTGGTTAATCACATCCTTTTCCAAGTATTTTTTTTTTTTTTCAGTTTGGGATTGTATTTAAGAAGCTTTTTTTCTTGCTAAATGACTCTTTATTCAGAGTTGTCATCATCATCATCGTCATCATCACCACAATCATCATCATCTTCTTCCGCTTAATCCGTGGTTGGGTCGCAAGGGCATCAGTCTAAGCAATGAGATCCCAGTGTCCCTCTCCCCAGCCACTTCTTCCAGCTCTTCCAGACAACAAGAAGGTGTACCCAGACCAGCTGAGAGACGCTGAGACCACGCCTCTAGCGTGTTTTACATCGACTCCGGGGTCTCTTCCTGGCTGGACATGCCCGAAACACTACATCACGGAGGTGTTCGGGAGGCATTCTAACCAGATGCCCGAGTCACCTCAACTGACTCCTCTCAATGCGGAGGAGCAATGGTTCTCCCATATGGCTGAACTTCTCACCCTATCTCTAGGGAGAGCCCTGTCACCCAGTGAACTAAACTAATTTCATCTGCTTGTATCCACGATCTTATTCGTTTGGTCACTACCCGAATCTCGTGACCGTAGCTGATGGTTGTAACGTAGATCAGCTGGTAATTTGAGCGCTTTGCCTTGCAGTTCAGCTCCCTCCTCACTTTGACAGACAGCAGGCTTTATACTAGAGGCTGCAGCAATCCGCCTGTCGATCTCCCGTTCCATCCTTCCCTCACTCGTGAAGAAGACCCTGAGATACTTGAACTCATCCACTTTTGGCAGGACTTCATTCCAGCAGTTCCGGCTGAGAACCATGGCCTCAGACTTGTAGGTGCTGATTCCCATCGTGGCTGTGTCGCACTTTGCTGGAAATTACTCCAATGAGAGTCGGAGGTCCTGGATTGATGAAGCCCAAAGGACAACATCATCAGCAAAAAAGCAGAGATGAGATCGTATGGTCACCAAACCAGAGCCCCTCAACGAGGTGGCTGCACCTAGGAATTCTGTCCATTAAAAATTATGAACAGAATTGGTTGACAAAGGACAGTCCTGGCGGACTCCAACCCTCACTGGAAATGAATTCGATTTGTTGTTACCAATGCAGACCAAGCTCTTTCTCCGGGCCCGGTACACGTTAGGCTGAGGAGTGTGATTCCTCGATAACTGGATCAAACCCGTCAGTCCTCCTTTTTAAAAAGAGTGACTACCATGCCAGTTTTCCAGTCCGTAGGTGCAGCCCCCAATGACTACGCGATGTTGCAGAGACGTGTCAACTAAGACAGTCCTATAACATCCAGAGCTCTGAGATATTTTTGACTACCTCACCGATCTCAGCCCCAATGATGGGTGAACCCTTCCCCCTCTCAAACCCCCAGGGTCTTTCACCTTCACAGAAGGCATGGTGGGATTGAGAAGGTCCTCGAAATATTCCTTAGGCCTTCCAACAATATCCCCAGTCGAGGTGAGCAGCTCCCCACCTCCATCCTAAACAGTATTTGTGGAGAACTGCCTTATTACGAATTACTTTATTAAGATTCTTATTAACTAATTTATAGAACATATTTCTGTTCTTCCATCAAAATAAAAAAATCACAAAACACAACTATAGTCTGTTAAACTTCTCTCCAGATTTAGTTTCTAATCCAGACTTTAGGAGGTAACAAGTACACATGCATTGGTCTCACATGTCGAACGTATGTTGCAAATGTTGGGAATAGTTATGTAGAGGTTATGTACAAATGAGTTATGTGAGCAGTTATGAACAGACATGGGCAGTGTAAGGATGAGAATAAATTAGCATTAATTTACAGAGGAACAAATACTGTATGCATATGTAATATAGACAAATACTGTATACAGATTTGCTGTGCTGTGTGTGTGTGTGTGTGTGTGAAATATAAAAAAGGGCAGCACTGTGGCATAATGGTTATTACGTCATCTCACAGCAAGAAGGTCCTGGTTCGATTCCCAACTTGTATGTTTTTATGTGGATTTTGCATGTTCTCTCCATGTTTACCTGAGTTATCTATGTGAACTCCGGATTCTTTCCACAGTCCAAAAATTTGACAGCAGGCAAATTGGCTGTTCCAAATTGTCCATAGGTGTGAATGGTTGTGTGACTGTTGGCCCTGCAATGGCCTGAGAGATGTCCAGGGTATACCCCACTCAGAGGCGCCAGCGGATTAAGTGGTTAGGAATATGAAAGAGTATGTGTGTGTGTGTGTGTGTGTGTGTGTGTGTGTGTGTGTGTGTGTGTGTGTGTGTGTATGTATATATATATATATATATATATATATATATATATTAGAAAATATGAAAGAATACGTGTATATATAGTACATTAGGAAGGTAAGGATCCCTGTCTGTTCTTTAATATGTGTGTGTGTGTGTGTGTATATATATATATATATATATACATACATACATACATACATACAGACTGGGATCCTTACTTTCCACAACCCCATACAATCCCACAACCGCGCCGCTGATTTCCCACGAAGTAGGATCAACACCCCTGACTGACCTATACGTACATGTATATGTGTAACATCAATAAATACATATTCAATGCTATAAATGCTTATAATAACAAACACTCAAAAATAATGCATAATGTAAATAAAATATAAATACACACATATAGATGCGTGCATGCGCACTCACAGATGTGCGCACACACACTCCAATGTGCATCTCACATAAAAAGTATTTTTTTGGGGGGGGGTGTTTTGTTTTGGGGGTTGTTGGGTTTTTTTTTTTTGCATAATTGCCTTTGTTTTGTAGCATTTTCCTTAACTTTTTCTCCCTATTTTTCCTTAATTTCCTTTTTTTTTTTTCGATGACTATTTTTGAAAAACCCACAATGCACTGAAGCCGCAGAAACTGAAGCACAAAATAGCGAGGGATCACTGTGTATGTGTGTATGTGTGTATGTGTGTGTGTGTGTGTGTGTGTGTGTGTGTGTGTGTGTGTGTGTGTGTGTGTGTGTGTGTGTGTGTGTATGTATGTATGAGTAGGTGTGTAATATGACAAATATACAGATGCGTAGTGAACATATATACAGTGTGCTATGAATTTATATACTGTACAGTATTGAAAGAGAAGCATTGTGAGCAGACTATAACAATGTAAGTATGTACACCGAATGATTTGAGTTAGACCGCCATGGTGTAATGTGGATTGGAAGTGAAGGATCAGCATGGGACTGCGCTTAGTGGGGTTCCAGCTTTGGGGAAGAATCTGTACCCAAACCTGCTGGGTTTTTCTCTATAGTTTTCTGAACTACCTTCTGGAGGGATGAGCTGGAAGAGTTTGTTGGAAGGATGAGAGAAGTCCCTAAGAATGGTGCACGCCCGCCAAAGACATCTCTTCTTGTGCCATTCCTCACCTCAATATCAGGAAGTGGAGTCTCTGTAATGTGTAGGATGGTTTTCACCACTTACTGCAGTGCCTTGCGGTCAGTGACAGAGCAAGTCCTATACCAGATTGTGACAAAATCGGTCAGGATGCTCTCTATTGCACATTGGTAGAAGTTACCCAGGATGTCAGCAGACAATTGGTTCTTCTTTAGTGTCCTCAATAAGACGAGGCACTGATGGACCTTCTTGACCAGGCTGGAGGTGTTAGTTGACCGGGACAGGTTCTCCGTGATGTAGGTCCCAGGAATTTGAAGCTTGAGATATGTTCAACAGCTATGCCCTTGATATGGATGGGGTCATGAGTGTCCTCCTTTTCCTTCCTGAAGTCCACAATGAGCGCCTTTGTTTTGCTGGTGTTCAGGAACAGATTATTGTTAGTGCACCATGCAGCTAGGTGCCTTACCTCTGCCATGTAATCACTGTGGTGTTGTCTGCAAACTTTATGATGGCATTGAATCCATACATAAGCCTTCAGTCATTGGTGAGTAGAGGAACGGGCTCAGCACATGGCCCTGAGATGCACCAGTGTTGAGTGTGATGGAGGAGGAGTAGTTGTGGCCTGACATAACATACTGGCGTCTGTTGATCAGAAAGTCTCATGATCCAGTAGCAGAAATAGGTATTGATTCCAAGATCCTCAAGTTTTGTGGTTAACGTTCAGTGTTAACTGTTAACAGTGCAGTGTTAACAGTGTGTTGAATGCTGAACTAAAGTCAAAAAACAGCATTCTTGCATGTGTTCTTCTTGTCCAGGTGTAAGAGTACACAGGGCCATGCTGTGGATACAGCATCCTCTTTGCTCCTTTTGCTTTGATTGGCAAACAGGTATGGGAACAGTGTGGGGACAGTCATTGTTTGAGATGTGCCATGACTTGTCATTTGAATCTAGCAAATTCGCTAGCGATTGGAAGGAGGCGTTGCTAATACTGTTACTTTAAAAGTGTTGCCTTGACATCACCTTCAATAATTTATGCCCAGTAAGCAACTTCCCTTATGTTTCCAAATTGTCAGAGAAGGCAGCGGCCAATCAGTTCATTGCCCACATGACAGCGAATGATTTGCATATGCCACTCAAGTCCATGCATAAGAAAAAACATACCACCAAGTTGGCACTGCTCAAAGTCAAGAACGATATTTTGTTGAATATGGGGGACAAAAAGTAACCTTGTTGGTTCTCCTTGACCTTAGCGCCGCGTTTGACACTGTTCAGCAACACTTTAAAATCATTTAAAGTCGAGATCTGGTGTGGATGGCAAGGCACTAGAATGGTTTGCGTCGTACTTTGTGGCTCGTCCACAGCACGTTACTGTAAATGATGGTCTATCAGCTGCTATTCCACTCAGACAAGGAGTTCCTCAAGGGACTTGTCTCAGGCCTCTTCTGTTTACAGCCTACACCATTAAGCTGGTTAATATCACCATCAAGCATCTCCCAAGTGTTCACCGCTACGCAGATGACATGCAGCTGTATTTGGCATTTAGTCTTGCTGTGCAAGGGGAGGACGAGGCAGTTGTTAAATGCTGTGCGACTGCATACAAGACTTGAGGAACTGGATGACTGAAGGCCAACTGATGTTGAATGATGATAAGACTGAGTTGATGCTTATAGGTACATATGCTCCCCAACTTACATTTTTGTTTGGTTCCGGACGGCCGAACGTAAGTTGAAAAAAGATGCAAGTTGTTACTATATGTTCCAGTGACGTATGACGTTCATACTGTACTATACATCCATAAATACCATTACCGTATCTCATAAAACACCTCATAATATCAAATATATCAAATAATATCAACATTAATGTCAAATAAATTACATTCAAGCAAAATAATTTCAAATAGATAAATTTTAATCAAATTCACTGATCAAATGTCAAATATAACTTTTAACATTCTCTATGATGTGATCTTTCTGCTTGTAAATTGTGCAATGGTCGACGGATGGTCACTTTACATGAAGCTGAGCCGAGTCACTTTACATGAAGCTTAAAACAGCCAATCAACGCTTACAATGTGAGGCGCTCCACCAACAGTAGTTCACTTGCTTGTGCTTGAGACAAAGTGCGGGTTATACGGACGTCCGGTTTTTCAAGTGAGCAAGGGCGCCGTTGAATACTCGTTTGGTACTCGTTTGACGTGAATCACCAGCGGAGCGGAGAGTTTTCTTTCTTTTCTGGATTCAGGTTTTCATTCATTTTAAAACTCTGTCTGCTTAACTGATTATTCATGGTAGATTGCGCCGATCCGAGCAGATAGTTAATTCAGTCTCGGGAAAACCAGAAATTCCGGCATATGCCTGAAAACTTGCAACCATGATAGTAGGCTTATGCTTCTGACCAACCATATTTGCTTAGGGTTACAAAAGTCCGCAAAGCAGTGTAAACACAAAGATCACAGAGATGACGTCTTAACACAAGGGTAACACGCACTGAACTGGGAAGCAGCAGGGCACGTTTAGTCTGTCGTTTGTAAACAATGGACGCAGCGTCATTGCATCATTACGTCATTGCGTCATTACGTCAGCGTACTACGTGGGTATGTCTCGTACTCAAATTTTGACATAATTTTTTATTTTATTTTTTTAAAACGTTAAATCAAAAAAACGTAAAACAGAGGAACGTAAGTCGGGGAGCGTCTGTACTAGGCAACAGTTGCAGGAAGTCAACTTCAGTAATATTACTGTCAGTGGCACAGTCGTAGAGGCGAAATCAGTTGTGTGAAATCTTAGGTCATGGTTTGATCGTAATACGTATAGATATGTCATCCCATATAAGTAAACAATGCGCCTCAGTATTCTATCATTTGTTCATTCTATCCTATGTAAGTCAGATTTGTAGGTTTTTAATACAGATACCACTAAAGCCCTCGTACATGCGTTTGTTACCTCACACTTACCAGCTTCTCAGCTGGATGAAGTTCAACATGTTTTGAATGCTGCAGCAAGAATAGTCTGTCATGCACCATGCATTGGTTGCATAACGCTGCTGCTGTGCGAGCTTCACTGGCTACTGGTTAGGCAACATATTACTTTTAAGATTCTGCTGTTTGTTTTTAAGGCTATTCATGGAAGCACGCCAACTTATTTAAGAGAACTTCTATAAATTAAAAAAAATTAAAAGAGCAGGAAATAATAATTTAAGATTCTTATTAGATGGTTTGTTGCTTGCAGCACCAATTTCTAGAAGTAGGGTTACATTGGATGACAGGCCATTCCAGGTCACGGCTCCAAAATTCTGGAATGCATTGCTGCGTGAGATTCGCTCTATCGGATTTTAAGATTTTTAAGTGCGATCTGAAGGTGTGTCTCTTTATTGATTGAAACATATTTTATTAATTGAAGAAAGGGATTGGGCACAAGTTACCTAACTTAGTAAAGCCCTCCCCATGTCTTTTTAGGCAAGCTTTCATTCATTTTTATTATTGTTATCAGTATTTTAACACGAGATATTATATTTAATTTTTATAGTATATTTTTGAATAATCATTTAGATACCATGTATTATTTTAGACAAATAGCATGTAATGCACGCTTGATCATTTTATGAAAAGTGTGCAATATTAGAATTTTGTTATTATTTAGGCACTGCTCCAAAAATATTTGCATGTGCAAGTTTACAGAAACATGCATACATAAAGTAAGATGTCGCTGTGAGCTCTGATGGTGGCGGTGCATGCACAATATATTGGGTTGCCTGCGTAACACAGGCATGACAACAAAATCGAGCTCATAGCTTAATGACATTTGCATGAGCATTAAATATACTTATATATGCCGCTATAACTATTAGAGACTAGTGTACACCAACATCTCTGCAATAATTTCAAACCCAAGGCCTTGCCCATACACCATGTATCACTGTTCTACACATTCGTTTTCATTAAAAAATCTAATCCTTAAACAGTATTTTCATTTTTCTCTCGCATATTTGACTCGATGATGGTCTGATGGTCATTCGAGGGCTTGGTCTTTTACGGCCTTGCCTTGTCGAAACTAGCATAAGTCATTCATCTTGTTGAGGAAGAACACATTCATTTTCAGTCGGTGTGGAGTTGCTGGGGTTGTTATCAGTGATGGCCTGAATGCCCTCCGACATGCGGGTCACAAGGGGTCAGAATTGACAAAGTGAGGTGACCTTCAGCTTGTGGTCATGCATGGCCGTTTTGATATCTCTCTTCAGGTACGTTCTAGACTTTGTTGCACGCCTTCAGAAGAAGCTGCACTTCCCTGTTCATCCATGGCTTCTGATTAGGGTATGTGATGGTCTGTCACATCAGTGTTCATGGACATCTATGCACTTTAGAACATGCTGATCTGATTACTCATGGTGTTAATAACCCAGTCAAGCTTAGGACTATCACACGACTGGTGTTGATCTGTAAGTATGTGTTTTGTTTTTTGAGTGAGAGAGAGAGAGTGAGAGAGAGAGAGAAATGGTGTGTTCTTTTTTTCTTTTACAATGCACCATCCTTTTTATTCAAAGCCTAAGAACAAAGTTGTACTTCCAAAAAGATGTGTAGCAGGTGATGGCAGAGCCTAGCCTGTCCGTTAGCTTTCTCATTCTTGTTGTGTATATTTGGCATCCTGACTCTCAATTGTATAGTCAATGTCTGTATTAGAACCACAGGTAGCCTGAAATGCAGATATACTCCAATCTGTGTAAATAAACCTGTCCTTGAGTACAGAGTCTACCACCATTGGTCAGTCCTTGATGGTCTTCACAGATAGCTTCATACGGTTGATGAGTAGTGTGTACTTGGGGATGAGAAACAAGGAAAGGTGATCACTCTGTCTGAAGTTGGGGAGAGGGTTGGCATGTAGGCTTCAGTGATGTTTGTATAGACATGGTCCAATATTTTGTCCCCTCTGGTGTGGCAGGAGACATGTTGCTTGAATTTGGGAAGCACTGACTTAAGGTTAGAGTGGTTAAAGTTACCTGCTACAATGAATGCAGCCTCTGGGTGTACAGTTTGTTTCTTGCTCAGAAAATGAAGGAAGTGATGACACTGCCAGGCCTCTTTGGTTGCTTGTATCGTTTGAGCTCATCCAGTCATGGTGTCATAATGTCAGATCCTTGTTGTGTAATGGAGTCTGACATTGGGTTACGTTGCCTGAGTGATGTTAGCAGTATTCTAATACAGGTATACCTCGACTGAAGTCATGTCCAGTTCAATCGTTCTCGATTATATGTTGGTTTTCAAAAAATAAAGTTTACGTCATTATAATCATATAATTGTCTCCCACGATTTGAGAAACACTGAATTAGCGGCAGCCCCGGCAAATTATATACTAGTACATGCATCATCATGACATTACTGGCACGTGATTCAAATTTAGATAATGGCTGAGAGCTACTGTTTTTTCCTTCTGCTGATTGGTTGCAGTGTATGTTTACACCTCTTTTTTTTTTTTTTTTTCCTCCTTCAAACACATGTTATCAATGTGATTGCATGAATTGCAAATTCAAGGTTTTTTAGTGGGTTTTTAATTATTAGTTAAGCCCTATGATGCCACTCAAATGCTCTGTATCTTCTCTAGCTTCTGGTAAGTAGCCTAAGTTCATTATTTATTCATCAATATGATCACAGTACAAAATTTTTAAAAATGTACTTAATCATTACTACATGTTATGCCATTATTACTGTATTCATAAATTGACTGTCTATAGAATGTGTTTAAGAAGCATATTTTAGTGTATGTAATATCATACGTAGGATTTTAAAACCCCATAAATAATTCCTTTATTTCCAGGATCCACGGGCGGAGGAGGAACATAACCCCCGCAAGTAACGCGAATATATATTATACGAGTAAGTAAATTTGGTGTCGCCTAGCCTAGAGACAAGCTAATTCAATTTAAGTCTTTTTTTGACTTATGTCGTCTCTCCTGAAACCAATTAATGACATAAGCTGAGGTATACCTGTACTGCTAATGACGTTACTAATGTAATTATATTAATTATTCTATTATTGTAAGCACAAACTTGAAGACATACAGTACTTCTTCTGAGTCTTTGAGTAACCTATATATCATTCATGTTATTTTTAGTAGCCATTTGAGTCCTTAAGGGAATTGTATTTCGGTAAAGTAATATTAACATACTCATCACATTTACATAGACAGGTATTATGCCACATGCATGCTCTTTCTAACTTGTAAATGAAGTTGAACTTGTCATGATGTAATTAGATTCTGGTGTTAGACCTGTTGGAAAGTTCGTGTCTATGTAAATGTAAAGACAATTGTAATATTACTTTACTTTAATATAATTTCTCTAAGCTTTCAAATGTCTAGTTAAAATAACATGAACAATATATAGCTCATGCCAAAGGAAATAATTTGGTAGGACTGAGCATGACTGGCTGCATGGACAACACACACAATTTCCTGTAAAATGAAAATTGTTGCATCACAGTACCTTCCGTGTAGCTCACATGAAAGGGAGCCTTGGAGCCTTGGTAAAATGCACCTCTACTTACGAAAACTCCAGGTTATGAAAAAGGCACTGGAACGGATTAATTTTGTAAGTAGAGGGCCGACTGTATATAGATATGTATAGATCGTCTATAGGCTGTCATACAGGATGGATGTAAATGGGGAATAGAGGTGAAATGCAAGGCTCACGTCAATTAAAAAAAATCTCACTAACTCAATCATTTGCTAAACCACTTAATTATTTTAGGGTTGCGGCTGAAGGTGGACTGAGGGTGCACACCGAACAAACAGTGCTTAATGAATTTATTAAACAACTTGTACTAAATTAAGAAATACAAATATTTTTAAATGTATATCAATATAATTTTGTTTGGTTTTTGGTAGTGAAAGAAAAATTTAATTTTGTCCGCCACACGCGTGAGGCGAGTTCAAGAGAACTGTTGGCTTGTTTTGAGATCATTGCAGCGTTATATTTCGTTATTGCCGAAACCCCTCTACAATCGGGACCATACTGAAGCAGAAGGAGACCTTAAAGCAGAAATACAGTGACTGAGGCGATTATTTCGGCATTATATTGAAGCAGAAGTAGCATGAACAGAGTGCTTCGTTGAACAACACCTCCAATCGCGCAAGGAAGCAAGATAATATTGAATGAGGACCTCTGATCTTTCAAACAGGTACTGTAATTCTGCTTTAAATACAACATCCGGTCCGTCCATTTAAACATTTAAATAGAATTGATCCGTCAGCTGCGCATTGCGTGTGGGCGGAGCCCACATTCGGCAAAACACACCATAGAGAGGTGTGTGTATGTGTGTGTGTGTGAGAGAGAGAGAGAATGAGAGAGAGACTGCCTCCAGAGTCAGTCAGAGATGAAAGGAGGCTTAACTCATTTGTTTTTAGTTTAGTTTTTGAAGTTATTTAATTCAGTAAATGTTGAGTAAATGTGGCACGCTCGCCAAATGTGAGCGAAACGCGGCTCATCTGGACCTTCGATCCCTCAAGGAATCAAGTTAAAGTTGAGTTTTGACCTCTGATCTGTCAAACAGGGAATGCGCCTTGAATTCCCCGTCTTAAAATGATTCGGCGTCTGGCATTTGGGCGGATCCCACATTCAGTGCCACAATACACATTTAATGTGTATTGTGAGTGTGTGTCTGTGTGTGAGAAGGAGACAAGGAGAGAGATAGAGAGAGACATTATGTGTGTGTGTGTGTGTGTGTGTGTGTGTGTGTGTGTGTGTGTGTGTATGTGCATTAATAAAAATGTTTAATAACGGTTTAATTAATAAATATGTTAATAAAATGGTTTAATATGTTAATGAAATGTTTAAATGGTTTAATAAATAATTTTGTTTTACTTTTAACACATATTTCATGCATATTTCGTACAAAATTGGTGTACTTTTATCATTTTTAAAGGGTTTATGGGGTAGTCTTGGGAGCCTTGGAACGAATCAGGCGTTTTACATGTAAAATGTGCCTCTACTTACGAAATTTCCGCGTTACGAAAGAGGCTCTGGAACAGATTAATTTCGTAAGTAGGGGCCGACTGTATATAATCAACTGTGGAAAAACCTAGCCCCTACATTTCTCACATAAGCCCAATAAGCGACAAACACACACAAGCTGTCACACTCGCACTACGGGCAATTTGAAACAACCACCTAGTATAATGTGCATGTTTTCAGATTGTGGGAGGAAACCAAAACACCCAGAGAAAACCCATGCAAGTACAGGAAGACCATGTAAACGCCACACAGAAATGCCCTCACTAAGCCCAGGACTTGAACTCAGTACATGCTTGCTTCGACGCAGACGCAGAGAAAATAAACCTGGTATGCCTAATTTTGCTATTAATACTTTGCAGCAAAATAAAATTGAAGGTTCCCAAGTGGCGTATTGACAAAGTACGTGACTATTAGTCCAAAGATCGCATTCAAATGCAATTCAAATCCGGGTTCATGCTACAGTCATTCATGATCGGCAGTCTATGGGAGCGAATTTGCTAAGCTTTCACCGTATCGAGGGATGGCATACACTCACTTTCCCTGTCACTCGGAGCAATTGCCCCCGAAATAGTGTATGTGTGTGTGTGTATGTGTGTGTGTGTGTGTATGTGTGTGTGTGTGTGTGTATATGTGTGTGTGTGTGTATATGTGTATATGTGTGTGTGTATATGTGTGTGTGTATATGTGTGTATATATGTGTGCATTTGCTCATCCCTGGATGGTGGCTGTCACATAGGGAAGGCTATCATGGGTGGGAATTAAATTAGGAAGAAAAATGGGAGGATTAATAAATAAAAAAAAAAAATGTAGTTTTATTGAGTAGCATGTCATGTCAAATAACTGAGACGAATATTCTATTGTAATACTTTCTTACTCAGTTGATCAACTTAAATTATGCTGTTCATTTAAAGGTCTTCTGACATACGATGTTGAGAAATCAAGCTGACTTTGAGTCACCGAGTTAATCCAAGTTTCAGCATCGTCTGGAGTTCCCATTCGGCTTGTTCAGTTTCTCCCTAGTGGCTGGATGGCTTTTATTCACTAGTTCACCTTACTGAAGGAGAAAAGGTCACTGGATATGCTGTTTTTCAGGCTGGTCTCTTTTCTCCTCTGTTCACAAGCAAGTGTCTGTTTTCATCACCACTCGAGTGAGGCCTTTGCACTGTACGAAAATTGGGTATCTCTTGCCTACTAGAACAAACTCCTCCTTTACAAAGTATCCAAATAATTTCAGATTGTGTATTTAACATGCAAGCAAGATGAGTTGTGTGTTGTGGCTGCTGGGATGTCTATCTCATGGGACATACGGATAGTGTGTTCTGATCATTTGTGATTAGATTTTAAAAGCTGCAGTGTTAAAGGTGCTGAAATGTAGATTGTTGCCCTTTGTGGCAAACAGTGGCAGCTTCCACGTGGTGCACTGACAAGGTACCCGACTATCATACTGAACTGCAGGCTCAAATCCAGGGTGAGGCCAGGAGTCCACGTGTGCTAATTGGCCGAGCTCTGACTTGATGGAGGAGAAATGAAGATCAACTGTGTCTGGGAGCTCATTCATGTTAATAAATGAATAGAGTAACCCTTATCCAGAGTATGGTAAAAGTCTGTTGGGTTTTTATACCCGAGCCTAATGGCTCATCAGGCCGGTGCTTATCCCCGGTTTCTGTAGCGTGAAGCGACCGGTCCATCGAGGTTACCTTTCCAGTATATTTTTACTGGTACCGATTTATACTGCTGGGTGAACAGAGGCACACTTGTGGCTGAGACCTTGCCCAGGGGTCTTGGCACAGTGAGGGTCTCAGTGGGATTCGAACTCACAACCTCCCGATCATGAGCGCAGCACCCTAACCACTACACCACCAGCCCCACATTATCCAGAGTAGTTGAGGGTTAAGGCCTAATTCAACGGCGGCACTTGGTGTAACTGGGGCTTGAACCCCCGACCTTTGGAATTAGTAATCCAGAGCCCTAACCATTTGGGCCACCACTGCCTGTACAAAGGGAGTAATGGCACAATCCTCTCCACTATCCAGTTGATAAAGATTCAGGTAGAAGCATCATATGTCATGATTATTAATATTAATAATGATAATAATTTTTTTTTTTCCGAAACTTAGCTTTTCCATTGAATGGATTAATCTGGTGATTGTGAGTGAAACACAAGTCACTACAAACCCAGAAATAATTCAAGGCTGCATCCCAAACCACATGATCTGCACTAAATCTGATGGCTACATAGCAATGACTAAAAAATATGTTTATTATGGTATTACGCAGTACAGTTATTTTGTCATTTTTAAGGCTGTAAATAAATGTTGTCATTATGATAGTTCTGACGTGTTCAGTGCATCACGCTTAAATGGCGCAATTACGCCATTCTCACGATCCCAAAGTTGGATTTAAGAGAACAAAAAAATCGCGCTCCTCGCAGTAACCAAACATGTTTATTTTTCCTGTCATGCCTGCAAACTCCCGACAATCCCTAAAGCTGATTTAGCAAGGACCTACACGGCTTAATAAAAATATCCGTCACCAAGATCATCTTTTCCACAATGAGCACTATGATTGGTTGATCTCACGTTTCTAATCTAATCAGCACTTACGTTGCACGGTTACGGCCTTAAGCGCCGCTCATGCAGTAGACATACCGCACAAACACCTTCTGGCACAGCAGAGTGTCCACCGACCACTGATTTACTAGCAACAGTAAAAGAAAAAAACAAAAGTGCAACATGAAATGCAGAACATTTATCGTAACTACGGTACGTACATTAAACAGCATAGAAAAGCCCGTGTATCAGGTGTGTAAAACTTGACCGTGCTCACAGATTAAAGGGGTGAATTTTACACTCCTAGCAATTTAGAGGTGAATAGTGATGCACTGCATGTTGTCAGACACTTTTATGGAATATCAGGTTAAAATGCAGAACTTCCAGAGTTTGAAATGTGCGAGTACCATGGTAACACAAACACTGATCACCAAGAACAACAACACCACCTTTCTATCTGACTGAATGGCAGGTCTTGAGGGATGTTTGAGGTATGCAGTCATAAATACCTAGAAAAGGTGGTCCGAGAATGGACAACCAGTGAACTATCAAGAGTCTCATGGGTGCCAAAGGCACACTGAGAGTGAAAAATATAATGTTCCCCAATCTTGCTTAATCCACACTATATATATAATATATATATATATATATATATATTAGTATGTATATATATATATATATATATATATATATATATATATATATATATATATATATATATATATATATATTAGTATGTATATACTATTGTGTGTATATCTGTGTGTGTGTGTGTGTGTATATATATATATATATATATATATATATAATATACACAAAACAGAAAAGGGTAGAACTACTGGCACAAATTTGGTGTTTCTATCATGATCGAAGACTTTAAACATCTTTAGTAGATGTCAATATTTTGGCGATTAGAATTTATAATTCTATAAAGACTCTATGAAAAAATTCAACAGTAGGAGTTGTCATGAAAAGTAGAAGCTGTTTGTTACCTAAAATGTCAGAGAATTTATACAACATCTTAGTCTGGTTATCTCTGGTGTTGGATTAAACACTAAACTGGGGGGGGTTCCTTGAACAGATTTCCAATCTGATCCAGGGCTTAGATTATCATCATCATTATTAATTTTCCTATGATCTATTCAAAAAGACCCCTAAAGTGTTTGTGAAATTGGAATGAAATGTATTTTCAGAAATTGATAGAACATTCTATTGAAATTCAGGACACAAATACACACTTACTTTTCTTTCTCTCAGTCATTGGCATACACGAGTTTCATTCGATATTACGTTTACAGTTTGGGCATTTGGCAGATTCCCTGATCCAAACCAGTTTATAAAAGTAAAATATGTGACATTTGCCTTTATCTCACCTGACTTGCATTATCTCATGCATTTATCTCATTTTATCTCATGTTTGACATTTGCATTTATTCTCAGGGTATTCATCGTAATTGTAGATTGAAGGGGAATTTAACCCAAACTTAACAAAAAGTTTCATACATAGTATATGTCCATACCTATGTAGAATTGTGAGAAGTTCATTAGTTTATAACTAGGCGAGGAGGAGCTGAACGATAACTCTGGCGCTTGGTTTGCAGTGGAAGGTTAGCACTCCCGGTCATATTGCTTGAAAATGTTCAGTCTCTGTGAAACAAGATGGACGAGTTTCATGCTCGGATTGCAGCGTAGAGGGATCTACAGGACTGCTCCATGCTGTGTTTCTATGAAACGTGGCTCGAGGAGAGTACACCCAACGAGGCGACTACACCAGCCGGCTACACGGCCTTCAGAGAGGACCGGAGCGCAGCGGCTAGCAACAAGAACCGCGGCGGAAGAATGGTGGATTCTCGTTAAATAAACCTGGTGTACTGACTGAGTGTAGATTATCTCTAAATCTTGCTCTGAGAATGGAGAACATCGAACTTTGAAGTTGCGGCCATTTTGTTTACACAGAGAACTGTTCATTTTTTTCCAACAAAACAATGGGCATAGTGCAATATAAATATAATTATTACAATTTCGTTTATTGCGGTCATCTACCGATTTATTTATTGTATTATTATTATTATTATTATCATTTTATTTTTATTGCTTTTGTTGTTATTATTGTATTCTTCGCTGGGTCTGTGTAAGGTCCTTTTTAGATATAGAATTTTTATGTGTTTATTTTATAGCAGTTTGTGTGTTGTTGATTTGAGCCTTCTTTTCTGTTTGTAACTTGACTCCTTGAACAGCCGCACAAGAATTCCTATGTGTGTAAAAAACACAAATGGCCATTAAAAATCCTGAATCCTGAACAAAAAATTTTTAGGCCAAGCAATGCAATTTAAATCATTTCTTAAAAACATCTACAGTCATAATAACATGGACGCCAGCGATTGACTTAGCTTTCCTGGCTCAGTGATGCCACTGGCACAAGGCCTCTTACATCATACGCCTATGCCAAAAAAGGGAATAAAACATTTTGATAGGCAATGTCAGATTCTGACAAGCCACTCCAATGGATGGAGTCATAATAAACTGAACAATCCAGACCCTGAGGAACAGTTGGCATTCATTCGTATTTTCCTTCATTTTCTGAACCGCTTAATCCTCTTTAGGATCATGAGGAGGCTAGCATCCATCTCAGCCAACTCCGCAGAATATACCCTGAACAGCTCACCAAGTCACCACAGACAATGAAAAACAGAGAAATAAATAATAATAATGGTGATAAAAATGAATCTATCTATCGATTGAGAGAAAAAACAACAGAATGACAAAACATAACAAAAAACAGGTGCAAAGGGAAACAACAACAAGGACAAAAAGGAGAGAAAGAAGAACATTCTTATTATTTTTTTTCAATGTACAGATGCTCCCCAGCTAACGAACGAGTTAGGTTGCATACGGCCTCTTAGTTTGATGAATTTGTTCGTAAGTTGTTACAGGGCATTCTTTAGAGGGGAACGTATCTTTAAACCTTATATAAGCAGCCTATACGAGTTTGTACTGTATACAATCTTTCTCTCTCTCTCTCTCTCTCCCTCTCTCTCTCTCTGAGTTATTACATAACTGACCTTGCGGTGTAATGATGCTCCTGAGCTCAGTCTAATTGAAAGCATATTCTCTCTCTCTCTCACACACACACACACACACACACACACACACAGGCAACACTACAACTGGACAATTGAACTAATCAGCTTCCGGTTGCCCTTGGAAGGAGCACCGGAGAACTATAATCGAACTTTGACATGAAGATAATCTGATTTATTTATTTATTTACCCGAAATGTGTGTAATGCTTCCTCGATAATTCTGTTTGATTGGTGGATTATTTGTGAATAATTTCCCAATATGATTCATGGTTTGTTTCTCACTCAGCCCCACGTTGACACGACTCGACTCAACCTGCTGCCCACGCGCCTGAAGCTTTAAAAGTCTTTATGGTGTTAAATCGTGACCATAACAAATCATTGTTAATGACACCATCCCTCCCATGACACTGCAGTAAACGTCATCCTGCACATCAAAACCACTCAGCATCGCCAGGGCACACCATTTAACCCACTGGTCCCGGTCCCAGGTCCCAGATAATGAAGTTATCTGTGTAGGATCTGGAGGTGCACGGTTGCGCGTGCGCTTCAGGCTGCGTGTTGCTGGAACGGTGCAAGACATGCTGACCCATGAGAGCAGCGCGCACATTACCGGCTCACAGGTGGAAAGTTTATATCAGTGGAAATGAAATTAAACACTTTGAAAACTTTTAACCCCCCCCCTCTCTCTCTCACTCTCTCTCCATAATCATCACATTATCATTATGTCCCATGTTTAAACTCCTGGTTCCTCTCAAGCACAGCACAGTGGATCTGATCAGATTTACAGAGAGTTTCACTCTTATCCAGTTCATTATCATACTGGAGTCAATTTGTTTCTTCTTTGAAACTTTTGGCAGGAGTTCAGAAATGTATTGGTATAAAGCACGTCAGCCACAGCTCCCTCTGCTGGAGCCTAGTACTAAGTGTACCTCAGGATAATGTTTAATCATATTTCATAGTTATATTTATGATATATCTTTTCATAGATTTTATTCCATTTCTATTACTACTTGTTCTTTAATTTCATTTCACTTTCACTCTCGACCTCGGACCGGATGTTCGTTTCTCCGGATGTTCGTAAAACGAATGTTCGTAAGTGGGGGAGTGCGCATATATATATATATATATATATACACACACACACACACACACACACACACACACACACACACTCAGGGCAGTGGCGGCCTAGTGGTATAGGTGCTGGATCACTGATCCTAAGGTTGGGGGTTCAAGCCCCACTCACCACAGGTTGTCACTGTCCCCCCAGTGCAGCTAACTGGGTTATCAAAGGCTGGCCATGTCTCTCACTGTCTATGGTGTGAGGTTCATGTAAAAGAACCCTTGTTGACTTTCGACAAGAGTAGCTGCAAAGCCGTCAGCATGTTTCTGCCCTGCGATGGCCTGGCGAGCTGTCCAGGGTGTACTCTGCTCTCACCCAGAGTCGGCTGGGATGGGCGCCAGCCTCCCCGCAACCCAAATTAGGATTAAGCGGTTACAGAAAATTAACTGAACATACTCACTGCTACCGAATACTCAACACTCAGATTAAATAATACAGGTTTAATATTTTGTCTTCAAATTGTCGATTTAATTATTAAAATCAATTTCCTACATCATTTGAACAGTATTAATCAATAACAATTCAAAATCTGTATCAACATATGGAGGCTGGTTAGATCTGTGTGCAGATTAATTACGGCCTGCATTACCTCAAATGGAGGCCATATTCCATACTGACCTCTATTTGAGTCAATGCAGGGCGTAATTATTCTGCACACAGATCCAACGAGCCTCCATATGTTGTCCTGTGGGATGCTTCTCAGAATCAAAATGCTTTATTGATCCTGGAGGAAACTGTGAAGTTCTCCAATCCTTCCGCAATGCCACGATCCAGTCCTGCTTGTTCTGTGGTGCTGGTACTCAGACTGGGACTCGGCATCCAAGCTGATATCATGGGCGACAAATGAGGCGAGTACATGGTCCAGGGAGGAACAGCAAATGCCTGATGCTGCAGAGATTCAATCATTGATCAGTATGTGACAGTCCAGGCTTGGTCAAGATTCCACTGCAGAATGCTATGTATTTTTGATGAGCTGTACTGTATATAGGCAAGAGGAGCACTTGTTAAATGCACCCATTTCTGTTTATTAACGCCCCAAACCAACTTGGCTGTAAAAGAGTCTAGATCCAGACCTCAAGCTCAGTGAAGTGTGACGTTGTTGAGGCGTTCGGGGTCATTGAAATAACAGGACCGGAACTCACGCTTAGGCGTGTGTGTAAATACAGTGGTACCTCACCTTACGAAAGACCCAACAAACGAAAAATCCAAGTTACAAAACGCATTTACCTAAAATTTCCGTCTCTGGATATGAAAAAAATTCACGTTACGAAATGCGCCATCTCAAAAATTCAAACAATGCGTGAGTTGCTCTTCCATTGGCTATCTCCCAACACCCCGCCCCGCTGGCCTCTCACTGGCTAAGAGGGAGCTGCATCTCCATAATACCCATGATGCTTTTCGTGTGCCTTCGACCCATTGTTCGTCACGGAGTTCTAACTCGCGTAAAGGACAGAGTTGCAGTTGTTTCCTAAGTTTTTTTTAGTGTGCTCATTGCAACTTTATTTTTCGTCATTCATCATGGGCCCCAAAAAGTGATTCCCGGTGCGAGTAAAAAGAAGAAGCGGGCTCATGGCATGCGTGATATCGCAAAGGCATATGGCCAAAACCCATCTACCATCGGTATGATATTGAAGCAGAAGGAGGCCTTAAAAGATATACTTTTATAATTTTTAAAGGGTTTAGTGGCTAGTATTGGGGGCCTTGGAACAAATCAGGCCTTTTACATGTAAAATGCTACTCAACTTACAAAAAAAATCAGGTTACGAAACCACTTATGAAACGGATTAATTTCATAAGGTGAGGTACCTGTAATATATATATGTGTATGTATGTATATATATATGTGTATGTATGTATATATATATGTGTATGTATGTATATATATATATGTGTATGTATGTATATATATATATATGTGTATGTATGTATATATATGTGTATGTATGTATATATATGTGTATGTATGTATATATATGTGTATGTATGTATATATATGTGTATGTATGTATGTATATATATATATATATATATATATATATATATGTGTGTGTGTGTGTATGTGTGGGTGTATGAATATATGCATATACAGATGGATGGTGGCCTTTTCAGATAGGTGAATGCAAACGATCAAATCTATTTTAGGTTAGTGGTGGCTCAGAGATTAAGGCAATGGGTTTCTGTTCTGAAGGTCAGGGGTTTAATCCCCAGTAACATCACATCACTGTTAAGGGCCTTGGGCCCTGTGGCTCTTAGCCCTCAATTGCTCAGCTGTATAAAAATGATTGATACCATTGAACAAATGCCATAAATGTAAATACTTATTTGTATTGTGACAGGAGAGTTTCGAAGGCTCTCTTTTACCTTTAACTTGACAGTTGTGGGATTTGTACCAATGATTAAGACATAAATTAGAGACAAGTCACAGCCACTCAAATTCACACTCCATCTCATACCAGTAAACCTGGTAATAAACACTGTTGCCAGGTAACGAAAAAATCAGATGTGTATGGAGGGGTGTGTGTGTGTGTGTGTGTGTGTGTGTGTGTGTGTGATATAGAGGGAGAGAGAATGCAGCAGAATAATGAATCATTCGAGACATATACACACTGTACAGATGCTGGAGTCAGTTGTGTATGCTCTCATGTACAGATGTGCT
This sequence comes from Plotosus lineatus, assembly GCA_024760905.1. Taxonomy (NCBI): domain Eukaryota; kingdom Metazoa; phylum Chordata; class Actinopteri; order Siluriformes; family Plotosidae; genus Plotosus; species Plotosus lineatus. Next base: position 120,478,336 of record CM045728.1, on the reverse strand, counting down.
GTACTCATTCATGTCACTTCCCTAAGAATGTAGCTGAATCCACTCAGATCTTGTCTTTTACATTTAATGTTAAATTCTTTATCATCTATATCTTTCTCTGTCGTGCGCTCCATATCACTGTGCCCATGTAAACACAGCATTACATTAGATTACTATAGTCTGATTTGCAGTAAATACTCATTATTATTGTAGCCTGATGGAAATTATGGGATGGGTGTGTGTTGAAATGTTAAAAATAATAAATAGCATAAATACAATAAGTTAATTATTGGAATGCATGAGATTAAAAATTAAAACCATTTCATTGTGGTAGTATTAAAAAGGGTCGTGTCTTTGTGAAAAGGTATGTAATTTGTTGTGAGTTCATTCATTGTGTTGGTTTTGTTCTTTAAACACAGTGATGTTGATGCACTGTTCATTATGGTGCCCAAGTAAAATATACTAATATACCCTATGTCTTGAATTTGAAAAAAATCATAATTGTATTTTTCAATAAAGAAGGGTTCTGTGTATGCACATATGAAACTGGTGGGGTCCAGTACCTCCAACAAGGTTACGAACCATTGCTATAGTCATTATGTTGTGGTATACTGCAGACCACATAATCTTACACTTATTTTATACAACAAAAGGAAATAACTTCACACCCTGTGGAAGGTGGAGCATAGAAATGGAAAAGTGTGTAGAGTTATGCATGAGTTTCCTCCGGGTACTCCGGTTTTCCTCCCATAGTTCAAAGACATGCACATTAGGTTAGTCGGCTGTTCCAACTTGCCCGTGGGTGTGATTGGAAGCGGTAGTATGTGTGTACGCCTTGCATTGCACTGGCAGGCTGTTCACGGTATACCCTGCACCAGTCCTCCACCCCAACCCCCCGACCCCCAACCTCCCAGAGTTGGCTGATACTGTATAGGCTTCACCTACCCCATGACCCTAGTAGGATTAAGCGGTTCGGCAAATGAATGCTCATAGATTTTATGATACTGAATTCAATATACCGCCGTAATACCTGGTAGAATAGTCAGTTTTTTGAAAATTCCCAAATAGAAGATATGGCCAAATGTTTGTGGACATGTCACCATCACACCTGTATGTAATCTTTCCTCCAAAATGTTGTCAAAAAATCTGTAGGATGTCTTGGTATGCTATAGCATTACAATTTCTTTCCATTGCACTAAGGAGCCCAAAGATGTTTTAGCATTATTGTGCCCCCGTGTATGGCAAACTTCAGACAAGAAAGGTTCTGACAGCCACTAATATAATGGCATTGGGGCAAAACAGCCTCACATGGTAGCGATTCTGAAGGTGGTTTAGCCATTGCAAAAGTGTTCCTGTTTCCATCCATTTTCTGACCAGCTTAATCCAACCAGAATCACAGTCAAAGGCGGGGCACACATTGGGCAGTTCAGTCCATCACAGGCTCAACATGCACCAACATCCATTTACAGTCATGCGTAATAAGGTTGCATTAAAGGCAGTTCATAAAATTGCAAAAGGTGACAATTGGGCAGCTAGATGGTGATTGAAGACGCAGCAGTCAACCGCAAACATCATCATGGTGTCAGGACAATGACAGTGCAATCCAACACAATTTGGGACTGCTATGTTCTGCTTCATGCATGCTTTGCCATGGTTGGAATGGAAATTTGGTAGTCCACACACAGCCCACATATCAACCCCATTAATTACCTTTTGGATGAATAGCAATGCTTGTTGTACCCCAGACGTCCTTTCCCAACGTCAGTGTATTACCTGACGACTGCTCTTATGGCTGGTTGTCCAAATCCCCAGCGATTTGTTCCAAAATTGAGTGGAAGGGCTTATGAGAAGAGTGGAGCATTTTATTAGCGGCGAAACGGGATAAATCTTTAATGAGATATTTAACAAGCACATATGAGTGACTGTCTGAGTCTGACTGCCTCCTATTTCCTCTCCCTCTTTATTCTTCCTAATCAATCATCTCTCCAGCTCCGGTCCCCTACATCCACAATGTTGGCTTTCGGAATCTTCGTACCAATGCTATTGCTCCAGGTTGGCACTTGCCAGGCGACTGAAGTGCCGGAGGATGTAAGTGCCGAGTTCTGGATCAGACTGTATCATCAACTCCTGATGACAGGAGGCGACGAGAACATCATCTTCTCACCAGTGAGTGTGGCACTGGCACTGGGCATGGTGGAACTCGGCGCTCGAGGTTCCTCGCTGCAGCAGATCAGACAGACTGTGGGTTACACACAGTACAGAGAGGGTAAAGTACAATCTGGCAATTATTATTATCTATCTAAATGTATTTAGTTAATTACAGATTATCGTATGGATAACATCCTTGATTTTGTGTGTGTGTGTGTGTGTGTGTTCACACAGATGAGGAGTTTGCAGTCCTCAAGAACCTAAGCCAGGCTCTGATTGGAGAAGATGCCCAGTATGTGGTACATTTGGCAAATTCCCTCTTTCTTCAGACTGGTGTTCACTTTAGCCCCGAGTTCCTGAAGCTCATTAAGCATTATTTCCATGCTGAAGCAGAAACAGTGAACTTTAACGAGTCAGCTGCTGTGGCTCAACACATCAATGCCTGGGTCCAGAACCACACCGCGAGTAAGTACATTACCTCAGAGTTTGTTTGAGTACGGATCATTTAAAACAGGGGTGCCAAACTCATTTCTACTGACAGCAGCATCACAAAATTTCATCAAAAGTCACCAAATGTCAAATAATCACTCATCATCCATTTCATGAATGACTAACTGTTTATTTGAAAAAGGTTAACCCAGAGATTGCAAGTTCAAATCCTGGTTAATAATACAGCCATCTGTAACCTGGAGACCATGTGAGCTAATTGACCGAGATCTGACGGGAGGGAGGGATGACATATGTTCACTTCTCTGTGACAGAAATCGCCAGCCAATTATGGGGGTCTATGGATGGCGCTTTCCCTCTGAGTGTGTTAGACCGCCCACAAATACGCATGCACTGCAGTTTCAAAAGAGGCGGGTGGTTAGCGTTGCATGTTACGAAGTGGGCGTGTGCATGCTTTCACCTCTCCCAGGTTGGTCGTGATTGTGTGATAGGCAACTTGATGTGAGGGAATTGGCTATGACTAAATTAGGAAGAAAATGTGTGTGTGTGTGTGTGTGTGTGTGTGTGTGTGTGTGTGTGTGTGTGTGTGTGTGTGTATGTGTGTGTGTGTGTGTGTGTGTGTGTATGGGGGACGTAGGGTGTTGAAATAGGGTATTTCTCGTATACAGTCATCCCTTGCCACTTCGCGATTTGAGCATCACGGTCTTGGTACATCGCGGCATTTTAATAAAAAATAAAATAAAAAAAAATATTCATAAAAAAGTTCAAAATTCGTGCTGAAACTCACATGTAAGCAAGCGGAAGGCAGGGACCCAAGGCAGGCTGCGTCCATTGTTTCCAAACGAAGTGCCCCTCCTCCCCAGTTCAGGTAGGGACCACCCACTAAACACTCAATCTCGCAAGCTGATTGGCTTAGACACATGACGCTGTTGCCTCCCGCCCACTCAACTCAATCTCCCAAGCTGATTGGCTTAGACGCATGACGCTGTTGCCTCGCACATTCCCGCGGGATTTTTTTGTGATTTTGTGATCTTACTGTATAGTGTTTGTGAACGTCCTGCACCGCGGAGAAGAGCTATTGTTAGAAGTGAGTACAGTACTTAAAGTATTTATATATAAATTCTATTTAAATATTAATACAACACAGTACTTACATATGCATATAACTGTGTAATGTTTAATATACACTTCTTAATATTGTATAGACGCGAAAACATATAGAAATGAGACAACATGGTAGAAATGGCGGGGGGGGGGCGGGGGGGGGGGGCCCTTTCCTACTTCGCGGTATTTCGAATATCGCGGCCAGATCTGGTCTACATTATCCACGATATTCAAGGGATGACTGTAATTACGTGTCATTGTGTTGGTTGATGCAAGAATGTACGATAATAATATTCTCTAAAAGCTCTCGCTTTCCACATGAAAAGAGTTTAGAGGCCGGATTTGGCCCATGGGCATCAAGTTTTACAGCTGTGATTTAAAATTAGAAAAATGCCTTTCAGATCCAAATATTCTGTGACCTGATGGGTCTTGTGACAAAAGGGAGTTAAATGCAGACTTAATAAAAGTCTGTACACGCTTGTAGTATAAATCGCTAGCCAAAAAAAATGTGCTATGCAACCGTCTTCATGGAAAAATAGCTGAAAATTAATCCTCACATGAGGAGGAAGGGAGAAGGAGGGACATCATTGTACTGCAGAAAATGGGGCGGGAGTGACGTTGAAGCAACACTCACTCATTCCCATTGCTTTAGTGTACGTACTTGGAAATATTTCCTTGTGAATGTAAAAAAAAAATGGGTGTGCATTTATAGGTACTGAATCTAAAGGGTTTTAATTTTATATATTGTCCATTTTTCTCTTGTTCTTTGTAGGTAAGATTCATGACCTGGTTTCTGCAGAGGACTTCAGCAGTTTGACGAGAATAACACTGATTAATGCAGTTTACTTTCGAGGCAGCTGGAAGAATCAGTTTCAATCTGAAAATACAAGAGCATTTTCCTTTAGTAAAGATGATGGCAGTGAGGTGCAAACGCTGATGATGTACCAACAGGGGGACTTTTACTACGGTGAGGAATATAAACTGGTGTGAATGTGCACTCACAGCAAATACTCGTTTTATCGATTACCTGTATAAATCAATAATTTAATTTTGCACCGCAGATAGCGATTTCACTCTGAGAGTGTAAGGCCGTTTTGGAGTGCATATGCACAGTGGTTAATGATAGATGAAGATGGAAGCATCTTGCATGCTTGCACACCTTTCTGCTTGGTGGTGGTTATATGATGACTTAAATTAGGGGTGAGAACTGGGGGGGGGGGGGGGGGGAGACGGGACAATAAAGCAAACCAGTGCAGCACAGTGGTGTAGGGGTTAGCACATCTGTCTCACAGCAAGAAGGTCCTTGGCTCATTTCTTACGTTCAGGTGTTTCTGTGTGGAGTTGACATGTTTTCCCCATGTTTTCCAGATGTTCCCTCTAGGTACTCAGGTTTCTTCCCAAAATCCAATAACATGTACATTTGGTGGGCAGTGGTGGCCCACTGTCTATGGTGAGAAGCATGTAAAAGAACCATTGTTGACTTTCATCAAGAGTAGTAGCTGCGTAGGTTCGGTGTGTTTCTGCCCTGCGATGGATTGGCAAGCTGTCCATGGTGTACTCTGCCCTCACCCAGAGTCGGTTGAGATGGGTGCCAGCGTCCCTGCGACCCTAATTAGGATTAAGCGGTTCATAAAATGAATGAATTGATACATGTTTGGCTATTGGTAGCTCCAAAATGATCATAGGTGTGAATAGTTGTGTGTGTTTTGTCCTGTGATGGTCTGTCCAACTGTTCGCAGTGTTCTCCACTTTCACTCAGTGTCAGCCAAAATAGACACAACCCGAGTAGGATTAAGTGGTTTGGAAAATGAGTGAGGAGACTGAGAATAAAGAGAGCCAGATCATTAGAACGCTATCAGGACAATGATGAGGCTTAGTAAGGTCAAGTATGATGTCACCGAGTTTCACTTTACAAATGTGAGTGTGTAGAGAGAGTGCTTTTATACTGTACAGTGAACTGAGATTGGCTGAAATGAGGACTGAGTGCGTTAGGCTAACTAGAAAAGCACTCAGAGTGCAAACCTCCACCAAGGTAGTGCAATCTTGTTTTTAAATTATAGCAGCAAATGATTTAGAATTACAGTACCCAGTTGGTGGAGGTAAAGATCTGGTTACTAAGAACATGAAAATATTTGTTGGGGTGTTGTCGTCTGTGGCACCCATGATTGTAGGCGTAAATGTTTGGTGTGCCATACAGTTTATGCTGATATTTCTTCAATAGAATCTGCGCTTCTTTTATATGCGTCTTTTAATGTGCGTCCACTCCCAGCACAGTGGCATAGTGGATGGCGTAGTCACAGCAAGATGGCCTGGGCTCACATCCCAGTTCGGGATGTTTCTGTGTCGGTTTGAATGTGCTTGCGTGGGTTTCCTCCGGTTAGTAAGGTTTCCTCCTACAGTCCAAAAACATGCTCAGTAGGCTGTCTGGCTTTTCTAAATGACCACTTGTTCTATGTGTGAATGGTTGTGTGAATGTTGGCTTTGTTGGATCTATCCAGGGTGCACCCAGCCCTCGCCCAGAGTCGACTGAGATGGGCACCAGCCTCCCCCCCAACTCTGATTAGGATTAAGCGGCTTAGAAAATTGAATGAATGAATGCATCCACATCTTGGACCACAAATTTGTAACATGTGGATGATCAAACAGGACTTTTCTGCAATTTTTGACTGAATTTTTGTCTGCTTTGATCTAGGGAAGCATCAGACCAGTGCTCCCCAGATTCTGTAGCGTGAAGCAACTAGGAGTACAACTCCTCCTGGATGGAGTGCTAGTCCATCGCAGGTTACTTTCCCAGTACAGTATATTTTTACTGGTACCCATTTATACTGCTGGGTGAACAGAGGCACACTTGTGGTTAAGACCTTGCCCAGGGGTCTTAGCAGAGTGGGGGGTCTCACTCCCCCACACACAGCCTCCCAATCATGAGACTAGCACCCTAACCACTACACCACCAGCCCCACATATTTCTTGCTAGTCGGGCATGGAGCTTAGAACCAGAGAGATCACGGGGAAGAGGGACAATCTTCTAGCACCTAGAGGAGCGCCCTGCTCGTCTTTATAGCCCGGTAATTGCTGAGTGGAATTGGGTGTGTGCTTCGCACTCCGGCTGCATGTGACAGTCACGCCCCTCTCCAGCACCTGCATGCATAAAGAGAGAGACAGAGAGAGAGAGAGAGAGAGAGAGAGAGAGAGAGAGAGAGAGCCGCCAAAACCAGAGTTTCTCACAACACAAACCATAACACATTAAAATAAAAACCACAGTACAGTTAGAGCATAACAATAAAGATAAGAATTTTTACCTTTGTGGTGGTGAGCAGTTCACATATGTAAATTTTGGAGAGGGAGAGAGGAGGAGGATCCCCTTCCATAACAGCTTCAGATGAATCAGTCAAAAGTGTTTTTTTTTTTTTTTCTCTCTTGCTACTCGCTTTGGCATGGATGACTCTTCTTCAGGATGTTCCTTTCTTTTCTTGAAGAAAATTTCTAATGTGGCTTGTTTCTTCCTTCTTTTCAAAACCTGACAGAAGTGGCTCATGACCTCATCATTAAAAGTGTTCGCAGCGCTGCTTGCACTAGCTTTAGCTTTATCAGGGTGATACATAGTATCAACAACTTCCAGACTTCCAAAAAGCGTTTATTTCTCCTCCCTCTTGGTCTCGTTTTCTCTCGTGCTTTTTTAGCGTTCGACTTCTGAATTTTGGTCGACTTTGGTACAAAGAAATCCCGGATGTTTAGGTCGAATTCCGATTTGTTCGACCTTTCAAGCATTCGAGTACTGAGGTACCACTGTATATAAAAATTATAAAAAATTCTAAACTGTGGTCACAGTTAATCTCTGCTGAGGTGCATTTCACCTGGACATGTGGATATTTTTATATATATATATATATATATATATATATATATATATATATATAAATATAAATATAAATTTTTATTGTGTAAATTTTATATATATATATATATATATATATATATATATATATATACATAATATGCTGTATAATTTAACAAGAATATATTTAATAAACGCTCACAAAACTCACTCATTCCTTTGCTGAAATGATTAGTTAGGCCTAAGACCATCTTAGATAACACTGGGTAAGGGCCGGGTAGGTACACCCTGAACAGCTTGCTAGACCACTAGAGAGCAACACACACAACTATTCACACTCTCACCTAGGCGTGATTTGGAACAGCCAATTAACCTAACGTGCATGTCTTTGGACCGTGGAAGGAAACCGGAGTACCTGGAGGAAAACAACACAAGTACAGGAAGAACATGCAAACTCCACAAAGAAACGCCTCGGACTCAAACGCAGGACTACGTTACTGTGAGAAAGACATATAAACCACTACGCCACTGTACGACGTCACCATCGCGCTCTTACAAAATATCTGCCGAAGAGGTGCTGATGTTATCACACAATCCTTCACACTCTCTTTTTCATCACTTGTGCAGGGGAGTTCAGCGATGGCAGCTCGGAGGCAGGTGGAGTGTATCAGGTGTTGGAGATGCCATATGAAGGTGAAGACATGAGCATGATGATTGTTTTGCCGAGACAGGAAGTCCCACTGGCCAGTTTAGAACCAATCATCAAGGCCTCACTGATCGAGGACTGGGCCAATAACGTCAAGAAGCAGAAAGTTGAGCTTTACTTGCCCAGGTAAGACCAAGTGTGTGTGTATATATGTATGTATATATATATATATGTTTATGTAAACAGGCTACTGCCATTTGACTCTATAAGACAGGTATTCTGTTCTACTTCTAATCTTTAAATACAGTAATTACGTGATTTTTTTTCCAAAATAATTGATTAGACAAAAATGTGTTCACGCTTTCTTTATATATAAATATGGAAACTCTGGAAAGATTCCAAGGTGTACGCAAGCAAGCTGACAGATATAAGCTTTTTGATGTGTTCTGGGTCTGCAACGGAGTCTTCTCCCAGATGAATGTGATTGAAACTCCTCCCCAGGGCAACATTAGAAGGCATCCTATCCAGATTCCCCAGACCACCTCAGCTGACTCTTGTCAGTGTAAAGGAGTAGCTGCTCTATTTTGAGCCCCGCCCAGATGGCTGAGTCCACCCACTCTGCAGAGGAAACTCACTGTGACTATAAATCTCATTCTTTCGGTCGCTATCAACCGCTTGTGACCTTACGTTAGGACTGAGACATAACTGGATTTTAAAGCTTCTCCTTAAATCCCAGCTCTCTCTTCACCACAAGCGACCAAGTGCAATCTCCACATGTCTGCAGGGGCTATACCAATCCATCCATCTCCCACTCCGTTTTCGCATCACTCTTGAATGAGACACGGAGATATGTGAACTACACCACTTGGAACAGCAACTCCTCCCAGATCTGGCGTGGGCATGCCACCCTTTTCTGGCTGAGAACCATGTCCCCAGACTTTGACATGCTGATCATCAGCCTACAGTGACATATTATTAATGTAATAGGTATGTGGTGCCGGTGGCGTAGTGGTTAGAGTGTTGGGCTCATGATCGGGAGGTTGTGAGTTCGAATCCCACTGAGACCCTCACTGTGCTAAGATCCCTGGGCAAGGTCTCAACCACAAGTGTGCCTCTGTTCACCCAGCAATATAAATGGGTACCAGTAAAAATATACTGGGAAGGTAACCTGCGATGGACTAGCGTCCCATCCAGGAGGAGTTCAACTCCTGATTGCTTCACGCTACGGAAACCGGGGATAAGCACCGGCCTGATGAGCCGCTAGGCTCGGATGTAAAAACCCAAACAGTTAATCAATCAAAAAAAAAAAAAAAATCAGGTGGTGTGTCCAACATTTCGTAATGACTTTTAATTTAAATTTAAAGTTGTCACTGCTGCCACCCCCCCCCACCCACCCACCCCACCCTTCACCAATGCAGCTAACTGGGTTATCAAAGGCTGGCCATGTCTCTCACTGTCTCTGGTGAGAAGTTCATGTAAAAAGAACCATTGCTGACTTTCAGAAAGGCCAGCTGCGTAGCCATCAGTGTCTTTCTGCCCTGTGTTGGGCAGAGCTGTTCAGGGTGTACTCTGCTCTTGCCCAAGGATTAAGCAGTTCAGAAAATGACTGAATACACTGGCTTCTGGAGCAACAAGCAATATATCAGAGTGAGAGTCCTGGGTTTTGAGTCCTGGGGTTTGGGAAGGGGTGTCTTTGTGGTATTTCCATGTTCTCCCTGTGCCTGTGTGGGTTTTCGTCTGGTACTCTGCTTTCTTCCCACAGTTCAAAGATGTGCTGTTCCAATTTGCTCCAAGGTGTTTTGTGTGTGTGTGTGTGTGTGTGTGTGTGTGTGTGTGTGTTGCCCTGAGATGGACTGGCGAGATCTTCAGTGTGTACACTGCCTTCATAAAGTGTTGGCTGAGATGGGTGCTAGCCTCCCTGCAACTTGACATGTTTAGGTTGTTTTATGAATGAGGCACTACTACCTCCTTCTTATTTCAGTGCAAAATGTTATTATTTTGATTTATTTTGATGATAAAGGTTTAAAGTGGAGCAGACGATTGACCTAAAAGACGCGTTGCAGCAACTCGGCATCAAGAACATCTTCACCAAAGAAGCAGACCTGTCGGCCATGACAGTTGACACAAAAGGTGTATGTGTGTGTGTGTGTGTGTGTGTGTGTGTGTGTGTACTTGTATCTGCTATATATCGAGGACTGGGATATGTTTTTAATCAACTGGATGTGGACACTTTGGCCGCTCGTCATGACTTCACTTTTGGTGGGTTAAGACTGGCCTTTACGATTCAGGTTAAAAGTTTGGGTTTGGGGTAAGGTTGGAGTTAGGCATTTGGTCGAGGTGGGAGGTGGGTACGGTCAAGGTAAGGTGCTAAGGACACGTTATATTAATCATTTTGGGGAGGGGCAACTCAATGGTTATAGAGGCAGGTTTGGTTCAAATGACGAATCGGTGTGTGTGTGCCAGCGAGGACCCTCCACGTCCTCAATCCTCACGACTGAAGTGCACCCAAGCAAAGCACCTAAAGTCCAAGTACCACAGTGTGGCTGTCCAATGTTTCTGTGTGTGTGTGTGTGTGTGTGTGTGTGTGTGTGTGTGTGTGTGTGTGTCTCAAGCACATATCAGAAATGCTGTAGATTGCTGCATCTGCATCTTTTGTTTGTTTGTTTGTTTTTATTCACTTTTTTTCTCCTGGTTTAACACCTCTCCCTCGTTGTTTTCTGCAGAAGGGGAGGAACTGTTTATCGGGAAGGCTGTACAGAAGGCCTACCTGGAGGTGACCGAGGAGGGAGCAGAGGGAGCTGCTGGATCAGGTGCTTGCTCTCATTATTATAATTCGCTAATGCAATTACAGTACACACAAGAATCTTTTTCATTTTCTTT
>CM045728.1:120457297-120462297 GCA_024760905.1 Plotosus lineatus | reverse complement strand
GGATTTTAAGTACTTAGGCTCAACAATCCAGAGCAATGGAGAGTGTGGAAAAGAGGTGAAGAAGAGTGTGCAGGCAGGTTGGAATGGTTGGAGAAAAGTGTCCGGTGTGATGTGTGATAGGAGGGTATCGGCAAGAATGAAAGGAAAAGTGTACAAGACAATGTTAAGTCCAGCGATGTTGTATGGTTTAGAAACAGTGGCCCTGGGGAAAAGACAGGAGGCAGAGCTGGAGGTAGCAGAGATGAAAATGTTGAGGTTCTCTTTGGGAGTAACGAGGATGGATAGGATCAGGAATGAGCACATCAGAGGGACAGCACATGTAAGATGTTTTGGAGACAAAGTCAGAGGGACTAGATTGAGATGGTTTGGACATGTACAGAGGAGGGATAGTGAGTATATTGGTAGTAGGATGCTGAGGCTGGAACTACCAGACAGAAGGCCTAGAGGAAGACCAAAGAGGAGATTTATGGATGTGGTGAAGGAGGACATGAAGGTAGTTGGTGTAATAGAAGAAGATGCAGAGAATAGGGTGAGATGGAGGCAGATGATTTGCTGTGGCGACCCCTGAAGGGAAAAACCGAAAGGAAAAGAAAAAGAAGAAGAAGAAGATGGTGAACACAGTTTTGGAAATACAGTCATTCAAATACTGATTAATTTACACCTTTTTCACGCTCAATTCTGTGACAAGATTAAAATGTCTTTATTTTCACATCCCGCTGAGCCTCTGTTAAGATTTCCACAGGTCCAGTAACCCCAAGAATTGGCGTACAGGCGCACAATGAATCATGGAATTTACATGTGTGTAACAAAATTGGTAAATAAGCACCAGACGGGATCGATGATGTATAAAATTCTTCCTGTCCATGTTACATGGTGTACCTTGTGCTCCCACCCATCACTGATGAATTTGCATTTATTGACTTGAGATAATAAAGAAAAGTTGAACATGTCAAGCAATATCAGTCAGCACAGTGGAGCTAATTGCACAATTATTATCTGAAGCTATTATTAGTGAATAGAAGGCTGTCCATTCTCGGGGCAGTGATGGTCTAGTGGATAGGGCGGAGGATCGCTGATCCTAAGGTTGGGGGGGTTCGAGTCCCCACAGGGTTGTCACCTAAGAGTGCAGCTAACTGGGTTATCAAAGGCGGGCCTTGTCTCTCACTGTCTATGGTGAGAGGTTCATGTAAAAGAACCATTGCTGACTTTCGTAAAGCGGAGCTGCAAAGCTGTCAGCGTGTTTCTGTCCCCTGCTAAAAGGGTTGTGAGAGGAAGGGCATCCGACGTAAAAACCCATGCCAAATCAAATCTGCGGCGACTCTCGAGAACGGGAAAAGGCCGAAAAGAAAGAAAAAAAAAAGAAAGAAGGCTGTTCATTCTGTTTTGAGTTGTCCCACTGATAATTTGATTATGCTGCTTCTCCAAGAAATATTATCGACAAGGATTTAATGCATATTGGCCTAATACATTAAAAAATGGGGAAATCTGCAGAAAATGTCAGTGTCACACTTTTCAGTACCAGTTTCACAATCAGACACACACACACACACACATACACATATATATATATATATTAAATATATACACACACGCGTAGGCCTCCGTCAGTCCCGAAGGACTATGGCTGCGCTCTGGCCAGTATCCCGACTGGTGATACTCCCCAGTGCACAGAGCCTGGGTAGGGAGTAATGAGGGACAGGCTGTTACCCAAGCAGCAAGTCCCCCCTCTGTCTCGGCGCCACCGGAAGGATCCAATGGAAAGGCAAGTGCCGATACGACTGGGTTCCAGTGCCGCTGCAGGAGAGAAACTACGGTCAATTTAGAACAGCCAATTAACCTACAGTGCACGTCTTTGGATTGCGGGGGAAACCGGAGCACCCGGAGGAAACCCGCACAAGCACGGGGAGAACATGCAAACTCCACACAGAAACACCCAGGCCGGGAATCGAACCCGGGCCTTCTTGCTGTGAGGCGGACGTGCTAACCACTACGCCACCGTGCCGCCGAAACACACACATATATATATATGTGTGTGTGTGTGTGTGTGTATATATATATATATATATATGTTTACAGTCGGCCCTCTACTTATGAAACCTACTGGGTACGAAAACTCCAGGTTATGAAAATCATTTTCCTAAGTTTTCGTCCTCTGTATACGAAAACAACCCCCTCTTACGAAAAGAGCCAAACGCGCCATTCAAAATTCAAACGCGCTAATCAAAATTTCACATGATGCACGAGTTTCTCTCTCATTGGCTGTCTCCCAACATCCCGCCCCGTTGGCCTGGCATTGTGCGTTAATAAAAATGTTTAATAATGGTTTAATTAATAAATATGTTGGTTTAATATGTTAATAAAATGTTTAAATGATATAATAAATAATTTTCTTTTACTTTTAACACATATTGCATACAAAATTGGTGTACTGTTATCATTTTTAAAGGGTTTATGGGGTAGTCTTGGGAGCCTTGGAATGAATCAGGCGTTTTACATGTAAAATGCGCCTCTACTTACGAAACCTCCGCATTACGAAAAAGGCTCTGGAATGGATTAATTTCGTAAGTAGGGGGCCGACTGTATACATATCAGTGTCTGTATTGAGTCGGAATTTCCGACTTTTGTCAGATTTCAGGAAAATTATCTGAAAAAGTTGGATTTTTATGTTATTTTATGCCGTTTTGTGATTTTCCGTCGGATTAAAAAAAAAAAAATAATATATATATATATATATATATATATATATATATATATATATATATATATATCACCCATAACCATGCTCGTTTGACATGTTTTGCATGCAAGCGCACGGGCCCGGGGGAGTAAGCACAGTTACTTAAAGTCGAAAAGTCGACAATGTGACAAAAGTCGTAAATTCCGACTTGTGACAAACACTGATATATATAAATATATATAAATATATAAATTATAAATTTGCTTTTCAAATCTTGTGTTTATTGTAGGGTCTATACTCTTCATGGGCCGAGTCATGAACCCAGAGGGCGTCGATTCCTTCGATCCTGACTTGGATTGTGTTTATTGCACCAATAACAGAAAGTAACGAGGCCCAATGATCACGGGTGCCATTTTTTTTTTCTGTTGATGCTTTCTACAGTGAGAACCCTGCATACACAAGATATACTCGCCATCATATGTGATTGTATTTTGATACTCTCAGCTTTAACCACCGGTTGTAAATATATCTGAGATAACGGTCTCGGTGGCCATGATGATAAACGCAACACATGCATTTCTATGTATTTATTGAACTAATTAATGCATTTCTTTTCCACCAGCCTCCAAGTATACACTCTTCATGACTGTATATTTTCTATTGTGTTTACAAAGTAGATACAGTACAGTATTTATTAAATATGTATGTGCCGTTTTCTTCTCTCTCTCTTTCGCTTTGTTTTTCCTTATTGTTTTTCATCTTTAATGTGGCTAAAGTACTGCTGAAATATTGACCTGCCTTATAAAATGAGGTGTCAGTGGCATGAATGTACAGTAAAGGAAGCAGGGTTGCCATGGTGACTCAGTGTGCAGACCATCTGTTTGGTGTACAGGGATCTGAATTAGAGACACATCGATTGTATTCTTGATTTCCGAAATAAATACGAATGTAAAAAAAAAAAAAAAAAAAAAAAAAAGCTGTGTTTTATTCACCAATGTGTGTACTGTAAATGATGTATGCACTTCATATAGGATTTTGTGGATCAGATACTACAGATACTCCCCGATTTACGTTTTTTATTGGTTCCAGATGTTTGAGTGTAAGTTGAAAGTGAACGTAAGTTGTTACAATGACGTGTGACGTGTGACGTATGACCTTCATACTGTACTATACATCCATAAATACCATTACCCCTAAATCTATTATTATAGACATAACATTGTAAAATAATATCAAATACATCATATAGTATCAACATTAATTTCAAATAAATTAAATTCAAGCAAAGTAATTTCAAATTGATAAATTTTAATTAAATTCACTCATCAAATATCAAATACATATTTATTTAAAAATAAATAAAGTTTACGTCATTATAATCACATATTATATTATATACACTGTATTTAGTATATACTTATATACTGTATAGTTCTTTAATAGAACTGAAGTAATGCCCGGATGTTACACTTCCATGACTGTAGTCACAAACATGGTAATCTAGCACGCGCACAAGTCGAGGACACTGTTCAGTTAAGCTCGTGAACTCCCAGGACGAGGAGTCGCCTAGCAACCAGCGCGCGCTCCGTTGCGCCATTTCATAGTTTGAGCAGCTCTTCAGTTCCAATGGGCAAAAAAGCCCTCTTCGTGATTCATAAAAGTTTTGTAGACCTTTGAAATGCCAAAGGGATTCACTCCGAGAGGCGGACATGTCTGAAAGGTGAGTCGGTTCGTCGGTGTGTGCGCTCTGAGAGCACTGTGTGCCTTTTAATATGAGTCACATCTCATTAGCAAACAGGCTAAAGTCAAGTATTCGGTGAGGTGTTTATGGCATGTACACATGTTTATGGGTAAATTACAAATAATGTTTTTTTTTCTGCTGATAACAGAAGATGAATGAAAATGACTACATTGTGTTCTATGGGCGGAACTGCTTTAATCAGGTGAAGGGTTAAAGGTCAGGGTAAGCGAAACCTGAAAGGAGGAGGTCAGAATTTGAATCTAGCAGCGTCATATTACAACAGGGATTGGACCTGATGCTCAAAGCCACAGACTGAGGTCCACATTGACTTTTATCCAAAATAACCTAAACGTAGCACTCATTTACAGAACTGCCTAATTGTACTGTTGCCAAAGAGGGCTGAAGCCCATCTCAACCGCTCTAGCCTGGGAGAAGGTGGGGTACACACTGCATGCTCGCTAGAACATCACAATACCTAAAGTGAATGCAAAATGGAGCAAGACAGTTTCATTTTATTTTTTCCAAACTGCATCACAGTGTGTATTATATTATTTAAGTAAATGACTCCTTCAGGATGAGAAG